>BSBN01001593.1:2400000-3000000 GCA_027924645.1 Cunninghamia lanceolata | reverse complement strand
TTATAACCACTTATGGGAAGATATCTTTATTGGTTACTATATTTGAGAAATATATAGAACAATTGTTTGATGTTGTCCCCGTTTTTGATCTTTTTCACATAAAATAAGAGAATCCATGGTTAAAGACTATGAAAGTTGTCCCTTCAACAATTCACAACTATGTAAAATTTTCCTTGGATGGACAAGTGCACACTATTCCTCGCAATAGGTATTAACCTTTGGTTACAAGACAACACTTACCCTTCATTACTTTTGGGAATGATCTGAAGTGAAACTGGAGCCACGGATAGATTTTAACTTCTTGAGCTATAGAAACTACAAAACACAATTATTATATCAAGTGGCCGGTCCTTCTATTCAAGAAACAACAAAAGATGAACAACCCACATTTGAAGAACTTCCTAGACCGAAAGGAAAAGGACCCTATGTTGAGGTTCCTCCTCACCATCCTTACAAGGATCGGGAGGTAGTCGTCAACAACAAAACATTCCACCTAGACAAATGAGATTTGATCTTGGTGCTTCCTCCTCTAAAACACAAAAACCTATGGAAGAACAAAACACTATCTTATAAGAGATAAGTGGTAAAACAAAAAGAAATAGACAAGCAAGAGAAAGGAGGAGGAGACAACAAGCTTATGCCTAATGAAACATATCTCAACAAGAAAACATCTCACCTAACATTGAATCAAACCAAGAAGACCTTAAGGATGGACAACTTGAAGACAAGAATAAGAGTTGGGCTATGGTACCTTATGTCCTGCTTTCCTCTAACATTCGGGAGTGGGAAGATGATTTGCTCGAGAACAACCCTTAGTTTTGTTGTCCTTATAGGTAAGTATTTCTAACCCTTTACCTCTCGTATTGTGCTTCCCTTGTGATGTGTTATGTGTTGTTTAGGCCTCCTGGGATGACCTTTGATTCTCTTGTAAGGTCGAGGATGTTGGAAAGTTGGTGCTTTCGTCTCTTGAAAGGTTGGTGCCATGTTCAGCATAGCATCGAGATTCATGACATGGACTAACTGCCTCCCATGGATTCATTAACTTTGGCGCTTGTATCAAAAATTGATAGGTCGACCTTTTGGTTTAACGACAATTGTGGGCCAACAATTGATATTAGAGAGAAAGGTCACGGGTTTGAATCCCCTCAGGTTGGCGCTTGGGGGAGATTGTTGGAAAGTTGGTGCTTTCGTCTCCCGAAAGGTTGGTGCCGTGTTCAGCGTAGCCTCGGGATTCATGACATGGACTAATCGCCTCTCGCACCATGGATTCATTAACTCTGGCACTTGTATTAGAAATTGATAGGTCGACCTTTTGGTTTAACGGTAATCATGGGCCAACAAAGGATACTGGGAGACCACCTCTGTTGTGACCCTTCTTCTATTTGTATCATCATTCTTCTATATTGCTTCTCTATTTTCACTGTTGTGTGTTGTGTCTTATGGACATAGCGTTGCTGTTGGTGACTTGGGGGCACCCTCCTACGTGACTGGCCCTAAGGCACTTGTTTCTTCTCTCTTGATTTATTGTTTCCCTTCCTCTAGTGTTTCTATCTAGTGTGTGGATGAGAAAAAATATATTATATTGATATGGACCTAGTGTCCCTTCAGCGAGAAATAAAACAAATGGACCAAGTCCATACATGACGATGGGGTTGATATATATTATCCAATGCTTGGCTAGTAGAATCACTCTGTGTGATCTTGATGTTGTCTTATCAAACTTACAAACTATAACAATACTTCTGCCTTGTGCACTTTGTTTATCTTTGAATCTCGCCTTGGTTACACTCAGATTTGAGATTTCTGCGGTATAGCCCCACAGTTATACCCGATCTCCAAATTCGTAGTATAACCTCGACTCTCTATGTGAATGATCATATGCATTGTTGTTTGTCATGATTATATGGACGCTAACACTTTTCTTGCAGGAATGTGTTTGTGGGAACATTTGGCTATCGTAAAGTACATGTCACCTCTGGGGGGCACGGGCTTTGCGAGAGCTCGTGTTCCCTTGTGTGTTTTCTACCTACCTTAACATGCTTGATATCGATACACGATAGCAACCACCTTAAGGTGGGGGCATATATAAGGTAAACTGTCTATTTTAGATGATAGTAAAGTGTGTTTGAACATCTTGAAATCTGTTTCGTATACCTCCTTTTCACTGTAAGACGTCTCCATAATGCGTATGGGGTTGTATACTTTTGAGCTCAGACCTCCTTTTCACCGTAAGGCATCTCCATGATGTGGGTGGGGTTGTATGCCATGCTTCCTTTTCACTGTAAGGCATCTCCGTGATGTAGGTGGGGTTGCATTTTCAAAAGTCCTTTGAGTAGGTGGGGAGCGGATCTGTGACTATCCAAACCCTTAAGCGTGTCTTCAATGATTGTTGTGGTGAAGTCCAATCATCGGTGTGTGCCTGTAATGTGCCTGAGATGGTGATAAACCTAGAAATAGGTACACTCCATCGCTTGTCTGCCATGTTTTCTCCGTGTCTTCTATGTGTGTATATTGCGTGTTTGTTCCCAAGCATAGTCTTAAAGACTGGTGGCGATGAGTCCCTCTTGCACTCTAAGATTTATTTTGCGTGTTTGTTTCCCCATATGTAGTTTAAAGACTGGTGGCGATGAATCCCTCCTGCATTTTGGGTGGTGTGTTTACTTTCCTTGTACCTGCATTCTGCATTTCATATATGAAAAAAAGAAAAGAAATAATCACTGCATTCACTGTGTTTTGCGTGTCTTCAATGTTGTATTCTCCGTGTCTTGCATGACTGTAACTGTCTTCTCCATGTTTTGCATGCCTGTTACTGTCTTCATTATAATTGACGTGTCTTCTCTATGCTTGGTGTGTTTGTTGTGCTTGTTGACCAAACTTTAATGCATGTATTGGCCTTGTTTTTATATATACATTAAAGTGGGGGCTAAATGTTATGTTAGAAAAAGTACCCTGGGGGCTTTTCCCTCTTAAGGTTTAGCTCCCGGGTCCTTTAGAATGCATTTAGAGCATCTTGCATGATTTTGATGACTCCCGATGAGAAAACCCTGAAGTTTCATGGCAAATGGGACTTAGGGGATGTACTTGACATGATTCCTGCCTGAAATAGGGGGAGGACTTAGGCACCTGCGCCCTAGTCCTACCCTATTTTAGGTCAGGACCTATTTTGGGTGTTGGTTTATGACCGTTGTTTAAGTCCTATGCCAACATACTAAGTTTGAATTATGAAATTCTTAGTAGGAATGTTTGTTGTTGCATATATAAGCATGATTAGTGATTCATTTGTAAATTAGATGGACATTTTGATTGACAATCTTATGTGAAAGTGATTCAAGACATTCATTGTGTGGCAAAGCAAAGTTTTGTGTTGTTATTGTGTTTGTATTTGCAGATTTGACATCCATCTTCTCATGGCATGAAGAACATTTTCCTTCCATGAGATCTTCACTACAAGGTGATATCAATTGCGTTTTCTATCATTTAGATTTTGCCTCTATCCTGCAGGGATATGCACTCTTTATCTGACAATGGTGTTCGGAAGACTTGAATGTCTCTTTGGGGCTTGACCGAGGCAAGCCTCTAAACACCACAACCCCCAACCCACTTTTTTGTGATTGCAGGTTACATGTTTTAGAAGTGAAAGAAGCAGGAGACCAGTGCAGATTGTCGAAATTGTAGATCAAAGAAGAAAATAAGGACCTGGACTCGGGCGCCCACTCATTAGTCCTCCAGATCCCGCAACCGTAAAATCTTCGGAACAACAGAACTGTGTTGCAGACAATATTCCCAGATCCTGAAGAAAACTGAGGCACTGGACTAGGGCACCTGCTCATTAGTCCTCGACTTTTCCGCACACCAAACTTCAAAATCTGGTATGTATTTGGTTGTCATTTGACATCTCTATGTGCGATAGTTTTCCGTAATTTGTCCGTTTGTTTACGATTTCATTAAATTAGGGTTTTGAACATAATTGAGCTTAATTGAACAATAAAATCACATAATTCCAATCTTCCCCTATGTTCCAAGTGACATGAGATCTGTAGTAGAGTTCTCTACTCGGTTGAATGTCCTTGAATGTTTAGTGGTGAAAGGAGGATCAACACAAACCATTAAAATCAATCCTCTTCACTTTTAACCCTAAACAGGGCCACAAGTAGCTTATAACATATGAGACTAGAAGGATATCTCTTGGTGTATTATATATATATTTTTATTGGATTAAAATAGGCGCTAAGAAGGATATCTCTTGGTGTATTTTATATGTATTTTTATTGGATTAAAAAAGTGCCAAGAAGGATATCTCTAGGACATAGATATATTTTTTAAAATATAAATATGCTAAGTACAAAACATTCATATAAATATGCTAATTACAGGATGTGATTCGAAACGTTGAAAACAAAAATTGCACACAGTTACAACCAGAAACTCTATTGCACAATATCATGGAAATCTGATGTGTTTAATTTTATTTAAAATTTGTTGAGAGATATCCTTCTTAGATGCCTATTTTAAATCCAATAAAAATATATTAAAATACACTTTAGACTGGGAGATATCCTTATTAGACACCTATATATAAATGAAATAGTAAATATATTTTTAAAAATATAAATATACTAATTACAAAACATTCAAATTATTCTATTCCATTTTATAAAAATGACCATATTCAACCACTCTACAAAGGTGAAAATTTGATCACCAATAAAAGCTCCCCCAATAGGAGGTGACGTAAAGTTGGAATCTGAGGAGATTCTTGATCCTCCTGTAGGCCCTACTCAACTCCCCCAACAACTTCTCCCTCTTTATACGCACACCCAAAACAAACTCCTTCCACTGTAAACACAAAACCAGCCAGCCAGCCAGCCAGCCAGCTAGCCTGAGAAAACCCATCTTTCATCAGGCTGCTGCTGTTGCTGCTGTGTATTCATTCCACCACTTGACGTCTATTCAATGGAGCGCGCCAGGCATGTTGCCAGCGGCGCTCTGCTGAAGCGAATCCTCCACCATTCCAAATCTCACACCCGCCATTACTCCCATCGTCACTCTCCCCTGCAAAAAATCCTCCCTTCCGCCTACACCCATAAACAGGCCCTTCCAAAAATCAGTTCTTGTAATCCATGGCTGGGCTTCCAACGATCGATCTCCACAGAGGCGCTGAAGGCCAGCGACACCTTTGCGCGCCGCCACAACAGCGCGGCGCCGCCAGAGCAGGCCGCCATGGCTTCCGCCTGTGGATTCCCCAGCTTGGATGCGCTGATTGACGCCACAGTTCCGAAGGGGATTCGAACCGGCGCCCTCAAGCTTTCCCATTTCGATGGTGGTCTCACGGAATCCCAGCTCATTGCTCACATGAAGTCCCTGGCCGCCATGAATAAGCCCTTCAAGTCCTTCATCGGAATGGGCTACTATGGTACCCATGTCCCTGGTGTTATCCTCCGTAACATAACGGAAAATCCTGGTTGGTATACTCAGTATACCCCTTACCAGGCAGAAATTGCTCAGGGTAGATTGGAATCCTTGTTAAATTACCAGACCATGATTACAGATCTGACAGGGCTCCCCATGTCGAATGCTTCTCTTTTAGATGAGGGCACTGCTGCTGCTGAGGCTATGGCGATGTGTAATAATATAACAAGAGGTAAGAAAAAGACTTTTCTCATTGCTACCAATTGCCATCCACAGACATTTGATGTGTGCCAAACAAGAGCAGGTGGGTTCGGCTTAAATGTCGTTAAATCTGATCTGAAGGATTTTGATTATAGTTCCAAGGATGTTTGTGGGGTGCTTGTGCAGTACCCTGGGACAGAAGGGGAAGTTTTTGATTACTCTGATTTTGTAAAGAATGCTCATGCTAATGGTGTGAAGGTTGTCATGGCTACTGATTTGTTGGCCCTCACAATGCTGAAGCCTCCTGGGGAATTTGGGGTGGATATTGTTGTTGGGTCTGCTCAGAGGTTTGGTGTTCCCATGGGCTATGGAGGGCCTCATGCGGCTTTCTTGGCTACCTCTCAAGAGTACAAGAGAATGATGCCTGGGAGGATTATCGGTGTCAGTGTGGATTCCCATGGGAAGCCTGCGCTGAGGATGGCAATGCAGACGAGGGAGCAGCACATCAGGCGAGACAAGGCCACTAGCAACATCTGCACAGCACAGGTAATAGAGATCTTGTGTCATTTTTTTCTGTAATTGTAAATCCACACCAAAACATGAAACCATTACATTTGTCCTCGTCATTAATCTGTGACAGCACAGGTAATAGAGATCTTGTGTCATTTTTTTTTTGTGTAATTGTAAATCCACACAAAAACATGAAACCATTACTTTTGTCCTCGGCATTAATCTGTGTTAGCTTAGAAGCTAAAACATATGATAAGGCTTTCATTTGTTACTTGCATTAATAGATCTTGCATTTACTAACTCATTTTGTTTTGCCTCAATCGATATTGGTCTCAAAGAACTTTGGACATTCAGAACTCTCACTGTTAGCAGTGGATCACGAGCTTAAGAAATGGAAAATGACAATGATTATGCTAAAATGCATTAAATGCATCAGAATCTCGTCATATGCAACTCTTTGTTTGTGGATCTGGCCATGTCTAGGTTGATGTCTACAGAGCTGCATATGATCAAATAATCTATTCATTTAATGCACTTGAGTCCTCTGCAAAGTGATGCCCAACACAACGACTATTCAGAGGGCCAAAATACAATATAGGCATCAGACTCTAGCCATAAGAAGCACTGTATATGTGAATCTATCCACATATAGCTCTGTTTACACCCCGTTTGACATTTATGCCATATAGAGCTGTATATGGTCAGGTGTCACTGTATTTGCTGCACTTTATTCCCCTGGGTTGTGATGCTCAACTTAAACAAAAAATGAATTAGATCATAGGACAAATTTCCAGCTTTCCAGCATTTTGTGGCTGTGTAATTGCTTTAATTTGGTTGAGATATATAGAGTTGCATCTGGTCTGATGTTGGCACGCTTATTTCTCTTTCATCCCCTGTGTGGTGAGATCCAATGGAACATAGAAAGAATATGGTTGTTGAGATCTTTGTACGTTCTAGCTTTCTACAGCTGCATAAGTAAATTGCTTTAGTTTCCAATGATTAAGAGCTGAAAGGCAGATATTTACCTTAGGTTAAAATGTGAGAGTAGCTATTTGTGTTTATAAAACAATTTTGAACAGTTCCTGTCCAAAGATTTTCAGGTTACTTGAAATGATTTTAATTATTAAGTGTATGACTCCAGGCATTGCTTGCCAATATGTCTGCTATGTATGCAATCTATCATGGTCCACAAGGGTTGAAAATAATTGCAGAACGTGTACATGGTTTGGCGGGAGCATTTGTCATTGGATTGAAGAAACTGGGTACTGTTAATGTTGAGGATGCTCCCTTCTTTGATACTGTGAAGATCAAATGTTCAGATGCCAAGGCCATTTCAGATGCAGCTCTTAAGAATGAGATCAATCTGCGCGTCGTAGATTCAAACACAGTGAGTATCTTGTAGACAGTGCCTACTGCAATGTTCATAAGGTTATCTATATCTCAAACCGGAATATGCCATTTCCAACCAATTTAAAAAACATATGGATTTCCTTTGACCTGTATTGTGATATAGTATATGATTATATTTTGAGTAAAGGTTATTTTTAGTAGATCAGAGTGCCCCAATGCCAAACTCTAATTTAGGTTTCTGAACGTTGCAGATTACTGTTTCCTTTGATGAGACAACAACCTTAGACGACTTGGATAAGCTGCTTAAGGTTTTTGCAGGGAATAAATCTGTAAGTATACTTCACATCCCTTATCTTGCCTTAATAGTTATCATTTATTCTCTTTGCTGACAAATCTTTTGTATTACCCAGGTAAACTTTACAGCAGAGTCCCTTGCACCGGAGGTTCAGCCTGCCATTCCAGAGCACCTTGTCAGAGATGGTCCTTATTTGACACATCCAATTTTTAACATGTAAGGTCTAAGGTTAAATATATATCTATTTGGGATTGTTTCTTTATTAAATAGGCTTTTTATCTTCTGATAAACATGCTGAATTGGGCTGATACTTTCAGGTATCACACAGAGCATGAGCTGCTACGGTATATTCATAGGTTACAAGCAAAAGATCTCTCCTTGTGCCACAGTATGATACCCTTGGGATCCTGTACAATGAAATTGAATGCAACCGCGGAGATGATGCCCATCACTTGGCCCAACTTTTCTGAGCTTCATCCTTTTGCACCTCTAAATCAAGCTGCTGGCTATCAGGTTAGACAGATGTTTTCTTATGAGAAACCTAGAAAATGATGCAGGTTGTGAACCTTATGCTTATTTCAAAACAGCTAAGCTCACCTATTTCAATGCAGGAAATGTTCAATGTCTTGGGACAACTTCTTTGTGAAATTACTGGATTTGATTCTTTCTCTCTACAACCCAATGCTGGTGCAGCAGGGGAGTATGCTGGATTGATGGTCATCCGTGCTTATCATCAAGTATGTGCTCAAACATTCTGAACCACATGAAAACAAATGCTAAGAATAGTATTTATTACTTAGATCTTTATTTGGTGTTCAATTGTGTGGAAACTGTCACAGGCAAGGGGAGATGGGCATCGGAATGTCTGTATCATTCCTGTCTCAGCTCATGGAACAAATCCTGCAAGTGCTGCAATGTGTGGCATGAAAATTGTTGCTGTTGGAACTGATGCTAAAGGAAATGTCAATATAGAGGAACTGAGGAAGGCTGCAGAAGAACATAAGGACAACCTTGCAGCGCTTATGGTGGGTGCTCACAATACTTTTTTTTTGTTGATATACTGTCATGCATACACATAAAACCTGTCTTATGTCAAGGCATAAAGTGCATCGACTAATGTGCCTTTACCCTTTACCTACGCATTTCTCCAAATGGATTGATCCAAAAGACATAAAATGTGTGGAATTTCCTTGGTTATCAGCACTAACACTTGTGCATTCTTGTAGCCGATTCATTGCACTCTCACCACACTAAAATGTGAATAAATAAGGATGTTATATCTGTAATATGTTTTAGACTGTTGATGAGGAACAATTAAAATGTATTTTTGTGCCATTATATGATTCATAACAAGTATAGCATTGGTATAACTGTTTTGAAGAAGGTAATTTGAATTTGTGCAGGTTACTTATCCTTCAACCCATGGTGTGTATGAGGAGGGTATTGATAAGATATGCCAAATCATTCATGACAATGGGGGTCAAGTTTACATGGATGGTGCAAACATGAATGCACAGGTGAATTTTTTATATTTCTCAATCTGGAAAAGATATCCCCCTTTCTTACTCTAGGTTGAGTCTTCCATCAATTCTTTTCTGGCATCTGTTATTATCAAAATCTTATCCATTAAAACTCTTAGTTTTCTGTGTCCTCATGTTTTTGAAGGGAGGGGAGCTAGGATTTATAATGGGATAAAAGAACATTTTAGTTAAAGATGAATAGACTAATATTTAAGCTTTTAAGTTAGCTGTTATATTATACAAACTGTATTTTTATTATTTACATAGTAAATACAGACATGCACATGCATTCGAGCCTTTTGTCTCCCTTTAGATCCTAACATGCAAAAATGTTCAGCTATTACATCTGTAACGTTCTATGATAACAAAGAATATATTCTTTGAATCTTTTCAATGAGACCTTGAAGAGTTCTAATTTGTTCAAGTATTTCAGAATTATGCCTGTCAGGAACCGGAGCACTATGATTTCATGTATATTTGCCCAAAATCAAAGTTTAATTAGTGAAGTTGGTGGAAGTAATATCTTTTACTTGTAGTATCCTGTTAGTAGGGAATTGTTTGGAAGTGGTGTATTGATAAACGTTTTACTTGAATTTGGTATCACTAGCTTGTATCATCGTCTTGTAAGATAAAAAGTTATTTTCTCATAAATCAAATAAGAGTTTGTGAATTCTCCAGGACCTTGTCAGCTCACAGAAGGAAAAAAATGTTTAGTAAAATATATTTGATTTACTCGTTGACAGAACAGGCTGACAGGGTGCAGTGCAGCAAAGAAACCTTATAGATTTTTACCATGCATCTTTTATTCAGAAGCTGGAAACAATCCTTTCTAAAGTAATACTAGAAATTTATAGGCAATTCAATGGTACAAAGTTTTATACCCTCTGAACTGCGGTCCATTTTTATTGTACTGTGTTTCTGCCAATGTACTGGCTAATAAGACCATGCACCCTGTTTCTTTGAAAATCTATTTTTTAGGATAATCCAGCGCAGTCCTCTTGAATAGAACATTAAATAATGTAGCATACCCCTTTCTTCTCCTGATAGCTTGTCAAACTTAAGAAACTCAGGGTCGCTGGATTTCCAAACGATGCTTATTGATTTAACTGTGATGACCACAGGTAGACTTTTGATATTTACAAGAAGCATTTTGATTATCTGGAGGGTGTTTTAGTGCGTACTTGGAGCTAAGTTCATATCTTGGAGTTGCAACTTATCTACATTAATGTTAAATCATGTGTATCAAGGAAAACATAATACCAAGAAAGAATGAACAAACTCAATGGAAGATAATCTGAGTTAGGCAGTTAATATCACTCTATGAAGAATGTGAGAGCATTTAAACAATTTCAGAAATCATAGCATGTCAGTCACTATATAGTAGAGGTTGACATGCAAATGCTTGACTGGGAAGTTTTGGGAATGGAATACGATATCACTGAAGCTAATAAACAAAGTTGTAATTCATTCATTTTTGCTTTTGAGTTTGCTGCTGAGCCATCTAATGAAGCTAGCCTTTTGCATTTCCTATGTGAAACAGGTGGGACTGACAAGCCCAGGTCGAATTGGAGCTGATGTATGTCATCTTAACCTTCACAAGACATTCTGCATTCCACATGGAGGGGGGGGTCCTGGTATGGGGCCTATAGGAGTAAAGAAGCATTTGGCACCATTTTTACCATCACACCCTGTGGTAAGCCAACTTATGTCCCCTTGATCTCTTTCCCCCCCTGTTTTGGATTTTGGAATAATAAAAAATTTGATTACCATAACTAAGTGAACTTAACAGCCACCGGTTCAAAAGGCCTTTTGCTCAAATGCAACGGTCAGGTAAAGCAACCCTCCTAACTAGAAGTATTCTAAGGAATGATCCCATAAGAATTGCATTTTACTGTTTTATGCATTTTGTATTGGGCATTGCCAATTGACAGAGAAGAATCCAAAGGCTTTTAACTTTATTTATAGCTTTTCTCTGGTAACCAGAAGTGAAACATTAAGGATCTGTCTACACTTTGCTGTAGGATTTTCCTATGACTCATGTCCTTCAAAGGGTAATGCATTTTATGTTGTGTGTCCTTGAAATATAAATCAATGATCTGATTAGTATATGTATCTACATTTCAGATGCCGTGTGCTTTAATGTGCTAACAGAATGAAATTTGTATTTCATAAGGAAATAGGTAGACTTAAGGAAAATTAATATTTATTGAGGAACATCTACCTTGATTAATCCTGGTTAGAAAAACTAGACATTTTCAACCACAGTAGGCTGCATGGTTATTGATTTGAGACTTGATTCTGCTTATTTATAATGGTAGATACCATTCTGCCCTTTTTAATAAGAAGGGTTCTATTGTGGGGTCAACCCTAACAATTAAGTGACATTGCATCAATGATGACATGAACAATTTAGAGTTACTTGTTTTCCTCAAATTAGGAAATTCTCATCAAATTTGCAACAGTTTAAAGCGTCATATATTATATTCTAGCTAGTAGACAAATAATAGGTGCTACACAATTTGCAATGACAGGTAGCAACAACTGGAATTCCTGCTCCCGAAGGAAATCCACAACCACTTGGTACGATATCAGCTGCACCATGGGGCTCAGCCATGATTCTGCCAATATCATATTCATATATTGCAATGATGGGTTCACAGGGACTTACTGAGGCATCAAAGATTGCCATTCTGAATGCAAACTATATGGCTAAGTGCCTAGAGGTATCTTATTCTACACTTTTCTCTTCCAATCACTTTTTCATTATTATCTCCATTCAACTAAGTTCAGTTGTTTCTGCAGGATCACTATCCTGTACTTTTCAGAGGAGAAAATGGGACCTGTGCTCATGAGTTCATTATTGACTTGAGGAATTTCAAGGTGCATATCTGTTCCAGTCATCTTATGTTTGAATTATTTCTGTGATTGCAGTGGTTTTTAATGTTAGATGCTTTGGCATCAAGCATGCATTTCTTTCCATTTCTTTCCGAATTTAAGAGAACTCTTCTCTGAATTAGTGAAGAGAAGAAAAATGAAACAAGAGGAACATGAATCGTACAAGAATGATTTTAAAAATTGACAAACAGCCACAAGCGTATTGAAAGATTACACAGAAAGGAGATATGGCTTAACTAATACTATATCACCCTTCTACATCCATTTTCTTTCATCTATTTTGATTGGAGATGTTACTGGACAGATATCTGCTGGAATAGAACCAGAAGATGTTGCCAAACGACTTATGGACTATGGATTCCATGCACCTACCATGTCATGGCCAGTGCCAGGGACATTGATGATTGAACCAACAGAAAGTGAAAGCAAGGTATGCATTATCTTTTACATCTTTGGTTCATATCAATGCACAGAGTAGGTGATGGCTGAGGTGTGGTTGCAATGAGATGAACTATTTCTTGAAAATTTGTTTTCTTGAATTACAGGCAGAGCTGGACAGGTTCTGTAAAGCGCTCATTTCAATCAGAAAGGAGATTATGGAAATTGAGAATGGAAAAATGGACATTAACAACAATGTTCTAAAAGTAAGGCCAAACAAAACACTGAAATTTGAAGTATATTGTCTAAGTAAAGTAACTCGTGGCTTCATTGATGTGAGAAGGAAAATATTCTATCTTAATCTGTACACCTTAGATTGCATTGGATTCATTGATATTCAGTAATGAAAAAAGAAATCGTATTCCTTCTAAAGCTTTTACACCTTAAATATCACGTTGGGTTTGAAGGCTTAGGACTTTTGGAACAGCATTTATGATTTTTTAGAAAGATATGATAGAAGTCTGTTGTGAATTGTAGATACTAGATGATATCCAATTCACTGTCATATACAAACCTCAAATAAGCGTAGTCGTATTATGAAATTTTTTAAGAGGGCTATAAAAACAGGGAGAGGAAAAATGTTGAATCAAATTATCAAAGTTCCAGTGCAAAACGAGGATGCATAATTTGATGAAAAATAAAAAATTAAAAAAGGTGTTTCTGGAAAATTGTTATGATCATTTTTGTGGTGGATTAGGGAGCACCTCATCCTGCATCAGCAGTGATGGCAGATGAATGGAAGAAACCCTATTCAAGGGAGCTTGCTGCATTCCCTGCCTCATGGGTTCGTGAATCCAAGTTCTGGCCTTCAACAGGTTGGAAACCTGCATTACCTTTTTATTTACAATGGACAGCCCTTGTATGGCAGATTGACAGTTGACTGGTCAGATATAGGACATGGCAACTGCAGACAATCATATCTAACTTGTTTTGGTTTTTCTTGTTTAGGGCGTGTGGACAATGTGTATGGTGACCGCAATCTCATCTGCACACTTCTTCCAGCGGTAGAGACAATTGAGGAACAACAACCAGTTGCTGCACAACTGTAAAATGTAATTGTACTGCTTGTATTGATTCCTATCAGTCTGAAGGTGGAAGCGGTGTTGATTTTTTACATTGGATGTCTAGTGTTGTAAGTAAGATGGTACTTGCATTCTATCCAACTGTAAGTGGATATGAAGGTAGGTTCATCTTAATCTTAGGCTTCTAGAGTGTCCGAATTGTTTGTATATAATCTATGCTCTTGCATTGCTGATATTGTGTATTCAATACAGCATAATTCAATAATTTTATTCAACTGTACCATAGGTCTGAATAGCTTAGTTATATTTTTTAAAAATAGAAAGATTAAAAGCACGGTATTTTTTTTTTGGTCTAAAAATTGGGCAGAATTTTGGATTAGAGTCTACTGGGGAGCCACAATATCTTGGTCCATTTCAATGGGATCTCATTGATCTAAAGAGACTGACCAAGTCAATCCAACAAACAAGTTGATGTTTCTTAAGATGCTAACTATATGATAAGTTACAAGAATGATATAGACGTTGTTCTTGTATTCAATGTGAATGTGACAATGTAGTTATCCTTCATGTTGAAGCGATAATTATATGCTCTACTCACTGCAAGGTCTTGGTGATATAAACACTTGCATTGGAGAAAATACACCCCCACTCTTCTCTCTTTAAAAACATCTATTTAATTTACATTGCAGGAATCAGCTATTTAATAAAAAAAGAATCAGGCCAGTTGGCACACCTTTATGAACAAAGGGGATATGACCATCGTTATAATGCAGTAAAAGATCTCTTATCCTACAAAGATAGTCTCCACGGTTATACGGCAGCAAGAATGCTCATAAATACAAGAATCAGTGCCAATAAGCTTTGCCTCTATTTTAAACTTTTAAACTGTTGCCTCTCCATTACAGCTCTACATATCTGCAGAACAGCTGATCATCAAAGTTAAAGACAAGCTTCAGCCTGGTAAAATATTTAGGTCACATACTCTATGTCATAGAAAATGGAAAATAATTTTGGGACTCTTAGAACACTAAATTTAATAGTCAGATATGTTTCTTTGTTGGAGTATATTTTGAACTTGCAAACACATCTTGGTTGTTCAAAAAAGGGCTTGCTACATAGAAAACATAAAATTCTTGGTTGAAGCGATCTGGAAAGGACCTAGAAGGTCTGTAGCATCATAAAAGTGTTAGGTTCAAAAATTGGTCAAGTGTAGGTACTCGATTTGCGACAGACAAAATCATTGGTTTTGTTAGGAGGCAATTTAAAAAACGATGGTGGATGAAAATGTAATTATTGGTGCAGGTTTGTAAATAAGCAGTGGTCTTGAAATCGTAAATGTTGGTCTTAGAAGCATCAGGCTGATATCATAAACTTGTGGCAGTTTTTGTCGAAAGTGACAGTTTGGTCTCTACAAAGGAACGAGAACCAAAACAACACGACTTTCATATGTTTAGAATGGTTGGGCTACTCCAGTGCATGGGAGTAAAGCCTAACATTGAATAAAAGAGGAGGAAGTTGAGAATTGGTAGTTGGACTAGTGAGAAGCACATGACACTTGGCATAGACACAGCAAATATATGGTTAGATTCATTGAGTAGATAGGAGAGAGAGGAACAATGATACATTATAATCCATCTTCATGTTCTGATTGATTGATAATACATAAGACATGACTACTATTCGACACCTATCAAGCTGGGTTTTCCCTCCCAATTTTGGGGGTTTCAAGGGGAAATGTGTATTGTGTTTCTTGCATTTTGTCAATGGCATTTCATCATAGTTTCATTCCATATTTTCATTGAAAACATTCAAGTGGATTATGTTCCAATATTTAAATCATTTCATAGCCACAAATCTTAGTAGTTGTAGTAGTGATGAATTAATTTAGTATTAAAGCAAATCCAAATTGATGGAAAATCAAGGTCAAGTTGATTGTGTGACAACGACAAGGTCTTCAAGTGAAGGAAATTTAGTCTAAAGAATCCAAAGATAAGAACTTGTCATTAGAATTAAGAAATAATAATGATTGATTTGAGTACAAAGGTTTCAACCTTAGAGAGACATGTAGAGCAAGTTATGAAGCATTAACAATGGACAACTCAATAATAGGAGCAAACAAGGCAACAAACTCAAATGGTACAAAATCAGTCATCTTCCAATGTCCTAGTTCAAGCTTTGGGAAAGAAATTTGGTATTGGCGACAATGGGGAAGAAGAAAAAGTTGGCAATGATTGCAGGTGGGAAGAAAGAGAGATTGAGGTATGAATTGGAATCACCCCATTTAAAGTTCAAAACCTAGGTAGATATTGAAACCTTTGAAGGTCGAGTAGATGTAGAAGCTTTAGAGATTTGAATCAAGCAAATGAAGGTGTATTTAATTGTCCACAATGTAAGTGAAGCACAAAAATAAACATGCTCTTGCATGTTGGGAAAGCTACATATTTTCATGTGAGAAGAAGAAACCAACAACATTTAGTTGGGCAGGTTTTAAAGATTTTCTAAGAACTTTTATCCAATCGATCGCGAAACTGATCAAGAAATAAAATGGCTCTACTTTAGGCAAGCGAGTGGTCAAAGTGTTCAACACTACACAATTGAGTTTCATAGGTAAGCCATGATATTGAGCATAGACTTGGAAGAAGAAGATACCCTCACCGAGTATCTTGGTGGGTTAAATACAAATATAAGAAGGAAACTTGTCACATCAAAGTTAACTGATTTGGATAAGGCTTGTGTGTTGGCACATTATATAAATGATGAGAAAAAGAAAGTTGGAGGAGAATTTTTGAAAAAGGGCCAACAATAAGATAAATAACATATCAAAGAAAATAAGAGCAAAACATTCAACAAATGGAAAGATAAGAAGACCAATACAACTGTCCATGGTAGTAAAGACAAAAAATCATTGTTCACATTGTAAGATTGATGGTCACATGGAAAATAAATGTTGGATGCTGCACATTGAAAATAGGCCCAATGTCTCCAAGAAGTCCATGGCTACCATTTGAGATTATTGGGAAAGGTGTCTCAACCTTGCATTCCCAATGTTACGTATTTATCATTTGTTGTATTTATTTATTTTTTTGTCCTCACATGAGAAGTGGGGCATCCCACTTTGAGGTGGCACTCTTTGACACGTTTTGACCATCTTGGAATGTGGGTAAGGAGTTGTAAGAGTATCTAATGTCATTATGATGTGTAAGAGCATCTTATGACATTGTAAGATGTGCGAGTTGCTTATGATAGATTCTATGATACATAATAACATGATTATGGGGGTTATATTAGGATCTTGACCAACATTATGATAGTCTCATGACATGTCATAAAGCATCTTTGAATGAAGTAACATGACAAATTGGAGTGCCTAAGTTGGAATGTTCACTATGATAGGTTATGACAAGTTATGATAGTTTCAAACTTGGTATGGGGCATTGAATTTGGCCCGGGAATTTGTGCACCATAACTCTTGCATGTTGGCTCATGGTTTTCCAAACCATTGGATGGTTTCTTGTTTGTGTCACTTCTATTTATTAGGGTGCTTGGATGGAGTTTTCATAGTGTGTTGCAGGGATTTTGTTATGCTATTGAAATTACTCTAAAATTTAATGTTGGTGATACTATTGTAAGGGCATGTGCTTAAAGTTGTACGTAACTATATTGCTATTATAATACAATTGGTTTCGTGCTTTGGAGTGTGGAGTTTTTCACTTGAAAGGGTTTTCCCCAAGCATACCTTTCTGTTATGGTTTTGTGAATTGCATGACTATTGCATGTCACTTGCATGTGTGATTTTGTCATTAGAAATTGTTAGATCTAAGCTTTTGTGCATTTTCTCTCCTTATAGATTAATGTAGGAAGCATTTTTGCACCTAAGCTTCCTTTCATTTAGTATCAAAGCTTGGTCAACTTAGGTCCTAGGTGAAAGAAAAGAGGTGTTTTGGACTAATCTTATTTTGAGTGGGAGCGTGTTTAGAGATCTTGTTTTAGGAAAATGGCAAGCACATATAAACTAGAGATGGAGAGATTTAATGGCAATAACTTCAAGTCGTGGAAGCTTAAGATGGAGGAATTTAGTCATAGATAGGAATCTGTGGGCTGCAGTATTTGGACCCAAACCTACATTGGAAGCACAACATGGAGGAATTTGGTCATAGATCGAGATCTGTGGGCTATATAGTATCTGGACCCAAACCTACATTAATGAAAGACAAAGAATGGGTTGTGTTGGATTCAAAGGTGAGAAGCCTTATTAGGATTTTCTTAGCGGATTTAGTGTTGCTAAATGTTTGTGAAGAATCCACCTCGAAAGCCCCTTAGAAGAAGTTGTAAAATCTGTACTAGGCTAAATCTTTGATTAATAAGATTTTTCTACGAAAGAAGCTGTATACTCTCTGGATGGGTGATGGTGATTTAGTAGTAGAGCACTTGAATGCATTCAACATGATTATGAGCCAATTACAATCTATTGGTGTTAAAATGGAAGAGGAAGATGAATGCATGACCCTTATGTGTTCTTTGTCAAACTCGTGGGATAACTTTGTGATGGCTATTGAGAGCACTATTTTAAAACTTGTGCTTGATGAGGTAGTGGTTGCTTTAGGTGAAAAGCTTCCAAATCTAACAAGAAGGATAAAGTAGATCTAAGTTTCTTAGTAAAAAGTCCAAGGCTAAATGTTGGAACTACAACAAGTTAGTTCATTTAAAAAATGATTGCAAGGAGGAGAAAAAGAAGAAAAAAGGTGGATTTGATGATGATTCTTCCAAATCTTCTTAGGTGGATATAGGAGATGTCTTTGTCACGACCTTGGCAACACATGCATGTGAGGATGCATGGATGATTGATTCCAGAGTTTCTCTCCACATGACTCTCCATTGGGGTTAGTTTTTAGATTATGATAAGTATGATGATGAGAAGGTATATCTTGGCAACAAATCTTACCTTAGTATTGTTGGCCATGGGAGAGCTAAGATTTGATTCTCTAATGGGAGGATCAAAGGTATTTTAGGAGTTTTGCACATCCTTGGTTTAACATGGAACCTATTATTTGTTAGTAAAATGAATGATGCAGGAGTGTAGGTTGTCTTTACAGTGGAACACATAAGATGGTTAGAGGAGCTATGGTGCTCATGAAGGGGGTTCGAGTTGGTACTCTCTTTTGGCTTGATGCATGCACATACATTTAGGGCAATAGTTCTTCTATACATGTAGCAGAACTTGTAGACAAGTTATGGGTTGGTTACAAGTCTGCAACAAAATCTATAGAGTAGTTATCAATTAGTTACAAGTCTTTGGCCTTGGATTCATGACTTGTAGAGAGGTTACAAGTTAAACTTGTAGCGAGGTTATAGGTTGGTTACAAGTCTTCAACTTCTAGTTCTAATGGTCGTGCATTTTGGGTACCTAAGCATGCTCTTACCTTAAAGAACAAGTTACCTACCAAGAAGACAATGCTATGGCACCAACATATGGGGCATATAGGTGAGAAAGGTTTACATGCCTTGAAGAATAAAAATCTTGTAGAGGAGCTTATAGATTGTACTCTTGAATTTAACTTTTGTGAACATTGCATTTATGGAAAACAAAATTGTGTAGTTTTATTCTTGTTCTCATAAACCTTTTGGGTTGTTGGATCTAATTCATCATGATGTGTTTGATCTTGTAAAAGTTCCTTTGTTATCTAAATCATTGTATTATGTGTTGTTTATTGATGATTATTCTAGGACATGAGCGTATTTTCTCAGGAACATGTCTAAGGTCTTTACTTGGTTTAGGGAGTTTAAGGTTCTCTTGGAAAATCAAACTAAGAGAGATCAAGGTGTTGATGATTGATAATAGTGGTGAGTATTATTCTACAGAGTTTGGCAAATTTTGTAAAGAGAATAATATAGAAAGGCATAATACATCTCCATACACCCCTCAGTAGAATGCAGTTGTAGAATGAATGAACATGACATTGGAGAGGCCTAGGAGTATGCTTAGTGGGGCTGGCTTGGAACAAAAGTTCTAGGCAAAGGTGGTTGCTACTACATGTTACCTAATTAATAGGTCTCCTATATCATCTCTTGTTAAGAAACCCCTATGGAGGTTTGGATGAGCAAAAAACCTTCACTTCAACATCGTTGTGTATTTGGCTGTGGTTGTGAGGCATATGCACATGTGCCTAGGGACAAGTGGTCAAAGTTAGATAACAAGGCAATGAAATGTCTTCATTGGGTGGTGTTAGTGTGAAAGTTTACAAGCTTTGGGATCCCGTGGCTAGAAAATTTTTGTATAGTCAAAATGTGATATTTAGAGAGATCATGCCTTCTCTTATAGTTAAGTAGCCAAATGAGGATGAGAAGTGAGTTGTTCAATTACAACTTAAGATCGAAAAGGTTGCACCAAATGTTGAACCAGATGAGGATAGTTTAGAGAGCTTAAGGAGTTCAAAAGAAATAGGAGAACCTCCACATCAGCCTTTAAGGAGGTCCACTCAGCAAAGGAGACAAATACAAAGGTATTGCTAGTCTCATTTTAGATGTATCTTTGCTTTGTTATCTAACACTAATGAGCCTATAATAGTTCAGAAGGAAATGGCAATGGATGATTGTGAGTCTTGGAGATTAGCCATGGATGAGGTAGATGGATGCATTGAAAAATAATGATACTTGAGACTTGGTTTAGTTGCTTAAAGGATGAAAACACATTGAATGCAAATGGGTGTTCAAAAAGAAGTTGGGCTCGGATGATAATATTGAGAAGTACGAAGCATGGTTGGTTGCCAAAGGGTATTACCATGTTGAGGGAATAGATTTTGATGAAATTTTCTCCCTTGTTGAAAAGTTGACATCTATTCGAATGCTTTTATCTTGTGCTACTACTTTTGATCTTTAGATTGAGAAGATGGATGTGAAGACAACTTTCTTACATAGTGATTTGGAGGAATCTACATGCCACAACCAAAGAACTACATTGAAAAGGGTAAGGAAAATTTTGTTTGTCGGTTTAAGAAATCCCTCTATAGTTTAAAACAATCTCCTAGAATGTGGTATAAAAAGTTTGATTCATATGTGTTGAAGTTGGGGTTTAGCAAGTCTAAATCAACTCATTGTGTTTACTATAAACATATCAGTGATCATTTTTTCATTATCACTTTGTATGTTAATAACATGTTGATATTTAGTAATGACAAGGAAATGATTAGGGACTTGACATCTATTTTTCTTTACAATTTGAAATGAAATACTTAGGGGTTGCTAAGTACATACTTGGGATGGAAATTAGATGGGATAGGGCTAACATAAAACTTTAGGTTGGATAGAGGAAGTATGTTGAGTTTGTTTTGCATCGTTTTAGCATGGCCAACAACAAACTAGTTAATGTTCCTATCTCAATGGGAACTAAGTTTTTAGTTGAGTAGTGTCCTACAACACCCATAGATGGAGGAAATGAGTATAGTGCCCAAGATGCTAATGTAGTTGGTAGTTTGATGTATGCTATGGTTTGCACTAGACCAGACACTCCCCAACTAGTGGAATTCTTGAGTCGTTTCATGGCTAATCATTATAGGGATCATTAGGTGGAAGTGAAGTGGACCTTCAAATATTTGTAAGAGATTACATAGTATTCTATTTGCAATTAAGGTGGTACTTTTGGTGACTTGCAACTAATCTATAGAGGAACTGTAGGGAACCTGCAACCGATCTGTAACAATTCCATGGTTCAATTGGAGCATAGTTGGGTTGGTGGTACTTGTAGAGGACCTGCAACCAACTTGTAATAGTTCCACGGTCACTTGGAACACAGTTTTGTTGGTGGTACCTATAGAGGACATGTAGATGACTTGTAGGTGGTTTGCAACAATCAATGGATATTCAAGGGTATGCAGACTTAGATTGGGCAGAAGATGTTGATAGTAGAAGGCCTACCAATGACTGTGTTTAGCCTATGCAATGGTGTAGTGAGTTGGATGAGTAAGCCATAGGATGTGGTCACTTTACCGATGACAAATGCATACTATATGACAACTACTCATGCATACAAGGAGGCCATTTGAATTTTGAGACTATGCTCATATGTGGGGTTAAGTCAAAGAGCAATCAAAGTTCATTGTGACAATAATAGTGCAATTATTATGGAAAATAATCCAACCTTTCATGCATGAACAAAGCATAGTGATGTCTAGTACTATTTTGTTTGAGATATCATAGAGGATGGGGGGGTGATGGTAGAGAAGGTTGACACTTTGAAGAATATTGTGGATGCATTTAAGAAGCTAGTGAGCACAAAGAAGTTCAAGTGGTGCTATGAGACTATGGGCCTCTTGGCCCCTAGTAGCTAGATGACATTGTTGAAGTTCTCCATTTTCTCTTACAAGGTGTTTGATAAGTGGGAGAATATTGGGAAATGTGTCTCAACCTTGCATTCCCAATGTTATGAATTATTATTTGTTGTATTTATTTATTATTTTTATCCTCACATGAGAAGTGGGGCATCCCACTTTGAGGTGTCACTTTTTGTCATTGTTAGCCACTTTGAAATGTGTATAAGGAGTTGTAAGAGCATCTAATGTCATTCTAATGTTTACGAGAATCTTATGACATTGTAAGATGTGGGAGTTACTTATGATGGATTTTATGACACATAAGAACATGATTATGGGGGTTATGTTGGAATCTTGACCAACATTATAATAGTCTTATGATGCATGTCATAAAACATCTTTGAGGGGAGGAACATGACCAATTGAGGTTCCTAGGTTGGAATGTTCACTATGATAGGTTATGACAAGTTATGATAGTTGTAAGGAATATTGTGAATATAGCTTGGAATTTAAACTTGGTATGGGGCATTGGAATTTGGGCCATGGGGTTTGGGTGCCATATCTCTTGCATGTTGGCTCATACTTTTCCAAAACCATTGGATTATTTTTTGTTTATGTCTCTTCTATATATTGGAGTGCGTGGATGGAGTTTTCATAGTGTGTTGTAGGGATGTTGTTATGCTGTAAAATTACTTCAAGATTTAACGTTGGTGATACTCTTATAAGGGAAAGTGCTTTATGTAACTATATTGTTATTGTAATACAGTTGGTTTCATGCTTTGGAGTGTAGTATTTATCTCTCAAAAGGGTTTCCCCAAGTATACCTCTATGTTATGGTTTTGTGAGTTGCATGTCTTTGCATCTCACTTGCATGTGCGATTTTATCATTAAGAATTGTTAGATTTGAGATTTTGTAGATTAGTGTATAAAGCATTTCCACATTTGAGCTTCCTTTTAGAGATGAAGTGGAAATAGAGGATAGCTCAAACATTGATGAGAAATTGGGTTGTAGGGCCATAAGGGTTGTCATGAGTGAACAAGAATATGAAGCAATGAACTAGCTATTCATTCTCAAACTCTAAGTGATGTAGGAGCATATGGGTGTACACGTGATCCTATATCACCCAACAATATTTTCGGTTTCATTTTCCATTTTCAGATTAGTTTTGTTTGTTTTCAGTTGGTTTGATAGTTTGCTCTAGGAGACATTTTCTGATTCAAAATTGGTTGAGTTCAAGATGATTTGGTTACCTTCCAAGTTTGGTGAAATTTAGTACAATTTGGTGTAGTTGACATAATTCAGCCAAGCCCTTAGTTCAGGGGTTTGTCTTTCCATTGAAAGAATTTAATGGCGAACATTATTTTCATCAAAATTGATAAAGTTTCGGCCAACCTTCACTAAATATTGAGAATTCTTGAATTTTCATTTCCACTGAAGATGTTTTCTTTTCAGTAATGTTTAAAGTTTGTGAACCTAAATTAGTATCGAAAGTTGTTTCGAGGGAAAGATTTAAAGGATGTGTACCATGTGTTTGGCTGAATGTGTTTGTTTTGGTGAACAAACAAATTCACGAACCACATTTTGGGCCAAAAGAGCTTATCCAAGCTTTGTTTCAGTGTAAAAAAAAAACGTTCGACAGATTATACAGTTCTTGAATGGTAGATAACACCGATGGGGAGTTCATGAATACATGTAAGTGCCAATGCACCTATGAGAAGTTTGTAAAGTTTTTATAATCCCTTTGATGAGTTCCATGACATATGGGGGGATTAAATCACTAAAGAAGTGGTTTGAAGTACAAAAAGTCTCTAATTTGCTGAAATACAAATTTGAAGATTCTTCGACATGTCACTCCTTTGAAAGTTTCATGAAGGAAGGATCAAAAGTTCATATGAGGGTAGAATTGTCAAAAAGGTAAAGAGAAAATAAAATCACGGGAAAGAATGGTGACAAAATTGAAAGCTAAATTTCTTCTTGTAGATTATCAAATTAGTTTGTTCAAAAAGTTGTAAAATTTGAAGTAGAAAGAGAAGAATTTGCAAGAGTACACCGAAGAATTTTATAGATTGAATATTTGGACAGGACATGTAGATGGTGGTGCTAAGAAAGTATCAAGGTATGTTAATGGTTTGCATTATTCCATTCAGGATGAAATATGTATGTTTGAATACAAAGTGTGGAAGAAGTCTATCAATATGTCTTGAAGGTAGAAGAGAAACTTGCAAGAAAACAAAATAATTCTAGAGGAAGGGGTAGATTTTCACGTGGAAGAGGATAGTCTAGTAGTGGTAGAGGATATAAAAACAAATAAGGTGAAGCCAACACCTCACAAAAAATTACCTAGGATAACGAAGGAAGAGGAGATTATTTTAGAGGAAGAGGAGATTACTTCAGAGCTAGAGATTTTGGAAGAGGCAGAGGACGAGAATTCAGTGGCACATGTTATCAATGTGGAGAGATTTGGCATAGGGCATTTGAATGTCCTCAAATACAATAGGGTAGTGGAAAAGGAAAAGAAACAAGAATTAATATAGCACAAGAAGACAATGAAAGTGTTGCCTCACCAAAGCGTGGAGAAGATCCTAAAGATGGAGAGTCTTTGATGCTACAAAGAATACTGTTAAATCTAGAGAGGGAAATACAAGAAATAGTCCAAAGAAGGAATTTATTTAGAACAAGATGCAAGTTAGGTGGAAAATATTTTAAAGTCATAACTTGGACAATGACAGTACTAACAATATTGTGTCTGAAGAAATGGTGGAAAAACCTAAGTTGAAGAGGGTAAAACATCCCAATCCCTACAGAGTTTCCTAGCTACAAAAGGAACATCAATTGGTGGTAAGTGAACAATGTCTTGTGAATTTTTAGATTTGTAGTTATAAGGATGAAATTTTGTGTGATGTGATGCTAATGGATGAATGCCATATCCTATTGGGTAGACCTTGGAGCTTTGATAGACAAGCTATCCATGATGGTAGAACAAACACATATAGGATAACGAAAGATGACGAAGAATATACTTTAAATCCATTGAAAGATAAGGAAGAAGAAGTAGAAAACAATCCCAAGATTTGTTTGATTTCTGGAAAGAAATTTTTGAAAGAATTAAAGAAGGAGAAGACATGTTATGCTTTTATTCCTAAGCCCATAATATCTATAATAGCAGAGAAGAATGAAGAATTGGCAATAGAAATTCAGGAAATTCTAGATGACTATGCAAATATATTGATGGAGTTTCCAGATGGATTGCCACCTACGAGGAGTATAAGTCATTGCATGGATTTGATACCTGGTGCGAGTTTTCCAAATAAAGCATCATATATAATGACACCAATGGAGAATGAGGAGATTAATAGGCAAGTACAAGAGTTGTTAGATAAAGGACTGATAAGAGAAAGTCTCAGTCCATACATGTTTCAATAGTGTTGACACCCAAAAAGGATGGGGAATGGCAAATGTGTATAGATTCGAGGGCCATAAACAAGATAACAATAAAGTATAGGTTTCCATTGCCACAGATGGATGATCTGATGGATTGTTTGAGTGGAGCCAAGTACTTCACGAAAATTGATTTGAAGAGTGGATACCATCAAATAAGAATAAGAGAAGGAGATGAGTGGAAGACAACCTTCAAGACAAAGATGGATTGTACGAATGGCTGGTAATACCGTTCAGATTGACAAATTCCCCCAGCACCTTTATGAAGTTGATGAATAAAGTGTTGAAGCCTTTTCTTGGTAAGTTTGTCATTGCATATTTGGATGATATTTAATTTTTAGTAAAATGAAAGAACACTTGCTGCATGTTAGGGCAGTTTTGCAAAGGCTAAAAGAGGAGAAGTTGCTAGTGAATTTGAAAAAGTGTAGTTTCATGAAGGAAGAGTTGGTATATTTGGGTTTTGTTGTTTCTAGAGATGGACTAAAAATGGATCTAGAAAAGGTCAAAGCAATTGTGGATTGGCCTTCATCGAAAAGTATGTTTGAAGCACGAAGTTTTCATGGATTAACGAGATTCTATAGGAAGTTCATAAGAAATTTTAGTGGGATATGTGCACCTATTATAGAGACCATGAAGGGTAATAGGAAAGGTTTTGTTTAGATAGTTGCAGCAGAGTAAAGTTTTCAATTGTTGAAAAAAAAAGTGACTGAACAACCAGTGTTGGCAGTGCCTAATCTTGGAAGTCTTCCAAGTAGATTGTGATGCAAGTGGGACAACGATTAGAGGAGTCCTTAGTCAAGATGGAATATCGATAGCATACTTCAGTGAGAAGTTAAACGAGGCAAAGAGGAAAATATTCCGTATATGATCAAGAGTTTTATGCAATTATATAGGAAATCAAGAAATGACAACATTATTTGCTACCTAAAGAGTCTGTGTTGTATACAGATCATCATGCATTAAATAGTCAAGGTAAGTTGAATCAAAATCACATGAAGTGGGTTGAATTTTTACAGAGTTATTCATTTGTTTTAAAACATAGAAGTGGAAAATCTAATTGGGTAGTTGATGCATTAAGTCAAGATGTTTTCTATTGAATGAATTGAGAGTAAATGTTGTTGGCTTTGATTCTGTGGGAGTTATATGAAGAAGATGCTAATTTAAAAGAAGCATGGGCAACATGTAGAAGTCCAATAGAGAAGGACAAAACTCCATGGCTAGAGTATTTTATACAAGAAGGATTTGTTGCAAGTATGGGCCTAATCGGTGTTGTCATTGATGTCAACATACTCATGTTGCATTAATGAGAAGGATTAGATGAGCTATGTGTTGAGGCTATTGAGAAACTTAGTCTCAATCATGAATAGTGAAGAACAGTGATGATAAGAAGGTAAAAGTCCTCAATAGGTTGAGGATCAGAGGATGCGGTTTATAGGGTTTGTAGATATAAGTCTTGAGATGCTCCAGTCAAGTTTTCAGAGGTCCGTATGAAGATTTGAGGAAGTTATGGTCGCTCAAGTAGAACCGGTTCCGACAGGTGTTTAGAGGTGACAGAGTGTCATAGATAGGTCCGGTGAGATCTGGAAATTCATTTTCCCGTTCTATGAATTTGAGGGAGTGTTGAGGATGTCCCTTTAAAGTACCAACTAGATTGGTTTGTGGTTTGAAGGTCCGGAAGAGCCCATTCCTTTGTGACAGTGATGACAAACTGTGTTCTTGAAGCTCTGGATGAAGGATAGAAGAATTCCGATAGGCTACTGAAGTGCAGATGTTCTTGGTGATTCAGGGTAGGTTATGATGATCATTAGATCATGTCCAGTTCATGTTGGTGGTCCACATGGATGTTAGAATTTGCATTTGAAGAATAACCACCGGATATTGGTATTCTTCTTGAGACTGGCCAACCAGATGTATTACATGTCTTGCGGATGTTCTTGCAGGTGTTTGCTGACTTAGATGATTGTTCCTAAGTCGATGCCTTATATAAATAAGGGATTGTGAAGTCATTTTGAAGGGTGTCTTATGGAGATGAGTGAGTGGTAGTGAAGAAGAGAGCGAAAGGCAGAGCAGAAGTATTGAGCTTAATGGAACTGATTCAAGCACGGTGAAGATGCTATTCTCTAGTTCATGTATGTGATACTTATTTCTTTGTAGACAGTGTGTCTCTTGTAGGTAGTGAGCCTCTTGTGAGCAGTATGCTCAGGCAATGAGCCCTAATTGGCATGTGCCATTTTTGTTCTTTCTATTCTTCTAACAGAGAATACATTCTTGGGTTAATCACCCCGTGGTTTTTCCCTTAACCTGGTTTTCCACATCAAAATCTTGGTGTCTCATGTGTTGATAAGTTTCTGCTTTTGATTTGAATGCATTATGTCTCATACTTAAATATGATGCTAATCACTAAAAGAATTTAAGTGTGTAAATTGAGAGAAAGTCTTGCACAACTGATTCACCCCCCATCTCAGTTGTGTGCCCTAAGTCTAACAATTGGTATCAGAGCTAAGTTCCTCTAAAAGGAGCTTAAGTGCTTGAGGAGATCCAGGATGTCATCATACAAGAAGGATAGTCTGAAGTTTGATGGAACCAACTTTGCTCTTTGGAAAGGTCGCATGAAATGTCACTTGCAGTGTATGGGAATGACGTATTGGTCCATGCTTACAAAAGTGTATGTACCCCCACAGGGTGGTTTGACAACCCTAAATGAAATCATAGATGCTAAAAACAATCTGCGAACCAAAGAGGCTCTTCTAAGCGCATTATTTGACTCAGAGCTCTCAAATTTTATTGACCTACCAACGGCCTTTGAGATTTGGAATAAACTGG
This sequence comes from Cunninghamia lanceolata, assembly GCA_027924645.1. NCBI lineage: Eukaryota > Viridiplantae > Streptophyta > Pinopsida > Cupressales > Cupressaceae > Cunninghamia > Cunninghamia lanceolata. Next base: position 2,971,792 of record BSBN01001593.1, on the reverse strand, counting down.
AACTTTTGCATGAAGGAGATTAGTATGTTAAATGTGCAAGGTTACAGAGTCTAAAAGGGAAATTTGAAAAATTGAAGATGAGAGATGATGAAAATATTACCACTTTTATGCCAAGAGTGAATGAGCTGGTTTGTGGAATTAGAAATGCTGGTGGAGTCTTGGATGAAAATGAGATTGTTGGCAAAATTCTCATATCCCTTCCTGTTTCCTATAAAATCAAAGCTACTGCCATTGAAGAATTTAGAGCCCATACAACTGTTACAAGAGATCAATTGGCTGGGAAATTGGTTACATTTGAAATGACAGAGTTTGGAGACGACCCCCCCAAGACTGAATTTGCATTCAAAGTCAGTGCCTCTGTTAAAGGTAAACAAAGGTTTGATCCGGGAGAGAATTCTTCAAGAAAATTGTCTTGGTATGAAAAAGCAAGAAAAGATCTGGAAGAAGAAGTAGAAACGACCCAACTTGAAGCCCTTATTGCAAAGAGGCTGCCAAGAGGATCTGGTAAGTATGAAGGAAAATTACACTTTAAGTGTTTTAACTGCAAAAAGATTGGTCATTTTGCCTCAAGGTGTCTGGAAAGATTTTCAAGGCAAAATCCTAACAAGCCAAGGTTCCAAAAGAATTGTTACTATGTACATGAAGATGATGATAATGAAGGAGTAACAGATGATGAATCAGAGATAGGAAACCAATCCGGAAATGAATGGGTGTTTATTGCCATCAAGGAAGAAGATCCAATGTCCTCTGTATCTGTCAATCTTAAGAGTGTGGAAAGAGCTCTAGCTGCGCAAATTGAAGAGAAGGATGATAGGGTCATTGACAGTGGATACTCTCACCATATGACAGGTGACAAAAATAAGTTTGTAGATTTGGAGAGGTATGAAGGAGGAGTGGTAAAGTTTGGTGACAATTCTGCTGGTAGAATTAGAGGAAGAGGAACTATTTCTTTTGATGGAAGAAACAAAACTGGCAATGTACTGTATGTTGAAGGTTTGAAGCACAATCTTCTCAGTGTTGGACACTTGGTAGGCAAAGGCTATGAACTTCGATTCAAGGATGGAAAATGCAAAATCTTTGAAAGTTCCAAAACAGAGATTGCATCCGATACTCAAACTAAAGGTAACATCTTCCATTTGGTTGGTACTGGTAAAAGCTGCTTATTTGTTCAAGTTGATCAGAGTTGGTTATGGCATAGAAGGATGTGTCATGTAAATTTTGATAATATCATCAAGATAAGCAATACTCAGGCTGTAAGGGATCTTCTAAAATTGGTGAAACCTACTAACAGCTTGTGCAAGGAATGTCAATTGGGTAAGCTGAGCAGAGTCACATTCAAAAGAAAGGAACTATCTTCTACCGGATTATTGGACTTAGTTCACACTAATCTTTGTGGTTCGGCAAGAACTAAGAGTAATCAAGGTGACAGATACTTCATGCTGCTAATTGATGACTATTCTCAGATGATGTGGGTGACCTTTCTAAAGGAGAAATCAGAAGCTCTTGAGAAATTCAAAATATTCAAGGCTATGGTAGAGAATGAAACAAGAATAAAGTTGAAATGTCTGAGGTCTGATAGAGGTGGAGAATTCACATTCGGTGAGTTCATAGAGTTTTGTGAGAAACATGGAATTAAGAGATAGTTGTTTGCTCCGAGGACTCCACAGCAGAATGGAGTAGTGGAGAGAAAGAACTGGACCATCCAGGAAGCATCTAGGACTACGATGATGGAAGTAAATGTTCCTCAGATCTATTGGAGAGAAGCTGTCAGCACTACAGTCTATACTCTTAATCGAGTTCAAATCAGAAGAAATACCCATAAGACCCCTTATGAACTCTGGTTTGGCATTACTCCTACTGTAAGATATTTCAGAGTCTTTGGTAGCAAATGTTACATCAAAAGAGATGAAGATCTAGGCAAGTTTGATGCTAGAAGTGATGAAGGAATATTCTTGGGTTACTCTACTCAAAGCAAAGCATACCGGTGTTATAACAAGAGACTAAGAAAGATAATATAAAGTACAAATGTGAAGGTTGATGAGGGAATAGAGAAACCCTCAAGGTTTTATGAATATGATGAAGATGATCAAAATGGTGTTCTGGTTCAAGGAGTTCAATCCTCTTTTGAAAGTTAGATTCAGACTGATCTGGTAAATTAGGAAGAACAGATAGGTCTGAATGAGCCTGATCAAGAAGCAGAAGTGCAAGAAACTCCCAAAGTTCCAAGGTATGTAAGACTGAACCACTCTGAAGATCAGATCATAGGTGACAAAAGCAAAGGTGTGCAAACTAGAAGGAAAACTACTCAAAACTCAAATGAATATTGTTTGATTTCAAAGATTGAACCTAAGACAATAAATGAAGCCTGCAATGATGAAAATTGGACCAAAGCAATGGAGGAAGAGTTGATGCAAATTGAGAAAAATCACACTTGGGATCTTGTTCCCGGACCTAGAAACAAGAATGTAATTGGAACCAAATGGGTCTTCCGGAACAAACTAAATGAAGTTGGTGAAGTAATCAGAAACAAAGCCAGATTGGTCTGCAAGGGCTACTCTCAAATAGAAGGAATTGATTTTGAAGAAACTTTTGCTCCGGTGGCAAGAATTGAAGCAGTCAGATTATTTCTTGCATTTGCTACCTTCAAGGACTTCAAGGTGTATCAGATGGATGTCAAATCTGCTTTCTTGAATGGTGACTTAGAAAAAGTGTACATTGAACAACCGGATGGATTTCAATTATCTGAGCATAGTGATATGGTCTGCAAGATGAAGAAGGCACTGTATGGACTAAAGCAAGCTCCAAGAGCCTGGTATGAAAGATTGGACAAACATCTTTTGAAGATTGGCTTCAACAAGGGTACTGCTGACAATAACTTATATTTCAAAATTGATCATGAAAACATTTTGATTGTTGAAGTATTTGTTGATGATATCATCTTTGGAGGAAGAGACAGTATGTGTAAAACCTTTGCAAATCAAATGAAAAGTGAGTTTGAGATGTCAATGCTTGGTGAAATGAATTTCTTCTTGGGTTTGCAAATTACTCAAGCAAAGAAAGGAATCTTTATTTCTTAGACCAAATATGTGAAAGAATTATTGAGGAAATTTGGAATGAAAGATTCAAAGCTAATAATACTCCCATGGCAACCGGATGTACGTTGAGCAAATATGATGACTCTCCTAAGGCAGATCAGATAAAGTATAGATCAATGATTGGAGGATTATTGTATCTCACTCAAACTAGACCAGATATAATGCAGGCTGTTGGTCTTGTTGCGAGATTCTGAGCTGATCCCAGAGAATCTCATGTCATGGCAATCAAAAGAATTTTTAGATATCTAAAAGGAACAGTTGAGTATGGTTTGTGGTATCCTCGAGATCATGATTTCTCTCTTCATGCATATACAGATGCTGATTGGGCAGGAGATGTGGATGACCGAAAGTGTACCAGTGGTGGAGCTTTCTTTTTGGGAAAGAGATTGGTTTCTTGGCTAAGCAAGAAACAAGAGGCAATATCCCTGTCTACAACTGAAGTAGAATACATAGCAGCAATAGGTTGTTGCACTCAAGTTTTGTGGATGAAGCAAATGCTAAGAGATATTAAAGTAGAGTATGAGGAGCCTATCCCAATCCTCCGTGATAATTCAAGTGCTATAAGTATATCCAAGAATCCGGTGTTGCATTCTAAGACTAAGCATATATCTATCAAGTTTCACTTTCTGAGAGAGCAAGTGAGCAAGGATGAAGTCAGATTGGAGTATGTACCCTCCAAGGATCAGATTGTAGATATCTTTACTAAACCTCTTCCCAAGGACTCTTTTGAGTATCTCAGGGAGAAGTTAGGGATTATTGCCCCTCCGGTGATGAACTAGGATGCACTGATGTGCATCAGTCCGGTGGATATCTTAGTCATATCTTGTGATTCGGATTGATGATAGGGAGCTGCTACTCAGGGGGAGCAACTGCTATGTTATGAAGTGATGGAGTTGCAAGTATGAGCCCTTTGCCATTCATGTCAAAGGGGGAGAGAAGACATGTGAAAAACAAGTGGTTGCTGATCAATGGGGGAGCAATAAAGGAAGAGAAGATATGTGAATAATTGTTGCTGATAGGGGGAGTTGTGACAGTAAGGAGAAGTTCTTGTCTTGATGGTTTTTCACATCATATGTTGCCATCAATGACAAAGGGGGAGATTGTTGCAAGTATGGGCCTAACGGTGTTGTCATTGATGTCAACATACTCATGTTGCATTAATGAGAAGGATTAGATGAGCTGTGTGCTGAGGATATTGAGAAACTTAGTCTCAATCAGGAACAGTGAAGAACAGTGATGATAAGAAGGTAAAAGTCCTCAATAGGTTGAGGATCAGAGGATGTGGTTTATAGGGTTTGTAGATATAAGTCTTGAAATGCTCTAGTCAAGTTTTTAGAGGTTCGCATGAAGATCTGAGGAAGTTATGGTCGCTCAAGTAGAACTAGTTCTGACAGGTGTTCAGAGGTGACAGAGTGTCACAGATAGGTCCGGTGAGAACTGGAAATTCATTTTCCCATTCTACAGATTTGAGGGAGTGTTGAGGATGTCCCTTTAAAGTACCAACTAGATTGGTTCGTGGTTTGAAGGTCCAGAAGAGCTTATTCCTTTGTGACAGTGATGACAGACTGTGTTCTTGAAGCTCCGAATGAAGGAGAGAAGAATTCCAATAGGCTGTTGAAGTGCAGATGTTCTTGGTGATTCAGGGTAGGTTATGATGATCGTTGGATCATGTCCAGTTCATGTTGGCGGTCCACATGGATGTTAGAATTTGCATTTGAAGAACAACCACCAGATATTGGTGTTCTTCTTGAGACTGGCCGATCGGATCTATTACACGTCTTGTGGATGTTCTTGTAGGTGTTTGCCGACTTAGATGATTGTTCCTAAGTCGATGCCTTGTATAAATAAGGGATTGTGAAGTCATTTTGAAGGGTGTCTTGTGGAGATGAGAGAGTGGTAGTGAAGAAGAGAGCGAAAGGCAGAGCAAAAGTATTGAGCTTAATGGAACTGATTCAAGCATGGTGAAGATGCTATTCTCCAGTTCATGTATGTGATACTTATTTCTTTGTAGACAGTGTGTCTCTTATAGGTAGTGAGCCTCTTGTGAGCAGTATGCTCAGGCAGTAAGCCCTAATTGGCATGTGCCATTTTTGTTCTTTCTATTCTTCTAACAGAGAATACATTCTTGGGTTAATCACCCCATGGTTTTTCCCTTAACCAGGTTTTCCACGTCAAAATCTTGGTGTCTCATGTGTTGATGAGTTTCTGATTTTGATTTGAATGCATTATGTCTTATACTTAAATATGCTGCTAATCACTAAAAGAATTTAAGTGTGTAAATTGAGAGAAAGTCTTGCACAACTGATTCACCCCCCCTCTCAGTTGTGTGCCCTAAGTCTAACAGGATTATGGTTCAAAGGAAAGAGATTGTGCATACCTCAGGGATCAATGAGGGAAAACTTGATAAGGGAAAAACATAGTGGAGGTATGAGCAGAAATTTTGGAGTGAACAAAATATTGGCACAACTGAATGAAGGTTATTATTGGCATGGAATGAATGCAGATGTAAAAAAAATGGTGCAGGGTTGTAGAGTTTTCTAGCATGCCAAAGGAGTAAGACAAAATACAAGATTGTATCAACCATTGCCGATACCAAAGAGACTGTGGGAACATATAAACATGGATTTTGTTTTGGGATTACCAAGAACACAAAGAGGTAATGATTCTATTTTTGTTGTAGTAGACAGATTTTCGAAGATGGTTCATTTTATTCCATGCCAGAAGTGTAATGATGGTTCCCATATAGCTACATTATTTTTCAAAGATGTAGTTAGGTTGCATGGCTTGCCAAAAATTATTATTTTAGATCGAGACACCAAATTTGTTGGCCATTTTTGGTGCACTTTGTGGAGGAAAATGGAAACACAGTTGGGGTTCAATTTAGCCTACCATCCCTAGGCTGATGGTCAAACTAAAGTTGTGAACAAGAGTCTTGGTAATTTGCTACGATGTTTGGTAGGGAACAAGTCTAATCAATGGGATTTGATATTGGCCCAAGCAGAATTTGCTTACAATAATTTAGTCAATAAGAGTGTAGGGAAAAGACCATTCCATATTGTTTATGGTTACAATCCAAGAGGTGTTGATGAATTGAGGGATAGTGTAGATTTGGGCAGAAAGAGTGCTGTTGTAGAGGATTTTGCTGAGTATCTTCATGAATTGCATAGAGAGGTGAAAGAAAATTTAGAGAAGAGTGCCACAAAATACAAAGAGCATGCTGATATGCATAGGAAAGAGCAAGAATTTTAGGTGGGTGATTTGGTATTGGCACATTTGCAGAAAGAAAGGTTCACTCAAGGAACATATAACAAATTGAAGTGGAAAAAGATAGGTCCATGCAGAGTGTTGAGAAAGTTTTCATCAATGCATACAAAGTTGAACTTCCAGCAGGTATAGATATATCTCCCATTTTTAATGTTGCTGATTTGTATAAATATTATGAAGGGGAAACAAGTGCACAAGGAGATACTTATTCAGATTTGTAGGATGAAAAAGGATGGATACATCAATTGCATGAGAAGAAATTTGAAGAAGTAGACAAAGTGATAGATTGCCGTGTGGTTAAAAGAACAAAGAGAAAGGAGTATTGGGAATATCTGGTTCATTCGAAGAACTGAGGAACTGATGAAGCCTCTTGGGTGAATGCTATAGAATTGGTTATGTATGGAATTCCCATTCTAGACTTACCTAAATTTTCATGAGTTGCCCACTTACTCGACATGTCTAATGCAGAAGCATCCGAGTGCACGCGTGATCCTGTATCGCCCAAAAACATTTTTGGTTTTGTTTTTCATTTTTAGTTTAGTTTTGTTTGTTTTTAGTTGGTTTGATAGTTTGCTTTAGGAGACATTTTCTAATTCAAAATTGGTCAAGTTCAAGATAATTTGGTTACCTTCCAAGTTTGGCAAAATTTAGTACAATTTGGTGTAGTTGACACAATTTGGCCAAGCCCTCAGTTCAGGATTTGTCTTTCTACTGAAAGAATTTAATGGTGAACTTTGTTTTTGTCAAAATTGATAAAGTTTCAGCCAATTTTCAACTACTAAGCACATTTGACAATATCAAGGGTTTCTCAATTTTCATTTCCACCGAAGACGTTTTGCTTTTTGGTAATGTTCAAAGTTCATGAACCTAAATTAGTACTGAAAGTTGTTTCGAGGGAAAGATTTAAAGGATGTGTATCATGTGTTTGGTGAAAGGTGTTTGTCTTGATGAAATAACAAGTTCAAGAACCACATTTTGGGCCAAAAGAGCTTATCCAAGATTTGTTTCGGTGTTAATGTTTTAAAGAAAAGTTCAAAACGTTCGACAACTTATACAGTTCTTGAATGGTAGATAACACTGATGGGGAGTGAATATGTATGTAAGTGCTGATGTGCCTATGAGAATTTTGTAAAGTTATTATAATGCTTTTGACAAGTTCCATGGTATATGAGAGGATTAAATCACCGAAGAAGTGGTTTGAAGTGCACAAAGTCCCTAATCTAATGAAATGCAAATTTAAAGATTCTTTGACATGTCACTCCTTCAAAAGTTTCATAAAGGAAGGATATAAAGTTCATATGAGGGTAGAATTGTTGAAAAGTTTAGTAATGAAAGGTTCAAAAGTTCATGTGAATGCCGAATGGCTGAAATACATGTTCGAGGGTTTATATTAATGCCAATATGTGTGGAAAGAATATTAACAAAAACTCCACGGTACATGGGGAATCAAATTGCTAATAAAGAGTTTTGAAAGAGTCCCTTGGTTCCTCTTGGTGTTAGTTTACCGACTAGTATGTTTGAAGACTATAGAATGTTGAAAGACATTATGTGAACTATGAAGTTTTCCGATAAAGAATTTGAAGTATCTCGAAGGTGTTGAGTTACCGATGAACATTCTTAAGTTTATTTATGTATTGATTTGCTGAAGAAGACATTAAAAGAAAGTTTGAAAGTTTGAGCTCACACCAAATCTCTGCATTGTATTATTTTGACAATTCTTTTAGTTCACAATGTGTTTGACTGCCAAGGTTATAATTTGGAATGATAGTTTTTTTATGGAGTAAAATGTGTACACTAGAATTTTACACCTAGTTGGACCTAAAATGTTACCTTTGTTAATCAGGACCTATTTTAACACCTTTTTGAGCATAAAACGATAAAATCTTAATCACGATGAACAAACCCGACAGAATAAACTTAGGACTGGACTAAGCCCATAACATTTGACACTCCTCAGAGTTTGTGGGGCTAAAGGCCTAGGGCAGTTGAGTGCCCTAGACCTCCCAGATGGAATCTTTAGCTCCTCTCTTGTGGTGTCGGCTTAAAACACCTCCCTAATTTGTATATGTTAGCCCCATTTGGTTTTATTCATTGTTTGTGAGCAGGAGTGCATATATAAAGGAGTTTTGTAAGTCATTTCATAACTAGATGGATAATTACAAGTTTGCTTTCATGTTTTGATCTTCTATATTAAAGTGTTCTTCATGCTCGTATTGATATCTACTTGTGGATGTTATGAAGTTTGTTTGTAGGTCTTGAAGGAAGTTTCAAGCCTTCTCCATCACTCTCCTTGTTGGTGCATGATCTGGAGCATCTAATCCAACTTAGGTGTTACATATTGTGGTAATTATCATCATTTTCATTCATATTTCTATCATATATTGCAGATCTGGCCCCTGCCCTCCTAGGGCATGCACTCTTGGATCTAATCATCACTGTAGTGGAGGTGGAAACACCAACATAGGGATTGACTAAGGAAAGCCCTTATACACAACACAACCTTTTCCTCTTTTCTTGTGTGCAGGTCAGAGAAATAGGTTTCTGAAGACAAGATCTAAGAAGGAGACATAGATTGCAAGTACATGTCTGGTGATACCTCGAGATTCTGCTAAACCCTAATTAGGGTCTAGGGTGCCCAAGCACCCTAGTATTTGGTGCCTTTGCTTCCAGATCTAGGTTCTGATATGCTCCCCGATCTCTGCTATACCTTTGGTTTTCTGATATCTATTTCTGATGGTTAGTTATTAACATATCTTTGTCATTTAGGGTTTGGTCATTTGCCCTAGTTTTTTTTGCTTGATCTTGGTTGGATTTGGTTGATTCTTATCTATATGACAAAAGGGTAGAACCCATGTAGTTTGGCTCTCCTTCTTGGGTAGAAGCCAAGCTCGGTTTGTGCTCTAATGTTTGTAGAAGAGGGTTTGACCTAGTTTAACTCTTTAGGCTAGATCACTCTTTTCCACTAAACATTTTGGTGAACCTAACTTGTCTTGCACTTTTGCATCCTTCTTATTTTAGACCCCAGTTGTTTTCTTCCCTAGATCTGACTGGGATTGAGTTCATTATTCATTTTGTAAACATACACAGTTAATTTTTGCATAGTTTCAAAACTAGGGTTTGTAAAAACCTTGCATTTCTAGAAAATTTAGCGTTTTGAGCCTAGGGTTTATAGTTTGTAAGTTGTTTCAGATCTTGTTGCATTTTTAGAATGTTTAAAACATTTGCATTTGCTGTATCTTTTCATTCTCGGTGTTTAAAACATTCTTGCATCCTTTCATTCGAAATGTGGAAAGTAAACAATTCATTCTAGATTTGAAAAAAAAACACATTTGTCACTTTGTTTGCATTTGGTAAAATTAGATCATCACAGAATGAATTAAATTTATGATTTTTGCATCAGATCTGATTGGTATTACATTAGTTAATCATTTCATAGTGTTAGATTGTGCATTTGAATCTTGTTCATTGCTAGAATTTGTCAAAAAAGTTGCATTTTGTGAAAACCTAGTTAATGTTGAAATCTAGGGTTTGTGATTGATATTTAGTTTCAGATTTTGCTGCTATCATTTGCATTTCAAATCTGATTTTACTTTGTTCTACAACATTACAAATGTCGTCTTGCATTGAAGATTGAACCTAGGAACAATTTTGAGTTGTTGCATTTTGAAAAAAGCTTTGAAATTTGGGTTTGATTTAAGCATTGGCATTATTGATATCTAAGTGGATTTGAGTAGAGTTGAATTTAATCAAGAATATATTATGTGCATTATGTTTGTTTACATTTGAACAAAACATTGCTTCACTTAAAGAAAAACTCAAATCCTTCTTTTGCTACATCATTCATTTCTTCTATTTGTGCATCTTGTGTGTTACTAAAGCTTGTAGACATTTTATGAGCTTTGTGACCTGGTGCCTTGATTCTAACATTCTTGTGTGAAGAAGTCTTTGAATTATGGGTTTTTTTCCTTTTCATAATGATGATACCAATACATCAGAACCCCAAATTCTTAGTCTTATCCCGCAAGAAGGTCAAACACTTCTTCTTGATATCCCTACTTCACATCTTATTCCTAAAGCATCAAACTTCCATGAATCCATCAACATTGATGACCTTGTGGCTCATGTTCCTAAAGCTCAAATTCAGAGATTAGACACTGAGTTGGCTAATTTCCAGCAATTTGTAAACTCAGAACACATAGCTAAAGAGGTTGTCCCTATTGTTGAGAGTCTAAGAAGTCTTTTGCTTGAAGGTCAAGAAGGATTGGAAGTCTTGCGTGGCCTTGCTCATATAGTGCATAACAACATTCTATCTACATCTAGTTGCGCTAAAATCATCACTAATGTCACTTCTGCTAATCAAATAGGGATTCAAGTGTCTGCACCCATACCAAAACTCCCTATTCCTACATATACTTCTACTATTCTCACCACTACTACATAGCCAAGTAATAGTGCTACCACATGTGTTGAGTTGTCTAATAAGAATCTTGTTCGCCATTATAGTATCATTCCATATAATTACATAAATTCCACACCTAATGTTACTCCACCTACATCTAAACCTCCTATCACTTTCCAAAAGGCTACTCATACAACGTCACCTAGTCCTTCCAATTCATTCCAATCTCTACCTGATTCAGCTTTCGACCTTGTCATAAACCAATTGTTGAAAAATAACCTCCATCCAACAACAATTGGCTAGCATAAGCAATAGTCCAACTAAACCTAATATGAAAACACATTATATCCGTAGCCCTTTGTCCTATTCAATCCTAAGAACTCAAATGCCTGAGAAGTTTGAAACCCCTCTCTTTGAGAAATATAATGGGAAGGGAGACCCTAACAACCATGTGGCAATCTTTACCGTTATGTGTAGTGACTTCTTCTTTGAGGATGCAATCTTGGCAAAACTCTTTCCTAGGTCACTCAAGGACACAACCTTGGATTGGTTTTGCTCTTTACCTCCTAATTATATAACTTCTTTCTCACAATTAGTCAATAAGTTCCTTGAGAATTTTCAAGCGAACATTGGACCTCAAGTCTCTTTGACAGACTTGGTTCATTGGAAACAAGGAATGAAAGAAAAAATAATAGATTTTATGGGTTGTTATAAAGCCCTTTTCTCACAAGCTCAATATTCTATTCTGGATGCTGATGTACATATACTCTTTATTGGAAACTTACAACCTCACATATGTGATAAGATATTATTGTTGTGATATGATTCATTCACTCATCTTTGCATGACTCTTTTGTGATTATCAACTTTCAGTTAGTCAGTATGAGCATAATCCCTCATTGGCTCCAGTTGGTCAATTCGAAGCCTCTCACAATCATTCTTTCAAAAGGAAAAACAAAAACTTCATCAAGATAAATGCAATTTCAATGAATAACATAAGAAAACATGTGGTGATAGTATTATCTCCTACTCCAGCCACGTATAAATTGAAACTGAAAACAAAACACTTCACACCAGTATCAGAGTCTCTCTACTCTATAATGACACAACTTTTACAAAGCAGTCTCATCAAGCTTCCATCCGTTAGACCTCTCAATCCAAGTAAGATGCAATCATCTTCCTTTGATTCAAAGGCCTTTTGTCAATTTCATTGCTCAATTGGCCATGAAACTGAAAGATGTATGTGTCTTAAACATGAAGTTCAAGACCTCATCGACTCCAATGTCATCCAGGTTGCTAGTGTGAATGATAAAATGAATAAATCGGTGGCTGCTCCTAATCAAAATCTTCAAATATATACTAATCATTTACCTCATCTTGAATCTAATGTTGTAGATCTATCTCAAGAGCAAGATTATGAAGCTGATGTTTGCATGGTGGATGTCCACCCTCATAAAGAGCAAGTGGAATTGGAACTTGCTATATCTTTTACTCCACATGATGCTACCATTGAAGCTCATGATGGACCTCTTTATATTACTAAATTTGAATCAATGATAAACCTATTTGAGGTGCTATGATCAATCCTATATCCATGGTAAATATAGTAACTGAAGAGTTTCTATACATGCATGGTTTACATTGAGATACCTATGACATATCAGAGATGGCGATAAAAGCACATGATGGGTCTATCCTTCCAACTCTTGGTGCCTTGACCCTTGATGTCAAGGTTGGGCCAAGAACTTTGGATGTTAATGTTGTCATCATACCTACATCAGACTTATTTCATGTGAAGTTGGGTCACCCATGGCTCCACTCCATGAAGGCAGTCCCCTCTATGGTTCATAAGTGCTTAAAGTTTCCATTTGAGGGATGTGTGCATGTTGTACATCACAGTCGGTACCTACTCGTTGCTCGACATGAACATTTTACACTTGACTACTTCTAGCCACAACCAGTTGGAGTCTCTTGAGCTAGAGAGGATTTATTCTTCTTGTCATATCAAAAATTTAAAGCAAAGAAAATAGCAAAGTTATCGCGTAGTAACATCCCTCCTTGTGATGTCCCTGAACCTCCTCAATATTTTGAGGCTACGATAGTAGTTCCCCTTGTCCCATAGGTGGCGAATGAAGCTAAGCCCAAATCAAAGGTTCTTTCTTGTCCTCGAGTGTCTGGTGAATATGCTAAGGTTCCCCCTCCACCATCCCTTCAAGGACAACGAGGCAACCTTCGAGCACAAAATAGGTCTCCCCGCAATCACAATGTTACTTTTGTCCCACTCGCCTCTGCAGAGACTAGTGGAAGTCAATCAGTTGTGTAGGTGTTATTCCCTGAGAATTCTCAACTGCTTGAGGATGCTCATGTACTTCCACCTATTTCACAAGTTGAGAAGGAAGAGCAACCCATGTTGAAGAACCCTTCCCCCATAGTCTCCCAGCCTTTGGTGGTTCCTCCTATTTCTTTTAATGTTCTTGAAGCAAAGGAAGAAAAGGAACCCATGTTGGAAGATAGTATGGTTCCCCTCACAAACATCACAAATAAAGCTAAGTGATATAAGATTGAGAGAGAAAGAAAGAAGTGTCGTCATGCTATGGCTTGCCTTGTCACAAGAGAGGAGAATCTCCCTTCTCACAAGAGTTTATCACCGACAAACGTGAAAGAGATATCTACTACTGTTTTGTCTCCTCTAGAGAAAGATGAATCTTCACAAGCCGCTATGGAACCTATTGTAGTACATTTCAATATCAAATCTAAAGATAACAATAATACAGGCATGTCTCTTGTTCCTTATACCTTACGTGCTATAGTTCCTCTTGCATCTTGTCCACCTTTCCAAATGGATGATGAGAAAGATTGGGAGGATGATGATTTGCTTTAGGTTGACTCACAAGTGGGGTACCTTTTCTTTTATGTTATGAGTGCATGTGATTGTTTCCCCCTATGACATGTTGCTTGATGTTTTATTTATGTTGTTATAGTTATTGTTGTTAAGCTCTCTTTGGATGACCCTTGACACCCTTATAGGTGCAAGGATACAAAGGGACCGAAATCTATTGTGACTTTCTCTCTATTTGTATCATCATTCTTCTATATGTCGTAATTTGTATTGTTGTTATGTCCTTTGGGGATGACGCAAGGTGTAGGATGATTTGCCCAAATGGTTTTTATTTGATTTCATGTGATACTTCTTCCTTTGTCTCCGTAGTTCTACTAGCTGGTGGATGATTACAGTTCCATATATATCTATAGCCTTGAGACATCTTTGTGTTATTACTTAGTATAATTTGTTGTTTCTTTGTATATTTTGACTTATGTGGCACCTTGTTGCTATGTTCGGTGTCATACCATGACTACACAAGCCATTATGTATCATGCTCGTAGCATCACCTTGATTTGCCTTTTGTGGGGGCAACCCCTTGGTTGTGATGTAGTTTTTGAGAACACATATCTTATGGGCATGTGCTTCTGGAAAGCTCTTGTGCCTGTCTTGTGATTTGTTCTACCTTAAAGAAATTGCTCCTTGATAGGAGTTAGCAATCACTTTAAGGTGGGGGCATACATTACACTATGTTCTTTTTGGTTACAAACTTTTTTTTATTATAGTTGGCATGGAACTCACCTAGTGATTCGATGGTCCTCACTAGCCCATGATGTTTCCTTTTGGTCCATGAGCCACCTAGTGCAATGAAGTTGGCTAGCCCGTGTGCTTCATGTGACTTGTTGTGGTCACCTAGTAATTCAGTGGTCCTTACTATTGTGTGATCCACTAAGGCACTTATTTTCACATGACCCCTTATGATAGAGCAAGATAGTGTCAGAGTCATGTGCCTCTTGTGTTTGTTCCCATTTTTTGTTTGTTTCATGCATTATGTTTGAACTTGTGTATTATGTGTCTTCATCATTTTTTCCATGTGTTTTCCATGTGTTCTCTATGTATTCTCTATATTTTATGTGTATGCTTTGTGTCTTATGTGTATACTTTGTGTCAAGTGTGTATACATTATGTATGGCATGTATTACCTTTGTGTATTGTGTGTCTTCTGCATGTATTCTTATGAATGATTTTAGTACTCCACGTATGTGTGAATTATGTTGCAATGTCTTGTGTGTTTAAAAATCTCTTTGCTTATGTGTTTGCAACCTTAGAATCCTAAGCTTGGGGGCTACTATAGTCCACAACTTGGCCGAATTCTTTGGCTTATTTGTTTTCATGTTTGAAATTTGTCTTCTTCTTCCTTTAGTGTGAGTTCAAACGTAAGTTCATACCCATGTTAAAATGGGGGCTAAATGTTATGGAGTAAAATGTGTATACTAGCATTTTACACCTTGTTTAGCACCTACTTGAACCTAAAATGTTACCTTTGTTAATCAAGACCTATTTTAACACCTTTTGAGCATAAAATGATAAAATCTCGATCCCGATGAATAGACCTGATAGAATAAACTTAGGATTGGACTAAGCCCATGACATTTGACACTTCCTAGAGTTTGTGGGGCTAAAGGCCTAGGGCGCCCGAGTGCTGTGGTCCCAGATGGGATCTTTAGCTCCTCTCTTGTGGTGTCATCTTAGAACACCTCCCTAGTTTGTATATGTCGGCCCCATTTGGTTTTATTCATTGTTTGTGAGTGGGAATGCATATATAAAGGAGTTTTGTAATTCATTTCATAACTAGATGGATAATCGCAAGTTTGCTCTCATGTTTTGATCTTCTATGCTAAAGTGTTCTTCATGCTCGGATTTCCATCTACTTGTGGATGTTATGAAGTTTGTTTGTAGGTCTTGAAGGAAGTTTCAAGCCTTCTCCATCACTCTCCTTGTTGGTGCATGATCTTAAGCATCTACTCCAACTCGGGTGTTACATCTTGTGGTAATTATCATTATTTTCATTCATATTTCTATCATCTATTGAAAATCTGGCCTTTACCCTCCTAGGGCACGCACTCTTGGATCTAATCATCGTTGTAGTGGAGGTGGAAACACCAACACAAGATTTGACTAACGCAAAATTTTATACACAACACAACCTTTTCCTCTTTTCTTGTGTGCAGGTTGGAGAAACAGGTTTCTTAAGACAAGATTTAGGAAGGAGATAGAGCTTGTAGGTATAGGTTTGGTGATACCCCAAGATTCTGCTAAACCCTAATTAGGGTCTAGGGTGCCCAAGCGCCGTGGTCTTTGGTGCCTCTACTTCTAGATTTAGGTTTTGATATGCTTCCTGATCTCTGTTATACTTTTGGCTTTCTGATATCTATTTCTGACAGTTAGTTAGTAACAAATCTTTGTCATTTAGGGTTTGGTCATTTTCCCTAGTTTGCTTGCTTGATCTTGGTTGGATTTGGTTGATTCTTCTCTATACAACAAAATGGTAGAACCCCTATAGTTTGGCTCTCCTTCTTGGGTAGAATCCAATCTCGGTTTGTGCCCTAATGTTTGTAGAAGAGGGTTTGACCTAGTTTAACTCTTTAGGATAGATCACTCTTTTCCACTAAACAAGTTTTGGCCTGCAAAGTCATAAGGTTCCGATTACTATGTTGACTCCAGTATTAATATTAAAGTTTCGAAATGGCATTGTTTTTTTACAATGCTTCAGGCATCTTGGCTATTCAGTTTTGTAACTAAAGAAGTTAGCAACCATTCAAATCCAATCATTAAGAGTATAAAATGTGATCAATGTTCTTTTTTGGGGGTAGGGGATCTGGGATATTTTGAAGAGAAAGTATTGTAACCAAGAAGAGCTAATGTTGTTTTGAATTGTATATTTGTACTCCTGATGAACACTGCATATAAAAAAAGAATTTGAAGCTTGTGTCATTGTGGATATTGTTGTTCCACAAATTTGTGTTATCTGGCTGCTAAATTATAGTTGTCTGATGAGATCCCTAGATTTAGGCTGCATCACTAAGTGAAGAAAACAAGGGTAAGAACACTTGTAGATCCTTGTTCTCAGTGTAATTTAATTTTAGTTAATATAGTTAAGAAGCATGGTTTGAAAACATATGATCATTCTCCTCTTTATCCATTAGGTCAAATTATGAAGGGTGTAGAAATTCAAGTTAAGAATTAGTGGAAGTTTCAATTTCTTGTTAATGCTCAATATGTAGATGAGGTAGACACATATGTCATTTCTCTTGATGAATTTGATATTGTGCTTGGGAGTTCGCATGTGTATGTGTGAGATTCCATGTTCATGAGAAGGGAAAACAAGTGCTAATGGGTTAAGGATATAATCAAATATATTGTTAAAGGACACCAATGATACAAATTGCCAAGGTAAATTACAATCAATCTCATGCTCTACCTAGTAAATTCTGTGCTATCAACAAGATCTCTACCAAGAAATAATATCCTCTACAAAATATGCTCTACTAGCTATATTTATGCATTTAATATGCTGGTGTATTTTCATTTTCCCTGCATTTAGTTTATTACTTTATTGCATCATATGCACCTAGATAGGATAAACTCACTTAGGTAGTTGTATCAATTAGTTATGTGCCTTTGCCTTATGCACTTGATTGACACTTATCTAGTATAGGTTAAGAGTTTGACTCTTTCTATCATGCTATTTCATCTGGTTATCTCTAATTATTATGCATATCTGACTTTAGCTAGATCCATCTATCATGGTTATCCACCTTTCATGCATTGCCTTGCTCTACATAAGCATGAGCTTATTTGTATTTTGTAACTATTCAACAATCACCACTATTGAATTATTTTATTATTCATTCTATTGGCTATCTTATTTCTCCATGTTCTTCATTTGATTTATATAAATCTTCTAATAGAAGGTTTGTTCATTTGACAGTTCCAAGATCCATGGAATATTTCATTATTCTTACATAGTATTAGAGCCAAATTTGTACAAACCCCTTGCCATTGCGAGTTCCTATTTTGGTTTCATTCTTTTCATGGATCGAAGGAAGTTTGGTTGTAGATCTCAAGCTACACCAATTGGATTGCTAGAGGTCAACAATCAAATAGTGATTTATGAGTTAGATTGGAGCCCATCATCACTTTCTAGAGAAACTAATAAACTAAGGGTTACTTTTTATTTCATCCAATTTGGACACTTGGAAGTCATTTTATTTCAATTTCTAGTTGCATATTGTTTTGGTGTCTTTTATGAACAACTCAGTTTTTGGAGCATTTTGGCATAAAACAAGCTACCACCATGGTGTCTAAAAGGGACAAACACCTATAAATTTATTGTCAAATAATCAATTAAAGTAGTTTTAAGAATTTTTTTTTTGGTCTAGGCATGCATACTAAGCTCGTATGGCTTGAACATTATACTATATAATTTAAAAAATGTACTATGTATTTTTTGATTTGTAAAAAAAATAAAAAAATATTAAAGGCCATTTGTATAGAACAACTAGAACTGAGAGAAATATTTGTTTTAAGTAAAAAACAAAAAAAATGATTGGGAAGGGGTGGGGTACCCAGTACTTATACACACTTTCCATAATAGATGTGACAAGGGGTAGAACCCCTATAAATCCTAGTGGGTCTCTAAATCCCACCTACTACATAATGAATCACCATTAAATAACCCGCAACTTTTTTACTAGTTGCAACCATTTCAACTAAGGCCTATTTGACCTTAAACCACCACTACCTCCCTATATTTGGTAGTAACCCTAGACTTAGCTAGAGGTTTGGTAGCTCCATCATTTGTAGTAGGAGTTGTAAATTTAGCATTCCTCCAAATTTGGTAATGGTCCCAAATTTATCTAGTAACTTCTACATTTAGTGGGTTCCTCTAACTTTTGTAGATTCAATTAAATTTAGTAGTGATGCCATGCTAATGTCAACAATTGCTTTCCCCACTTAGACCCCTTCTCCAATGGCCTTTTCACTTTTGTAGTTAAACTATAGAGACTTCATTCTCATCAATATAGTGCTCATTTTTGTATCATTTTTTTTAAATGAGCTAGTTTGTCATGTACTCCATTGTTAGGAAATTATAGGTTGATCAAACCAATTCCTACATAACCCTATGAGAGAAAATGATGCATGAAAGCTTAAAAAAATAACCATGATGCAAAGATCAAAGACATACCACAAGATTACACAAGATACACCATCCCAGCACTAGGAAAACCCTTAGGTGGGAAAAACCCATCCTCCAAAAGCATTCACGCTCAATATATTATTTATCAATGAAACATTACAATACACTTATAGAGTTCCCATGAATAATTTTGAAACATCAAGCTCCTCCAATGCATCCTCCATGTGTCCAAGCATAATGGGTAACCATGAAATCCACACATCCTATGCCATGCTTCACATACACACTAGGAGAGCTCAATAAAAATGACTACCAACTCCCAAAATGACATCCAACCCAACCACTAACCATGTGCTTACTTTTATAGAATCAAGCTCACACAAAACCACGAAGCGATATTGGCTAAATCACGTGTCTCAAAACCATAAGAGCACAAAACCATTGACCCCAAAATTAAATCCCATGTAAATATTAAATACTTGTCGTATGTCTCTCACACATAAAATATATAATCATTGTTACAATACAACTTTACAAGTGGACCCCAATAAATATTTAATGTGGCTAAACACATCACTATTGATTCAAAAACATACACAGTGTAATCCAGAAGCACTCTCAAACATAATCATGGACTGTGGAAAACTCATGCCTTATACATCATCATAGTCATCCATGAAACCACATGAATCTCCAACATGCTCTCGTTCTCTATCAAGATACCTACATCGTCTAACATGCCACCTATGGAAGAAAAGGAACAAGCCAAGGTGAAGATGCACCAATCCAAAGAACACAAGAATCAAATCCAAGTGATAACAAAGGCTCCAAGCTGCTACCAAGGAAAAAACCCACATGACTATAAATAGAACCCAAAACAAATGCTAATACATCCAACCATCCATATCTAAAAATATATCCAACAACATCAATAAACTCATGCCAACAAAATATCTAACCCATAAATTGCAGTGACAAGTTCCCTATATAAAACCTGCCAAATAATAACATACACATCTAGGAACTCCCATTGCATGGGTAATGTCAAATATGAAATAGATCAAGGCATATACCAAGTCTACCAATCAACACTATACCAAGGTGTGGCTAATAATCAAAACCATGTAGTAAAAAAGACTAATCACAATGATCTACACATTCAACACAAACTATTGCATACTCCTCACAACATGTCACCATAACTCTCCCAAGTCCACCACAACAAACCATGTGAACATGAACCTCTAGGGAGTAGCCATAAAACAAAGAGAGAAAACCTACAAATCATAACACATAACATGTCCTACCAACACCTCAAAGTGCTAAGTTGTGTCAAGTAAGATCTCCTTCATAAAATCTCAAGTGAAAAGCCTTAACAACACTCAACTATTCAACCCCAAGGCCAAACATATAATGTGAATCAATAGACAAACTAGGATGTAAGCCTGTTAAACTAAAGGAAGATCAAAACCATAACCATTCCCAAAACCAAGAATCAACCCAATAAAAATCTCCTAGAGTCCTCATAAATGACATCTAAATAAACTCATATACACAAGGAGATAACCACACCAAACACTCCTCAAATGAACCCTCTAGAACTAACAAAGCTCAAGATCCATATCCATGAGAAGATAAACATGAAACATAGTGAAAATAAAAATAGGATGGGCAATACCTCTCAGATGATTATCTGCAAAGTAGACCACAAGTGAGGAATGAGAATGCTCCTCTAGGATACACCAAGCCACAATGACTCTCTCCAAGAACAATCTCCTCTCAAGTCCATCATGAACTCAAATCCATATCTAGGTGAAGGCTCCTTAGACTTCCTGCTAAAACATCCAAAGAGTAATCATCTCAACAATGCCTCTAACTCAAGAATGCTAACCTCACCTTAGTCTCCAAGTATCCATGAACACCTACAACTGATCAATCCATGCTAAACTCTAAATCCGCACTATCCTAAAGCTCCCAAGCAAAATATTAATGTAAGTAATACCAAGAAAACTAACTAGACCAATATCAAAGCTCCCATTGCACATCTGTAGAATCTAGGAACACACCATGACATCATGATTTAGCACCTCCTCCTAGGAGAATATTTGTAGTTGTTGTAAAGATTTGAAATTTTTTGCATAACCCTCCTCTCAAGATTAATGTAGGAAGTTGTTTCACTACCTTAGCTTCTTTACAAGTGGTATTAGAGCTTTTTCACCTTTGGTTTCAGTTGTGGGTTGGGTTTTTTGAACTAATCTAATTTTGAGTGGGAGCTTGTGCAGAAGATACTGTTGCCACATTGATTTGCAACTAGTGTTGAAGGCTTTTAGGGCTCCAACAATCTAGTGAAACATTGAGATGACCTCTAGGTGTGGGACCCTATAGGTAGGTCAAATCTCCAGAGAGAGGCTAGTTCCTTTGCTAAATGAGAAATTCAAATGACCTAAGACTAAACCTAATCTATGCACCGTTGATGAAAAGGGGAAGAAGGATGAACTGAAAATGAAAGGGGGGTGATACACCAGGTTTGAATATAGAACACTCATATATTTAAGATTTAAAAATAACTAAATACAACTGATAAACATTCATAAATCATGAAGATTTTAACAAAGGTAAAGAATGGATTACCATGAATTAAACATTCACACACAATAGCACATTCTGAGACTATAGAGTTAGAATAAAGCATGACGAAGTAAAAGATCATATGTATTAATCAAAAGGCACTTGTTACAGCAGAGGAGAGCTCTGTTTGGAATACAGAAGCATAAGGATATCCAACTATTTTCCAACCCTTTTTACATCTTACATTCATGCACATATAGCATCTGATTCCAATTTGACCTAATTAGGTTACAATAAATTCACCCCTATGGGCTCTGTCGAAAGATATTTCTGCCATAAAGGAATGTCTATCTGCAAGAATTCAATGCAAAAAATATTTGGAGTCCATAGGTAGCTAAGAGATATTTTCTCCTTCAATGCGAGCAGTTGACTCATTGATCTACAACCATAAATGCAACAAATATCTGAAAAGGGGTAGCTGAGAGATATTTGGGTCTGCATTGATGGCAGATGAGACAAAGTTTCTTGAGGAAATCTTTTACAACACTTCAACATTTGAACCTTTGAGCCTCTGTATCTTTCATTAATTCGAGCTGATTCTTTTGAGATTATCGGCCTCTGCAATGCCCCTGTCAGTCAAGTTTGCATCTCCTTAATTGGTAATATTTCCCACCTTTTGGGTGTTTGTGAGACCCTTTTGAATCTTGGCCATAGATGGATCCACCCTTTAGAATCAACAGCCACCATGTTTCCTTTTATTTATTCGTTGAGGCTCCAAGACTCTGCCTATGTGGCAATTTCATGGCTTCACAGGGAGCCAAAACAAGGCTTGGTGAAGACAAGAGTCTCCGTGAAATACCACGGTGTCAATAAAATGCTCCGTTGGTGCTTTAGTTATTTCCTCCACCCATTAGAAACCTTAAATGGTTCGTGGCCCCACAAGAGGCTCTCGGGAGTCTCTTGCGAAAGAGAGACTCTTTGCAAAAACATAGTGAAGAGGCCATGTGGATGCCACGTAGGGTTCCACGAGCTCACCAGCGAGCCTGGTGAAGAGCCATCCCTAAGTGAAATATGAGGTAGCATGTTGACTCTACAGCTGTGTCTACCTTCTTTTGGTTCTATCGGCCCGCCGAGCCCCACCTAAATGGAGCCTGTGGAATGTGCCACTTGTCACAATGGCGCACACTCGAGGAGCCTCTCTTTGAAACCTTTTGAAGAGATGTGCCGAACCACTGCGTTTCTTGAAGAGTCCTTCCTTTGTGAATATGGTGGAAGGCACCACGTGTCCAAACAACGCAAGCCAAGAGGGACCTGCCTTTCTTTGTCTTAGGAGGTGTGCAAGGCTGCCATGTGGAGGCTTTCATACAATAAGGAGAGTCTTGCTTTGTTTCTAATGAGAGTCTATGGAAGGTACCACGTGGTGCAACAACACACACCGAAGAGAGCCTCCATTGTTTACTTTTGAGGAGGAGCACCAACCTGCCACACGTCCTATAGGGTCTTTGAAAGTTTGGCGGAAGGTGCCACTTGTCACGATGGTGCTAGCCAGGAGAGATTTTGAGTCTTTTGTGTTAGGGAAAGCGTGGGGCTGACACGTGAAGGCTTTCGCGCGGGGGTAAAGTCTTTGCCTTTGTTTTATTGATAGTCTGCGAAAGGCAACCACGTGGCATGATGGTGCACACCGGAGAGAGTCTCCTTTGTATTTTATTTGAAAGAGCACTAGGCTGACACTTGGCACAATGGCACACGTCGGAGGGGGACTCACTTTCATTTTTCTTTGGATGTGCACTAGGTTGACACTTGGAAGCTTCCATTGAAGGCCTCTTGGAAGTCTAGCGAAGAGTTGACTCCCAGTGAAGGGTGAACTTCACGCCGATTGAGATGCCATGTAGGATCTGCACTGAGCCATTGGGACTTAAATGGGGCTCGATGAAGATAAGAGTATTTGTGAAGAATCTGACCTGGCACCTTCGACACAACTTAAAGGGTGATTTTAACATGTGTAAATAAGTTGTGTTAAAAATGGAACCGTGCTAGGTAAATGAGTACAAGGGGACTTTAAGACTTAGACTCATCAAATATAAATTGTGGGCATTTAGCGGCGACTCAACAGATGGGTCTAGTAAAAGAGACAACTCGCCTAAGCTCAAAGTTGTAACTTAAAAGACTCCTACGGGAAACATGAGGTCAACATGAAATTATAACAAGAAGCACATGAATCTGCATAGACCCTTAGGGTTTAGGGTTTATAATCTTGTTTTTTCTTCCCTTTACTCCAAAACACCTAGAATTTGAGGGTGGGCTATTTGACTGATGATAGAGGAAAATAGGTCAACATTTTGGTGACCTCTTAGGGATGTTTCCTTGCTAAAAAAATAGACCAGTGGCCTTAAGCATCCATTGGGTATGGAGTCCAAAAGAGGAACTGCAATAGGTCAAGACAACTGAAACATGCCTTCCAAAACACACCAAAAGGAAAAGAGGCCTGCATTCTCCTAATGACAATGAAACCTGTACAAAGACACTTATTGAAGGGAAACATAAAGTAAAAATAAACTAAAATAATATGTACAAGACCTCAGACCAACCTTAATGGTAGGGTTTGAGATGGATCCCATTAATTGAGATCGGTAGAACTTCACCATCCAGCCTTGAAAGAATGAAGGCATTTGCTTGCTTGCAACTGATGATGATATAAGGCCCAATCCACAATGTATCAAACTTGGTGTGGCCTCTAGATTTGGCTTGGTTAGCATCCCATTTCAGAACTAAATCACCTTCCTTGAAGGTTTGAACCTTGGCTTTCTTATCAAAATACTTTTTGGTCTATATTTGATGTTCTTCTAATGTGATCATGGCTGATTGTCTTTGTTCTTCTTGTTTAGTCAATTCGGCCATCTTGATAGACCTTGCATCGTCTCCTTCTAATTCTAGTGCAGGAAGCTCTAAAGATATAGACGATCTAGCCTCTCTTCCATACACAAGAACAAAAGGAGAGTTTCCAATGTCCCTCTTGTATGTGATCCTATCAACCCAAAGAGAGCTAATTTGATCTTATTGTGCCACTGCCTTTGATTTGTCTCCATAGTCCTCTTTACAATTCTGATCAGGTTCTTGTTGGTGGATTCAACTAGCCCATTACCTTGATGGTAATAGTTGGATGAAGTCTTTAAGAACACATTGTATTAAGAGCCCAATCAGCAATTCTAAAACCAGTAAAAGCTTTTGCATTATCAGAAATAATGGTATGAGGAGCACTGAATCTTGTCATGATTTCTTCCAAGAAATCCATGATAGATGATTCAGCGTCCTCCTTGAGTGGGACTGCTTCAACCCACCTGGTGAAGTAGTCTATTGTAGTCAAAACCCACTTGTGACCAGCATTGGACATGGGATTAATCATGCCAATGAAGTCCAATCCCCATTGTGAAAAGGGCTGATCAACCTGAATAGGGTGTAATGGGAGTGCTGCTAATCTTTTCTTTCCTGCGAAGAGAGCACTATTTGCATTTTCTTATCCACACATGGGCATCATTCAATAATGTGGGCCAAAAGTAACCTACCCTCATTTTCATAGCTATAGCTCTAGCAGAGAAATGACCACTAGCTGGGCCAACATGAAATTCACTGAGAAGTCTATCAATTTGATCCTTTTCTATACACCTCAGTAAGACTCAATCCAATTTTCTCTTGAAGAGAACACCATCTACCAAAACATAAGGGATAAACTCCATCTTGAACTGTCTTCTTTTGGTTCTGTCCAATCCATAGGGATACTCATTAGTGGATAGGAATCTTGCCATATCTGCTATCTAAGAACTCACAACTGATGGCTTAGCTATAGGTTCCTCCTCATTCAAGTGGTAAGATGAATGTGCTTCATCTACATAAGTCTTAGCTAGATGTTCATACAATCCTCTGCCTCTAATAAGCTTAGTGGATTTGATGATCACATCATACTCCAGGATCTTGGTGACCCATGCTAGCTCTCTTTTCACTAATCTCAATCCCCATGATGAGAAACTAAAACTTTAATATGATTGTTTTCTAGCATATATCTAAATTTTTTCAAATCTCTAATAATGGCAAATACCTGCTTATCCATGGGGTTGTATCTGACCTCATAGTCCTTCAAGGTCTGACTAAAAAAGGCCAGGGGCTATTCCATTCCTTGTTCATTCTGCTGCATCAGAACTGCAACAATATTGTTCTCTCCTCCATGTGCATAAAGGACAAAGTCCTCATAATTTGGGTTCATGAGAGTAGGAGTCTGTGCAATCTCTTCCTTGATCTTCTCAAAACCATCCTTCCCTTTCTTAGTCCATCTAAAGATTGCATCTTTCTTCAACATAAGGGTTAGAGGCTTCACCAAGCCAACACAGTTAGGAATGAATTTCCTAACAAAGTTGATCTGCCCTAAAAATGATTGTAGAGCCCTTTTGTGAGTAGGTAGAGGAAGAGAAAGGAGAGAAAATGTCCTCTCAGGGTCTATGGAAATCCCATCCTTAGACACTATATGGCCCAAAAGCTTACCTTGGGCAACAAAAAAGATATATTTATTGGGGTTTAGAGATACCCCAAACTCTTTGCACCTTTGGAAAACTTTCTTCAGGTGCTCCATTTGATTTTCTCCCTTCTTGGAGAAGACTATGATATCATCCAGATAAATCAAAATGAATTTGTTAATGAATCCTTTAAAGGCAATATCCATTGCCCTCTGAAATGTGGCACTTGCATTTGACAACCCAAATGGCATTTAGCATATGCCATGGTTCCCCATTTGGTTGTGAATGCTGTCTTAAATCTATCTTCTTCTTTGACAAAGATCTTGTTGTAGCCAGAGAAGCCATCTAATAATGAAAACCTCTCTGCCCCTGCAACAATTTGTAAATTTTGATCCATAGAAGGCAGAGGGTAATGATCCTTCAAAGAAGCCCGATTTAGGTCCCTGAAATCTACACAGAGCCTTATCTCTCCATTTTTCTTTCTTACATGCACTAAATTAGCAAACCAAGTAGAATACTTGATAGGGAAGATGATCCTTGCTTCTATGAGCTTAGTTAGCTCTTTTCTCATGAGTGGTTCAATCTTTGGGTTTATGGGTCGTTGCTTTTGGCGAATAGGCTTGCAATTCAGATCTAGGTCGATAGCATGTCGTGCAATGTCTGGGTTGAAGCCTCTTAGATCCTCATACGTCCATGCTCAGATGTCACTATATTTCTAGGTGAGCCTTATAAATCCCTGTTGTTCTGCATGCCACAAACCTTTCCCAACAATAATTCCTTATCTTAGGTGATAGTAACCTTCTGATAATCTTCTTTTTTGAAGGTCATGTTATTTCTTTCTCCCCTGAACCCATCATCACAACTAAAGATGGCCTCACAAGTAACTAAACCCTTGGGCAACTTGTTTGTTTTGAGCTAGATGATCTAGTCGCCATAGCTTTCCTACAATCTAGACTATGTCATGGAAGAAAACTCTGCTTCATTCTGAATGAAGCTTGCAATCTTCTCATCGCTATCAAAAATTTGCTAAAGAATATCATTATTAGGAACATAGGGCTTGATTAATATTTTCACATGCTGATTGGGACCTTGGAACAAATCTATAGGTGGAGAAAATTGAGCCCCCACTGTTGCCAACTGATCAGCCTCTGAATTTAATTTTCTTGGGATTACCTGTAGATTGAGAGCATCAAAACTCTCAAACATGCCCCACACTCTATGTTTGTAATCTCTTAGAAGTTGTTTTTTTGTAGCACATCTCTTTCTGACTTGGTTGATCACCAACTCAGTATCTCCAAAGATTTCTAGATGCTTGATTTTATTCTTTTTTGCTAACAATAGGCCATGGACCAATGCCTCATACTCTGCAACATTATTGGTACAAGAAAAATGTAGTCTGTGAGCAAAATGCAACTTCTTACCAATCGGAGAGACTATAAAAACCCCTTCACCAGCTCTAGTTTTGCTCCTTGTACCATCAAAAAATAATTTCCACGGGCCATTGGAGTCATCATTTGGCTTGAGTAGAGAAGGGATTGAAGAATCCCCCTCATGGATCATGTAGTTGGCCTCAGTCATTCCAATGGTATCATAAGGATCAAAATTACAGTAGTCCCTTTCCCACTAATCAAGAAATAGGTTAGGGGTTGGAAGAGGCGAAGATTTTGCCTTAATAGACTCTAAGTCATGCACTTCCTCACCCAGAATCATAACATGTGGGTTCACTAGGCTGTGGTCATAGTTTTCCACATGATAGTTTGAAATTGGTTCAGCCTTGATTGTGAACCTTGTGTCATATTTGGTCCTCAAAAGCAAATGAGACCAGTTAGAAGAAAGGTAGCCACCTACCTTGGTTGTGAAGTCACTTGACTGACAAATATCAAAGAAGGGAGGAAGATCAATGACTGAAATGTCTTGTTTGGAAGTCAAGTTTGGACATGCATGCAAGGTCAAGTCCAGTCCCTTGATCACTCCTATGGTGTTTACAGAAGTGCCATCTAATTGTAATTCTCTTGATGAGACAGGGGTATACTTGATGCCTAATGCATCTACTATTTTCTTGGGCATAACTAAAACACTAGCCCCTGGGTCTATCATACAATTGTGCACTAAAAACTTGCCAATGATCAAAGACAAGTGAAGGGAGATGGTTTCTTAGTTGTACTTACTTGTTCTTCACTTGGTTGTACAAGACTGATAGGGGTCTTTTCTTTCTGTTTTGTTCATGAGTCAGCTGCTGCTAGTTTAGCTAATGGGAAATGCCTCAAGGCTTCTTGTAACAGATCCCTTTGAGAAGGGATTGACATTACCTCCCACATGGAGACATTTATGTTTGTTTTCTTCATTTGCTCCACAATATTCAATGGAACAGTGACTGCTTTATACATGGAAGGAACCCAATTTTCTTTCTTAGATTGATATGCAACTTTTTAAGCATTTTTAAACCTAATGGAATCTCTTTTGTAGCAGCAGATCTGCTACTTTGAATTGGAATCATGGCACTGGCCACTCTCATCTTTGGGATAGGCTCCTTTTGTGACACAGTAGGCACGGGACTAGTCTCCAGTTGCCTCTTTTTGGATCTAGTATTGTTTGCAACACTACTTACAGGCATGATCACACTGTTCATGGACTGATTGACAACACAAAAATCCTCCACAGTTCTTAGTATCATATTGGAATCAGAAGTAGACACATCTGGTACTTTAGGGTTACTATTAGCTGCCTCTGATAATGATGCCTATTGGGTGTGAAATTTTTGCACTAGTAAAGATCTTTCTTGTGCTCCAAAAGCACAACTGGACTGATTATAAGGTTGGTTGCAGGGGTAGCACCAATCTGCCTCTTGGGCTAGATTATTCTAAGTAGTGACTAAGGCCCTACCTAGATTCATAGCTGGTATTTGTTGGATAGGTCAGATTGTTTGTAAGGGCTGAGCAGGGTTAGGACTTTGATATCTATTTTATTGGTAACCCTGATTCCAGTTCTGATTTCTATTTTGATTGTAACCCTGATTCCAATTTGGATTAGATGACTTCTCCTGATTATAATTTTGATGAGGCTTGGGGACAGTTTGAATAGCTATACTATTCACTTTGTTGGTCAAATTAGACATTGGGGTCTTAAGATCACTCTCTTCTTGGGAAAGAGAGGACGTTGAAGCTTTAGGCTCTGGGATAGGAGTAATAATGGGCTACTGGGATGAGGAAGCTAGCTCTGGAAAGAGTGGAACAAGAGGTCTAGGAGCAATTTTCCCATCCTATATTAAACAATTTTCTTCTTTCAGGGCTGTCTCATAGCCATCTGGTAGAGTCTCAACACCCATAGATTGCAACATCACTACAATATAAGAATTTAAAGCTCTTAAAAAGTATAAAAAAGCACCTTGTGGAGATGGCATGAGGGAAGCTGGGATTCTCTCGCACGTCCTCTAGAATCTAAAATTAAAATCTACCAGCATCTCACTTGGGGCTCTCTTGATTGTTGTCAACTGCTCTAGCAATGAAACATTATCTTCCCTCTCACCAAATTGCTTCTAGAGGGATTCTCCCAGCTCATCCCAAGTATCTATTGAAGCAAGGGTCAACTCCTAAACCATTGAAGAGCTCTCCCTTTAAAATATGAGACCATGAGCTAGACTGCAACATCTTCATGTTGTATATGATGGACTGAGCACACGTTGGATATGTCTTTGATGTGCTCAGCAAGGGTTATAGGACCATCACCCGTAAAGGACTACCTCCATTAAAGGTCACAAAACACAAATTCCTTGCCATCCTATGGATATTTAACTTTAGTGTAGGGAATTGGAAGGTTCTTCGATTGTATTGAAACCTAACAGGAGGGGTGGTAGATTGAGCTCTTGGATGAGGTAAAGCAGGATTTCTGTTCCTTCTCACAAGAGACCTAGATAACCTAGATCTTCTCCTTGAAGCAACAATGGATAACTGAGTGAATTGGAAGTTACCTCTTGAAGATGCCCCAGTTTGCACAGGCATAAAAGATGGCACTGATCAAAACTAGAAGCCACTAAAGTCGGCAGGTGCATGAAGAGTCTTCCAAAATGTAGAGTACTGAGAAGAACACTGGATTCTCATCTTAATCCTTTGTTTAAGGTCCCATTAGGCGTGCCAGAAATTGTTGTCACATGGATTTGCACCCAACATTGAAGGCTTTTAGGGCTCCAACAATCTAGTGAAACATTGAGATGACCTCTAGCTGTGGGACTCTACAAGTAGGTCAAATCTCTAGAGAGAGGTTGGTTCATTTGCTGAATAAGAAATTCAGCCGACCTAAGACTAAACCTAATCTATGCACCATTGAGGAAAAGGGGAAGAAGGATGAACTGAAAATGGAAGGGGAGTGATACACCAGGTTTGAATATAGAACAATTATAGAGCTAAGATGCACAAATAACTGAATACAATTGATAAACATACATAAATCATGCAGATTTTAACAAAGGTAAAGAATGGATTGCCAAGAATTAAACATTCACAAAAAATAGCACATTCTGAGACTACACAGAGTTAGAATAAAGCATAAATAAGTAAAACATCATATGTATTAATCAAAAGGCACTTGTTACAATAGAGGAGAGCTCTGTTTGGAATACAAAAGCATAAGGATATCCAACTATTTTCCAACCCTTTTTACATCTTACATTCATGCATATATAACATCTGATTCCAAATTGACCTAATTAGGTTACAATAAATTCACCCCTATGAGCTCTGTTAGAAGATATTTCTACCATAAAGGAAGTCTATCTACAAGAATTCAATGCAAAAAATATTTGGAGTCCATAGGCAGCTAAGAGATATTTTCTCCTTCAATGTGAGCAGTTGACTCATTGATTTGCAACCATAAATGCAACAAATATCTGAAAAGGGGCAACTGAGAGATATTTGGGTTTGCATTGATGGTAGATGAGACAAAGTTTCCTGAGCAAAGCTTTTACAACACTTCAAATTTTGAACCTTTGAGCCTCTGTATCTTTCATTAATTCGAGCTGATTCTTTGAGATTATCAGCGTCTGCAATACCCCTATCAGTCGAGTCTATATCTCCTTAATCAGTAATATTTCCCACCTTTTGGACATCTAAGAGAACTTTTTGAATCTTGTCCATAGATGGATCCACCCTTTAGAATTAATGACCACCATGTTTCCTTTTAATTCTTTGTTGAGGCTCCAAGACTTCGCCTATGTAGCAATTTTGCGGCTTCATGGGGAGCCAAAACAAAGCTTGGCAAAGACAAGTTTCTCTGTGAAATGCCATGGTGTCAATAAAATGCTCCATTAGTGCTTTAGTAATTTCCTCCACCCATTAGAAACCTTAAATAGTTCATGGCCCCGCAAGAGGCTCTCAGGAGTCTCTTGCGAAAGAGAGACTCTCTGTGAAAACACATCAAAGAGGCAATGCAGATGTCACATAGGGTTCTGCGGGCTCACTGAAAGTGCCTGAAGAGCTCCATGAGGAGCCATCCCTCAGCGAAATATGAGGTGGCGTACTGACTCTATGGCTGTGTCTACCTTCTTTTGGTTCTGTCAGCCCACTGGGGGCCCACCTAAATGGGCCTGTGGAATGTGCCACTTGTCACAATGGCGCACACCCAAGGAGCCTCTCTTTGAAATCTTTTGAAGAGATGTGCCAAACCACCATGTGTCCCCAAGAGTCCTTCCTTTGTGAATATGGTAGAAGGTGCCACGTGTCCCAATGGTGCAAGCTGAGATAGACTTGCCTTTATTTTTCTTAGGAGGTGCGCGGAGTCGACACATGGAGGCTTCCGTGTAGTAAGGAGAGTCTTGCTTTGTTTCTAATGAGAGTTTGTGGAAGGCGCCACATGGTGCAATGATGCAAACTGAAGAGAGCCTCCATTGTTTCTTTTTGAGGAGGAGCACCAACCTACCACACGTCCTTTAGGGTCTCTCTGAAAGTGTAGCGGAAGGTGTCACTTGTCACGATGAGGCTAGTTAGGAAAGATTTTGAGTCTTTTGTGTTAGGGAAAGTGTGGAGCTGACACATGGAGGCTTCCATACGAGGGTAGAGTCTTTACCTTTGTTTTATTGAGAGTCTGTGAAAGGCACCCACGTGGTGTGATGGCACACACCGGAGAGAGTCTCCTTTGTATTTTTCTTGAAAGAGCACCAGGCCGACACTTGGCACAATGGCACATGTTAAAGGGGGACTCACTTTCATTTTGCTTAGGATGTGCACCATGCTGACACCTGGCAGCTTCAGCTGAAGGACTTTTGGAAGTCCAACAAAGAGTTGAGTCCCAGCAAAGGGTAAACTTTGCGTCGATTGAGATGCCACATAAGATTTGCGCTGAGCCATTGGGACTTAAAAGGGGCTTGGTGAAGATAAGAGTCTCTATGAAGAATCTGACCTGGTGCCTTTGACACAACTTAAAGGGTGATTTTAACATGTGCAAATAAGTTGTGTTAAAAAGGGGACCATGCTAGGTAAATGAATACAAGGGGCCTTTAAGACATAGACTCATCAAATATAAATTGTGGGCATTTAGCAGTGACTCAATGGATGGGGCCAGTAAAATAGATGACTCACCTCAACTCAAAGTTGTAACTTAAAAGAATCCTATGGGCAATAGGAGATCAACATGAAATTATAACAAAAAGCACATGGCTCTACACAGACCCTTAGGGTTTAGGGTTTATAATCTTGTTTTTTCTTCCCTTTACTCCAAAACACCTAGAATTTGAGGGTGGACTATTTGACTCAGGATAGAGGAAAATAGGTCAATAGATACTTTGTGATCTTGTTGCAGAAATTTTTAGATGGTGAGCACATCATGGAGAATATAAGTAGAGAAATTTTCTAGTAACAATTTTGAGATGTGGAAGCTGAAGATGGAAGATCTATTAATTGATTGACATCTATGGGATGCTATTGATGAACATGTTTCAAGGCTTATAAATGCTACTTTGGATGCTCAACATGATGTTATGGACCATAAAGACAAGGGTCTAATAAGATTGTGCCTGACATAATTTGTTTTAATCAATGTCCATGAAGAGTCCTTTGCGAAGAAACTATTGAAGAAACTTGGTGAGATATATCAAGCCAAATCTCTAGTGAACAAAATTTTCTTGAGGAAAATGTTGTATTCCTTGAGAATAGAAGAGGGTGGATGAATTGCAGACCACCTGGAAGAATTCAATATGTTGGTGGCTCAATTGGCATTAGTTCATGTAAAAATGGATGAGGAGGAGAGATGCCACATCCTACTTTGTTCTTTTCTTGATTCATGGGCTTCTCTTGTTATGGCTATTTGGATTACTTCTATTGTCTTGAAAGTTGAAGATGTTATGGGTTCTTGACTTTTTGAAGAGATGAGTGACAAGGGTCGTTGTAGTCCTCATCATTTAATTTTAATAATATCAATCCAAGGCGGTGTCCATGGCTGTATGCAAAAGGGAGAAGGAATAACTTGCATGACAATCTTTTCTACAAAAGGGAATTGACAACAATTGCATGGAATAGACTAGGGTTTAACTCTGCTAAAAAAGATAATTTAATCTAAGGAAAGCAATAACTTGAGCAGTTGATCTAATTTTGGAAAAAAGGAATTGCACAGCAGAAAAACAAATTATTCTATGGAAGGCAAAACTAGAACAGCTAAAGGAATTATGCATAACAACAAAGAAACTAATGAAACTAAGAAATATAGTCTCTACCCTTTGGTTGGAGTGCGCCCTTGCTCCTTCCTCCAGAGAGACTAATCAATTCTAGCAATCAGCAAATGGGTAGAACAACTTTCTTTATTCAATAACCTTCAAGATCCAAAATACATGCTGGTGTAAAAAATAGAGTTCTTTTTCAATTCTATTCTTTTACAACTTCCTCTTTTTATTCTACTCCATAGTTCTCTATATATAACTATGGTTATTAAATTCTAATTGAGAGTCTCTCTAGAGTAGAGAACTTATTCATGCAGCTAACTAAACTTATTTATCTAGTTAACTAAACTTATTCATTTAGTTAACTGATTATACAATTGTTGATTACAAGGCAAAACATGTAGTCTTTTAGAAAGACAAGCAATGACACTAAGTGTGTATTCTTTGCATGGAATAATTACTCATAATTAGATCCATTAATTTAGGAGTAATTATAGTCAATCTATCCTTTAGAAAATCTCAAAGTATGTGTTGGTAGATTGGAAGAATTCGCAGCAACTTCATAAAGTATTTCTGGAATATCTCTGGAGCTTGTGGAATAGTCAACTTCTGTCATAAATTACTCATCTAATTTACTAGATCTTCTCAAATGATTTCTGGGTTTTGTTTCCCTAACTTTTATCTTTCCAAATCATTTTGAATTTCTAAATTTCATTTAGAAATGAGAGAGATATTGTATTTTTACTGAAACTAGTTTTCTTGACTTTTCTGTTCTGCATCTTCGCGCTCTGTAACAGTCAACTTATATCATTAACTGTTTATTCATTTTAATGAATCTCTTTAAAATGCCTTTATAGATTTGTTCCTCTTTCTTTAATATTTCTGGATCATTTTGAAATTCTAATTTTCATTAAGAAATGAGTGAGTTATTATAGTTTTACTAAAACTACCTTTTTGACTTCTGCATCTCCGACGCTCTGTGCATCTCTGGCGTTCTATAACAGTCAAATTCTTTCATAGACTACTCATATGTTTTGCTAGATCTCCTTAAATAATTTATGGGTTTTGTTCCTCTAACTTCCATCTTTCCAAATCATTTTAAATTTCTAAATTTCATTAATAAATGAGAGAGATATCGTAGTTTTACTGAAACTACCTTTTTGACTTCTACATCTTCGGCACTCTATGCATCTTCAGTGCTCTATGCATCTCTAGAGCTCTGTACATCTCTAGAGCTTTGTGCATCTCTAGAGCTCTGTCCATCTCCAGAGATCTGTGCATCTCCAGTGCTCTGTGCATCTCCGGGGCTCTATGCATCTCCGGTGCTCTGTGCATCTCCAGAGCTCTGTCCATCTCCAAAGCTCTGTCCATCTCTGGAGCTCTGTCCATCTCTGGCACTCTGTCCATCTCCGGAGCTCTGTCTATCTCTGGTGCTCTGTGTATCTCTGGAGCTTTGCAACTTTGAAGCTCTGCAACTTAACATAAAATAGACTTTCTCTTCACTTTATTGATAAAATAATTGCTGATCTTAAGGTGAACATGTAATATCAAGATAAACTCATGCATGGCATTGATTGTTGCATTTAGACAAGTTTATTTGATATTTAGTTAAAAGTCTTCAAACCCATACTCAAGTCCACTTCAAAAATTGATTTAATGAAGAGAAAATATATGCTTTTATTTGACTAAAGATGAGACACTTTATGGTCTCATCAATGAGGATCAAGGTATCCATCAGTGCCAAAGAGGCCCTGAATGTTCATGAAAGACCTAAAGAAAAAGGCAAGAAAAGCGAGAAGTGTGACAAATCCAAGTCTAATGGGAGATCCAAATCTCCTGGAAAGTCCAAAGTTATTTGCTGGAATTGTAGTAAGCTTGACACTTTCGTAAGGAGTGCAAAGAAGAAAAATAAGAAATTTGCTTCAGATTCTGTGTCTAAGAAGGATGATGGTGATGTGTTCATTGCAACTTTGACCACTCATGTAGGTAATGATGCATGGTTAATTGACTCAGGTGCATATTTTGATATGATGCCTAATAAAGATTAATTTTCTAAATATGAATAATTTCATCGAGGTAAGGTGTACTCAGGTGATGATTCTGATTTAAATATTATTGGCCGTGGTGAAGTTAAAATCAGATTTCCCGATGGTAGAGTAAAAAAGATTAATGGTGTGTTGGATATCCTTGGGTTAGCATGAAATTTATTATCTATGAGCACACTAATATATGTGGGTGTGCAGGTAGTCTTTTCTGATGCAGGATGCAAGATGGTTAGAGGTGCTATGGCAATCACTAGAGGTGTTAGATTTGGCACATTGTATAATCTTGACACATACATTGTTGAGTTCAATAGTACTTCTGTAAAAAAAAAAGTATGTGACTACTTCATTGGAAAAGGTGAGGCTTTCATCTTCAGTGGATGTTCATGGCTTCTGGGTACCTAAGGGTGCTCTTTCTTTTGAATCAAAGTTACTTGTGGAGAAGACTATGTTATTGTTGATAACTGAGAGGGGGGTGAATCAGTTATCTTAATTATTTGAATTTCTTTTCTTCTTTAATGATTAGTGTAGTATCAAAACATATAAGCATATATGAACATGAGAGCAGAAATAAACTCAACACACATAACACAATGATTTTGACGTGGAAAACCCTGTTAAGGGAAAAAACCACAGGGTGACTAACCCAAGATTGTATTCTCTATTAAAAGAACAAAAGTACAAAATGGCACTTGCCAATTAGGGCTCACTGCCCGAGCACACTACTCACAAGAGGCTCACTGCCTATAAGAGACTCATTGTCTACAAGGTATAAAGAAAGAAACCATGTGATTGAACTTATTAGGGGCATCCACATATGCTGAGATTTAGTTCCGATTAGGCTCAATATACTGATCTGCTACACTTCATTCTTCTTCTTTTTAGTGCTGCTGTTCTGTCACATACCGGATTTGTATAGTTGCTTCCACACTGCTTTCTGCTTTTCTTCCCATAACACAACACACAACACACACCTTCATACTGAAATCAATCTGGTATATATATCTGCATCAAGGATTTCAACACCTTTCTAGTCGACATCTAGAAAACTCAAGATATTTCCAAACTCTGGTCTGTCGGTTGAATCCATGCTTACTAAGTGATGCGTATCAAAAGGATAGTTATAGGAGTCATCAATCATGTCGGCCAACCATGAATGATCCCTTAAGAAAATTGATCACCATCGATTTCTCATCCGGATTAAGGTCTGATGCTTTGCCGGTCAGTTCTTTCTCAGTCTACTCTGCCAAACAGGAACCCAACACTTAGGTGCTCATATCTTTTCACTCTTTCATCACCGGAGGCTCAATCTCTGGAATGTATAAGTCATGTTACTCCTCTTGACTTCCCCAAGTCTGTACTTTACTGAGATACTTCCTCTGAGAGATCCGGACTTGATTGTCAGACCTTGCTACATGCTCTGTTCTTGCTCACCGGACCAAAATACTCTTCAATCTGACTTCTGGTATGGTCATACCATGTGCCGCAGATGTGTGGAATGGACTTTGTTGCCATCGATGACAACACTCATGTAGTCACACAGCGTCTCTTGCCAACAATCTCCCCCTTTGGCATTGATGGCAACACTTAGTGAAAAATGACTAAGTGTCACACTACACTCCCCCTTGGCTAATGATCTGTTCTAATGTACACTTTTCTAGAGCTCCCCCTTAGCTAGATTCCACATTTTTCATTGTTCCTCACTCCCCCTTTGACATCAATGACAAAGGGTAGAATCCACACACCAAAATTTCCAAAAATCAACCTGTACTTAGCCGCATAAGTATATATACATGTTATACTTACATATACTAAAGTATATCTGCAAAGGTGGTCTTCAACTATACCACTTCTGTTGGCCAACTCTTCTTCATCCTGTCCAAAATTGAAATGTGACCACTTAGCAAAAATGCAAAAGCTTCTGCCCTCCTTAGGTCTGTCGAATCATTGGTCTAGGCTGTGGTCTGGGCATCAGTTAGGGCCTCATGCATTGCCTCTAACTTGGGAATAATTATCCCTCTTAGTTTACTTAGCTTGCTTATTCTATTTTTCTTCTCCTTCTCAAGCCTCTTTATCTCATTTATGGTGGCAATAGTTTGGCACTCTTGATTCATTATGGATGAGGTGAGAGGATCAAAACTCTGGGATAAACTTGATAGTTTGCCCTCTTGTTCTTCCACCTTCTTTGCAATGTCTGCTGTTACTGTGGACCAAGATAAAATTTTTTTGTATAATTCTCTGCCATATTTAAGAGCATTTTCTAGGCTCTTTATTCCAATGTTCAGATTTCTTCTATCATTTGCTATTAGCCCTTGTACTTTAGAGAACTCTTACCCAAAAACTCTTTCCAAACTTTCTCTTCTGCTGATTTCTCCAAGGAATCAAAATGTGTGCTAATAGAATTAACAAGAGATTTCAGATTACCGAATGAAGAGGCCGAAAGATCCTTCTAGAAGGATGGCATGATCTTCTCCAACACACTGGATGCAATCTCTATCATCTCACAGTCTTCCATGTGAGACTTCAGAAGTTTTTCTTTTGCCTTTGCTTGGGCAAAGGATGCTATCTTCATTGTCTGAACTAGGGAGAGGGAATCAAAATTGAACGGTCCTTGAAATAGTTCCGGTTCATCAATCTCCATCATTTCTTTGGTCAATAAATATTTAATTGTTTCTACAGTGTCTCTTGCCGGAGACAGAATCTTCTTTCCTTCTGTAGCCTTAGAACTGTCTCCTGGGGTTTTCTCTATTTGATCTTCTTCTCTTCCTTTTACCTTTTCTTCTTGACTGATTTTCTCCTCTATTCTTTCTTCTCCTTTAGATCTAGAGTCTGCTGGGGAATCTAGAAGAGAGATGTTTACTTCTTCATGGACTTCCTCTTCCGAAGTAGAGGAATCCAGGTCCTTAGTCTTCTCCTCACTTATCTCCTTTGGCTCTTCTGCAATTTTCTTAGTAGAGT
The DNA here is from genome assembly GCA_027924645.1 of Cunninghamia lanceolata. Taxonomy (NCBI): domain Eukaryota; kingdom Viridiplantae; phylum Streptophyta; class Pinopsida; order Cupressales; family Cupressaceae; genus Cunninghamia; species Cunninghamia lanceolata. Next base: position 2,933,298 of record BSBN01001593.1, on the reverse strand, counting down.
CTTCCTTTGATGTATTTAATCCTTCGACATCAAAAGGTTCATCACTTAGGTCCTCTATAATAGGAATATTGAATCTTTTATATGAATTCTAGAGGATGTCTTCAGTCTCTTTTGCCACTTGATCAGTCTCTCTGAGCATAAGATTGTTTATTCTGGCTTTGCTCCAGAACTCATCCTTGTAATCCTTGAAGATCATGTTCAGTTGTTTAGGAGTGATGGAAGGATAGAGCTGAATAGCTATCTGTTCCCGGATCTCTAGGTCCTTTGCCTTAGCATTGTTCTTTCTTATTTCAAGTTCCTTCTCTAGGCTTTTAAGAATTAGAGATATGATCTCAATGAATGCTTTATTATAGATGTTAAGATACTTGACTGTAGCATCTTGCAAGATCTTCTGGTCATCTTCATTATATTCATCATAAAATTCAGTCATTGGTTTCAGGTTCCCATCCACAGTGATTGATTTGATGATATCATCAATGCAGAGAGTAGGCTTTTCAACAAATTCTTTTGCCTTTTCTTCCTTGCCTTAACCGGTAGAGGATTCACCAGATATTTTCTTATTCTTCTTCATTTTCTTGACCTCCTCATCTAACTCTGTCTCTTCATCATCTTTTTGACTTGTATAGGACCTTGTAGCCTTGGTTTTTGTTCTCTTTTCTCCCTTATCGGATGTCTTGGTTTCTAGTTTTAAGGATTTTTGGCTCTTAGAGGTGGCAGGTGTAGAGCTTTTGGAGGATCTGGTTCGGGAGGGAGCTTACACCGGAGCACTTTCTTTTTCTATTTCTTGCCTTTCTTTCTTTTCCCTTTCCATCTTCTCTCTGTTGGCATCAACTACCTCCTTTGATATTCCATATCTCTTGGTGACTTCTTCTACTTCCCTTCTCACTTTTCTCTTGATCTCAGGCTGTCTTAGTTCAACATGAACTTTTACACTCAACTCTTGGAAGGTTCCAAACCTTTCTTCCTTAGGGTCCTTAGGCTAGCTTAGTAGGTGTTGGATATGCAGTTCCAGACTTTTTTCATCCACCTCATAGCCTATTGGCATAATCTACACTATTCTTGGTTCCACTGCCTCCATTAGGCATTGATCAGTGTCTACCATGAAGCACACTGTATCCTTGTATTTTTCAACTAGAGATTGGGGGATTCTCTCTCTGGCCTGCATCATGCCTTAGAAGTTTTTGAAGTAACCCCAGAGAGCTGTGCTTTGAGCCTTGGCATCACCAAGCCCATACATGTAATCTCTTATTTGTATGGCAATAGGTCTATCATTTTGCCATATCCAGCCACTAGTTCCAGGTAGCTCATTCATATAGTAGAAGAATAGACAAAGTATCAAGCCATCGTACTTAAAAGAATTCTTTTTATCCTTCTTTATTTTCTGCAAATTCTCTAACAGTTGGTTCAGGAGAAGCTCACAAAGATCATAGTCAGCATTTTTCCTTAACATTTCATATGCAGTATATATAGTAGTTCTGGATACTGAATTCTCCTTGCTGGAGTGATAGATTTTGTAACCGATTATCATAGAGGCAAATTTGATATCCGGATCTATGATGTCTTCTATTGTCATTACCCTCTTGTCAAATCTTGATCTAGTAGCCTCACTTATAGTTTGGTTTTTGACTGATTTGAGAGCAGGCAACCCACCGGATGAGTGCAATCCGGTTACCACCCTAATTGCATCCTTGGTTATCTTGAATGGCCTCGTCAACCATATGAAGTTGTCATGCATTCTACTCAGAACATACCGGACCCATTCATCTTCTGCAAAATAGGGGAAATGAATGCACTGTCCAAAATGCTTATCCTGGATGGCCTTGTATTGGGGTTTAAGTTCAAATGATTCATCTATCAGTTCCTTGTGATAGATATCCATCAGCTTGGATTCTCCAAATTCTTCAATGTTCACGTGTATGTAAACCCTAACATCTTCTACATGCAGAATTCCATGCGGAATGCTAGAGAATGTGCCTAGGGGGTTAACTTCTAGGGATTTGTAAGGATGTTTCTTGAACTTAGGGTGCGGTCTATCAGTGATTTTAACAAGATTTGGAGTAGCCATCTTTCAAAGGATTCAGAGAGAGATATTCAAGAGCAGAAAATACCTTTTACGCTTCTAGGGTTCACGATAAGAGCTGAAAAGATCACTGGCTGAATCAAATTCTGTGGTTGATCCTTGAGAGAGTTGAAACAATCTTGTTTTAGAGCTCTTTCTTCCTTCTTGTTGAATGCAAATGTGCAAATGATGAACAAAAGAACCCTTTTATTTCTACGCAAACCCTAATTCCATTTTGCAATAAATGCACAACTTAAGTTATTCCGGTTCCCTTATTCTCCTTGTCCTGAGAGATCTTTCCGGATCACTGAGATGTAATTAGAGTTATTCTTGGTGATTATTGACAATCTATCTTCCTTTCTCCAATCATTCCATTTATCCGCAGATCCAGATACCTCAATTTTGAATCATACCGGACCTAACTGTGAAAATCCTGCTCTTACCGGATGACTATTAAACTAGATCAATCTTGGATGATTAACCTCTTCAAAACCTCTTGCGAATCTTTTACCAAGGGTTATTTAGATATCTCTTAAGAACTCTTCAATCCGCAACACTCCATGTGCCAATTGACTGGCTGGGGGAAATTGTTTTCTTTTGTGACTCCCACTGAGCTAGAGCTCATCTATTTAGTTTCTGGAAGAAATATCAGCACCAGATTCTAGTGCGGATCCATCCCCAACATTTTCTGTACTTCTCTTCACCCAAATCTTGTTCATCTCCCTTTGAATTTCATCTACATCTTGATTTTGATTATGATGCACCGGACCCTTTTTATCCTGATTTTTACTTCTGCAGAATTCGACAATATGACCGGATCTATTGCAATTGTAGAAACAATATTTTTTTGCATATTTGATTGATATCCTCTAGAACTACATTGATTAGCCATGTGTCCCATTCTATTGCATGCAAAGCATCTACCATTGAATGAATTGTTTATTTGCATATTTCTACATTCATGAGATTTGTGACCATACCTTTTGTAGTTAAAACACTGTCTAGAGAAGGACGAATTAGTCTGATTCATTCTTCTTCTACATTGATTTGCTTTATGACCAAAGTTATTGCAATTGTGGCAGTATCCATTGAAGGATGGATATCTTTGAGCATTAGGTTGCCTTACCAGAGGTTTTCTAGGCCTGTTCCTTGGATTTCTTGATCCAGAGTTCTTCTGATTGGATCTAGAGCTTTCCCCCTTCTCATATCCCAAGCCTTGCTTGTCATCTACCCTCTTTTGGATTTCAAGAAGAACTTCAAGTTGAGCAGAGCTTATCTTGAATTTCTCTTTGTATTCATTTGCTGTTTGAAGATCCCTTTTAAGAGTGTCTATCTGATTCTCAAGTTGTTCTTCATTGTCTCTAGCATCTTCAAGATCAGATTCTAGATGCCTGATTATTCTATCCATTTTGTGGCAGTCTTCTAACTTCTCCTTGAGAGGTTATTTTAGATTATCTTCACTTTTTCTTTTCTCTTCAATTTCTTGGGTGAATTTCATAACTCTTGATTCCATTTCATGTCTTACCATAATGACCTCTTTTGATAACTTTTCACATAACTTGGTTTTCTCATTCATATCTTCATTAGTATCATTAGATTCACTTTGACTTGCTAATTGTTGAAGTAGTTCCTTTCTTTTCTTCATTGAGATACTTAGTTTTTCTTTGAGTTCATTTATGCAATCATCATCTTGTTTGAGTCTTTCCCTCAGGTTATTGACTTCAGAGTGAGATTGCTCAAGATCATCTAGGGCAGACTGAAGTTGATCCCTCATGCCGTACATATCCATTGAGATTCCCAGATCTTCTTCAAGCTGTTAGGCTCTGTCTAGACAAACTTAGCTCTGATACCAATTATTGATAACTGAGAGGGGGGGTGAATCAATTATCTTAATTATTTGACTTTCTTTTCTTCTTTAATGATTAGTGCAGTATCAAAACATATAAGCATATATGAACATGAGAGCAGAAATAAACTCAACACACATAACACAATGATTGTGACATGGAAAACCCTATTAAGGGAAAAAACCATGGGGTGACTAACTCAAGATTGTATTCTCTGTTAAAAGAATAGAAGTACAAAATGGCACTTGCCAATTAGGGCTCACTGCCCGAGCACACTGCTCACAAGAGGCTCACTGCCTACAAGAGACTCACTGTCTATAAGGTATAAAGAAAGAAACCATGTGATTGAACTGATCAGGGGCATCACATATACTGAGATTCAGTTTTGGTTAGGCTCAATATACTGATCTGCTACACTTCATTCTTCCTCTTCTTAGTGTTGCTATTCTGTCACATACCAAATTTGTATAGTTGCTTCCACACTGCTTTCTACTTTTCTTCCCACAACACAACACACCACACACACCTTCATATTAAAATCAATCTGGTATATATATCCGCATCAAGGATTTTAACACCTTTCTAGTCGGCATCCGGAAAACTCAAGATATTTCCAAACTTTGGTCTGTCGGCTAAATCCATGCTTACTAAGTGATGTGTATCAAAAGGATAGTTATAGGAGTCATCAATCATGTTGGCCAACCATGAATGATCCCTTAAGAAACTTGATCACCATCAATTTCTCATCCGGATTAAGGTCTGATGCTCTGCCGGTCAGTTCTTTCTCAGTCTACTTTGCCAAATAGGAACCCAACACTTAGGTGCTCATATCTTTTCACTCTTTCATCACCGGAGGCTTAATCTCTGGAATGTATAAGTCATGGTACTCCTCTTGACTTCCCCAAGTCTGTACTTTACTGAGATACTTCCTCTGAGAGATCTAGACTTGATTGTCGGACCTTGCTGCATGCTTTGTTCTTGCTCACCGGACTAAAATACTCTTCAATCTGACTTCTGGTATGGTCATACCATGTGTCACGGATGTGTGGAATGGACTTTGTTGCCATCAATGACAACACTCATGAAGTCACACAACATCTCTTGCCAACAGTTATGGCATCAAAGATTAGATCACATTGGAGAAAAAGGTCTAAGGACCTTGAAAAATAAAAACCTTGTTGAAAAGTTGACTGATTGTAATCTTTATTTCAATTTCTATGAGCATTGTATTTATGATAAATATAACTATGTTCAGTTTTACTTGAGTTCTCATAAATCTTGTGGTGTATTAGATCTTATTCATTTTGATGTGTTTGGTCTTGTAGACATTCCTTCCATTAGAAAATTGACATAATATGTTTCATTTATTGATGATTATAGTAGAAAGACATGGGTATATTTTCTAAAGAGTAAATTTGAAGTTTTCAGTCAATTTAAAGAATTTAAAGAAATGGTTGAGTTGTAGACTAGAAGGAAAATAAAATGTTTGAGGATTGACAATGGTAGTAAATGTTTCTCTAATGATTTTGATAGATTCTATATAGATTGTGGCATTCAAAGATAAAAGACAAGTCCGTATTCTCCACAGTAGAATTCAATTGCAAAATAAGAACATGACATTGATGGAGAAGGCTAGGAGTATGCTTAGTGGTGCTTGTCTAAAACAAAGGTTTTGGGTTGAAGATGTTGCCATTGATTGCTACCTGATTAACATGTCTCCCACATTAGCTCTTATTGATAAAATGCCTATGTAAGCATGGTCAGGTCACAAGCCTTCATTGAGACATATTAAAGTTTTTTGTTGCAAGGCATATGCATATGTGCCAAAGGAGAAGCAACAAAGTTGGAACAAAGATGTGAAATGTATCTTCATCAGGTATAGTTATGGTGTGAAAGGATACAAGCTTTGGGATCCTGTTGCACATAAGGTAATATATAGTAGAAGTGTGATTTTCAGAGAAACTAAGCTTTCTTTTGTTACATTGCAGCCAAAACAAAGTGAACAAAAAGATATGATTCAACTTCCTTCTATGCCTATGAATGTTGAATCGGGGTCCTTGAATAGACATAAAGTTGAGCAGAGCTCATCTAGCTCCAAATCTTCAGAAGAGGAGGAATAACCTTCAACTCAACTTTTTCAAAGGTCTACAAGGCATATAAATCCACCTAAAAGGCATTCACCTGATGACTAGAGATGTATTTTTTCTTTGAATACTAACATGGATGAACCAATATCTATGGAAAAGGCATTGGGTATGAATGATGCAGAGTCTTGGAAGACTTCCATGGATGAAGAAATGATAGATTTAAAAAAGAATGATACATAGGATCTAGTACCATTGCTTGAAGGACAAAAACCTATTGGTTGCAAATGGGTGTTCAAGAAAAATATTGGTTTAGATGAAGGCATTGAAAAGTACAAAACATGGTTGGTTGCAAAAGGTTACTCTTAGCTTGAGGGTGTTGATTATGGTGAGATATTTTCTCCTATTGCTAAAATGACATCCATTAGATTCTTGCTTTTTATTATTTTTGCTTATGATCTAGAGGTTGAGAAAATGGATGTAAAAATGACATTCCTTCATGATGATTTGGAGGATGATATTTATATGACACAACTAGAGCACTACATGGTGAAAGGTAAAAGTAATTTTGTTTGTAAATTGAAGAAATCTTTGTATGGCCTCAAATAGAGTCATAAAATGTGGTACTAGAAATTTGATACATATGTGTTGAGTTTGAGATTTGAATGTTCTAAATTAGATCATTGTGTTTATTATAAAACTAATGGAGATCATTTCCTATTTATTGCATTATATGTTGATGATATGTTATTTATTGGTAAAGGGAAATGCATGATTTCATAACTAAAGTCTCAACTTGCAGTTAATTTTGAAATTAAAGATCTTGGTGCAGCTAAACACATTCTTGGGATGGAAATTAGAAGAGATAGAGTGAATAGAAAACTATGGGTTGACTAGATTAAGTATGTCAATTCAATTTTATAGAGGTTTAACTGTTGCAAGTATGTGCCTAATCGGTGTTGTCATTGATGTAAACATATCTGTGTTGTCATTGGTGTCAACTGTGCTCTTATTTTGTTGCTTGCTTGTAATAAGTGAGATGCTTTGTATTTACTTATGTAATTGATCTTGATGTTGAGGATATTGAGAAAAGTAGCTCCTCTGGTAGAAACAGTGAGTTGCAGTGGAAACAGTGTATTGCATACAGAAGAACAGTCCAGAAAATTGCTCCGCATTTCTTGTAGGATGAATATCTTTGTCTGTGGATTGGAAGTTATTTACAAGTCTATCTGAAGATGTTATATTCCAAGTTTGAACCTGCGGTATGAAGATTTGAATGAGTTATGTTCACCAGAGTGAAAACTAGTTTTCCTGTATGTTTGGTGGTGACAAGGAGAAAGTGTTATGCTCCGCATTCCTCTGCATTCCTCTACATTCCTCTGCATTGAAGTTTTTTGGTCTATGGTTCTAGAGTTAAGTCTAAGATGATGTTATGTGCCTTCAACTCCAATGGTTCATGATTTGGTGGTCCACAAGTGATCTTCTCCTTATGACAGTAGTTGGCTGTGTTGCTTATGTGTTCCAATATGAAGAATCTTCTTGATAGATTGGTTAGAAGTTGTGTGGTTGTTCCTGATGATCTTAATGTGCTTGTGGATGTCTCTTGATTGTGTTCCTACCCTTGGATTGGTCTGCAAAAAGAAAACTGGATCATGGATGAAGAATGTTCTTAGCAGACCTTGTGTTCTCACCAGTCTTGGCCGACTTGGTTGATTTCACTAATTGTGGAGATGCCTTGAAGATTGTAGAAGCATATCGTGGCATGAAGAATTGCATTTGAGTCCCAGCTAAGGTGTGGCATGATCAACATACATCTTTACATCTTTCCCTTAGCTAATTTCCGTATTAGGTCCAAACCTATTTCTATGTATGTTTTTGTAATGTCAACCTTGGAGATTGTTCCAGCGGTTGATGAATGTATTTCTGACCTTGATGTACATTCCAAGGTTGATGAGTTGTATAAAGAAGTGTAATGTAATTGTGAAAAATTGATGAGTGTGCAAAAATGAAGAGATAAGTGTGAAGGTGTAAAAGAGCAGAGCAGAGAAGTTATATTGTGCTTCAATGGAACTAAACCCAGGCATGGAGTAGATACTACTTAATCAGTTCACCATTTTGGTAGTGAGCCACCCCTTGGCAGTGAGCCATTCTTTGCAGTGAGCAATTTGGGTAGTGAGTCCTATAGGAAGTGAGCCTCTATTTTTTGTTATTGTTATAACTCATATATTTCTATGGGCTAACACCCACCATGGTTTTTCCCTTTTAGAGTTTTCCACGTAAAAAATTGGTGTCTACTGTGTTGAATGTGTGATTGTGATTAAGTCTATGGTTTCATGCTTTCATGGTTAAATTTGATTATCAGTAATTAAGTAGTTGATGGTTTGATATTCATATGAAGTTAAGTTTTTGTGACAACTGATTCACCCCACCTCTCAGTTGTCCTATGTATTTAAACAATTGGTATCAGAGCCAGTTCCTCAGAAGAAAGGCTAACAGCTTGAGGAAGATCCATAATGTCTTTTAAAAAGGAAGCACCATAATTTGATGGGACAAATTATGCTCTATAGAAGGTACGAATGAAAAGCCATCTCCTTTGTCTTGGTTATAAAGTGTGGAAAGCTGTAGAAACAAAATATACCATACCTAAAAATCGTTTAACAATTGAAGATGAAATCAAAGAATATGAGTTGAATACAAAAGATAGAGATGCCTTGTTAAGTGCTTTGTCTAACATTGAGTTGATAAAAGTCATGGATCTAGAATCTGCAAATCGAGTTTGGGAAAGGTTGAAGAAACTATATGAAGGAGATGATTCTGTAAAATAAGCCAAGCTACAGGCCTGAAACCAAAATATGAGAGTTTAAAGATGAATTAAGATGAAAACATTATAGCCTTCATGCAAAGGGTTGATGAATTTGTCAATGGAATAAAAGGTATGGGAGGAACTATTGGTGATAAGGAAGTTGTGATGAAAATCCTTAGATCACTACCAAAGTCCTATAGTCACAAAGTAGCTACAGTCACAAAGTAGCTGCAATTGAAGAGGTAATGACTATGAAAACTATTGATAAAGATCAATTACTTGGAAAGCTTAGAACCTTTGAGATGAGAGAGTTTGGTGATGCTCTACCAAAAGTTGAAACTACTTTCAAAGCCAGTACTTCAGAAAAGATCTCTAGAGCTGAGAAATATAAGGTGGAACCTAATGATGACTTTGATGAAATTGAATCTTGTTACATACCTAACTTTGACTCTTTTTTACTTTCTACTTTTGAAATAATTAGTAGATGATTACGCATAATTCAATGATTTGATGTTTAGTAAAAATGTCTTGAAAAATTAATGTTTTCATGAATATGTTTATTAGACTATAATTGACATGTTTTTATAAGTTGTCAAGATGTTATGATTTCATAAGGATTATGAAATAATTATTGATACACTAATCTCGAGTTGTTAATTGCAAGTTGCATTCATGGAACAGGTTTCCGCCCCTCTGAGAAAGTGAGGGAGAGCATCATCGGAGAGAAGGGAATAGATATAAGGAAAATAATAGTTTGTCACCATCGTAAGTCTTGTGTTGGTGCACAATGGTGAACCTAGTTGAGTCGGGTAAGTGCTACTCGACCCTTTTCGTCTAAGTTTATTTCTTGACTCGACAAGTTGTCGATGTCGTTTAGAGTCTTTTTAGTGTTGTTTAAGGTCAACCTAGTCATTTGGGGAAAGATTGTATGTTAGTTGTTTTGTGACTAAGATGACTTTTAGTCCAACACATCGTTCTTTACATCGTAAACAAATTTATGTTTGTGACCTCAATGGCGTAATTAGTATAACTGATAATATGATTCTTGTTAGTAGTTTTGATGTCGAATTCCATATTTCATCTAATCAGAATCGACATGATTTTCTTCTATACGTGAAGGGGAGAATATCTCGACCTAGTCACTTTTTGTACGTAAGTTTACGTTACATTATTAGTATCCTTATTGATTAATATTATTTATGTTTTTAAATTATCTTACATGGTTAGTTTGTGTTTACTATATGTCACCCACCTTCTTTAATGAAGAGGTGTCCTCTTATAACCTTTTCGACATTATGGGATATCTTAAAGGACGTGGAAAAGACAAGGAGGAGTGATATTTAATAAATAAGTTCCCCTCTATCTGCATGCTCGAGCTAAGAGCATTTGAAGGCATGTAATTTGGAGAAACCATGACTTAATAGTGGAATTTTTTAATAAATTTGAGTTTAGTTACCCACAACTGAGTGGGTAGTTGTTGAATGACTTTTTGAGGAGGTGAACAAATAATTATGGTAGGTTACACTTGTTCACAAGGAGGGCAACACTCTCAAATCCCTTGCAAAAGAAGATCAAAAATCATTGTGACGATGATTCTTATACCGATTCAAATTCCACCCAGACAAGGATATATTCTTTTGCTGTTGCTGCTGCCAAGAGTAGTTTCACTCATTTAAGGAGAAGTTTCAAGCCTAACACAAAGTCATTCCATCAAGAATGGCAAGTCCCCAAATGAATCCTCTAAACTGCCACCTAAGCCATCTAAATCAAGGAGAGAGGAATTCCCTAGCAAATAGTATGGTGCTTAAGCTTGAAAGAAGAATGAGTAACACGAGTCCTTCAGATCATTGTGGTTGGATTACAAAAATAGTAGCAAAAAAGAAACTGGTGGCCCCGCTTTGCAGCAATTCCATCTATGTGGGAACTTCAAGGCTTCACTTTAACCCTTTAGAGGGTTTGTGTTGTGCCAGTACGAAGCAGAGTCAGAAGACGGTATGAAAGTAACTCCAAACATAAGGAGAAACTTTAGACTTTGTAAGACATAGGGCAATATGGTGTAAGAGACCGCGGGAGTAAGAGACCTTCATTCCTTTATTAAAGATATGGAAAATAAAACTAAGATGATCATGAAGATATAGACAATCTTTTATATGTGAGAATTATAGAGTTCAGGCATGGTTCTATGCTGGGAAAGATTCTAAACTCATGGGTTGTTCCTAACGACAAATCCTTTGAACCTCTTATGAGTGCAAGTCAGCAGTACAAGAGAAACCATTAAAAAGGCTATACAAAAATAGATAGGGAGATGGGACTGTGTTATCACGTGGCTTGTTAACATAGAAGAATCAAGTAGGGGAGTGTTGAATGGCAGTGAGAACTATGCATTCCTCAGCCAACAATAGTAAAGATAATGCATGAGGTAGGTGTTCATACTTTTGAAACTTGTTTTCTTTACTTCTTAAATAATACATCTATCTCTTATAACTAGCATGGAAGATTCTTTGAAGATTCTTTTTGAAGTATGCAAACAAGGAAATTAGATTATATGCTCTTAGTGCAATAGACTTGAGCCCAAAATCATGATAGGGTTATAGCTTGGCTATAGCTAACTAACCGTAGAGTATAATGTCACATTAATAGGATACTTCTCCATTACAATTGATGTTTGTAGAACTCAACTACCCTAATAAAATATAGAATCATAGTATCAATAGACCTAAGAGATTATGCATGTCAAACTCTTGGTTAGACTAAAGACTGGACAATCGACTGTATGGTAAGTTAACCTAGTTTCTTATGCCGATTGGACTAAAATGATATAAGAGTTTTTGGAACTTAGTATAGCAGTTTATTCCTTGTACTGTCACTGTGGTTTAAGAAGACCAGATGTATGTCTAAGAGTTGAGACTAAAAGTTGTTGAAGAGTCTTTTGTAACCTGGAAGTAAGCTTGTTGAGGTTTAGACAGAGATATATCTACTTTCCAAGATTTACATGGTAATGAGTATGAGTTTATATCCTTCTATATCTAGATGTTGTATACTAAAAGAGACCTTTAGGTTGAAATCATTATTATAATATTCTTGACTCAAAATCCATTCACATTTGAAAGAGGATAAAATTGTGTTGTAAACACATAAATGAGACAATGGTATAAGATTTATGTCTTGAGACCTAAGATTTGGAATTGATATATTCCTTGTGTTAGAATGATTTCATTATCATTAAGAACAATGTTAAAAGGTGGAATAATATCACTTGCTCATTCAATCACAGAGATAAGTATTATCATGATAACCTTAGGAAGCTAAATATTAGTTCCTTTTCTCTTTAGCGTAAATTAGTTGACTTGAGCAGACCTAGAAGATCGATAATTCTAGCATAAACTTAAACTTGTCAAGGATTGAATAAGTTGTAAGTGAATATCCTTGATTGATCCAAAGACATATTCTTGCTTATTGGAAACTATTAAACCAGCTCAAGAGCATATGCATACTAGGAGATGGATAGTTATGGTTCTCATAAATAAATCTTAATTTAGTGCTAAGTACACAGAAGACAAAGCTAGCCTAATGTTGGGTATCTTGATATGATTTATTCCAAGATGGGGCATATTGAGAGAATCAAAACTTAATCCCACTTGTTTGTTGTACTTATGATTGTTGATAAAGGTGATGTGACATGTTTTCAAAGGATGAAATACATATGAGATCATAACCTATCCTTAATGGAAAGTTGATAGACTTAAGTAGACCAAGAGGTCAGAAGTATTTTATTATCTTTTACGAATCAAACCTATGTGGGTTGATAGATTGAACTTAGTCAGAAGACTAATTATGATAAATGATAGTACCCATTAAGATATATATGAATTAGGACATAGCTCGTATACTATGTTTCTTTATGTTATGTGAAAAGTGAATTCAGACAATGCCAAGTGGTCTAGGGGAGACTAGGGGTATTTGTTCCCATGTTTTGTTTTTATCTTCAGAAAACAAGGGTATTGATAATTCCATGCATTGAGTTAGAGAAGTTAAACCCTAGAATCATAACCTGAAGGGTTTAGAAAAATTATAAACCTTATGTAAGATATGACATTATTTTTGTATTTAATGGTCGACAGTGAAGGGTCGAGTAAACCATAGAGTAAGACAGAAAAAGTCTAAGTAGTACTTTAACAAATTTAACGAGATTCTATGATAGAGTCAAAACTTGTTATTTTGCACAAGGACGTTTGATATTGAGCCAATGAGTAGAATGACAGGAGGTCATAGTCCCTAGAAGATGCAAGAAAACAAAGAGGAAATCTCTGAAAGGTTAGAATTACCTAAACATATATATTGTATGTATATCCTTGATTGAGGATTATTTCTAAGTTAGATTGACTAGAATGAGTTTGCAGTACAAACAAGTCTGTGTCTAGAGTTACTAAATGATGAAAGTCAAATTGTCGGGTGAGATAGTCTCTAAGTCAAGTCAGAGATGTGTGTCTAGATGGCATGACCAATCAGTACAATCATACTCAGCTAGAAGGTTTCTAGAGTTGTATGGTCAATTAAAGTTATGCAGGACACAACACTAGGACTTAGATAGAAAAATTTGATAGTTCCTTATATCTATACCCTTCATGAAGGGTAGGGCCACTTCTAGAAAGGAAGGTGTGTGGGGGACTGCCGGTCTGTGGTTAAAGGAAAAGTACTCGGATGATGCTCTCCCTCTGAAGCAAAAGACTCGCCAAGGCTCATGAAGATGGATATCAATATTCCAGATATAGTGTACTCCATGATATGGCTTATGACAATAAATTTATGAGGTAAAACTATTATTTATGCCAAGTGCAATTTATTCATTGTAAATGAAAAGTGAAAGGATTTCACTATGTTTCTAGCTTCGATAATGTTAAGATTTAAAGGATGAAATTATTTAGATAGTTGTACTCTATTTCTTGTGATTATGCAAATGTTATTTATTAAAAAATAAAATTCTCTCATGTTTACCAAGTTTATTTACTTTCTAGTAAATTTTATGAATTTCTTTGAGTAATATGAAAGGCATATTACATATGGTATCAGAGCTAACTGGGTTCAACACATGGACCTATGAGCCCATTACGAGAAAACTCATTAAAATTTAACAGATTGGCTAAGGTTTGAAACTAGATTGATGCAGAATGGCATAGAGAAAAACCAAGACGCTTGTGTTCTAATTGTAATTCTTGAGTGTTGTAACACCATCTTATAATATCATCTAAATGATGAATGTTAGTTACTTTAGGAAGTAGGAGTGGATGTGATAACATTTTGAGTTGTAAAATTTTTGAGCATGATGAAATTCTTAAGAGGCTTATTTATTTTTTGTGCTTGTAGCATGATCTCTTATCCACTGTAAGTCTTTGGAAAACCCGAGTGCAGTGTAGCAATTTACTCCCTTGTTAGTGACTTGGAGCAGTTAGTCACGTAGTGCATAGTAAGTGTTTCTCTGGATTTAAAAAAAACAATCCTTTTTAATACTTGCAAGGATTGTCATTGTTTTATTCCTTTATTTGGGAATGGTCTAGCAACCAAAATTTGAAGATTGTTTATTTTATGACCAGTTAGTCAAAATTTGATTTATTGTTGAAATTGAGCTCCTTCTTTTGACTTATTGTTGAAAATGAAATTGCTTATACTCTGTTATTGATTTAAATTTTGTGGTGGCTATACTAGAACTTTTTGGTTGTTCACTATGTTTTGTACAATGTTCACCTCTATCATGTCCTGGATGGGCCTCTGATGGATTGTGTAAGGGAGTAAATTGTAGAAAATGCACTTGGTATGTCCCTAACTTTACAGAAAAAAGAAACCTTGTGTGGTAGGAAATTTTTTCCAAACCCTTTTAGGGTTATATAATTAATATGTAAGCTACCAGAAGGAGGTCTTATGCTGAGATCACCTTTTGAACTTTATGTTATTATATGTGGGTGGGATAGGTGGTCCAATAAACCCTAGGTCTGTAGTTCTCAAAGTCGAGAAGGGTGGTGAACCATGACTTAGTCCTCGACAGACATAAAAGTTAATTCCTTTGAATCAATTCTTGCTGAGAAGGGTGATAAACTGGACTACATGACTTCATTGTGTCATGTTGCGCTTAATTAAAAACCTTGGCCAAGGTGATACTACTACCTGATAGTGTCAGTCTATTTTCTTGTCCCAGATACGCACCCAGTCAGAGGTCATGCTAGTTAGGAGTTGCCTATAGACTAGGGATTGTGTAGGATCAAACACTAGATTCAGATGATATTAGGACTCTTCAAAATTCTCGAATTTATCAATTCGACTGAATACAGAATCATTCTATTATCAACTATTACTAGGAGGTATAATACTTTTTTATGATTTATATTTGAAAAGTATATAACAGATGATAATTATATTCCTAGAATGTTTTACAGCTATAGGACCTAGGAGTGGTCATGATCGAGCTTCCTAAAAATGTTCGAAGACCACAAGCCCTGCTTGCAAAACAAAGGGGTTACTCATGGAAAGGTCTGGTGGGACAACGTACAGAGAGTTTTGGATACATTGGATCATTGAGGATGATGACTCTTACGGGGGGAGATATGTTACATCCCTAACTTTGACTCTGTTTTACTTTTTACTTTTGAAGTAATTTGGCTGATAGGCCATTCTATATGTGCACACATCTTGTAACTACCAAAAATTTGGTAGTCCTTCAATTTTTTGGTTTTCCAAAATAAATAAAAAAAATAAAAAAAATTAGGTAATGAAGAACAAGTGGCGGCAGTTTCATTCTCTTTAGCTCCTCAATTCAACTTCTTCTTGCCCTCTCCACCTTTTATCTCCCAATCTTTCCCAAGATTTGCATTGCTCCTTGATGTCTCCACTCTTGGTCGTTGGTATTCAAAGATTACAGTCTTCCTTAAAGGAAGTCGCAGTCTTCACTATAAATCAAGGGCTAGATCTGTTTATTTCTGAGCTAGTTGCTGCCATTATTCAGCTCTGATTCATGATTTGAACCTGCATTTGATGACATGAAGGCAGTGATTGAAGGCATTGGTTGAGGTTATTGAAGCCTTTCCAAGGCGTGGCTAGGCATGTTGTTTCAACCCTACAAAGAAAGGAACTCAAATTTGCCTTGTGGATGGCCTGTGGCCTTGCAAAATAGGACAAGAGCTATTGAGGAATATTCTTACATATGTAAATGGATTTATTTTGTAGTAATAATATGTTTTGTTTATAAAAATAAAGAAGATTTTTAGTTGATATTTGGAAAAAGTTATAGATGTCTATGTTTTCTTCTTGTATTGAAATAAACTTGTATCTGAAGTAGAATAATGATGTCTTCAAAATCTGTTGATTGTTGCATTGGACACCAAGGCCTACAACCACTGTCATGAGATTCATCCACACTGTTATACCAGTTAGTGGAGCTAAATTTAGTTTATGGAAGAGGTTGAATTAGTGGGTGCTTTTAAAAATTTATTTATTATATTTTATAATGGACGTTTTCTTTCAAGATTTAGGATAGAGACTATAAAGGAGGAAATGAAGTACAGGTATGGGGGGGAGATTGAAGAAAAGGAAGAAAAGAAATATGAGAATAAAATACAGTAAAAGAAGATAATAGGAGGATCATGGAAAACCGTGGCAAATTTTAGGGGTGATGCAATAATCCAGGTATGTCTTAATTTCCATGTATCTGATATTTATCTAATTTGCTGACTCTAGTGAATTGTTGATTTTATTTCCACAAAACTTTTTTTGTTGCACTTTGCTGTGCTGGGAGTCAGAAATTGGATGGCAATGCATGTGCACTGGTCTTTAGGGCAATGTCTTCTTCTCATCTATTCTGCATTAGTTTGATGGTGGCCTAGGTCAGGATAAAGTTAGGATTTACAATCAGCTTCAATCATATTTGTTGGCTTCATCTTTGGTGGTGATGCAACTCTTCCACCTTATTTTATTTTAGCCTTTCTTACTGTTAGGTTGGTTTTTTTTTACCAAGTTTGAATAGAGTTGATTCTTCTATAGGTAAACAACCTAGATTTTCTCTCTCAAAGATTCGATTAATATCTATTAATATTAATTTGATCAGTCTCAAATGAGGTTTCAAAATTATTCGATTTCTTTCATCTTTATCATAGAATATGGGAATTAAGTCTTAGAGGTTGAAAAGGAATGTCCCAAAAACAAGTCCATTTTGTGCATAACCTGTAATCATTGTATTTCATGAGATGGTGCCCTTGGTGCATTATGTCAAAAGTCCTTGTGTCATTCTGTGCTTCCACATTTTGCATGCATGACCACTGGAGTATTTCCATCTACAATTTCTAACAAAAATCACTCTTTCTTTATGCTTGAATAGATGCCCATAGCTTCCTCCAAAAACGTCAAACCTACATTTGCTCAAAAGTTTCTATAGCCCTTTCAACAAATCCATATTGTGCATATCTCTTTGAGACATTCTACTAATTAGTTTCACGCCTTCTTGTGTACTTTTAATTATGCAAAACTTATTTCAGTCTGTTTAAATAAATATTAACTCTCTATTTAAGAACAAATCTTTCTAAAATTTGATATCCTATATTTAAGAGCAATCTTCTAATATTAGAGAACAAAAAGATGAGACTAATTCTTTCTTTAAAATTAAAATATCATTTTACAATATAGATTTATTTTAAAAAAATCAAGTATATTTGTTTAGCCATCAAGTATTTTGCCAAATTTGATTACTTTGTCTTAGTAAAGTAGTTATTTAATTTAGTCATGCCAAATGTGATTAAGTATTTGTCTTAGTAAAGTATTTATTAGTCATGAATCAAATATTAGTTTAGAAAGAATATTATCCTTTGTTGATTATTGAAATCCTAAATTAAGATTTTTATCAAGATTAGGAAATAACATTACTTGTGAATATGATTTATATTTAATAACATGATTTCATCTTGATCTTATATATATAATTGTCTTGTATTTATTTTCTTAAATGCATTAGTATTAGTTTTATATTTTATTATTATTTTATATAGATAAGTGTTAGTGTTAAATAGAACTTTAAATTAGAAGCTAAATTTTAAATCTTCTTTATTTAGAAACTTTTAGTTTCAATCTAAATTTTACTTTTAGTACTCCTTGTTAACTATGAATTTAAATCATTGATCAAGTCATCATATCTTTTATCTCTTATTAGATAACTAAATCAATTAGTTCTTTCTAAAATTTAATATCTTCCATACATTTTCATTAGCTACCCCTTATTAATATATTAGAAGTAAAAAAATATGTTACTAAGTGTAAACCCTATTGTCTTATATTATTCTATTTAAGATTAGAAATAAAAATATAACTTTGGTATGATTGTTTACTTATAAAAGATCTCTAATTGAGAATAGAATAGAAAGATTCTATCCAATAAATATATGAATTTATTTGTAATATCTTTAAAATAAATTATTTTAGAATGGAAGAACATTCTTACATATGTAAATGAATTTATTTTGTAGTAAGAATATGTTTTGTTTATAAAAATAAAGAAGATTTTTAGTTGATATTTGGGAAAAGTTATAGATGTCTATGTTTTCTTCTTGTATTGAAATAAACTTGTATTTGAAGTAGAATAATGATGTCTTCATATTTACACTTATCCTTAGTGCAATTGATCTAATAGAAGCAATAGTATGTGTGGATTATTTTTAGTAGGATTATATTATCTTTACTATTATTTTTACAATATCTTTATATTATTAGAGTTCTTAAGATTCATTTTAGTGTCATTGTTAAATTATTCTTTTACTTAAATCTTTCTAATTACTTTTCATAGAATTTAGGCTTAATAAACGTTATATTTAATTGATTTAAGACTAACATGATTTTAACTAAATACTTAGAATTAGAAGAGAAACTTTGATGGTTAGTAAACATTATTTATTATAGAAGATGTAATGTATAACTTTGTTATTAGGTAATTAGTATTAGTAAAAGAAAAGTATTTTAGAAATGTAAGTAAATTCGATCAAATGTCTTACTTGTGCAAGAAAATAAAGAATAATTTTTTTGATGAAATTATTCCATCTTTGTTATTGAGAATGTGTTCTTCTTCTACTAGATAGTAGTTTGAAATGATTTAGTTATTATCTATAGATTTAAGGATAGTTATGTGCAAATATATGAATTTATGCTACTATTTCATGAATAATAGCTTGATATAAAATAAATGCTTTGCATGGTCGAAATATATATATAGTTTAGAAGAGATACTTTGATAATTTAGATTAATTTTCACTTGAGCTGAATTAGTTGTCTCTTTATATTTCCTAATTACTAGATTAATATGCTCTTACTTTTAATAGAAATACCGCAACAAAGAGCAGTAGCTTAAGAGTAGACAACTCAAAAACATCACAACAAAAAATACAACTGCTCAAGGTAGTTTAAAACCAAATCATTTTCATCCTTGTCATACGAGAGATCCCACTCATACGGATCTCCTTCGTCCAAGCCGCGGTCCTTGACATTGTCCTCCTCACCTTTGTTAATACTGTTCTCACTCCCGCCTTAAGCAAGTTTTGAAATTTTCCCACTCCTCATCCTTGCACCCATGATGAGTGTCAAGTGAATACGAAAGTTAGTTCAAAAACTCTCACACACAAAAGTGAATGCTAAAGTTCGAACACACACTTCACACACACAAAAGTAAACATAATTCAACATGCCAATTTTCAATTCACACTAAGTGAATGTGAAAGTTAAAACTTACCTAAACACATAAATAGTAAATAGATCAAATAAGCAAATGACAAAGGTAGTTCGCTTACATTTCACACACAAAAAAATGAATGCACAATTAACTCAAACAAATTAAGGTGATGCCAAAGTTCAAACATATGCTTCACATAAGCAAAGTGGATGCCAATACACAAGCAATAAGTGGCTCAAATCCAAGTGAGTGTCAAAGTTAGTTCACTCGCACAAACACAAAGTGAATGTGATTTAAGTTAGTTGATACACATTTCACACACACAAAGTGAATGTCAAAGTTCATTCACATAAACATGTGCACACATAGTGAATGTCAAAGCTAACATTGAAACCTACCCACCCACACATAGTCAAAGCCAAAGTTCATTCACACACACAAAGTGAACATCAATTTTTTTGCACACACAGAGTGAGTGCCAAAGCTCATTCACACACACATGCATTCAAAGTGAGGTAAATTAGTATCATGGATTTCCTATTATCCTACATTATTTAAGTACTACAGTTCATCGAATGTCTTGATTTCTTAAAATTTATTTAGTGGATGACTTTGGGGCACTAGTAAATATTTCACTTCTATTTGGCTAAATGAGAGGCCATAGTTCTTTGATGGTTTGTTTATGATTTAGTTCTCTAATGGTTTGTTCATAATTTAGTTCATATTGTTATTCATCTAATACCATTCTATTATTTTTACTTGCAAAAAAAAAAGAATTTCTTAGAGTATTTATATCCTTGCCTCACCAACTACTACATGTAATGACTATCAAGTAATAAATATACACTATTTAGAAATAGGCCTATAAATATTTGTGCGTATCGGGCATTTGATAGCACCTTTGGTGCTTTTACTAGTTAGTAGATGATTATGCATAATTCAATGATTTGAAGTTTAGTAAAAATGTCTTGAAAAATCAACGTTTTCATGAATATGTTTATTTGACTATAATTGACATGTGTTTATAAGTTGTCAAGATGTTATGATTTCATAGGGATTATGAAATAATTATTGATACACTAATCTTGAGTTGGTAATTGCAAGTTGCATTCATGGAATAGGTTTCTGCCCCTCTGAGAAAGTGATGGAGAGCATCATCAGAGAGAAGGGAATAGATATAAGGAAAAGAATAGTTTGTCGCCATCGTACATCTTGTGTTGGTGCAAAATGGTGAACCTATTTGAGTCGGGTAAGTGCTACTCGACCCTTTTCGTCTAAGTTTATTTCTCGACTTGACAAGTTGTCGATGTCATTTAGAGTCTTTCTAGTGTTGTTTAACGTCAACCTAGTCTTTTGGGGAAAGCGGTGTTGTCAAGGTTGTACGTTAGTTGTTTTATGACTAAGATGACTTTTAGTCCAACACGTCGTTCTTTACATCATAAATGAGTTTATGTTTGCGACCTCAATGGTGTAATTGGTATAATTGATAATATGATTCTTGTTAGTAGTTTTGATGTCGAATTCCATATTTCATCTAATCAGAATCGACATGATTTTCTTCTATACGTGAAGGGGAGAATATCTTGACCCAGTCACTTTTTGTACGTAAGCTTACATTACATTATTAGTATCCTTATTAATTAACATTATTTATGTTTTTAAATTATCTTACGTGGTTAGTTCATGTTTACTATATGTCAACCACCTTCTTTAATGAAGAGGTGTCCTCTTATAACCTTTCTGACTTTATGGGATATCTTAAATGACGTGGATAAGATGAAGAGTGGTATTTAATAACCATGTTCCCCTCTATCTACATGCTCAAGCTAAGAGCATTTGAAGGCATGTAATTTGGAGAAACCATGACTTAATAGTTGAATCTTTTAACAACTTTGAGTTTAGTTACTGTTGATAACTGAGAGGGGGGTGTGAATCAGTTATCTAAGTTAATTTAACTTTCTATTCTTCTTTAACAACTAGTGCAGCATCAAAAGAAATAAGCATCCATAACCATGAAAGCAGAAACAAAATCAATACACATAACACAAAGATTTTGACGTGGAAAACCCTGTTAAGGGAAAAACCATGGGGTGACTAACCCAAGAATGTATTCTTTGTTAGAAGAATAGAAATACAAAAATGGCACTTGCCAATTAGGGCTCACTGCCCGAGCACACTACTCACAAGAGGCTCACTACCTACAAGAAACTCACTGTCTACAAGTTACAATGAAAGATACTTGAACTGATGAGAAGAATCCACATATGCTAAGGTTCAGTTCTGGTTAGGCTCAATACACTGATCTACTACACTTCATTCTTCCTCTTCTTTGGTGCTGCTGTCCTGTCACATACCGGACCTGTATTACTGCTTCCACACTTGTCTCTGCTTTTCTTTGCACAATACAATACACCACACCCTTCTTCTCATCGAAATCCATCTGGTATATATATCCGTACAAAGGATTTCAACATCTTTCTAGTCGGCATCCAGAATACTCAATATTTTTCCAAACTCTGGTCTGTCAGCTGAATCCTTGCTTACCAAGTGATGCGTATCAAAGAGATGCTTATAGAAGTCATCAATCATGTCGACCAACCATGAATGATCCCTTAAGAAACTTTATTACCATCAATATCTCATCTGGATTAAGGTCTGAACCTCTATCGGTCAGTTCTTCCTTAGTCTACTCTATCAAACAGGAACCCAACACTTAGGTGTTCATATCTTTTCACTGTTTCATCACTGGAGGCTCAATCTCTGGAATATATTAGTCATGGTACTCCTCTTGACTTTCCCAATTCCGTACTTTACTAAGATACTTCCTTTGAGAGATCTGGACCTGACTGTCCGACCTTGCTACATGCTCTCTTCTTTCTTACCGGATCAAGATACACTTCAGTCTGTCTTCTGGTATGGTCATACCATGTCCTGCGGATGTGTGGGATGGACTTTGTTGCCATCAATGACAACACTCATGAAGCCACAACGTGTCTCTTGCCAACAGTTACCTGCGGCTGAGTGGGTAGTTGTTGAATGACTTTTTGAGGTGGCGAAGGGATAATTATGGTAGGTTACGCTTGTTCACAAGGAGGGCAACACTCTCAAATCCCCTGCAAAAGAATATCGATAATCATTGTGATGATGATTCTTATACTAATTTGAATTCCACCTAGAAAAGGATATATTCTTTTGCTACTGCTACTGCCAAGAGTAGTTTCACTCATTTAAGGAGAAGTTTAAAGCCTGACACAGAGTCATTCCGTCAAGAATGGTGAGTCCCCAAATGAATCCTCTAAACTACCACCTAAGCCATCTAAATCAAGGAGAGAGGAATTCCCTAGAAAATAGTCCAGTACCTAAACTTGAAAGAAGAATGAGTAACATGAGTCCTTCAGATCATTGTGGCTGGATTACAAAAATACTAGCAAAAGAGAAACTGGTGGCCCCGCTTTGCAGCAATTCCATTTGTGTGGGAACTTAGAGGCTTCACTTTAACCCTTTAGAGGGTTTGTGTTGTGCCGATATGAAGGCAGAGTTGGAAGATAGTATGAAAGTAACTCCAAACATAAGGAGAAACTTTAGACTATGTAAGACATAGGTCAATATGGTGTAAGAGACCACGGGAGTAAGAAACCTTCATTTTTTTATTGAAGATATGGAAAAGAAAAGTAAGCCAATCATGAAGATAGATACAAGCTTTTATATGTGAGCATTATAGAGTTCGGACATGGTTCTATGCTCGGAAAGATTCTAAACTTGTGGGTTGTTCCTAATGACAAATCCTTTGAACCTCTTATGAGTGCAAGTCAGCGGTACAGGAGAAACCATTAAAAAGGCTATACCAAAATAGATAGGGAGATCGAACTATGTTATCACGTGGCTTGTTAACACAGAAGAGTAAAGTAGGGGAGTGTTGAATGGTAGTGAGAACTATGCATTCCTTAGCCAACAATAGTAAAGATAATGCATGAGGTAGGTGTTCATACTTTCGAAACTTATTTTCTTTACTTCTTAATCAATACATCTATCTCTTATAACTAGCATGGAAGATTCTTCGAAGATTCCTTTAGAAGTATGAAAATAAGGAAATTAGATTATATGCTCTTAGTGCAATAGACTTGAGCCCAAAATAGTGATAGGGTTATAGCTTGGCTATAGCTGACTAACTGTAGAGTATAATGTCACATTAATAGGATACTTCTCCATTACAATTGATGTCTGTAGAACTCAGCTACCTTGATAAAATATAGAATCATAGTATCAACAGACCTAAGAGATTATGCATGTGAAACTCCTAGTTAGATTAAAGAATGGATAGTCAATTGTATGGTAAGTTAACCTAGTTTCTTATGCCAATTGGACTAAAATGATATAGGAGTTTTTGGAACTCTAGTATAGTAGTTTATTCCTTGTACTATCACTGTGGTTTAAGAAGACCAGATGTATGTATAAGAGCTGAGACTAAAAGTTGTTGAAGAGTCTTTTCTAACCTGGAAGGAAGCTTATTGAGGTTTAGACAGAGATAGATCTACTTTCCAAGATTTACATGGTAATGAGTATGAGTTTATATCCTTCTATATCTAGAGGTTGTATACTAAAAGAGACCTTTAGGTCAAAATCATTATTATAATATTCTTGACTCAAAATCCATTCAGATTTGAAAGAGGATAAAACTTTGTGTTTTAAACACATAAATGAGACAATGGTATAAGCTTTATGTCTTGAGACCTAAGATTTGGAATTGATATATTCCTTGTGTTAGAATGATTTTATTATCATTAAGAACAATGTTGAAAGGTGGAATAATATCACTTGCTCATTCAATCACAGAGATAAGTATTATCATGATAACCTTAGGAAGTTAAATATTAGTTCCTTTTCTCTTTAGCATAAGTCAGTTGACTTGAGAAGACCTAGAAGATCGATAATTCTAGTGTAAACTTAAACTTGTCAAGGATTGAATAAGTTGTAAGTGAATATCCTTGATTGATCCAAAGATGTATTCTTGCTTATTGGAAACTATTAAACCAGCTCAAGAGTATATGCATACTAGGAGATGGGTAATTATGGTTCTCATAAATAAATCTTAATTTAGTGCTAAGTGCACAGAAGAAAAAAGTAGCCTAATGTTGTGTATCCTAATATGATTTATTCCAAGATGGGGCATGTTGAGAGAATCAAAACTTAATCCCACTTATTTGTTGTACTTATGATTGTTGCTAAAGGTGATGTGACATGTTTTCAAAGGATGAAATACATATGAGATCATAACCTATCCTTAATGGAAAGTTGATAGACTTAAGTAGACCAAGAGGTCGGAAGTATTTTATTATCTTTTACGAATCAAACCTATGTGGGTTGATAGATTGAACTTAGTCAGAAGACCAATTATGATAAATGATAGTACCCATTAAGATATATATGAATGAGGACATAGCTCATATACTATGGTTCTTCATGTTATGTGAAAAGTGAATTCGAACAATGCCAAGTGGTCTAGGGGAGACTAGAGGTATTTGTTCCCATGTTTTGTTTTTATTTTCAAAAGACAAGGGTATTGATAATTCCATGCATTGGGTTAGAGAAGTTAAACCTAGAATCATAACCTGAAGGGTTTAGAAAACTTATAACCCTTATGTAAGATATGACATTATTTTTGTATGTAATGGTCGATAGTGAAGGGTCGAGTAAACCATAGAGTAAGACAGAAAGAATCTAAGTAGTACTTTAACAAATTTAACAATATTCTATGATAAAGTCAATACTTGTTATTTTGCACAAGGAGGTTTGATATTGAGCTAATGAGTAGAATGACAAGAGGTCATAGACCCTAGAAGATGCAAGCAAACAAAGAGGGAATTTCTGAAAGGTTAGAATTACCTAAACATATATATTGCATGTATATCCTAGATTGAGGATTATTTCTAAGTCAGATTGACTAGAATGAGTTTGCAGTACAAACAAGTCTGTCTCTAGAGTTACTAAATGTTGAAAGTCAAATTGTTGGGTGAGAGAGTCTCTAAGTCGAGTCAGAGATGTGTGTCTAGATGGCATGACCAATTAGTACGATCATACTCAGCTAGAAGGGGTCTAGAGTTGTATGGTTGATTAAAGTTATGCAGGACACAACACTAGGACTCAGATGGAAAAACTTGATGGTTCATTATATCTATACCCTTCGTGAAGGGTAGGGCCACTTCTAGAAAGGAAGGTGTGTGGAGGACTGCCAGTCTGTGGTTGGAGGAAAAGCACTCAGATGATGCTCTTCCTCTGAAGCAGAAGACTCATCGAGGGTCGTGAAGATAGATATCAATATTCCAGATGCAGTGTACTCCATGATATGGCTTATGACAATAAATTTATGAGGTAAAACTATTCTTTATGCCAAGTGCAATTTATTCATTTTAAATGAAAAGTGAAAGGATTTCACTATGTTTCTAGCTTCGATAATGTTAAGATTTCAAGGATGAAATTATTTAGATAGTTGTACTCTATTTCTTTTGATTATGCAAATGTTATTTATTTTAAAAAAAAATTCTCTCATGTTTACCAAGTTTATTTACTTTCTAGTAAATTTTATGAATTTCTTTGAGTAATATGAGAAGGCATATTACAAAGCTAAATTTGTTGACAGATTGCAAGGTAAACTACCTTTCAAATGTTTTTCATGTGGTAAAGTAGGTCATTATGCTTCGAGATGTCCTGAAAGAATTGAAAGGAATAGAAAAAGATTTGAGAACAGGCCTAGAGTTCCAAAGAAATGCTACTATGTTAGATATTTTGATGATGAAGGTGTGATTGATGATGAATCTAATGATGCTAGTACTAGTGCAATTGAATGCTTGTTTATTACTATTAAAGAAGAACTTGTGTCTACTAATCCTGCTAGCTGTGTGAAGGAAGAAAAACTAGTAGAATAAAGTACTTTGGCTGTTCAGGTTGAGAAAGATAAGGATGAATGGATTATTGATAGTGGATGCTCACATCACATGACTGATTACAAAAGTAAGTTAGTGAGTTTGGAAAAATATGATGGAGGACTGGTTAGGTTTGATGACAATGTAACTAGTAAGATTTGTGGAAAAGGATCTATTTCATTTGATGGAAAGCATAATACTGACAATGTCCTATATGTGAAGGGTTTGAAGCATAATCTTTTAAGTGTTGGTCAGATGTGTGACAAAGGTTATGATCTAAGATTCAAAGACAATGGATGCAAGATCATGGAAAGCTCTAGAATTGTGATTGCTACCAGTAAGAAAACCAGAGGTAACATCTATCAATTAAGAGGAACTAATGATTACTGTTTATTAGCCCAAGCAGATGAGAGTTGGTTGTGGCATAGAAGGTTGTGTCATATAAATTTTGATAATTTGGTAAAGATAAGTTCAGGTTAGATTGTGAGAGATTTACCAAAACTTGTGAAACCCACCAATACCATTTTTAAGGAATGTCAGTTGGGGAAGCAGACAAGAACAAGTTTCAGGAGTAAAGAGCAATTTTATGCTGGTTTGCTGGATCTAGTTCATACAGATCTATGTGGTCCTACAAGGATAAGAAGCCTACAAGGTGACATGCACTTCATGTTGCTTATTGATGATTATTTTAGAATGACTTGGGTTACTTTTCTAAGAGACAAATCTGAAGCCCTAGAGAAGTTCAAATCCTTCAAGGCAATGGTTGAAAATGAAATTGAACTAAAAATCAAATGCTTGAGGTCTGATAGAGGAGGTGAGTTCACATCAAATGAATTCAACATTTTCTGTGAAGAGCAAGGAATAAAGAGACAGTTGTCTGCACCTAGGACTCCTCAGCAAAATGGAGTTGTGGAAAGGAAGAACAAGATAGTTCAAGAGGCTGCTAGAACAATGATGAAGGAAGGAGGTTTGCTGGAAGTTTTCTGGAAAGAAGCTGTACATACTGCTATCTACATTCAAAATAGAGTTCAAGTGAAAGGTAATGGTACTAAAACCCCCTATGAATTGTGGTATGGAAGAATTCCAATAGTAAGATATTTCAAAGTCTTTGGAAGAAAATGCTACATCATAAGAGATGAAGATCTAGGGAAATTTGATGCAAGATGTGATGAAGGAATCTTCCTTGGATACTGTTAAAATCCATAAAACAGATTATAACCCAGAATCAATTGAAAGAGTTAGAAACATAAACTATAAATGCAAAAAACAATAATAGTGATACCATGAGATTGATGTGAAATGCTCGAATGGAAAAATAGTATCAGATAACTATCTCCAATATCGAATGAAAATACAAGCTAGGTAGCATGCTTATATAGACCAGAGAGAGGGAGGAGGTGGCAACACCAACCAATGAGGAGCAACCATCTATCGGACTAAAGATAGCAAAGTATCTTCCCAAGATAGCTAATGGATGCTCACATGTAGGAAGGTGACACCTCGCAACCACTCACATAATAAGACATGCTTTATTAACCTAAGCAAGCTTAAATAAATGTGTAGGAAAAACCTTATAATAAGGAATAAAAAACCTACACTAATACCCCCCCTTAAGCATAGCTTAGGTGGGTAAAGAGATGGGTCCCAGCAAATCAAGCCTGATGAGGTACCCATGTACAATGAATTCCCCTCCAAAAGAGAAGTAGCCCCCCCCCAAAAGAGAGTACACCCCCTGAATAAAGAGAGAAAGAAGGAGCTAAGAAGCCCCCTAAAAGGAGGACACCTGCTGCACCCCAAGCAAAGCTCGCAAATGAATGAACTTGCTCTTAGTGAAGGGTTTGGTGAAGATGTCAGCTGTCTGATTTGATGTCGGACAATATTGAAGATCAAGAACCTGCTCATGAATTAGCTTCCGAATGTAGTGCATGTAAATCTCAATGTGTTTGGTCCGCTAATGATGGACTGGATTGCGATAGATCTGAATAGCACTCTGGTTGTCACAAAAGATGACCATAGGCTTTCTGAAGGAAATACCAAACTCAGTGAGAATGTGTTGAAGCCAAATGGCTTCAGTAGCAGCATTAACTGCTCCTCGATACTCAGCCTCTCTAGATGAAAGAGCAATAGCAGACTGCTTCTTGCTCAACCAAGAAATCAGACTAGAACCAAGAGAGAAGCAATACCCTGAAGTAGACTTGTGATCCTAAGAATCACCTACCCAATCTGAATCTATGTATCCCACCAAGTCAATATCCACACCTACTACAGAATGAATCCCATAACTATGAGTGCCCTATACATAGTGAAGAATCCTCTTAGCTGCTTTCCAATGTAGCTCATGTGGCTCTTGCATAAACTTGGAGACCAGGCCCATGGCATATGAAATGTCAGGCCTTGTGTGAGTCAAGTATATGATACTCCCAACCAATTGGCGATACAAGGTAGCATCTACCAAAGGTGAAGAACAAGAAGCCTCAAGTTTGACTCCTGACAGAAAGGGAGTTGGCGCAGGCTTACAGTCAGCCATGCGAAATCTGGAGAGCATATCAAGAGCATACTTGGGCTGAGAAAGAAAGATACCAGCCGAAGACTGTGTAATCTCAATGCCCAAGAAATAGTGAAGAAGACCCAAATCAGACATCAGAAAATGATCATGAAGGGTAGTTTTCACTACCTTGATGGTGGATGAGGAACTCCCTGTAATCAGCAAGTCATCAACATAGAGAACAAGGAAAGTGAGAGTATCATCCTGCTACAAAATGTAGACGTTGGATCAGAATGGCACCGAGTGAACCCAACTGATAGAAGAAAGGAGTCCATCTTGGTGTACCAGGCTCGAGGGGCCTATTTAAGGGCATAGAGAGACTTCTGAAGTTGGCAGACAAGTGAAGGATTCTGGATGAACCCCTGTGGCTGCTCCATATATATCTCCTCCTGAAGGTCACCATGAAGAAAAGCACTCTTCACATCCATCTGATGAACTTCCTAGCGATGGGTTGCAGCAATGGCAAGGACAAGTCTGATTTAATTCATCTTGGCAACCGGCGCAAAAGTCTCAGAGTAGTCAATCCCAGGAACTCGGGAGAATCCTTTTGCAACCAAGCGAGCCATATGTTTATTGACCGACCCATCTGTAGCAAATTTTGTTCGATAGACCCACTTGCATCGAACAAGTTTTCTTCCCTTAGGAAGTGGGACTAAATCCCATGTATGGTTCCTTTCCAAGGAACTAAACTCTTCCTGCATAGCAGCATCCCACTCAGGGACACTAGAAGCTTCCCTAAAGGACTGTGGATCAGAAGTTGAAGCAAAGAAGAGATGAGGAGCCTGCTCGAACTATGACCTTGTTCTTCTCACATCTGAAGGATCACCAACCCAATCACCTGTTGACTCCAAAGTCTGATGAGCCCAAAGAGGCCCAGTGGCAGGAGAATCTAGAGGAGAATCTGCATTCTCTGAATGATGACTAAGAGAGGAGGAAGATGAACCCTCATCATCGCCATCTGAAGTGGAGGAAGAAGACTCCTCAGGAGGATTAAGGTCGTCAGAAGAACTATCATCATGAAGTCACAGTGTCTCCATGGGAATGAAAGATGAAGAAGTGGTAGAATAAGTATCCTCCTTAAACCGAACACTCCTCTCAATAAAGAGCTCATGTGTGGTAGGGTGGAGTAGCCTATAGCCTTTGACACCATCTAGATAGCCAACAAATATGCAAGGACTACTCTGCGGATCCATAGCCTTGCATTTCTCTGTTGGAATGTGGGCCCATGCAGGAGACCCAAATACTCAGAAGTGCTTGACTGTGGGTTTCCGACCGGTCCAAGCTTGAAAAGGAGTTACCCCCTTCACAGCTCAGTGAGGAACTCAGTTTTGGATATAACACGCACAGTTGATGGCCTTTGCCCAATACTAAGGTGCCAATGATTTGGAGTGAATCATGCAATTGGCCATTTCCTTCAATGACTAATTCTTTCATTCTGCAACTCCATTTTGCTGTGGACTGTAGGGAACTATGTGCTGAAGATCAATGCCCTCTAAGGCACAAAACTGCTCAAACCTTTGGTTGACATATTCCCCGCCATTATCGGTGCATAGAATCTTGACAACCTTCCCAGATTGTTTCTCTACAAAAGCTTTAAAGTCCTGAAAAGACTCAAAGACTTCAGACTTTCGGTTGAGAAAGTATACAAAGGTGTATCGGGAAAGATCATCAATGAAGGTCAATACATATCTAGCTCTGCTGAATGAAGGATGTTGAAATAGACCAGCCAAATCACTATGTACTAACTCCAAGAGCTGTGTGGCTCTCCGTGCTTTGCCTTTGTCAAATTTTTCTTCAAGATGCTTGCCAAGAATGCAACCTTGACAAACTCCATCAGAGAATCGAATAGAAGGCAACCCTATAACCATGTCATGCTGACTGAGCTGCTGCAAGTAGCGATAGTTCAAGTGGCCAAACTGCTAATGCCACAAACAGCTCACCTCATCTGAGTGAGTGACCAATGCCAGTGAAAGAGAATCAGGAACAAAATGAGAAAAGTGATAGAGCCAAGAATGGTTATCAACTTTTCCTACAACAACTGTAGACCTATTGTGCAGATCATTGATAACCACTGAGTTAGGTGTAAATTCAACTCTCTTGCCGGAACCTGTATGGGTGATCTGGTAGACAGATAGGAGATTAGTTGACAAAGAAGGCACACAAAGAACATCATGGAATGTCCCATCACCAACGTCAACAGACCCTCTCCCAAGAACTTCCTCTGGTGTATCATTACCCATAAGAATATTAGGCATAGAACATGACTCCAAGGATGAGAAACTTTCCTTTGTATTGGCCATGTGGTGAGAAGCACCTAAGTCAATTACCCAACTATCTGGTAGTGTAGCAACTGCAACAAGGGCCTTGCCCTTCCCCTTACTATTTTTCATCCTTTGAAGATTGTGAAGAATCTTCTTTAGTTGAATCTGGCACTTTGATATTATTCTTCTCAAGAAGATAAGTGAGATGAGCTATTTACTTTTTCAAACACTTATGCTCATTGTGACCAGGTTTCTTACAAAAGGCACACTTTGTCTTCTCCTTTTTAGACATGTTGTCTTTAGAGGAAGACTTAGGAGCTACATTGTTTGTAGCTTGTTTTGGACCTTGTTTCTTCTCTCCTTGATCCTTTTGTTTCTTATTTTGCTTTCCATTGCCTTTCTAATCTTTAGTGCCCTGATTTGCAGCCAAGGCATGAGACTTAGAAGGCTTAATAGTGCCCATGTGAACTAATTTATCCTGTTCTTTAGTGAGTTCAGCAGCAAATTCATCTAAAGAAGACATTTTGTAGGTAGTCCCAAGAGCACTTTTGGTGACATAAAATGTAGAAACAAACATTGAGTAGTTAGGACCAAGCTTAGAAAGAATACTTAAGATCAATTGTGGATCTTTCTTTTCAATCCCACATTGCTTCAACTGTAATCTAATGGCCTTTAGCTTTGTGAAGAAGTTTTGTATTGTATCAAAATTACATGGATTTAACCCTATTAGCTCATTCTCCAATTGATGTCCCCTTAATTCATCTTGTTTACCAAAGAGATTTTCTAAAGTAGTCCATACATCATTTGGTGCTGTAGCAGATTCAACATGAAAAAGAAGATCAGGAGATACAGACATGCATAGAGTTCCAAAAGCTTCATCTAGCCTGTTATGAAATTTAGGCCTTTCTATAATTAAGGCTGGTTCAGTTTCTAGACCCATTGTTACTCTATATAGTCCTAACTTCTTAAGTTGGATAGTCATCTTGGACTTCCACTCATAGTAGTTGTAGGGTGTTAGAACAGGCATTGTTAATTGATCCATCTTAATGCAGAATTAGATTGTTGTTGTTGTTGTTATGAGGAAAGAAAAGATGCAAGAATACACAAGACACCCCCCCTTTTCCACTCAATCAAAGAACCCCCCCAAGAAAATTTTATTTGGTACTTTATATTTAGTGCGTTTACAATTTCCACCAGCAAGAAATACTGAGTGGACTTGATCTCAATTCTATTACAGATCCTTAAAAAGAGCATATGCTAAAACTAATACTTAGGGCCAATTCCTAGTAAAATAAACAGCACCACTTCAAACTACATGAAAAAATAGCCACTTTCAAAAAAAGAATCACCTCGATCCGAGGTTTCATGCAAAAGTTATGCCTCTTCGGAGTTCCCAAAACGGGAACTGCACAGTGTCCTGACTGAGAATCTACAATTTCTAAAAAATCTCTGCACTAAAATAAAAAAATGACTGTACTAGTGCATAGAGCACAAAAAAATAGCCAAGATCAAAAAAATTTCGTGAGAAACGGAGTCCATATGAGCAAGAACGGAGCATTTGAAAACTGCATTCAAATCTACAACTGCCAACGGAGAGGGGGTCTTATGTATCTTTTCGAGTTTGTTTCTACAAAATATACAGTCTGCATGCAAAAACTAAAATATACCCAGATGGTTTTTCTACGCTGCGAACAAAACCCAGAAGGCATTTTTCTTGATGATGTACAGAAGATGTAGATCTATTGTAAAACAGATGCCTTTAGCCGTAAAAAATGACCCCATCAACCAAAAAATGGCATGTAAAGGTAGAATCAGCTAACTAAGTCAAGCAAAGGCATGCTGCAACCTACAATACTGATTAAAACACCAAATATGCAAGCCGATTGACAGATTTGAGCAAATCAAGATTTACCGGATCTTCATAAATCCTTTCTGATTCTCTAGATCATTCAAAAAATACAAGAGAAGAGCATATGGGATTTTACAAGATCTCTACAAAGAATCTAACCTTGCAAAACTTGCTCTGATACCATGTTAAAATTCGTAAAACAGATTATAACCTAGAATCAATTGAAAGAGTTAGAAACATAAACTGTAAATGCAAAAAACAATAATAGTGATACCATGAGATTGATGTGAAATACTCGAATGACAAAATAGCATCAGATAACTATCTCCAATATCGAATGAAAATACAAGCTAGGTAGAATGCTTATATAGACCAGAGAGAGGGAGGAGGTGGCAACACCGACCAATGAGGAGCAACCATCTATTAGACTAAAGATAGCAAAGTATCTTCCCAAGATAGCTAATGGATGCTCACATGTAGGAAGGTGACACCTCACAACTACTCACATAATAAGACATGCTTTATTAACCTAAGCAAGCTTAAATAAATGTGTAAGAAAAACCTTATAATAAGGAATAAAAAACCTACACTAACAGATACTCTACCAAGAGTAAGGCCTGCCGGTGTTACAACAAAAGGTTGAAAAATATTGTTGAGAGTGTAAATGTGAAGCTGGATGAAGGCAAAGGAAGAACATCAGATCGGAGTGGCTATGAATTAGATGAACCTGCTGCTATAACATACATAGAAAAAGTTGAACAAGAAAACAGTCAAGATGAAGAAGAAAAGACTCCAAAAATTACTACTAAGACCCCCCAGTATGTAAGAATTAATCACTCTGAAGATCAAATTATTGGAGACAAAGAAAAAGGAGTACTGACAAGGAAAAGAGCTATAGAAGAACAAGTGAATTACTATTTTCTCTCTATAGTTGAATGAAAAATTGTGAATGAAGTAATGATGAGAATTGGGTAAAGGCAATGTAGGAAGAACTAATGCAGATAGAGAAGAATGAAACTTGGGAATTAGTTCCTAGATCTGCTGACAAAAATATTATTGGAACCAAATAGGTTTTTAGGAATAAGCTGAATGAAAATGGAGAAGTTGTAAGGAATAAAGCAAGGCTTGTGTGCGAAGGATATTCTCAAATTGAAGGAATAGATTTTGAAGAGACTTTTGCTCTAGTAGCTCAGATTGAAGCAATCAGAATGTTTTTAGCATTTGCAGCTCACAAAGATTTCAAAGTGTATCAGATGGATGTGAAGTCTGCATTTATGAATGGTGAGTTGGAAAAGGAAGTCTACATTGAGTAACTAAAAGGATTTCAACTATCAGATCAAGGTAATATGGTATGCAGGTTGAAGAAAGCATTGTATGGACTCAAGCAAGCTCCTAGGGCCTGGTATGCAAGGTTGGATAAGTACTTATTGCAGTTAGGATTCAGTAAAGGTACTTCTAATAGTAATCTCTATTTCAAGATTAATGGTGATCAAATTTTGATTGTTGAAGTATTTTTTGATGATATCATCTTTGGAGGCAATGAAGGTATGTGTATGAAATTTGCTGATGAAATGCAGAAAGAGTTTGAGATGTCTATGTTTGGTGAGATGAATTTCTTTCTGTGTCTACAAATCAATCAATCAAATAAAAGAATCTTCATATCTCAGTCTAAGTATGTGAAAGAGTTGTTAAAGAAGTTTGGGATGGAAGATTCTAAAATGGTATGTACTCCCATGGTGACTAGCTACAAATTGAGCAAAATTGATGAATCACCCAAGACTGATCAGAAAAAGTAAAGATTTGTGATTGGAGGATTGCTTTATCTAACTCAAACTAGACCTGATATTATGCATGCAGTTTGTCTTGTTGCAAGATTTCAAGCAGATCTAAGAGAATCACATGTGATGGCAGTAAAGAGAATCTTGAGATATTTAAAAGGCACTCTGGATCATGCCTTATGGTATCCAAAGGATAATGATTTCACTCTTAGTGCTTATACAGATGTTGATTGGGCCAGAGATGTTGATGATAGGAAGACTACAAGTGGAGGCACTTTCCTTTTATGTAATAGATAGGTTTCATGGCTGAGCAAGAAATAAGATTCAATATATTTGTCAACTGCAGAAGCAAAATATATTGCAGTAGCATGTTGTTGTACTCAAGTGTTATGGATGAAGCAGACTTTGAAAGACATAAGAGTTGTGTATGAAGATCCAGTTGCAATCTTTTGTGACAATACAAGTGCTATAAATATTTCAAAGAATCCAGTGATGCATTCAAGAACAAAGCATATATCTATAAGGTATCACTTTCTGAGAGAAAAGGTGATAGAAAATCAAGTAAAGTTGGAATATGTGTCCACGAAGGATTAGATTGCAGATATCTTCACCAAACCTCTGCTTAAGGATACTTTTGAGTATCTCAGAGAAAAGTTAGGGGTCATTACCCCTCTTGCCCTAAACTAAGATGCATGGGAATGCATCAGTCTAGTGGTGCCCTAAGTCTCATTCCTTGATCTGGATTGATGTTTTGAGAGCTACCTCTCAGGGGGAGTAGCTAGATGTGTTGGTAACAATTCAGTTGGATCAGAGCAGCATAGTGCAAGTATGTGCCCTTTGCCATTGATGTCAAAGGGGGAGAGAAATCATGTGAAAAACTTAGGGGGAGAAAGAATGCAGATGTGTAAAGAGAAAGGGGGAGAATATTGTCTTGATGGTCTTTTCAATTTTTAACATCATATGTTGCCATCAATGACAGAGGGGAGATTGTTACAATGTGCCTAAGCGGTGTTGTCATTGATGTCAACATATCTGTGTTGTCATTGGTGTCAACTTTGCTCTTATTTTGTTGCTTGCTTGTAATAAGTGAGATGCTTTGTATTTACTTATGTAAGTGATCTTGATGTTGAGGATATTGAGAAAATTAGCTCCTCTGGTAGAAACAGTGAGTTGTAGTGGAAACAATGTATTGCATATAGAAGAACAGTCCAGAAGATTGCTCTGCATTTCCTATAGGATGAATATCTTTGTCTGCGGATTGGAAGTTATTTAGAAGTCTGTCTGAAGATGTTATATTCCAATTTTGAGCCTCCGGTATGAAGATTTGAGTGAGTTATGTTCACTAGAGTGAAAACTACTTTTCCTGTATGTTTGGTAGTGATAGGAAGAAAGTGTTATGCTCCACATTCCTCTGCATTGAAGTATTTCTCTCTGTAGTTCTAGAGTTAAGTCTAAGATGATGTTATGTGCCTTCAACTCCAATGGTTCATGATTTGGTGGTCTACAAGTGATCTTTTCCTTATGACAGTAGTTGGCTGTGTTGCTTATGTGTTCTGGTATGAAGAATCTTCTTGACAGATTGGTTAGAAGTTGTGTGGTTGTTCCTGATGATCTCAATGTACTTGTTGATGTCTCTTGATCGTGTTCCTACCCTTGGATTGGTTTGCAAAGAGAAAAGTGGATCGTGGATGAAGAATGTTCTTAGTAGACCTAGTGTTCTCACCAGTCTTGGCTAGCTTGGTTGATTTCACTAGTTGCGGAGATGCCTTGAAGATTGTAGAAGTGTATTGGGCATGAAAAATTGTGTTTGAGTCCTAGCTAAGGCATGGCATGATCATCATACATCTTTACATCTTTCCCTTAGCTAATTTTTGTATTAGGTCTAGACCTATGTCTATGTATGTTTTTGTAATACTGACCTTGGAGATTGTTCCAATGGTTGATGAATGTATTACTGACCTTGATGTACATTCCAAGGTTGATGAGTTGTATAAAGAAGTGTAATGTAATTGTGAAAAAGTGATGAGTGTGCAAAAATGAAGAGATAAGTGCGAAGGTGTAAAAGAGCAGAGCAAAGAAGTTATATTGTTCTTCAATGGAACTGAACCCAGGCATGGAGTAGATTCTACTTAATTAGTTTACCATTTTGGTAGTGAGCCACCCCTTGGCAGTGAGCCGTTCTTGGCAGTGAGCTGTTCTTTTTCAGTGAGCCGTTCTTTTTTAGTGAGCAATTTGGGTAGTGAGCCTCTATTTTTTAGTATTGTTATAACTCATATATTTTTGTGGGCTAACACCCACCGTGGTTTTTCCCATTTAGGGTTTTCCACGTAAAAATCTGGTGTCTATTGTGTTGAATGTGTGATTGTGATTAAGTCTATGGTTTCATGATTTCATGGTTAAATCTAATTATCAATAATTAAGTAGTTGATGGTTTGATATTCATATGAAGTTAAGTTTTTGTGACAACTGATTCGCCCCCCTCTTAGTTGTCCTATGTATTTCAACATTAACATGCATGATTGTAGACCATTGTGTGTTCCTCTTACAATTGGAACGAAGCTATCTACTTCACAATGTCCAACATCCCCATCAGAGATTGAAGACAAGAGTAGAGTTCCTTACTAGAGTGCATTCAAAAGTTTGATGTATGCTATGGTTTGTACTAGATCAGACATTGCCTAAGCAGTGGGAGTTCTTTCTAGATATATATCTAATCCTGATAGAGTTCATTAGGATGCAATTAAAAGAGTTATTATGTATTTGTGGGGTACCTCAGGGTATTCCTTGTGTTATCATGTGGTAGTTTTATAGGAGATGGGCATTCCCTTGGTATTCATGGATATGTGGATTTAGACTAGGCAGGTGATGTTGATAGCAGAAGATCTACTAGCGTTTATGTGTTTACTTTATTTGGTGGTGAAATTAGTTGGATGAGTAAGAAATAGGTTGTGGTTGCACTTTTTCTACTGTTGAAGATGAGTATATGGCAACTAATCATGCTTGTAAAGAATCCATTTGGCTTAAGAGGTCCCGTGTTCAAATATTGGAATAAAACAAGGTGCAACGATTGTTTATTGTGACTATTAGAGTGCGATCTACTTAGCTAAGAACCCACCATTTCATGCTACGACCAAACACATTGATGTACAATATCATTTTGTCAGAGATATGGTCAAGGATGGAAGGGTGAAGCTAGTTAAGGTAGAGACTTTGATGAATGTTGTAGATTCATTAACTAAGCCTGTGAGCATAGAGAAGTTTAGATGGTGTTCAGAGTCTATGGGAATCTTGACCCCTAGCAATTAAATCATGGTGATGGTATACTCCCTTTTCTCTTGCAAGGTGTTTTACAGGTGGGAGAATGTTAGGAAAGGTGTCTCAACCTTATAATTACAAAAAGTGTAATTTTTTAACTATAAAAAAAAAAACTTAATTTCTAGGCTATAGACTTGGTTTTTGGCCAAAATAATTTTTTTGAGTGGTTCGCACCACCATCGGTCGTGCTCGGTGCACATATCTCTTTGATCTCTTCAATTTAAAAATAAATGGGCCTAATCGGCCTCCCGAATCAAAAGTTATGGCCTCCAGAAGTTGGGCCTCCCATATTGAAAAATGTAAAAATGTGTTGGACATAGAAAAGAGTTGTAAGGGAGAGTTACATGTGTTGATGCATGTTTTGACACATCATAAGACATCTTTTTATTGGATATAATGAAACCCTAATAATTTTGGTGCCACTTTTGGGTGGTTTTAGCTCATGGTTTTGTAATTACCATTTGACAGGTTTCATGTATTATATCTCCTATATATTAGGTGCTTGAGATGGAGGTTAAGTGTGAGAGTCTTATAGATGTTGAGTTGCCTCCAAATCTCTAATTGGTGATAGTCCTATGAAATCTTGCTCTGCAAGTATATTGTAATCTTGTTAATTTCTGAATAATATATTAGGTTGCTTTTGGAGTGTGGGGTTTTTTCTCTCGAAAGAGTTTTCCCCATGTAAATCAATATACCGTGAAATGATTGCTATTTATATTTATTTTTGTATAATTTTTGTAATTGTTGTAAAGAGATCTGAAAGGTTTTTCATAACCCTCCTCTCAAGATTAGTGTAGGAAGTTGTTCCACTACCTTATCTTCCTTACAAAAGTGTAGTCCAAAGCTAAGGAATTTCTTTGGTTGGCCTACTATTAGAAGATTCTATCTTTGCACCATCCTAAAAAAAGGGGTTTAATGGCCTTGGGAGGTGTCCTCATAGTTTGATTAAGGAAAAAAAAATAGTAACCATCTTCTTTTCCTATGTGATTTTGGTACCATAATTTGAAATCTTTTCCTTGATACTTTAATATTGGTTGGTTTTTTCTTGGTTCTCTATGTGAACAAATAATTTCTTTGATTTCTCCTACAAATCTTAATTTTATTCATGATTTTATGGGACATGGCCCCATCTATCATATCTTGGAAGATATGGATTTAAATAAAGAGTAGAGTTTTTAATTTAGAAGAAAAGTCTATAGATAATTTTTGAAAATAAATTATGCATTCTTGTAATTCTTATTGTCAAAGTTAGGTAAAAGAGAAGAACAAATAATATAGCCTAACTAGGTTAACTAGTTCTAAGAAACTAACCATAAATCTATCAATCGTTTGCAAAAATCAAGGCTAAAAAGGAGAGAAATCAAGGTAATTTTAATAAGGAGGATTTAAATGGTTCCATAATATAATATTCTAGTTAATTTCATTCTTGTGTTCCATACTTTGAATCATATTTTCTCATTCAAAAAGTTTAAAAATTTTACTTTTAAAATATCCTAGTTTGAGATAATCTTCAAGATTAAAGTTCTCTACAAAAATGTTAAAATCAAGACCTAAATCTAAGCTAGCAGGCCATTTTTAGGGTAGTTATAATTTTAGAGAGTAGTAGAGTAGGCAATCTCATACATTTGTTTGTAAGGTTCTAATTAAGCTTACTCATTTTCTAACTAGATAAAAGAGGATTTGTATCATCTAGCTCATTAAGCATTTAGGGGCTACATCATTTTAGTGAAGATGAAGAAATATTTGATGTAGGAGCATCCCTGGTTCAAGAACAATCTTGCATCAACCAAAAACATTTGCATTTCAATTTGTTTGCAATTCAGTTTGTTTCTTTTCATTTTCTAGTTCAGTTTAGGCAGTTCAGTCAGAAGCAGTTTCTGTATTTTGGTCTAGTTGCATTTTAAACCTTGCGGAGCTGGACTTAGCATCTACATCCATTCATCTATATCATATCTAGAATTTAGAGATCTGCACACCATTACCAGAAAGATATCGCTATTAGAAGATTGACTGTTTCCCAGAACAAAGCATCATGATAATCACAGACAACCAGCTAAAGGAGAGACATGTGAAAGCATTTCTCAATTTGTGAAGCCTAATGACACAACATTCAATGATCTTTGGTTCGTGGCTGACCTTCCCTGAAGATTTGCACATCATTCCATTCATTTTCTAGAGGAGTTCTATGCAATTAGGCCCGACCTATCCGTGTACACACGTTACAGCTCTCCATTAGAGTTTTTAATCTTCCTTGGCCAACATGGATGAATCTTATGATCCGGATATGATATATATTGATGTAATAGATCCTTAGGAGAGTTGTAATTCACATGGTAGTATCTGATAGTTTAGATTTCTACTGGGAGCTTCAAAGCTTTATATTGTGCATGTATGTAATCAGGACTGTGAGCCCTAATTATAAGCCCGCATGTTGCCAACCGATCTCTATTTGACTTCTATGATATACTGGATGACTGAATCTGCATTTGTTCCATTTCTCTAAGTTATTTCTGTTGTGTTTACTTTTGTTGCATGGTCTGGATAGTTCATTTTGTGAACCCTCCTACTGTGACTACACCAAGTGGTATCAGAGTGAAAGTTTGAATCTTTGGGAGCGGATTGAGTGAAATTGGTGAGGAGTTTTGTAAGATCTTGCTATGGATAGATCACCAAATTGAGGCAGGTTACTTGTGTTGTAACTGATCATCGATTGTGAGGCAGTTGTCACCTTGTAGCCTGATCACCGAACTTGAGGCAGTTTACACTTGATCCTAGGAAGAATGCCGCTGCGGAGAGTTGCTGCTATTGGAACAATGGATGGAAGAATGGATGAAATGATGGAGATAATGAAAACAATGTGAATTCGATTGGATGCTGTTGAAGAAGATAGGCGAAGAGGATTGACACCAAGACCTAATGTTGAAAGTGAGGATGAAGAAGAATCTCAATCTGTTGAACAAACTTGTGAAACCCTAGGAGGTGATGATGAAGAAGAATCAGATTAAGTGAAGATGTTGCGAGCTATTTTGAAGATTGGAAAGAGACCTAGAGTGGATGTACTGAATTACTTTGGTGATTTGAACCTGGAAGAATTGATTGATTGGATAAATGACATGGAAGAATACTTTGAATATGAGGAAATTGAAGATCCAGAGAAGGTGAAATTTGCAAAGATAAAGTTGAAAGGACATGCTGCTATATGGTGGAAAGAAGTTCAGTTGGAAAGAAATAGAAGAGGAATAGAAAAGATTACAAAATGGGATAGGATGGTGACAAAGTTGAAGAATCAGTTTATACTTGCTGACTATGAGTTGTAGCTATTGAAAAGATTGCAAAACCTGAGGCAAAAGGAGAAATATGTGAAGGAGTACACTGAAGAATTCCATAAAATGATCATAAGGATAGGACATAGTGAAGAAAGCAAGGAGAAAGTGGCTAGATACATCAATGGACTGAGATTGAACATTCAAGAAGAACTAACCCTGGTAAGGATGACATCTTTGGAAGAAGCATATCAGTTTGCCATGAAAGTTGAAGAGAAGATGAATAAAAGACATGATCAGAGACAAAGAGGTAGAGGAGGTAAATTTTAGAGAGGTAGGACTTATTCTGGAGGAGACAGATCACATCCGAAGCAGAACAAGTTTGACAACCCATTTAAGAAGGATGACAGAGATACTAATGCATACCGAAGAAATGACAAAAATTTTCATCCCAGAGGCAACTATAATTCATACTGGAATGAAGGGTACATAAGAGAAGGAAGAGGAATGGATAAGAGAACATTCATAGGTACTTGTTTCAAGTGTTGAGGTGAAGGACATAGAGAATTTGAATGTAATCAAAGTAGTACAAGTAAGAGGACAAAAAATAGTGGAAGAGTAGCCTATGTTGAAGAAGAACCTGTTGAACTAGGTGACCCATATTCTGTTGGTAAATTGGAGAAAGGACAATCATTGGTGATAAGGAGAGCACTATTTCAAATAGAGACAAATGAGCAACCACTGCAGAGGAAGAGTTTGTTCAGGACAAGATGCAAATTTGGAGGTAAGTGTTGTAAAGTTGTGATTGATAGTGGTAGTTTAGATAACCTAGTTTCATAAGAGATGGTGACTAACCTGAAGTTGGAAAGATTGAAACACCCTAAGCCCTATTAGATAGCATAGATTTAGGATGATCATAAGGTAATGGTGAGTGAACAATGTTTGGTGAAATTTCATATTGGATCTTATCATGAAGTCTTGTGTGATATTATGCCTATGGATGTATGTCATATCTTGTTGGATAGACCTTGGCAGTATGATAGAAAATGTATACATGATGGGAGAAAGAATACATATACTATAACATCAAATGGAAAGAGAATTACTTTGATTCCTTTGGAGGACAACCCTAAGAGTGAAGCATGTGGGAATGCTAGAATCTATTTGGTAGATGGAAGGAAATTTCTAGATGGTTTGAGACATGAGAATATGTGTTATGCTTTGATTCCTAAGAAGCCTAAATGATGCAGAGACATCCACACTAAAACCTTGACATACAGCATGGATGTCCGCAACCCTTCATCATCATCATCATCATCATCATGTTTTCCTTAACACTGTCAGCATCATCATATTTACTCTGCCGACCGATATCCTCCTGATGACAAGCCTTCGCCCTTTCGCATGTCAACAGCATCACCACATCCGACTATCAGCAGCATCATCACATTCAGCAAGCGCGAACATCCTCCTGACGTTCACTGTTCACCTTACTGACAACCTCTTTCTTCAGCGTCATGATGTTCAACATCATGTTCATCAGCAGGATATAGAACATCCGGTTCCTCCCATATATCCTGATGATGATACTCTACTTCACGCACCTTTCCTTTGATGCTTACGTCACCCCGATATCCTGATGACGATTATCCTGATGACGATGACGTCACATGCAGCTCCTCAATATCCTGCTGCTCCGCAATATCCTGATGACGTATATACTGATGATGATGACGTCATATGCTGCTGTTGGCCAAACTTAACTTTTTCGGCCCGCGATCAACCTGATCTTCTACCTTATGCCGATACGCTCCTCCTCGGCAACTCCTGATGATGATCACCCCGACGCACATTCACTTCATGAAATCAATAGCATCATGCTCATCTCCATCTACCCGGATGACGATGCCCGAAGCGACTGCAGGATATACGCAGAAATATCCTGATGATGCTGTTTTAACGAATTTTTGAACCTTAGCGAATTTCAATCCGCCGAACCTCCTGGGATGACCCGATCTACTCTCAGGGTGATCTTCCAAACTCTCATTATCAGCTCGACCTAGCACATACCCATGCTAGGGTTCTCAACATCTCTCGACGGTGATCCTGCACACCTGCATGCGAACAAACAAACAAACTCCTAACCTACTGTACATAACCATTCCACCGATTCGACGAATCAACCG
Organism: Cunninghamia lanceolata; assembly: GCA_027924645.1. NCBI lineage: Eukaryota > Viridiplantae > Streptophyta > Pinopsida > Cupressales > Cupressaceae > Cunninghamia > Cunninghamia lanceolata. The sequence goes on along the minus strand of BSBN01001593.1, from coordinate 2,889,695 downwards.
GTGGAATGGATCAGCGAATCCATGAAACCACCCAACCAGCAAATCGATCAAACAATGGAATTCAACAGAGGATGAACACAAACAGGATCACTTTATTTGATTTCAATAGATGCAAATACAATGATCAGTCTCACTCTCTCTGCAATCTAACTCCTCTGCTCAATCTAATCGGTGATCGATGATATGCAATACCAACCGATCCTTATGCATATATAGGATCTCCTGCGAGTACTACTGACCCGACTCCAAGCGGCTGGGAGATCCAACCGGACCTACAGCATACAGCTGTCCTAACAAACTATCTAAAAATAGTAAAACATGGTCAGCATGACCTTATTACATGCATTTGGTCTTATCAGACCTTCTTGGAAACATTAACAAGACTCAAATTAACTAACTGCCTCATGAAGGCCAGCTGTCAGGTAGGTGCTCCTGCACCATACTCCCCAACAGAAAAGAACTCATGTCCCATGAGTTTAGTATGTGGAAGTCCTCCACCTGTACACCTTGTCATGTCAGTGTTCTAACCTGTTCCAGCTTTATCCTCTGCTGGCTCTTGGCTGCTCCAAGACTTCTGAACTGTAACTTGCTTTCTGGCAAGTAAATCCTCATGCCTGTCAATGTAGGCCTTTCTCTCACATACCTTGTGTTTGTCAGGTTGTCTGACCAGAACCTCTGTCTGAACTGCCTCTTGAACTTCTGCAATGTTCAACTCTGTCTTCCTTTCAACCTTTATAGGACAAACAACAGTCCCAACTATGACAACATCCTTGTCATCCCTTTCAACTGGTTGCTGTTTGCAAACCTATTTCTGCACCTGCTGCTGACCTCTGTCAGTCACAACTAAAACTTTCTTCAACCTGTTGTCCTTAACAACTTCTTTCCCTGTAGTATCCTCAACTGCCTTTATGCCTGCTCCTATAGGCATCTGCACAAACTCCTTCTTTCCCATTAAAATGATTTTGGCTGCCCCCTGTGCTGCAGCATCTGCCTGCAATGGCATCAACATAATAGTCTTCCCATCTTTCTTGATGGTGTAGGTATTAGCATACCCATCATACAGTACCCTTCTGTCAAATTGCCATGGTCTACCCAACAGTAGGTGACAACATTCCATGGGCAAAATGTCACACAAAACTCTATCATGATATGCCCCAATCTGAAAATCCACATATGCCTATTCATAGACAAAAAGTGATTGACTATCACTCACCCAAGATGCCTTGTAAGGGTGATGGTGTGGAATCCTTTCCAAATTCAGTTTATCCACCATTTCCTGAGATACCATGTTGTCTGTTGAACTAGTATCAATGACAACCTTACATACTTTACCTTTGCTCTTGCATGTGGTCTTGAAAAGAGCTCTTCTTTGCATCATATCCTTTGATGCCTGCAAACTAATTCTCCTAAGCATCAATGCTTCTCCCTCCTCAGGATATGCATAATTGTCAGGCTCCCTATCTCTTTGATAAGTGTTTGAACTCTGCACACTTTGCTCTACTTTCTCTTCTTGCGCAAGTTGTACTCTCTTGTCATTTGTTCTATCATTTCTGGATGATGAACCCTTGTTTTCTGGACATTTGAAAGATGGATGACCAAACTCACCACAGGTGTAACACTTGCCTGAAAATGTAGTAGAACCTCTACCACCTCCAAATCTACCTCTATTACCTTTCCATCCATCTCTGAAATCAGACTGTCCCTGTCCTTTACCAGTGTCTTCTTGACCCTCCCCTCATATTGTTTCCTCTTCCTCTCATGGACTTATCTTGTCCCCTATTCATCTTTTCTTCAATCCTGATTGCCATTTGGTAGCAATCCTCCACATTCTTAGGGTTAGCTAGAACTAACTCATCCTGTATGTTCAATCTCAAACCAGCCAAGTACCTAGCCACCTTTTCTACCTCATTCTCATGATGACCAGATCTCATACTCAATTTATAAAACTCCTCAGTGTATGCCTTCACATCCATTTCCTTCTGCCTTAAAAATTGCAGCTTCTTAAACATCTGAATTGCATAATCCCTTGGCAAGAATTTACCTTTGATCCTTGCTACCATCTTATCCCATGAAGTGATCTTTGACTTCCCTTGTTTCCTTCTCTCAGATTGTACATAATCCCACCATACCAAGGCATGACCTCCTAACTTGGTCTTTGCAATCTTTACCTTCTGATCCTCAGCAACATCTTCACATTCAAAGTGATTATCAAGTGCAGCAATCCAATCCAGCAACTCATCTTCATTCAAACTTCCATTATACTTGGAAACATCAACCTTTACCTTAGGTTTATCACTCTGCACTGCCTTTAACAGTTTTGCTAATCTCTGGTCTTCAGCATCCAGATCTTCAGCTACCTCTTCATACTTTTCAACAGCATCTTCATCTTCTTCAGACTCACTGTCTTCCACTTCCCTCTTTTTGTTCTTTTCTAGGGCTACAAGCCTGGCTTGAAGTGCTTCAGCAAGCTCCTTCATCTTCCTCATCTCTCTGGCATGTTTTTCCTTCATCTCCTGCAATTCCCTTGCAGTACCACTACCTTTTGGAGGCATTTTATCAACCTCTCACTCCTCTACCTCTATCCTTTCGGTGACAGAATCAACACACAACAGCCCAGACCTTTTGCTAAGCTCTGATACCACTATGATGCAGAGACATCCACACTAAAACCTTGACATACAGCATGGATGTCCGCAACCCTTCATCATCATCATCATCATCATCATGTTTTCCTTAACACTGTCAGCATCATCATATTTACTCTGCCGACCGATATCCTCCTGTGACAAGCCTTCGCCCTTTCGCATGTCAACAGCATCACCACATCCGACTATCGGCAGCATCATCACATTCGGCAAGCACGAACATCCTCCTGACGTTCACTGTTCACCTTACCGACAACCTCTTTCTTCAGCGTCATGATGTTCAACATCATGTTCATCAGCAGGATATAGAACATCCGGTTCCTCCCATATATCCTGATGATGATACTCTACTTCACGCACCTTTCCTTTGATGCTTACGTCACCCCGATATCCTGATGACGATTATCCTGATGACGATGACGTCACATGCAGCTCCTCAATATCCTGCTGCTCCGCAATATCCTGATGACGTATATCCTGATGATGATGATGTCATATGCTGCTGTTGGCCAAACTTAACTTTTTCAGCCCGCGATCAACCTGATCTTCTACCTTATGCCGATACGCTCCTCCTCGGCAACTCCTGATGATGATCACCCCGACGCACATTCACTTCATGAAATTGATAGCATCATGCTCATCTCCATCTACTCGGATGACGATGCCCGAAGCGACTGCAGGATATACGCAGAAATATCCTGATGATGCCGTTTTAACAAATTTTTGAACCTTAGCGAATTTCAATCCGTCGAACCTCCTAGGATGACCCGATCTACTCTCAGGGTGATCTTCCAAACTCTCATTATCAGCTCGACCTAGCACATACCCATGCTAGGGTTCTCAACATCTCTCGACGGCGATCCTGCACACCTGCATGCGAACAAACAAACTAACTCCTAACCTACTGTACATAACCATTCCACCGATTCGACGAATCAACCGGTGGAATGGATCAGCGAATCCATGAAACCACCCAACCAACAAATCGATCAAACAATGGAATTTAACAGAGGATGAACACAAACAGGATCACTTTATTTGATTTCAAAAGATGCAAATACAATGATCAGTCTCACTCTCTCTGCAATCTAACTCCTCTGCTCAATCTAATCGGTGATCGATGATATGTAATACCAACCGATCCTTATGCATATATAGGATCTCCTGCGAGTACTACTGACCCGACTCCAAGCGGCTGGGAAATCTCTCCAGGCGGCTGGGAGATCCAACCGGACCTACAGCATACAGCTGTCCTAACAAACTATCTAAAAATAGTAAAACATGGTCAGCATGACCTTATTACATGCATTTGGTCTTATCAGACCTTCTTGGAAATATTAACAAGACTCAAATTAACTAACTGCCTCATGAAGGCCAGCTGTCAGGTAGGTGCTCCTGCACCACTAAAACATTGAAGAAGGAGACTGAAGAATCACAACCAGAGGAGATAAATGAGTTACTGACAGAGTATGAAGACATTATATCAAACAATGTACTAGAAGGATTGCCACCCATCGGGAGTATCAGTCATCACATGGATCTTATACCGGGAGCAAGTTTGCCTAACAAAGCAACACACCAGATGACACCGGTAGAGAATGAAGTATTGAACAGACAGTTACAAGAGTTGTTGAGAAAAGGTTTTATCAGAGAAAGTTTGAGTCCTTGTGTAGTACCTGCAGTGTTAGCACCTAAGAAAGATGAAGAATGGAGAATGTGTATTGACTCTAGAGCAATAAACAAGATCACAATTAAGTATAGATTTTCCTTTACCTAGAATGGATGATATCATGGATTGTTTCAGTGGAGCAAGATATTTACAAAGATAGACTTGAAGAGTAGATACCATCAGATTAGAATCAGAGAAGGTGATGAATGGAAGACTGCTTTGAAGACAAATGAAGGATTGTATGAGTGGTTAGTGATGCCCTTTGGATTGACAAATGCACCGAGTACTTTCATGAGATTGATGAATGAAGTCTTAAAGAAATTCTTGGGTAAGTTTGTGATTGTATACTTGGATGATATTTTGATTTTCAGTAAAACAAAAGAAGAACATGTTGGCAAGAGACACTATATGGATTCATGGTTGTTGTCATTGATGGCAACAAAGGTCATCCCACACATCCGCAAGTCATGATGTGTCTCTACCTGAAGTTAGAATAAAGAATGTTGTGGTCCGGTGAACAAGAACAGAGCATGTGGCAAGGTCCGACAGATTGATCCGGATCTCTCAGAGGAAGTGTCTTGGTGCAGTGCAGATTTGGGGAAGTCAAGAGGACTACCTTGAGTGGTATATTCCAAGGATTTAGCCTCCGGTGATGGACAAGGAAAAAGATATGAATAGTTGAGTACCGGATTCCTGAGAGACAGTGAAAACAGAGGAAGAACTGACTGACAGAGTATCAGACTACTCTCCGGATGTGTTACTATTGATGATAGAGGTTGTGAAGGCATGAATTATGTTTGGCTGACATGATTAATGATATCTACAAGTATATGCTTGATCCGCATTGCTTGGTGAGGAAGGATTCAGCCGACAGAACAAGAGTTTGTAAGAAACTAGACTGTTCCGGATGCCGACTAGAAAGGTGATGAAATTACTTGTGCGGATATATATAGAGGATGGATTTAGTTGTGAAGTGTGTAATGGTGTGAAGATATATGCGAATAAGTCCAGATCAGAGCAGAAGCAGCAAAAAGGATCCAGTATGTGAAAGATAGCAGAATAAAGAACAGAGGAAAGATGAAGTGCAGCAGATCAGTGTACTGAGCCTAACCAGAACTGAACTCCAGCATATGCAGATGCTTCCAATCAATTCAAGACTGTGATTCTTATCACTTTGTAGACAGTGTCTTCTTGTAGGCAGTGGGCCTCTTGTGAGCAGTGTGCTCAGGCAGTGAGCCCTAATTGGCAAGTGCCATTTTTTGTAATCTCCTATTCTTCTAACAGAGAATAATTTTGGGTTAATCACCCCGTGGTTTTCTCCCTTAACAGGGTTTCCACGTCAAAAATACTATGTTATGTGTTTCTTATTTCATGGTAATGTTTTTGTGTTTGATTCAATGCTGCATCAATTAATAAGAAAGTTCAATAAGGGAAATAATTAGGATAACTGATTCACCCCCCCCCTCTCAGTTATCAACAATTGGTATCAGAGCCAAGTTCCTCCTAATAGAGCCTAACAGCTTGAGGAAGATCTGGGAGTTCAAATGGATGCATATGGTTTAAGGGAGCAACTCAAGACTGCTCTTGAGGATCTTGAACAGTCAAATTCTGAAGTCAATGAATTAAAGGAAAGACTCAAACAGGCTGATGAATTCATGAGAGAATTAAAAGAAAAATTAAGTCTCTCTATGAAAAAGAGAAAGGAGCTGCTCCAACAGTTGGCAAGACAAAGTGAAGAAAGCAATACAAATGAAGAATTGACTGAGCAAACCAAGTTATGTGAAAAGTTATCAAAAGAAGTCATTATGTTAAGACATGAAATGGAATCAGGAACTATAAAGTTTACTCAAGAGATTGAAGAAAAAATAAAGGCTGAAGACAATCTAAGACAATCTCTTAAAGAAAAATCAGAAGAATGCCACCAGATGGACAGAATTATCAGACATCTTGAATCTGATCTTGAAGATGCCAAAGATAATGAAGAAAAACTTGAAGATCAAATTGCCTCTCTCAAAAGAGACCTTCAAACAGCAAATGAATATAAAGAGAAATTCAAGATAAGTTCTGCTCAACTTGAAGTTCTTCTTGGAAGTCAAAAGAGGACAGATGACAAGTATGGTTTGGGATATGAGAAAGGAGAAAGCTCCGGATCCAGTCAGAAGAATCTTGGATCAGAAAATCCAAGGAGCAGGGCTAGAAGACCTCCGGTAAGACAGCCAAATGCTCAAAGATATCCATCCTTCAATGGATACTGCCACAGCTGCAACCACTTTGGTCACAAAGCTAATCAGTGCAGAATGAGAATGAATCAGATTAATTCATCCTTCTCCGGACAGTGCTTCAACTGCAAAAGGTATGGACACAAATCCCATGAATGCAGAATTATGCAAGTAAACAAATCATTCAAAGGTAGATGCTTTACATGCAATAGAGTAGGTCATATGGCTAATCAATGTAGATCAAGAGGATATCAGTCAAATATGCAAAGAAATGTTATTTGCCAAATCTGCAATAGGTCCGGTCATAATGCTAAAGTCTGCAGAAATAAGTATCAGGACAAAAGAGGTCCGGTGTATAATCAGAATCAAGACAAGGGTAAACAAAAGATGAATGCGGATGAAGTTAGGAATCAGATGAGCAAGATTTGGGTGAAGAAAAGTTCAGAGAATGTAGAGGTTGGATCCGCACCAGACTCTGGTGCTGATATTTCTTCCAGAAATTAAAAAGTGAGCTTAGGCTCAGGGGGAGACTCAAAGAAAATCCTGTTCCCCCAGCCAAACAAGTGGTGCCGGATGTGGCACAAAATGCGGATTAAAGGGTTTGTAGATATGAGTCTTGAGATGCTTCAGTCAAGTTTTCAGAGGTCCGCTTGGAGCTATGAAGAAGCTGTGATCGATCAAATAAGACCTGTTCAGGGAGATGCTCCGGTATGACAAAGGATTACAAAAAGGTCCGGAGAGATCCGGAAGTGCACTATCTTGTTCTGCGGATTGGACAGAGTGTTTGGGATGTTCTTGTAATATGTTACCTCAATTTATTCATGATTGAAAGATCCAGATGATATTCACAGATCAGGACTAATCCGGGATACTCCAAGCTATCCAGACAAGGCAAACCGGAATAATGTAGGTGAAGCATTTATTGCAGACAGATATTAGGGTTCGCGGAGAAATATAAGGGATTTCTCAAAAGTCATTTGCTCATTCTGCACTCAAGAAGAAGCGAATAGTGGAGCTCTGCAACAAGATTCATCAAGCACACCAAGGATCTCCTGCCGAAGTCATTGCATAAAGAAATCAATCCAATCACTCCGTGCAAATCGAAGGCGCATAAGGTATTCTCCGTTTTTCATTACCTCACTGCAAATCTTTGAAGAATGGCTACTCCAAATATAGTTAAGATCTCTGATAGACCTCGCCCCTCATTCAAGAAACATCCTTACAAATCATTAGAGGTAGATCCACTAGGAGCCTTCTCTAGTGTTCCTCATGGTGTATTGCATATGGAAGATATTAGGGTTTACATCCATGCGAATCTTGAAGACTTTGGAGAATCAAAACTGATGGATATCTATCACAAACAATTGATAGATGACTCCTTTGAGATCAAACCTCAGTATAAAGCCATCCAGGACAAACACTTTGCACAGTGCATTCATTTCCCTTGTTTTGAAGAAGATGAATGGGTCCGGTATGTACTAAGTAGAGTACATGACAACTTCCTATGGTTGAACAAGCCCTTCAAGATCACCAAGGACGCAATTAGGGCTGTAACCGGTCTGCACTCATCCGGTGGATTACCTGTTCTCAAATCTGTCAAAAATCAGACAGTCAGTGATGCAACCGGATCCAAGTTTGACAAGAGAGCTATGACAGTTGATGATATCATTAAACCGGATGTCAAATTTGCAGCTATAATAATTGGTTACAAAATCTATCACTCCAGTAGGGAAAATTCAGTACTGGGAACTGCAATCTACACAGCCTTTCAGATGTTAAAGGAGAATGCAGACTATGACTTGTGCGAGCTTCTAGTAAACCAACTCTTTGAAAATCTGCAGAAGATTAAGAAGGACAAGAAAAACTCCTTCAAATATGGCAATCTGATCCTTTGTCTCTTCTTTTACTACTTGAATGAGCTTCCCGGATCCAGTGGATGGATATGGCAGAATGACAGACCGGTTGCCATTCAAATCAGAGACTATTTGCATGGACTTGGGGATGCAAAAGCAAGAAATACAGCTCTATGGGGTTACTTCAAGAACTTCCAAAGCATGATGCATGCAAGAGAAAGAATACCCCAATCCCTTGTTGAAAAATACAAAGACACAGTATGCTTCATGGTAGAAACAGATCAGTGTCTGATGGAGGCAGTGGAGCCAAGGACTGTCTGGATCATGCCCATGGGGTATGAAGTGGATGAACAGATAGTAGAGCTGCATGTTCAACACATGCTAAGCCAGCCCAAAGATCCTAAGGCAGAAAGGTTCGGAACCTTTGAGGAACTGAGTGTAAAGTTACATGTAGAACTCAGGGAACCGGAGATAAAGAGGAAGGTAAGAAAAGAAGTTGAGCATATTGCTCAAGGCCTAGGCATCTCAAAAGAGGCACTTGATGCCAGCCGGGAAAAGAGGAGGAAGGCTGAGGAAGAAGAGAAAAGTAAAGAAAGTGTTCCGGTTGAAACTCCCACCCGGACCAGATCATCAAAAAGATCTGCACCTCCCTCAACCAAAAGTTCAAAACCGGAAGTCCAGGCATCCGGTAAAAGATCCAAGACAAAAGCCACAAGGGCTTATAAAAGCCAAAAGGATGAAGAGGAAACAGAGTCAGATGAGGGAGTAAAAGAAATAAAGAAGCAGAAGAAGAAAGGATCCGGTAAACCCTCCTCAGGACAAGACAAGGATGAAATGGCAGAGGTATCTGTTGAAAAGCCCACTCTGTCTCTAGAGAATGTAATCAAGTCGGTCACGGTGGACGGAAACCTTCAACCAATGACTGAATCTTATGATGACTTCAGTGAGGCTGACCAAAAGACTCTGCAGGAAGCCACAGTCAAATATCTGAACATATATAATAAGGCTTTCATTGAGATCATATCTCTTATTCCTAAAAGCCTAGAAAAGGAATTAGAAGTAAGAAAGAACAATGCTCATGCAAAAGATCTTGAGATCCGGGAGCAGATAGCTATTCAGCTATATCCTCAAATTGATCCCAAGACAATGAACATAATCTTCAAGGACTGCAAAGATGAGTTCAGAAGTAAAGCCAGGATGAATCAACTCATGCTTGGTGAGACTGACAAAGTGGCCCAAGAGACAGAAGAGATCCTCCGGAAGGCCTTCAAAAGGTTCAATCTTCCTGTTGTAGAGGACTTAGGTGCAGAAACAGCTGCGGATTTGGAATCATCTGTTCCGGAAGAAGTGGGCCCTGAACATACAAGCATCTCTCCTCCGGTTTCCCCTACAGTCTCCGGATCCAAAGAAGAAGAGCAATTACAGGAGAAGGAAGCAGGGGTGAAAGATAAAGAGGTTGACAGTTCCAAGACTGCAGAAGAAAAGAAACATCTGTCTCCGGCAAGAGACACTGCACAAACTGTTCAACAATTTTTGAGCAAAGAAACTTTAGAGATTGATGAACCGGAGCTTCTAAAAGGCCCATTCGACTTTGACTCTCTCTCTCCGGTACAAACAATGAAGATAGCTTCATTTGCAAATGCCAAGGCAAATGAAAAACTCCTGAAGTCTCATATGGAAGACTGTGAGTTGATAGAGGCTGCTTCCGGAGTACTTGTAAAGATTATGCCATCAATCCAGATAGATCCGACAGCCTCCTCTTCCGGTAATCTAAAAACCTTAGTCAGCAGTGTTGATACACATTTTGATTCTCTAGAAAAATCAGCTGAAGAAAAGGTCCGGAAGGAATTTTTGGATAAAAGATTTTCAGAAGTATTAGAATTAATCTCTAAAGATAGGAAGATTGTGAGCATTGGAATAAAGAGCTTAGAGAATGCTCTTAAGGATGGCGGTGACATTTACAAATTTTGTATATCCTGGCCAAAGGCAACAGCAATAATTGATAAGAAAATAAAAGAGGAACAGGACAAGCTACAAAGCTTATCTCAAAGTTTTGATCCTCTCTCTTCCTCCATAATAAATCAAGAATGTCAGACTATTGCAGTCTTGAATGAAATAAAGAATCTTGAGAAGGAAAGGAAGAATATCACTAACCGGATGGGAGAACTTAGAAGGATTATAATCCCTAAGTTGGAAACTATGCATGAGGCCATCAATGATGCTCAGACCACCGCCCAAACAAAAGATCTGACAGATCTCAAGCGGGCAGAAGCTTTTGCATTTTTGTTGAGTGGTCACATTTCAATTTTGGACAGAATGAAGCAAAGTTGGGCTACAGAAATGATCCAATTGCAGACATCCTTTGCAGACATTCTTCAGTATATGTGAGTATGTAAATATGCGGCTATGTATAGAAAATTTTTGAAAATTTTGATATGCGGACCCTACCCTTTGCCATTGATGTCAAAGGGGGAGTGAGGAGCAGTGAAAAATGAGGAATCCAATTAAGGGGGAGTTCCGGAAATTTTATATAAAGACAGAGCATCAGCAAAGGGGGAGCATAGTATAAACACTTAGTCATTTTTCACTAAGTGTTGCCATCAATGCCAAAGGGGGAGATTGTTGGCAAGAGACACTATATGGATTCATGGTTGTTGTCATTGATGGAAACAAAGGTCATCCCACACATCCGCAAGTCATGATGTGTCTCTACCGGAAGTCAGAATAAAGAATGTTGTGGTCCGGTGAACAAGAACAGAGCATGTGGCAAGGTCCGACAGATTGATCCGGATCTCTCAGAGGAAGTGTCTTGGTGTAGTGCGGATTTGGGGAAGTCAAGAGGACTACCTTGAGTGGTATATTCCAAGGATTTATCCTCCGGTGATGGACAAGGAAAAAGATATGAATAGTTGAGTACCGGATTCCTGAGAGACAGTGAAAACAGAGGAAGAACTGACTGACAGAGTATCAGACTACTCTCCGGATGTGTTACTATTGATGATAGAGGTTGTGAAGGCATGAATCATGTTTGGCCGACATGATTAATGATATCTACAAGTATATGCTTGATCCGCATTGCTTGGTGAGGAAGGATTCAGCCGACAGAACAAGAGTTTGTAAGAAACTAGACTGTTCCGGATGCCGACTAGAAAGGTGATGAAATTACTTGTGCGGATATATATAGAGGATGGATTTAGTTGTGAAGTGTGTAATGGTGTGAAGATATATGCGAATAAGTCCAGATCAGAGCAGAAGCAGCAAAAAGGATCCGGTATGTGAAAGATAGCAGAATAAAGAACAGAGGAAAGATGAAGTGCGACAGATCAGTGTACTGAGCCTAACCGGAACTGAACTCCAGCATATGCAGATGCTTCCAATCAGTTCAAGACTGTGATTCTTATCACTTTGTAGACAGTGTGTCTTCTTGTAGGCAGTGGGCCTCTTGTGAGCAGTGTGCTCGGGCAGTGAGCCCTAATTGGCAAGTGCCATTTTTTGTAATCTCCTATTCTTCTAACAGAGAATAATTTTGGGTTAATCACCCTGTGGTTTTCTCCCTTAACAGGGTTTCCACGTCAAAAATACTGTGTTATGTGTTTCTTATTTCATGGTAATGTTTTTGTGTTTGATTCAATGCTGCATCAATTAATAAGAAAGTTCAATAAGGGAAATAATTAGGATAACTGATTCACCCCCCCCCCCTCTCAGTTATCAACAGAACATTTGTGGCATATTAGACAAGTATTGCAGAGACTGAGAGAAGAGAAATTGCTGATAAACATCAAAAAGTGTAGTTTCATGAAGGAAGAGTTGGTATACTTGGGGTTTGTGATTTCTGTGAAAGGATTGAAGATGGATCTTGAGAAAGTGAGAGTAATTGTTAAATGGCCTACACTGAAAAGCATTGGAGAAGTGAGATCATTTCATGTATTCGCTAGTTTCTACCAAAAGTTCATCAGAAATTTCAGTTCAGTTTGTAACCCTATGACAAAGACAATGAGAGGTGATAGAAAAGATTTCAAGTAGACATTAGGAGCAGATAAAATTTTTGAGTTGTTGAAGCAAAAGGTGAAAAAGCAACTTGTTTTGGAATTACTAGATTTCAATAAGGTATTTCAAGTTGATTGTGATACAAGTGGAAATGCAATTGGAGCAGTATTAAGTCAAGAAGGTAGACCTGTAGCATATTTTAGTGAGAAGTTGAATGATGCAAGGAGAAGATATTCAGTTTATGACCAAGAGTTCTATTCCATAATTCAAGCCTTGAAGAAGTGGAGACATTACTTGTTGCCTAAGGAGTTTGTGTTGTATACAAATCATCAAGCTTTGCAATATTTGAACAGTCAAGGTAAGTTGAATCAGAGACATATGAGATGGTTAGAGTTCATGCAAAGTTATACATTTGTGTTGAAGCATAGGAGTGGAAAATCAAACAAAGTGGCTGATGCATTAAGTAGGAGAAGAAACTTGTTGACAGAGATGAGAGCTGAAGTGTTGGGTTTTGATGAATTGAAGAATATGTATGAGAGAGACACTAATTTTGTAGAACCCTGGAAAGCATGTAAGGATCCTATTATGACAGATAGGAGTAAGTGGTTGGACTATTTCATTCAGGAAGATATGTTGTTCATAGGAAATCAGTTGTGCATACCTAAGAGTTCAATGAGAGAAAATTTAATCAAGGAGAAACACAGTGGTGGATTGGCAGGACATTTTGGCATTGATAAGACATTGGATTTAGTGAGTGAAAACTACTTTTGGCCTCAGTTACATAAGGATGTTTAGAGATTTGTGTAGAGTTGTAGAGTTTGTCAAGTTGCAAAAGGGAGTAGTCAGAAGACTGGATTGTATATGTTAGATCTAGGCTAGAAGACTGGATTGTAGTAAGAAGACTGGATTGTATATGTTAGATTCCAAATTTCTTCAATAGTTCTTTCACATATTTGGTCTGAGAGATAAAGATTCCTTTCTTTGTCTGAGTAATTTGCAGACCCAAGAAGAAATTCATTTCACCAAGCATTGACGTTTCAAACTCACTTTTTATTTAATTTGCAAAGGTTTTACACATACTATCTCTTCCTCCAAAGATGATATCATCAACAAATACTTCAACAATCAAGATGTTTTCATGATCAATTTTGAAATATAGGTTACTATCAATAGTACCTTTGTTGAAACCAATCTTCAAAAGATGTTTGTCCAGCCTTTCATACCATGCTCTTGGAGCTTGCTTTAGACCATATAGTGCCGTCTTTAATTTGCAGACCATATCACCATGCTTAGATAACTAAAATCCATTCGGTTGTTCAATGTACACCTCTTCTTCTAAGTCACCATTCAGGAAAGCAGATTTGACATCCATTTGATACACTTTGAAATCTTTGAAGGCAGCAAATGCAAGAAATAGTCTGACTACTTCAATTCTTGCCACCGGAGCAAAGGTTTCCTCAGAATCAATCCCTTCTATTTGAGAGTAGCCTTTGCAAACTAATCTGGCTTTATTTTTGATTACTTCACCAACTTCATTTAGTTTGTTCCAGAAGACCCATTTGGTTCCAATCACATTCTTGTTTGTAGGTCTAGAAACAAAATCCCAAGTGTGATTTTTCTCAATTTGCATCAACTCTTCCTCCATTGCTTTGGTCCAATTTTCATCATTGCAAGTTTCATTTATTGTCTTATGTTCAATCTTTGAGATCAGACAATATTCATCTAAATTTTGAGCAATTTTCCTTCTAGTTTGCACACCTTTGCTTTTGTCACCTATGATCTGATCTTCAAAGTGGTTCAGTCTTACATACCTTGGAACTTTAGGAGTTTCTTGCACTTCTGCTTCTTGATTAGGCTCATTCAGACCTATCTCTTCTTCCTGATTTACCGGATCAGTCTGAATCTGACTTTCAGAAGAGGATTGAGCTCCTTGAACCAGAACACTATTCTGATCATCTTTATCATACTCATAAAACCTTGAGGGTTTCTCTATTCCCTCATCAACCTTCACATTTGTACTTTCTATCATTTTTCTTAGTCTCTTGTTATAACACCGGTATGCTTTGCTTTGAGTGGAGTAACCCAAGAAAATTCCTTCATCACTTCTAGCATCAAACTTTCCTAGATCTTCATCTCTTTTAATGTAACATTTGCTACCACATACTCTGAAATATCTCACAGTAGGAGTGATGCCAAACCAGAGTTCATAAGGAGTCTTACTAGTATTGCTTCTGATTTGAACTTGATTGAGAGTGTAGACTGCAGTGCTGATAGCTTCTCTCCAAAACATCTGGGGAACATTTGCTTCCATCATCATTATCCTGGATGCTTCCTGGATGGTCCGGTTCTTTCTCTCAACTACTCCATTCTGCTGTGGAGTCCTAGGAGTAGATAACTGTCTCTTTATACCATGCTTCTCACAAAAATCTATGAATTCACCAGATGTGAATTCACCACCTCTATCAGACCTCAGACATTTCAGTTTTAATCCGGTTTGATTTTCTACCATAGCCTTGAAGATTTTGAACTTTTCAAAAGCTTCTGATTTCTCTTTCAGAAAGGTAACCCATATCATCTGGGAATGGTCATCAATCAGTAACATGAAATATCTATCACCTTGCATATTCTTGATTCTTGTTGGACCATATAGATCAGTATGAACTAATTCCAATAATCTGGTAGAGGACTAATCCTTGCTTTTGAATGAGACTCTGCTCTATTTACCTAGCTGACATTCTTTGCACAAACTATTTGTAGGTTTTACCAACTTTGGAAGATCTCTTACAGCTTGAGTATTGCTTATCTTGATGATGTTATCAAAATTTACATGACACATCCTTCTATACCATAACCAACTCTGATTAACTTGAACAAATAGACAACTTTTATAAGTACCAACTAGATGGAAGATATTACCTTTTGTTTGAGTACCAGATGCAATCTCAGTTCTGGAGCTTTCAAAGATCCTGCATCTTCCATTCTTGAACCGGAGATCATAGCCTTTGTCCACCAACTGTCCAACACTGAGAAGATTGTGCTTCAATCCTTTAACATACAATACATTACCAGTTTTGTTCTTTCCATCAAAAGAGATAGTTCCCCTACCTCTGATTCTACCAGTAGAATTATCACCAAACTTTACCATTCCTCCTTCATACCTTTCCAAATCTAAGAACTTGTTCTTGTCATCTGTCATGTGGTGAGAGCATCCACTGTCAATAACCCAATCATCCTTTTCTTCAACTTGGGCAGCCAAAGCTCTTTCTACAACCTTATGAATGATAGATTCAAAGGATATTGGATCTTCTTCTTTGATGGCAATAAACACCTATTCATTTCTGGATTTGTCTCCTATCTCTAATTTATCATCTGTTACTCCTTCATTATCAGCTTCTTCATGAACATAATAACAATTCTTTTGGAACCTTTGTCTATTAGAATTTGACCTTGTAGATCTTTCTGGACATCTTGAGGAAAAATGACCAATCTTATTGCAGTTGAAGCACTTAAAGGGTAATTTTCCTTCATACTTACCGGATCCTCTTGGTAGTCTTTTTGCAATGAGGGCTTCAAATTGAGCTGTTTCTGCCTCTTCCTCTTCCATGTCTCTTCTTGCTTGATCATACCATGATAGCTTCTTTGAAGAGTTTTCTCTTGGATCAAATCTTTGTTTGCCTTTCACAGAGGCACTAGCTTTGAATGCAGATTTAGTCTTGGGGGGATCATCTCCAAACTTGATCATTTCAAATGCAGCCAGTTTGCCAAGCAATTGGTCTCTTGTGACAGTTGTATGGGCTCTGAATTCATCAATAGTAGCAACCTTGATTTTGTAGGTAGCAGGAAGGGATATGAGAATTTTGCCAACAATCTCATTTTCATCCAAAACTCCACCAGCATTCTTGATTCCACACACCAGCTCATTTACTCTTGGCATAAAGGTAGTAATATTTTCATCATCTCTCATCTTCAATCTTTCAAATTTCCCTTTGAGACTCTACAACCTTACACTCTTAACATACTCATCTCCTTCATGCAGAAGTTCCAGTTTAATCTAGATCTCATAGGTAGTTGGTAGGTCAATAACATTTGAGAGCTCTAAGTTAGTTAATGTGCTTAGAAGAGCCTCTTTGGTCTGCAGATTATTTTCAGCACCTGTGATTTCATTTAGAGTTGTCGGACCATCCTGTGGAGGTACATATGCTTTTGTGACCATGGACAAGTATGCTTTTCCCATACACTCTAAGTGACATTTCATGTGACCTTTCCAAAGAGAGAAGTTCATTCCATCAAACTTCAGACTATCCTTCTTGTATGATGACATCCTGGATCTCCTCAAGTGGTTAAGCTCCTTTTAGAGGAACTTGGCTTTGATACCAATTGTTAGATCTAGGCCACACAACTAAGAGGGGGGGTGAATCAGTTGTACAAAACTTGCTTCTATTTCAAACACTTAAATCCTTTTTGTTATTTAATAGCATATCAATTAATCACTCATGAAAGCATGAAGCATAAACACCAGAGCAGATATACATCAACACATGAGACACCAAGATTTTGATGTGGAAAACCCGGTCAAAGGAAAAACCACGGGGTGATTAACCCAAGGATTATTCTCTGTTAGAAGAATAAGAAAAATAGATGGCACATGCCAATTAGGGCTCACTACCTGAGCACACTACTCACAAGAGGCAAACTGCCTACAAGAGACACACTGTCTACAAAGTAACAAGTATTACAAAATTGAACTAGAGATTGACATCTTTACCATGCCTGGATCAGTTCCATTTAAGCCCAAAAACTCCTGCTCTGCCTTTCACACTTCTCTTTGCTATACCACACTCATCACCGCAAGACATACTTCAAAATGAATTCACAATCCCTTATTTATACAAGGCATCGACTTAGGAACAATCATCTAAGTCGGCAAACACCTACAAGATCATTCGCAAGACGTGTAATACATCTGGTCGGCCAGTCTAAAGAAGAACACCAACATCTGTGGTTATTCTTCAAATGCAAACTCTAACTTCAATGCGGACCACCAATAAGAATTGTACACGATCCAAAGATCACCAAAACCTTTCCTGAGTCATTAAGAACATCCGTACTTTATCAGCTTACTAGAATTCTTCTATTCTTCATCTGGAACTTCAAGAACATAGTTTGTCATTACTGTCATAATGAAAAATGTGCTTCCAGACCTCCAAACCATGAACAAATCTAGTTGTCACTTCACACGAACTTCTTCAACACTCCCTCCAATCCGCAGAATGGGATAATGTAATTTTGAATCTCACCGGACCAATCTGTGACACTCTGTCATCACTAAACACCTACCGGAATTGGTTCTACTTGAGCAATTCATAACTTCTTCAAATCTTCATGTGGACCTCTAAAATCTTGCTTGGAACATCTCAAGACTCATATCTACAAACCCTTTAAACCGCATCCCCTTATCCTCAACCTATTGAGGACTTTTTCCTTCTTGTCATCACTATTCTTCACTGTTCCTGATTGAGACTAATTTCCTCAATATCCTCAGCACATAGCTCATCCAATCCTTCTCATTAATGCAATATGAGTATGTTAACATCAATGACAACACTGGTTAACCTCATACTTGCAACAGTATAAACCTTTGATAGTACCAGAGAGACCTTGGGAAGACATAAGCATGGATTTTGTGATGGGATTGCCTAAGACAAATAGAGGACATGATTCAATATTTGTAGTGGTTGACAGATTTTCAAAGATGGCTCATTTCATACCTTGTAAGAATACAACTGATGCAGTGCATGTAGTGGACCTATTTTTCAAGGAGATTGTGAGATTACATGGATTACCTAAGAGCATAGTTTCAGACAGAGACACAAAGTTCGTTGGATACTTTTGGAGGAGACTATGGAAGAAGATGAAGACAAATTTGAAGTTTAGTTTAGTCTTTCATCCACAGACTGATGGACATACAGAGGTAGTGAATAGGACTTTGGGAAACTTGTTGAGATGTTTGGTTGGAGAGATAGCTGGAAGTTGGGATTTGATTCTTTCACAAGTAGAGTTTGCATATAATAATTCAGTGAACAAGAGCACCGGAAGAACACCTTTTGAGATTATTACCAGAGTAAACGCTAAAGGAGTTATAGAATTGGGATATGTCAGTATGGAAGAAAAGGGAAGTGCAAAAGTGAAAGAATTTGCAGATCACATGAAGATAGTACATGATTAGGTTAAGAAGAATTTGGAGAATATGAATGGTAAGTACAAAGAAAAGGCTGATGAGTAGAGAAGACATAAAGAATTAGAAGTTGGAGATGAAGTGATGGTGTACTTAAGAAAAGAAAGATTTCCAGTTGGGATGTATAACAAGTTGAAGATGAAGAAGTATGGACCTTGTAGGATACTCAGAAAATTTGATTCAAGGAACGCATATGAAGTGGAGCTACCAAAGGCATTGAGTATTTCACCTATTTTCAACATTGTAGACCTCTATCAGTATCATGAAATAGATTTCAGTGACAACATGGAAGAAGACTTGAAGAAGCAGTTACCACAACAAACACCAGAGCAGATTGAAGACATTTTGGACAGCAGAGTTAGACGCAGCACTAGAGGAAGACAATACAAAGAATATCTTGTGAAGTGGAAAGGCAGACCAGAAGAAGATTCATCATGGATTTCTTAGGCTAAAGTGGACCATCTTGGTTCTCCCCTACCCCCAGCAAAGTGAGGGACTCACTTTTTCAATAACCCTAGATGTCTAATGCAGGAGCATCCTTGGTTCAAGAGAAATGTTGCATCAACCAAAAATATTTGCATTTAAGTTTGTTTGCAGTTCAGTTTGTTTCTTTTCATTTTCTAGTTCAGTTTAGACAGTTCAGTCAAAAGCAATTTCTGTATTTTGGTCCAGTTACATTTCAGACCTTGTAGAGCTGAACTTAGCATCTACATTCATTCATCTACATCATATCTAGAATTCAGAGATCTGCACATCATTATTGGAAAGATATCGCAATTAGAAGATTGACTGTTTCTCAGAATAGAGCATCCTGACAATCACAGACAACCAGCTAAAGGAGAGACCATCAGAAGCATTTCTCAATCTGTGAAGCCTAATGACACATCATTTAATGATCTTTGGTTCATGACCAACCTTCCCCGAAGATCTGTACATCATTCCATTCATTTTTTGGATGAGTTCTATGCAATTAGGCCCAACCTATCCATGTACACACATTACAGCTCTCCATCGGAGTTTGTAATCTTCCTTGGCCGATGCGGATGAATCTTATGATCCAGCTATGATATATATTGATGTAATAGATCCTTAGGAGAGTAGTGATTCACATGGTAGTATCTGATAGTTTAGATTTCTACGGGGAGCTTCAAAGCTTTATCTTGCGCATGTATGTAATCAGGCCTGTGAGCCCTAATTGTAAGCCTACATGTTGCCAGCCGATCTCTATTTGACTTCTATGATATACTGGATGACTGAATCTACATTTGTTCCATTTCTCTGAGTTGTTTCCGTTGTGTTTACTCTTGCTGCATGGTCTGGATAGTTCATTCTATGAACCCTCCTACCGTGATTGCACCAATATTAGTAGGAGAAGATGGAACTTTTAAATTCCTAAGTATTATTAAATTATATTTATATCTAGAAAGAGGTATTTTATCCATGATGCTCAAAATATTAAAATAAAGTGAGCTTAAAATTATGATTTCCCTTGTGTACTATGTGCTCAAGTGGTTGGGTGTCTTGGTTCTCATGATAGAGATAAAGTTTCAAATCCCCTCAAGGGCAAATTATCACTGAATGGTGTGTTGAATGTAGATATAAACATTGTTGTTTCATATACCCAATTCATAGCTCCAATCAAAAGCATTTATCCTAAGCTTGATGATGAACATATAACATTTGATTTTTGTTTGTCTAGAAAACAAAGGTTTGAATCTACCTCTAGGATTCATATATGCCATTGTAGGTGGTCATAGTGTATTTAAATGATTAAAAATATATTTTCTTCTCCTCATTTTTTTGCAAGGTCTTAATTACCCTAAGGGATCTGAAAATATTCTTGATTATGGATAACATATAAATAATGAAGGTTTCCAAGTTATGTTAACTATCATCCAACAACTTATGGGTCAATTTAATCCCTAGATTTAGGAACTTGATGTTCTTAGTTCATCCTTGATTTCATCTTGAGGCCTCTTCATATGAGGAGGAGAATATCTACAAAAAATATGATTACTTTTCTATAATAAACCTTAGATGAGATGCCTATAATACATGTGACGCCCCAAGGCTACCTATTACAAGACCATCTTCCTCTTGAATAGGTAACATAACAAGCACTAGCAACAAATCTCCTATAGGTTTTATACCAAATGATGCTAGCTAAAGTATCAAAACCCATGTCTTTAATAACCATACCAATACCAATAGGAGTATATTCTCAATAAAAAATTATGCTTAAAACTCTTCTCTTGCTAGAATAGTATATCTTAGCAACAATCCTTAGGTAATTGACATCTTATGAAGGAAAATGAACCTAAAATTAACTTTAGTAGCTAAGGACTAGAAAGAGAGAAAAAAATCAAAATTAGGCCAATGAGAGAAAAATATCATATAATTAGAGAATACCTTCCAAAAAGAAATGCTAAGAAAAGGGAAGAATATGAAATATAGATATATACTAGAAAAAAAAAGTAGTTAGCTATGAACTAGGTGGGTGACCAACAATAGATACATTGATTGTACTTAAAAATGACAAAAACATTAGGGAAGTTACAAATCTAGGCTACATATGTCTATTTGCATGCACTAGAAGTGAGTTAGCATAGTGGAATGTGTTTACATAGGAAAACATAGATGGTATATCATGTGATGTGTGAAGCACATTAGGAAAGATGGAAGAGATAAATGTAAGGGATATTGATAATGCCCAAGGCATAAATGTCTTGAAAATCCAATAATGACATACTCTGTCTAAAATGTAGCAAGTCGATCAAAATCAATTAATGATGAATATAATAATTAATAATCTACAATATCGTCAAATTTAATTTGATGAAACTTTAGATTCTATGAAAAATTATTAGAAAACTATAATATAATAATTAAGTGATCACAAAACCTTAATTTGTGATATAACTTTAAAATTAGAAAAGGTTAGAGATCATGTTAAGAAGATAAAGGCCAAATAGGCAAAACAAGATAGATTTGATGAAGAAAAGATGACAATAATTCAATTAAAAATTTAGAAAAGTTTAGAGCTCATGTTAATAAAATAAAGGCCAGATAGGCAAAAAAAGATGATAATAATTTCATCAAGCCATTGTAAAAATAGTTAAACCTAAACAATGAGTCAGGAACTCTTCTAATAGGATAGATCAAAATCCTACAGACATGGACCTATTTGAATGCTTAAAAGTTAAAGATAGACTAGAAGAAAAAACAAATTGGTTAAAACAAATAGGCACTATAGAAGAACAAAAAGAACTAGCCTCTGTTGAAGAGGAAAATTCTAAACATGAAGAAGAAAAATTCATTATAAATGAATTTGAATTAGAATATCAATATGAAAGTTAAAATGTCCTAGAAAATTGGGAAATCCTTGATATCAATGCTAAAATAGAAATTGGTGAATCATGGATACTAATATGGAAGATACAATAGATGAGATTATAATACCAACTCAATTTAGATCTACCATTGCAAATTACTACATAATTAACATAGGTAAGATTCCTAATCCTTATGATAGCACCATGACATGGATTGAAATTCTTTAGAACTTCTTTGTTTATAGACATTCTTTGATAGATGTTGACACATGAGCATCCAAAGGTGTAGGAGCAATCTTGCATCACCCAAAAAATGATTTTATTCTATGTTTGGTTTTGTATGATTCAATAATTCTGATAGAACCCATGTTGAAATTCCAAGTTTATGCCTTTTGCTAGAATACCCATCAAGATTATTTCCTTTATAAGGTCATGTAGAATGGTTTAGGACAACCAAATTTTTTGAAAAGGCTAAATATAATAGGGCCTATATTTTTATAAAGTTTGCATTCAAGCATGTATTGACCTAAAATTTTATCCAAATCTTGAGGATTGTGGGTAATTTTCAACCTAAGGCCATGTCTAGATGTCATGGTATTAAAGTTTTAGGTCTTTGAAAAACATGAAAAAAATTTAAATTTGAATTTTGAAGCTTTAAACAATTGATTGAGTCCTCAAAATTTAGGGAAAATGAATGAATAGAATTTCAAGGGCATAGAGCACTCCAAGCTCTTAAGTTTAAAAACAATGGTCTCAATCAGGTACCTAGATAAAAAATTATGGCTCCCAGAAGTTGTGTTATTTTTAGGTATTTTTGGCAATGAAAATTAAATGCCTATAAAAATGGAATAAAAAATAGGAAAAAAATTGAATTTGGAATCTTATTCAAAGGTAGGAAAAGGTCAACTAGACTCAAATTAGGTGCTCATATATTTGGTTTATTAAAAAGATGTAATTTATTTCATTTGAGTGGAGGAAGGGAGCTACAAGAAGGAAGGGAATAAGGGTTTGAATGGCCAATATAGGTGGGGGATAGCTAAAGGTAAAGTATTAAAGATAATTTTCAGCTATAGGTCATGCAAGACATTCAAGGGGAAATTAGTGCCAATTTATAGCTCCAATATAAGCAAAATACTTCAGAAATTATAGGGTTGGAAGTTGTTAATTTATGCTTTGTTACTTCTAGCTTATATCTCTATATTCAAAGAACATTAAGGTCTGAATTTTCTTTTATTAAATAGTCATATTTTTGTAAGAAGAGGTCCGACAACCCTTATATAATTGTAACATAGTTATTTTGCTCTTGAAGGTAGTTTTTTAAGCAATTTTGAAGCAGTTTTTAGGATCAATAAGATAATATTTCCTTGGATCTTTTAATTCATATATTTGCTAATATTAATTTTCTATTGTTTACAATTGTGTTTGGTGGAGTACACCCTTATTATGTGGTATCAGAGAAAAGCTATCCTAAGTGTGCAAACAAATATCCAAATGATGAGAAGTTTGTGTTAGGACCTTGAGGTAGTCGGTTGGAAGGTGGAAGCAGAACCCCAGGTGATTTGAGGTAGCTTTGCACTAAGAAATTTTACATTAAGTATGAGAGGAGAAAATAAATAAGATAAAAAGATACCTCCATAAATAAACCATGGTGGTAGGAATGCTTAAGTGACAAAATAAGGATTCAGAGCTCTGTAGAGGCAGATTAATGCAATCCATGAGGAGTTGAGAAGAGGTTTAGAACCAAGAAGGAGAGATGAAATTGAAGATGAAGATCAAACAACCCAGTATGATGTATAATTTGAAGAAAATGATGGAGAAGAAGAACCTGATCATGTCAAAATATTGAAGGCCATAGAAAGAATTGGAAAAAGGCCAAAGATAGATATCTCTACATATTCTGGTAGTTTGAACATGGAAGAATTGATAGATTGGATTTAATGAAATGGAATAATATTTTGAGTATGAAGAAATAGATGATCCTGAGAAGATCAAGTTTGCAGAGACCCAGCTCAAAGGTCATGTTGGAATTAAATAAAAAGAACTACCATTAGAAAGGAATAGAAGAGGAAAATAAAAGATCACCAGATGGGATAGAATGGTGGACAAATTAAAGAGGCAATTTATTCTTGTAGATTATGAGTTGGAACACCTGAAGAAAATGCAAGATTTGAGGGAGATGAACAAAACTGTTAAAGAGTATACCAAAGAATTTTACAAAGTCATCATCAAAGCAGGTCACTCTAAAGCCAATAAAGAAAAGGTAGCTAGATACATCAATGGACTGAAGCCCAATATTCAAGAAGATATATGCTTGGTAAGGTTAACTACTATTGAAGATGTATACCATTTTTCCATGAAAGTTGAACAAAAATTAAATAGGAATTTAAAAATAAACAATGAGGAAAAGGTTGTGGTGGTAGAATAGGAGGAAGATTATATGGTGACTATGGAGAACAAGATGAGAAAAAGAAAAATGATGACGCAAACACCAACCAACACAATAGAGGTGAAAATAAATACCACCCTAGGGACGAAAATGATGGATATCAAAGAGGAAGAGAAAGATTTGGAAGAGGAGTATTTAGAGGAACATGTTTTAAATGTGGTGAAGAACGACATAGATCTTATGACTACTGATAAAATCAAGGAGAGACAAGTAGAAGACTAGAGGGTAATGCTAGAGTTGCCAATGTCAATGAGGAAACTAGATTTGAGCATTTAGAAGAAGTTGAAAGAGGAGAGACTCTTGTCATCAGAAGAGCCTTGTTGAAGGAAGAAGGAAAAGAAGAACCAGACTAAAGGAAGAGTTTGTTCAAAACAAAGTGTAAGTCAAGAGGTAAATGTCATAATGTAATCATTGATAGTGGAAGTACAGATACTCTAGTTTCTAAAGAAATGTTTATAAAGTTAAATTTGAAAAGAGTAGAGCATCCACATCCATATAGGATTTCTTGGTTGACAAAAGATCATAAAGCTTTGGTTAATGAATAGTGTCTGGTAAAGTTTAAGATTGGAGATTATCATGATGGAGTGTTATGTGAAATTATGCCAATGGATGTATGCCACTTGTTATTGGGAAGGTTGTGGTACTATGGCATGTGTGTTGTCCATGATGTAATGCTAAAACTTATTCTTTGACAAAGGATGGAGTGAGACATAAGGTGAAATCTATGAGAGAAGTAGAAGAAAAGGTATATAGCAATGCTAGAATTTATTTGATAGATGACAAAAGATTTTTGTATGAAATGAAACATGAACTATGTGATTTTCCTTGATTCCTAAAATCAACAAAGAAGAAGGAGAAGATGTACCTATGGAAATTTCAAAATTGTCAAATGAATTCCAAGATATTATTTTAGACATTGTACTTGAAGGTTTTCTAGTAATGAGAAGCATAAGTCATTAGATGGATTTGATACTAGGAGCTAGTTTTCCTAACAAGGCAAGCCATATAATGACTCCTGTAGAAAATAAAGAGTTGACTAAACAAGTTTAGAAATTGTTAAGAAAGGGACAAATTAGAGAGAGTTTGAATCCATGTGCAGTACCTATTGTACTAGCACCTAATAAATATGTAGAATGGAGGATGTGTACCAATTCCAGGGCCATCAACAAAATCACAATCAAGTGTACATATTTCCTTTTCCAAGGATGGATGATATCATTGACTACCTGAGTGGAGCGAAGTACTTCACAAAGATAGATTTGAAGAGTGGGTATCACTAGATCGAGATACGGGAAGGAGATGAATGGAAGACAACATTCAAGAAAAAAGTCTATATGAGTGGTTAGTGATTCCATTCAGGATAATCAATGCACCGAGCACTTTCATGAGGCTCATGAACAAGGTACTCAAGGAATTTTTAGGTAAGTTTGTTATTGTCTATTTAGATGATATTCTAATTTTTAGCAAAACTTTGGAGGAACATTTGATGCACCTTGATAGAGTTTTTGAGAGGATGAGAGAAGAGAAACTGTTGATAAATTAAAAAAAGTGCAACTTTGTGAAGCAAGAGTTAGTGTGCCTGGTATTTTTATCTTAACTGAAGGTCTTAAGATGGATCCAAAAAAAGTAAGGGCTATCATAGAATGACCTACACTGAAAAGTATTGCTAAGGTAAGATCATTTCATGGATTTGCTAGCTTTTATAGAAAGTTTATTAAAACTTTTAGCAACATATGTGCACCATTAACTGAAACAATGAGAGGAGATAGAAAATAATTTAAGTGGACCATAGGGGAAACCAAGAGTTTTGATTTGTTGTAGCAAAGAGTTATAGAGCTTGACCTATTTTGGCACTTTTAGATTTTAACAAGGTATTTTAGGTAGATTGTGATGCTAGTGGCAATGCCATAGGAGTGGTATCTAGTCAAGAAGGAAGGCCCATTGCATATTTTAGTGAAAAAATCAATGATGCTAGGAAGAAGTATTTTGTTTATGATTAGGAATTTTATGCTATTGTTCAAGCATTAAAGAAATGTAGACATTATCTTTTTCTTAAGGAATTCATTTTGTACACTGATTATCAAGCTTTACAATATTTAAATAGTTAGACAAAGTTAAATCAAAGACATTTGAAATGGGTTAATTTTTTTGCAAAGCTATACATTTATGTTGAAGCATAGAAGTGGAAGGTCTAACAGAGTTATAGATACCTTGAGTAGGAGGCAAAATTTGTTGGTAGAGATGAGAATTGAAGTTGTTGGGTTTGAAGAACTCAAACATTTGTATTCTGAAGATCCATATTTTTTAGAGACATGGAGAGCTTGCCTAGAACCTATCACCATGGATAGAACAAAATGTTTGGATTATATAATCCAAGATGACATGTTATTCAAGGGAAGTCGGTTGTGCATTCCAAGAAGTTCCATGAGAGAGAACTTGATAAAAGAAAAACATAGTAGAGGATTAGCAGGACATTCTAGGAGAGACAAGACAACTGCCTTAGTAAGTGAGAACTATTATTGGCCACAGTTGTATCAGGATGTGAAAAGTTTGTAAAGAGCTGTAGGGTATGTCAGATGGAAAAGGGAAAGAGTCAAAATATTGGTTTATATGAGCCTTTACTTGTACCTAAAAGACCATGGGAAGACATTAGTATGGATATTATACTTAGTGTACCAAGGACTTAGAGAGGTCATGATTCCATTTTGTGGTGGTTGATAGATTTTCCAAGATGACACATTTCATTCCTTTCTTGAAAATAAATGATGCAGTTCATATTATAGAGATATTTTTCAAGGAAGTGGTTAGACTTCAAGGTCTACCCAAGAACATAGTTTTTGATAGAGATACAAAATTTTTTATATATTTTTGGGGGGCATTGTGGAAGAAGCTAAAAACAAATTTGAAGTTCAGTTCTGCACATCATCCACAAACTGACGGTCAAACAAAATTGGTAAATAGAAGTTTGGACAACCTTTTGAGATGTTTGGTGGGAGAAAATCCAAATGGATGGGACTTGATTTTTTCATAGGTTGAGTTTGCATACAACTTAGTTAACAGGAGTACAAAAAAATCACCATTCTAGATTGTATATGGAAGTAGTCCTAGAAATGTTTCAGAGTTGAGGAAGATGGATAAGGAGGAGAAGAGTAGTGCATATTTAGAAAATTTTGCAGAACACATGAAGAATCTTCATGAGGAGGTAAGGAATCATCTCACTAAAGTAAATAATTAGTATAAGGATAAGGTAGGTCAGAAAAGAAGATTCAAAAAATTCAAAGTTAGAGAAGACGTTATGGTCCACCTTAGAAAGGAAAGGTTCCCTATAGGAACTTATAATAAACTGAAGATGAAGAAATTTGGACCTTGCAAGATTTTGAAGAAGCATGAATCATGGAATGCCTATGAAATTGAGTTTCCAAGTGGGATCAATATCTCACCTATATTTAATATTTTTGATTTTTTAGAGGGTGACAACACAATAGTATGTCCCATTTTTTGGCCAAAGTGGGATGCTCCAAATTAGCATTTTTAATAATTTTCAATTTGTGTCAATTATAGGGAACGAATGGTCAATAATTTAAGAAGGATGTAAATTAATGACTTGTAGAATTTTATATTTAGATTCAAGTTTTATCTTTTTTATATTTTTAAAATAATTATTTCTATATTATTTTTTATTTTTTATTTTTAATAACTTTTTATTTTTGCTATTATTTTTTATTGAGTGATATTATTCCATAATGCATAGCTTTCACTACAAATAACCTTTTTGCATGATTTATTAGAATTAGACCATTAACTCCACTATCTAGTGCATGGATGTTTTTGGTAATCTTTTTATCAAATATTTATTTATTATTAATTTTTGATTTAGTACTAACAAAAAATTTAGACCTATTTTATTCCATAATGTATTTCTCTTAGCATATGTATCAATTTTCTTTTCTCATTTTTCATTCAAATAAGGACACCTATTTGTAGTGCAGTGCATTTTTTGAGATTTTTCTAACAATGTTATTTTTCCTACTATCTTGAATACAGGTCATTATTTTTTCATAATAGACCAACATTCATTATAAAATTAAAAAAAAACATAATATTAAATAAAACATGTATTACATATTATACTTTTTGGAAAGGAAATACTAAGGGATACATACTTACAAAATGAATATTTCAAATAACTTCATTTGATCCCCCCAAAAAGTGTAGCACAATTGGTTTTTTGTTAGCATTTTGATAGCTACAAAGGAGACTCTATTTAGGGTTTGATTTAAGCCTAGGGGGGTTCTATCTAAGTGGATTTGATCTAACCCCCTTCAATAAAGCCCCCTTAGATGGAACACATCTAGGCTTAAATAATTTTTTTTTTTTAAAATATGTGATTTCAAACAAAAAATAAGATGTCCCACAAGTGGGGCATAATATTGTTGGATCACCCCAAGAGTATCATGAAAGAAATATAGAAGATGGATAAGTAGAGGGGTAGTGGCATATCCCAACACCTACTTTAGAGAAGGAAGAAATTGAAAAAATCTTAGATAGCCATGTGAGAAGCATAATAAATAGGCAATATGAAGAATACTTAGTCAAATAGAAAGGAAAACTATTGAAGATTCATCATGGTTACCCAAAGCAGAGGTTGATCGCACTAGTATTCCTCAAAGAATGAAGATGTGACAAGGTCATTTCTCAAACAACCCTGGTTGTTTGATGCAAGAGCATCTAGAGGTGTAGGAGCAAGCTTGCATCACCCAAAAAAATGATTTTGTTTTAATTTTGGTTTTGTAGGATTCAATAATTTTGTTAGAACCTATGTTGAAATTCTTAGTTTATGCCTTTTTCTAGAATACCTGTCAAGCTTATTTCCTCTAAATGGTCATGTACAATGGTTTAGGACAACCAAAATTTCTGAAGAGGCTAAAAATAGTAGGGCCTCTATTTTTAGAAAGTTTCCATTTGAGCACGTATGGCCCTGTAATTTTAGCTATGGATCTAGAATTAATAAATGAACATTGTGGGTGAGTTTCAACCCAATTCCATGTTTAGATGTCAAGTTATTAAAGTTTCAAGTTTCTAAAAAACTGACAAAACTATAAATTTGAATGTTTAGGCTTTAAATGATTGAATGAGGCTCCAAAATTTGGGGAAATTGAATGAATTAAATATTAGGGGCATAGAGCACTTTGAGATCTCTAGTTTAAAAAGGAATGAGCTCAATCAAGTACTCAGATCAAAATTTATGTCTCCCAAAAGCTGTGCTATTTTTAGGTATTTCTAGTGATGCAAATAAAATGCCTATAAAAGAAGAATAAAAAGGAGGGAAACAAAATTTTAAATTAGAATATTATTCAAAGGTAGGAAAAGGTTAGTTGGACTCAAACTAGGCCCAAATTCTTGGTCTGTTATAAAGATGTAATTTATTTCATTTGAGTGGAGGAGAGTTAAAAGAAAGAAGGGAATAAGGGTTTAAATGGCCAAGAGAGGTGGCCCGGGGAAGATGAAGGTCAGGTATTTAAGATAATTTGTAGGTACAGATCATGCAAGACATTGAGGTGGAAAATAGTACCAATTTTGAAGCTCCGTCATAGGCAAAATACTCCAAAAATTGTAGGGTTGGAAGCTGTTAATTTCTGCTTTGTTACTTCTAGCTTAGCTCTCTATTTTCCAAGAGCATTATGGTTTGAATTTGTTGTTATTCAATAACCATATTTATGTAATAAGAGGTCCCATGATCCTTATGTAATTGCAACACAATTGTTTTGCTCTTGAAGGTAGTTTTTGTAAGTAATTTTGAAGCCATTTTCATGATCAATAAGATAGTATTTCCTTGGATCTTTGAATTCATCTATTTTCTGCTATTAATTTTCTGTTGTAAGTGTGTTGGGTGGAGTAAACCTACATTAGATGTACAAGAGGTTAGTTATTCTACTAGATTATTTATGGTAAGTTAAAAGATTGGTGGGAAAAACATGCAAACAAAGGTCCTAGAAATAGTGATGGATCTATTGATAATGATGCTTTGGGAAGATCTAATATATGTGAATTAAGAATTGGTCAACTAAAATTGAAAATTTATTCTCAACTCTATATAGATAGAGAAGAAAAAGAAAGATAAGCCAAAGCAATATTATATACCACAAAATTCTAAAACCTTTTAAAGTTTAATAAATAATGTTTAACATAGAAAAGGATTCCTATAGTTCAAGTGATTAGTACCAATAAACTTTGAAAAGACACTTCATAATGTCTTTTCCATGTAGATTAGGAAAATGAGTAGAAGATTTTATTAAAACCCATGAAACAAAGAGATTACAAACTACACCATATTTGAGCTAAAAAGAATTTGATTTACCAAAAGTAAA
This sequence comes from Cunninghamia lanceolata, assembly GCA_027924645.1. NCBI lineage: Eukaryota > Viridiplantae > Streptophyta > Pinopsida > Cupressales > Cupressaceae > Cunninghamia > Cunninghamia lanceolata. The sequence continues at coordinate 2,858,941 of BSBN01001593.1, read as the reverse complement.
AAATAGTGTTTGCAAGGGCTCATTAAGATCAACATGGATCTTTATAATCCTTCTTGTAATCTCTATGGTTTCTAGAAAACCACTCTTGTTCATAATAATTGGGGCTATTCTAATTCCACTTCATACTCATGTAAATCTTTTAATAAATCAAAGCACCCTATTTGTAGATTGTATTCAAAGAATTAGCATAAATAAATAAAAATTTTAAGATGTTATGTCCAACCATCATATTCCCTAAGCTATAAAGTCACTCCCATAAGAAAGAGACATTTTAAACACACGATTACAGGTCTCCATAAGTTTTGCATGAACACTAAACTTCGTACACAAGGTTCCTCCTTATGTTCATTTCTACATTTGAAAATCCCCACATTATGCTACTAATTTTCGAAGGAAGATTCATAATTTTCCTACTAAAGCCTTATATAAATCTCTAGAAGTGCAAGCATGGTGGGATGTTCTACCCATAAAAGAAAAATTTCAATAGCATTGACTATTTTAGACCATTTTGTGAGCTTTAATAAAATGATGTAGTAAGGAATCTCAAAATTTAAATCCAAATCCAAAGTTGAGAGGAGCACACTCAAATTTTCTTATCTATGATATGTCATCTTAGGATTAGTAAAAAAAATCATTAAAAATAAAGAAATAAATGCCTAACTTGGATCTTAGCTAGCTTTCCACAAAAGGGATTTACAAATAAATAATGGAACTAAAAAAATGGGAGAGCATGCCTAATGTTATGTTATATTTTTGAGAGAAAAAATGACTATATTGTGTGCTCTTAGTGTTTGGCCCTCTTAATCATGATCATTTAATAAAAGGTATTTAGAAATTATATTCTAAGCATAGTATTCTTGTTCTTATCATATCTTCACATTTTGAGTGTAGCCATCTCAAATTACTCATGAGAGTTTTATTTTTGATTTTTTAGAAAAGAGTGACCACTTTTGACCTACTTTTGGTCCCTATTTCCATGTACTTACATAACTATAAATAGTAATAAGGCTAGAGATAGATTGCTTGTTTTTATAAGTGACAAATGAGTACCATTTGCTGACTAAAATAGGACTTGTGTGCATCAAAATCTATGGGTGCATTGTAGAATCCTATATGTGGATTGCAATCAAAATATTCCTTTTTTCTTTATGCCAAGTCAAGTTGAACATATTGTATCAGGTTCCTAGCTACAACCTCATTCTATAGCCACACACTCAATCTTTAATGATTTGTAGATTCTATCCTATGAATTCTTTGATAAATAGACTATTAGGCAATGGTTTTCATTGTCATAATCTTAAGTTTTTGTATCAAGTTGGTAGTATTTGAAATGTCATGATACACAACAAGCTTCAAACATGGAGACGAATTCCAAAATGATTGTTAGGTGATTCACATGTGATAGTATGAGTGTCATTTGATAAATAGCCACAAACTCAATCTGTAATGACTTCTAGATTCTATCCTATGAATTCTTTGATAAATAGGGTACTAGGAAATGGTATTTTTTGTCATCATCTTAGGTTTTTCTATCATGTTGGTAGTATTTGAAATATCATGATATGCAACAAGCTTGAAACATGCACATAAATTCTAGAATGATTGTTAGGTGATTCACATGTGATAGTATGAGTGTCATTTGATAAACTAGATTCCTTGCTTGATTACAGTATTTGCATGAATGATTATTCTTGTGATAAGTAGTGATCCTTCATTGTAAGTGAGTATAACCACCAAATTGTAAGATGGGTCTACTCAACTAAATGTTTATTTTTATTTTAAATTTAAAAGGTTCAATATCAAGACTACACGGAAATCTTGCAATTGTGGACATGACATGAGTTAGACAACCAAGTTAGATTTATGTATAGTAGGATTGGATTATGGAGTAGGACTAGGACTATATCCACATAAACATAAGGATAAGTGATGAGCATAGAGTTAGGTGCAAGCAAATCTAACTATGCACACAAATTCTCATTTGTAGTTGTATAAATACATTAAAACATTTCCCTAAATTAAAAAAATAAAATAAAAGTATTATAAATATTTATAAATAAAGATATGTAACCATTACACTACCTTATTGTACTTCAATTTATATTGCTACTTATTTATAAATGTGTATTCTCCCATCACAGAAGAAACACATAAGTCCAGTGGAAACACATAAATTACATCGTTGTAGTGCTATTCGATCGAACAGGGATTCCAGCAGACGCAACGTAAAAGACCATCGCATTGTCCATGAGCATCATGATCTTGATTTATGCAAGTATAGCTGCAGTCAGTACTGACTATGCATGGCCCCTTGAATGCACCGCTAGGAGTTCCGCAGTCCTTAGCGGACACTTGTTATCATGAATACATTAGAAATCAGTGAGTATTTCAGAATTTCAACGACAAACAATAGATTTTCACTGGTATCAACAAATAAAACCCATCTCCTAAGCTAAGAAATATTGATTAAAGAGAAAAAAAATGCATATTACCATAAGCAAAAGGCGCTGTGAGCAATAAAAGAACCAAATACACATATATGCCCTTCTCCATGTAATCGATTACAGACGTCCAGAGGTAATAGTAATGTATTCTGTGATAAAAAGATCTAGTGACGCTACTACTTATAGCTTAGACTCCTTTGTGTGTACGGCCTAATTTTATTTTTTTATTGTTATTATTAGTTTTATATTGCTGCTTGCATTAGACATGGACCAGGTAGGACTCAAACCTAGGACCTTCCATTTGTTGCTGGAGTGCTCTACCACTGAGCTACTGGCTCCTTTTGGACTAGTCCATCGTTGGTCCGGGTGTGGCTTACACCAACACCCCCCCTTAAGCCACACCTCTCATGTGCTTGGGGCTCCTAGCCTGGCCTGGCTCTGATACCAGTTGAGACATGGAGCAGCTAGGACTCGAACCTAGGACCTTCCATACGCTGCTGGAGTGCTCTACCATTGAGCTACTGGCCCCTCTTAAACCAGTCCATCGTTGGTCCGGGTGTGGCTTATTTCCAACACCAACACCCCCCCTTAAGCCACACCTCTCATGTGCTTGGGGCTCCTAGCTTAGGCCTGGCTCTAATACCATGTTGAGACATGGACCAGCTAGGACTCGAACCTAGGACCTTCCATACGCTGTTGGAGTGCTCTACCACTGAGCTACTGGCCTCTCTTGGACCAGTCCATCGTTGGTCCAGGTGTGGCTTACACCAACACCCCCCCTTAAGCCACACCTCTCGTGTGCTTGGGGCTCCTAGCCTGGCCTGGCTCTGATACCATGTTGAGACATGAACCAGCTAGGACTCAAACCTAGGACCTTCCATTTGCTGCTGAAGTGCTCTACCACTGAGCTACTGGCCCCTCTTGGACCAGTTCATCGTCGGTCCGGGTGTGGCTTACACCAACACCCCCCCTTAAGCCACACCTCTCATGTGCTTGGGGCTCCTAGCCTGGGCCTGGCTCTGATACCAGTTGAGACATGGACCAGCCAGGACTTGAACCTAGGACCTTCCATACGCTGCTGGAGCGCTCTACCATTGAGCTACTGGCCCCTCTTGGACCAGTCCATCGTTGGTCCAGGTGTGGCTTATTTCCAACACCAACACCCCCCCTTAAGCCACACCTCTCATGTGCTTGGGGCTCCTAGCTTGGGCCTGGCTCTGATACCATGTTGAGACATGGACCAGCTAGGACTCGAACCTAGGACCTTCATACGCTGCTGGAGTGCTCTACCACTGAGCTACTGGCCCCTCTTGGACCAGTCCATCGTTGGTTTGGGTGTGGCTTACACCAACAGTGTGTACCGCCTAATTTTATTTTTTTATTGTTATTATTAGTTTTATATTGCTGCTTGCATTAGACCTGTATCAATACTTCCACTGTCTCGAAATTATCTCCGGCAATCTCCTCAGTGTGTACTTTTATCAATACGTTCGATTCAGTGTGATTCTTTTGAAGTCGTTAAATATAATAAAATCAGTACGACGATTCTAAATAATATAGAATTTCATATATTACCTTGCTAGTCGCTATTGTGGAGAGGACCGAGGGTTTGAGCACCTTAACTTCATGCCTCTCAAAAGAAATAATACGTGGCAATTTCAAATCACTCTAAAATTTTTACAGCAACTTACTTAGCAAGGCCCCTGCTTATAAATAAGGTTTCAAGTCCACATCATCAAATATGATGCCACATCAACATGTGTTTTGTTGAGGTGTCCAAAAAGACCTCCCAAAAAAGGGTGGACCAATAGTTGTATATTACCTCATTAGTTGCTATTAGCTCATGTTGTATGAACAAGTGAATTTTTATGCTTATGTTTGAGCAAGTTATACTTTAACCCTTTACACATTGATCAACCTTAAACATAGTATTACATTTTACTCAAGTTGTATAGATTGAAAGATTTTTGTGTGGATAAGTCTACACACTCGATAGTTTCATTTTTCTCTCAAAGTTGTATAAATTAAGTGATCTTTTATTATCAGAGGTTGTGTTGGTAATATTTTTTCGTGTCTTATTGTGCCCATATGTAGATTTAAAAATGCAGCATCACAAAGATCCTAGAAAAAAATAGGCTTGTGTATGGCTATAGGGTAACTAAATTGCACTAGCTATAGCATAAGGTCAAAAAAATATCTTCCAAGGTACCCACAAACATTCATGGCCACTCACATATACAACTTTTATCTTTCGATGGTGGTTGGTCTCATTCATGTTATTATCATTTTTGGTAGCATAGGATTTGATGTGTTTTGTTAATCTCTGTATTCCTCACAATTTGGTGTGTTAATTAAATCTTTAATTTTATTCCCTTGTATTAATAACCGAGCTCATTTATACTAGTTAAGGTTTTAACTATGTTATTAATCAATCCCTTATCAAGTATTAGTACCTACCTTTTAGGCAAATATTATTATAATGAGATTTGCCTATCTAGTTATTAATTTTTATACCCACTAACTAATCGTGTGCTATAATTTTTCATAGTTAAGATTATATATTTATCTTTATTAAAATAGACACGCATAATTTTTGTCCAGTAATATCTAAAAAAATAAATTTTTCTATAACTCTATTGGTTTAAAAGTTTAGATCTAGAATTTTAATGGTTAAAAAGTTTAGAGTCTTATTATATACTTCATAAGAATTAAAAAAAGGCACCTATTTCCTTGGTATAGGGTGACTAAGGAAGGGGAGAATGCTAGTTTGTATTAAATCATTCATAGCTTGTATTATTTGTTTTGATGGGATTTACAAATTTGATTGATAGGTGAATTTGTAGGAAATGCATACATATCCATACAATGTGATGTTGTGTTGAGTGGAAAATTTGAAGGTGGAAGAAGATGGCATTGTGGTCATGGGAGATGGTGTTTGTAGTGGGAGTGGTGATATATGGGATGGTGGGGGAACTAGTGCACAAGAGAATACTCATGAAGCATGTTGAACCCTTATCGGATGATGCACCTCTTGGTTGATTCTTGGAGGGGAGATCAATGTTCTATTTCTCCCACCTTTCCCATGACATCGATATTTCATAAGAGGGAAGCCTCAAGCTCCACCAAGCCACCCTCTATATCCTTGACCAACTCCTCCAACTCACCACCCACACCTTCTCCAACGTTAAGTATTTCTAAAGAGCACTTGATCTTTTCCTGCATTTTGAACTCGATCGAATGCTATTAAAGATTTTAGATTTCTATAGTTAGACATAATACCATGTATCTTCATACCATCGTGTAGTGTTTGTAATTGTATGCTTGAGACATGTGAGGAAGGGAATTATGGTGAGTGTAATATATTGTGATGTTGCTGGTAGAATGATCATTTTTGATGCACCTAAACTAAAGGCCTTCCACTACCAATGGACATTAATTCAGAATTGGTTATTTCTAGTTTGTAGAGGGAAGGGATGTTGTAGGAAAGTAAATAAGATAGATTCCACCATTGTTAGATCGAGAGCTTAATAGCAAGTAAATTAGATAACTAATCTAGTTGGTTGATTGCCTTTTGTCATTGGGAACTAAATTTCAATGTCATCATTGAGAGATTAATAACATGCAAATTATATAACGAATCTAGTTAGCAGATTACCTTTTGTCAATGGGAACTAAATTTTCAATGTTGTCATTGAGAGCTTAATTGTGTGCAAATTGGATAACTAATCTTGCTGGTTTATTACCTTCTATGAATGGGAACCAAATCCAAGAGGACTACTAAAATCATAATTGATTTTCTTAGGTCCTTTGTAAATGTTAATAGCTTATTAGCAAAGAGTAACATTTCACTTTAATTCATTGGTTATACTGTCCAAGGTTGGAGATGCTTAATCATTCATGTTTGGTGAATGATACTAATATCATGTGCTCATGATTAGTATCGATGAATCAATTCTTGGAGGAGAGATCCATGCTTTATATCTCCCACCTTGCCCATGGCATTGACATTCAATAGGAGGGTAGCCTCAAACTCCACCAAGATACCCACTATATCCTTGACTAACTCCTCCAACTCGCCACCTGCACCTTCTCCAATGTTACGTGTATTTCTAAAGAGCACTTGCTCTTTTCTACTTTTTGAACTTGATTGAATCTAATTAAAGATTTTAGATTTCTATAGTTAGATATAATATCATGTGTCTTGATACCATTGTGTAGCATTTGTAATTGAATGCTTGAGACATGTGAGGAGAAAATTATGGTGGGTGTAATATTCTATGATGTTTCTGGTAGAATGATCCTTAAATTGAAATCCTTCCACTACCAATGGACATTAATTCAAAATTGCTTAATTCTAATTTAGAGAGGGGAGGGATGTTGTAATGTTGTAGGAAAGTAAAGAAGATAGCTTTCAACATTGTTATTAAGAGATTAATAGTGAGCAAATTAGATAACTAATCTAGTTGGTTGATTGCCTTCTACCATTGGGAACTAAATTTCCAACATCATCATTGAGAGCTTAATAACATGCAAATTGGATAGCTAATCTTTTTGGATTCATATTACCTTTTGTTAGTAGAAATTAAATTTTTAACATGTCATTGAGAGCATAATTGTGTGCAAATTGGATAAGTAATCTTGTTGGTTTATTATCTTCTATTAATGGGAACTAAATCCATAAGGCTACTAAGATCAGAATTGATTTGGTAAGATCCCTTGTGAATGCTTATAGCTTATTAGAAAAGAGTCACATTTCATTTCAATTCATTGGATATATGGTCCAAGGTTTGAGATGCTTAATCATTCATGTTTGGTGAATGATACTAATATCATGGCCATGATTAGTATCAATGCCAATATCATTAATATTTGTTCATTATGTGAGGATCAAGAGGAATAACCCCATTTACATCACACCATCTCTAGATTTCCATCGTCTTCCTCGTGAGATGCTCTTTACTCCTCATCTTGTTGGCTTGTCTTTTAGTTGATGTGATTTGCATAGGAGAAAGATAAGAGAGACAAAGAGCCAATGCGTGGCATAAATACAAATTAGATTTATATTTATTTATTAAAAAAATTATACATTCAAAAATACAAACTCTAGAGTTGTTGCTTTCTTTTCTTCCCCTACAAAAACTATTAACTAGCCCCCCTTTCCTCTTTTCTAAAGTTGATTGCACACTACTATTGTTGTTGTCCCTCTTCTTTCTAGAGTGAGGTCCTTTTCTTTTTTCAGAGCTGTCAACTCCATCATTCCTTTCCATAGTGTCTTCTCTATTCTCATTTTCTAGAGATGTCAACTGTATGCTCCTTTCTAGGTTTACCTGCAATATTCCTTTATCTCATAAATGTTTTGGAAAAACCCATTTCTGAAGTTGTCTTCTCTCTAGACTCCCTACTCACTTTTATGGTTCTATTCTTTTCTTTTTGTTGTTCTACCTTTTCCTTTTCCTACTAACTCGAAAACTCAAACATAACTACCCTAGTATAAATGAACTCTGACCAACCAATCAACATTCCATGTTTTATATAAGGAAGTAGTATCAATGGATTCCAAAAAAGATTTACAAAGGAAACGAATTAAGTGTATGACATTTACTCAAAATTAGATTTTCCAATACTCACCCTTAATCTAGAGTCTATTATCATGCATGTAGATAATCATTTTTTTATCTCTAGAATATCTCCATAGTTACCTAGTGATTTCTAGAGCTGTTTGGTGATCTCTATAGCTAATTGGTGATTTTTAGAGCTATTTTTTGAGCTAATTTCAAAGTTGTTTCTAGGGATAATTTCCAAAGGTAGTTCATAGAACTTGTAGATAGAAAAACCTAGACTAGAGTCTAAGGTTTTATACTCTGTTATATGTAGTAAACCATAGAACATTTATATACTTTGTTATGTGGTACAAGGTGGCTAAGGAAGGCGAGAACACTAGTTTATATTAAATCATTCATAGGTTGTATTATTTGTTTTGATGGGATTTATAAATTTGAGTGGTAGGTGAAGTTGTAGGAAAATGCAGACATTCCCATACGATGTGATGTTGTGTTGAATGGAAAATTTGAAGGTGGCAGAAGATGAGATTGTGGTCATGGGAGATGGTGTTTGTAGTGGAAGTGGTGATATACATGATGGTGGGGGAATTGGCACACAAGAGAATACTCATGAAGCATGTTGAACCCTTGATTGGAGGGGAGATTCATGTTCCATCTCTCCCACCTTGCCCATGACATCGACATTTCATAGGAGGGAAGCCACAATCTCCACCAAGCTGCCCTCTATATCCTTGACCAACTCCTCCAACTTGCCACCCACACCTTCTCCAATGTTAGGTATTTCTAAAGAGCACTTGATCTTTTCCTGCATTTTGAACTCGATTGAATGCTATTAAAGATTTTAGATTTCTATAGTTAGACATAATATCATGTATCTTCATACCATCATGTAGTATTTGTAATTGTATGCTTGAGACATGTGAGGAAGGGAATTATGGTGAGTGTAATATTTTGTGATGTTGTTGGTAGAATGATCATTTTTTATGCACCTAAAGTAAAGACCTTCCACTACCAATGTACATTAATTCAGATTTGGTTATCTCAAGTTTGCAAAGGGGAGGGATTTTGTAGTGTTATAGGAAAGTAAAGAAGATAGATTCCAACATTGTTAGATTGAGAACTTAATAGTGAGAAATATAGATAACTAATCTAGTTGGTTGATTGCCTTTTGTCATTGGGAACTAAATTTTAACATCATTAATGAGATATTAATAGCATGCAAATTAGATAACTAATCTAGTTGGTAGATTACCATTTGTCAATGGGAACTAAATTTTCAATGTTATCATTGAGAGCTTAGAAGTATGCAAATTGGATAACTAATCTTGTTGGTTTATTACCTTCTATGAATGAGAATTAAATCTAAGAGGCTACTAAAATCAGAATTGATTGTCTTAGGTCCTTTGCAAATGTTAATAGCTTATTAGCAAAGAGTAACATTTCACTTCACTTCACTGTTTATATGGTCCAAGGTTGAATATTATTAATCATTTGTCATGCCCGCATTTTCTAGGCGGTCACAACATGCATCACACGTGTCATGTCCACATCTGTCATGTGGTCATGACACGAAATATCAAAATTTTTTCCCACGTTCCCCTAGAAACCCCCTCGCATGCGTAAGCATGCTCGGTGGTGTACGCTCAAGGTGAAAACACTACAGTTGTCGGCGGGGTACTAAGTACAATTGCGTTCACCCAGACGCAAGCGGTCCAACAAGGGGGTCTCCACAACGCCGTTAACATCGCTACAAGGTTTGTAATATCAAGGTTCCTAACCCTAAATCTCAGAAGATTCTGGCAGCATAACGCCTCACGGCGTGAGTGAGAATCATTAAACAATACACTTATTACTGGGTTCCCTGATAGTTTAACAACTTCCCACGATGCCTTATTCATAATGAATTTACACTTGATCTTCCTATTTGGTCATTTTTTAACAAAGCACGATTATCTGTATCATTTCTCATCTCCTGAAATATACTCCTCCTTTGGACTTAGTATTCTCAACAAGGTCATTCATTTGCCCTCTCTTCCATTTCTCTGGATCTTAATTTTGATTGTATTTCTATCGTGATCACCTTAACTATTTCTCTGAAATTTATTTTGTTTATATTTCGGTCTCTCTCTCTTTTGGTTTCTAAGTTTTCTTTATGTTTATCCTGTCTTTTCTTCATATTCTTCATCAATCAGAGTTATCACTGTATATATATATATATTTACATTAATCCTAATTCCCAGATGGATCAGATCTCATAAACTGGTTTACTACTTTGCTGGACTCAGTCTCCTAGTTTTCTCCGCTCTAGGATGTACCTCTACACTTGTATTAAATGAAAAATCATCTTGTTTCTAAGCAAGATTATTGGAAGGATGAACTTACTTAGTTCTCTTAGCCCAGTTCGGAAATGCTGCGCATTTTCTCCTTTTTGTTTTCCAATGTTAGTTTTTCTTCTTCTTTCTCTCTTTAATTTTTCTGAATTGGACGTTTACTAGACTATAGTTGAGTTTAACTGGCCACACATGGAATGTCTGTGATGGCTTCTTTACGTTTATTTCCAGTGTTCTTTTTAAAGGGAGACGCATAATTTTCCTCTTCATTTTCCTGATTATTAATTTATGATAATTGTGAAACTTCTGAGAAACTCTTCTTAAAATAAATTATACTTATATATATATGTGTTTATAATATTTTTTTTTGACATTTATAATAAATTCTTCCTTTGTCTTTATTAATTCTCTTAATATAATTTTTTTTTTATTTGTATTAAGGGAATTATGACTTCTCCTTTAGATTGATAGCAAATAATTCTCATATATATATATAAATATATATATATATATATATTTATATATATATATATATACATTATTATATTCCTTTATTTTATTGCAATGTAGGCTCTCCTCTTTATAAAAAGCCCAAACTATGGAACCAAATCATATTTTATTTGGTTATTTTGTTTGAAAACCCTAACTGTCTTTATATTTTTTTTTTATGCTGTTAGGGCAGAGGGCAAGAGAGGCGGCGGCGTCCATAGGGTAGAGGTGATGCAGTGGACGGTGGAGTGGGCGGAGCACAGAGATGGGAGCGCAGGAAAGAGGGCAGGCGGTGGTGTGAAGTGTGGAGTTTGCAGTGGAAGGGAGTGGGGCGGTGTTTGGGCTGCGGCGGAGGAGTGCTGGCCGTGCAAGGAGCGACAGACGGGGCTTCGCAGGTGGGGAAGTGTGGAGTCCGCAGTTTAAAAGCCGCGGCGCTATGTATATTCACAGGGGGGGTGTGGGGAGGGGCGGAGCCCCCACCCACATCCCACTACGTGGGGTGTGGGTGGGGGTTCCGCCCCTCCCCACACCCAAAAGGCTCGTCGATGGTGGTGGGAAGGTTCAAACCCTTCCCACCACCACCATACTTTGTTTTTTTTAAAGTGTTGTGTACACAGCGAATCAACCAGCTAACAATGTATTTTATTTTTCAATGAAATTTCTTTTTGTTATTTTAATAACCTCTCTAATTACAATTAAATATATATATATATATCTCACGACTTCTCTCAGGCATATTTCTTTCACAGTTCTTCTACTAAATAGAAAGTTATAAATACAGAGACACAACAAAATAAAGCTATTTTAACTGGTAATCACAGTTTCATATAATAGTTGAAAATTTTAAATATAGAGAATAAAGTTAAAATCTATCTAACTGCCATTTACAATCACTGTTCATTTAAGAATTGAAATTATAAATGCAGAGAATTAAACATAACTCCATTTAACTGCCATCCACAATTTTCTTAGTATATGTATATGCAATCTTCTGAAATTTGATTTTATATAGATAGTGATAAACCAGAGATATAGTAAAATCAATTTTCCCTTATAACTTGTTAAATTCAATTTAATATATAAAGCATATATAGTTCAAATTACATTGGCTCACATCTAGTAAGATTATGACTATACCACTTTTTTTTTCTATTTTTTTATTATATATATATATATCTTTTATTTCCAATAATAATAAAAAAAATTACAATATATAACAAGGATAATTAACTATATTCATTCCTTCCTTCCAAACAAAACTATAGATAAAATTTATCATCTTTGTCTAAATCAATAACAAATTTCAATACAAAAGATAAATTTATTCATCTTTGTCTAAATCAATACAAATTTCATTACATAACAATTAGTTTCACCAAGTATAAAAAAAAAAAAAAAAAAAAACATCCATAACAAACAATACTGAAGGGAAGAATTTCTCTCTTTTCCCAGACAATAATTCTTACAACTTCAGAGGGAGAAAATCCCTCCACAATGAACTTAAACAGGATGAAACTCAATGAACCAAACTCTCCTTATAGTAAGGATGAGATACATTCTCCCTAAATTGCAGAACTCCTCCAATTCCATCAATAAGCTTCAAGAGGAAACCTGCATATTCAAAAATAAAGAAGAAAACACCACTCATCTAGCTCTCCTCCCTACCGTAGACCTGCAAGAGGGTCACCCCCGAGCTAGGGAGATCATCCACACACCTAGGGTATTTTCACAAACCGCTTCACAACAAGGAACAACAACAAACCCAAAACTCACATACACCCGTGGATAAATTACACAACACAAAAACTCAACTACAGTGAGCTTCACAAGGGGTAGGAGAGTGGACACACTCAACTCCAGAGTGTCACCCTTACAGATAATATAACCAACACAATTTCTCTTGGCCTCAAGCCAAATGACACAATTCTTTTCAAAGTCACACTCACATATCCTCAAGGCTTTCAACATCCCAAAAGAACCAGGTATGCACCCGAGGAGGATCACTCCTCCCCTACCCCACACTTGATGAGCATTTCTCCCAAGTGGGAGAAGTTCTGTCAACAACCCAACAACGTTTCCCCACAATAACAACATTTACATCACAAGCAAATAAATAACTTTCACACACTTTTCATGCAACACATTAGATATACAACAGAAGGAGTATAAGACCAACCGTACAAAGCCCTTCAAAGGATGAAGCTGATGTAGAGCTCCACTGAGATCTCCTCCCACCTAAGTCACCAACTCCCTCTCCCTTTCCTCTCTCTCCAAAACAATAAAAAAATCCCATAAAACTCTTCAAACTCTCCCCATTCAACAACCCCCAAACTCATCCCAAAAGTAGGATTAAAATAACCCAAATTCTATCAGTTTAGGGGAATGGGGAGGTGACAATTGTCACCTCCTCACTCTTCCCCAAACTACTATTGTGTCCCAAGGGATGAGTGTTGGCTTATGTCACTCACCCATCCCTAAAGTCCTCCTTATCCCTTACCTCATGTCATTTCTCTTACGCATGGGAGAAATAAAAGGAGTTAAAGGAGGAAAAGACATGTGACCCATGCCTCTTCTTCCTTCCTTCATTATGGATGACCACACAACTCATGGGGAATCTCACTAATGGTGAGGGTGACTTCAAGTCAATTCCTCCATAATTGATGGGTTTGTAGTCATCTCTTACCTTGGGGATTGAAGAGGGATGGGTTTGGTTTTGGTACAACCCATCCTATCCTTCCCATTCCTCCAAAATTCGTCACTTAACTTCAGTGTGAAGTTAAGATGACTATATGGAGGTTACCCAAGGGTTACCCATGCCAAATGGGACCCTGGACCCATGGGGTATAACCTAGGGTCAACTTTAACCTATTCAGGACACCCAGGGTCAGTTTAAAACACAAGAAAAGGCCTCAAAAATTTAAATAAAAGAAAAGAAATTCAAATTCAATTTTTTTTTAACAACACAAATCATAATTCAGTGTTACAAGAGGGTAGACCTAACCCATTCGACCTTATGAAAGACCACATTACAACACCACATCAAACACAGAGTTGATCTTGGTTCCTCGTGGAACCAGATCGGCTTAACAAGGGATAACAACAAAAAGGTGCGGAATGATCTCCAGTATCTGTGGTTTGATTAGTAAATCCTGTACACTCAATTACAAGATCAGTTTCACATATAATCATCATAGCCGAAGCAACTTAAAAACATGCATTACCATGACATAGTTCTAAATAGCATAAATGACATCATATTACAATTTTCTTTCCATCATCACCTAATTAACTTTTCTGAAATGTAAACGTTATCCAAACATCACCCAATTAGTTTTTCCTTTATCATAATAAAGTTTAATAGTTGGAAAATCCGGGAACTACTGTCTCACAAATATAAAAGTATCAGTAAACAGTAATGTAAGTAGTCACAAGAACAGAAGTAAAAAGGGTAGTCCTCACATCATTCATGTTTGGTGAATGATACTAATATCACATGTCCATGATTAGTATAAATGAATCAATTCTTGGAGGAGAGATCAATGCTTCATCTCTCCCACTTTTCCCATGACATTGGAATTCAATAGGAGGGTAGCATCAACCTCCACCAAGCTACCCTCTATATCCTTGACTAACTCCAACTCACCACCTACACCTTCTCCAATGTTACGTATTTCTAAAGAGCACTTGATCTTTTTCTACTTTTTGAACTTGATTGAATTTAATTAAATCTTTTATATTTCCATAGTTAGACATAGTATCATCTATCTTGATACCATTGTGTAGCATTTGTAATTGAATGCTTGAGACATGTGAGGAAGGGAATTATGGTGGGTGTAATATTCTATAATGTTGCTGGTAGAATGATCTTTTTTGATGCACTTAAATAGAAATCCTTCCACTAGTAATGGACATTAATTCAGAATTGGTTAATTCCAATTTAAAGAGGGGAGGGATGTTGTAATTTTGTAGGAAAGTAAAGAAGATAGCTTTCAACATTGTTATTAAGAGCTTAATAGTGAACAAATTAGATAACTAATCGAGTTGGTTGATTGCCTTCTATCATCGGGAACTAAATTTCCAACATCATCATTGCGATCTTAATAGCATGTAAATTGGATAACTAATCTTTTTGGATGATTACCTTTTGTTAGTAGGAATTGAATTTTTAACATGTCATTGAGAGCATAACAATGTGCAAATTGGATAAGTAATCTTGTTGGTTTTTTATCTTCTATTAATGGGAACTAAATCCACAAGGCTATTGAGATTATAATTGCTTTGGTAAGATCCCTTGTTAATGTTTATAGCTTATTAGAAAAGAGTGACATTGTTAGAATAAATAAGGTTTACAATTTGAATATAGTTTTAAATAAATTAATTAATATGTATATGTTTTAATTTATAGGTTAGTTGTTAGTTTAATATTTGGGAGTTGTCTTCTCATTGAGATAGTTGAAGAAGTTACTTGTACAGGAATATGTAAGGCTTTATAAAGCCATAATGTTTTGTATTAAAGATAACCGAGAAATATAAACTATATCATTTTCTATATTATTTACAATAACGGTTTGATCTGCTATATTGTTTTTGCTCACCATATTCTAATATGGTATTAGAGCATTTGTATGATTATGTGTCGTGAAGATTTGCAATGAAGAAATTGATCACCAAGTTTCTATTGGCTTAGGAAGTTTGTTGTTTGAATGAGGCTATTAGAGGACAGAATAAGGCATTGATTGTAATATTACAATATTTAATTTTCCCTTTGAGAGAGAAACAATATGAGGATGTAGACTCTTCAGATGGCTTACTTATGCAATACTCCTTCCAAGAATTACAAATCCTACAAACATTTTTAGTGTGAATCTATATTGTAGAGGATTCATACAAGGACAACACAAAGATGGTAGTGAAGTGGCTTGATAGAGTAAGAAAAGGTTCCAAAAGAGTTCCCTACAGAAGTTGAAACATTGGGTGAACACTCATTATCCTAATTTGGTGAGACTGAAGGGCTTAGTAGACCTTGGTCCTCCGCTCCCCCGAGGTTCAAACTTGGCACTTCTAGTTTTGAAGCCATTAAAAGTATTTTTGTGTGCGTTGCAAATATGGTACACTTTTAAATTCTTCAACTAACACTTCCTTGATTTAGTGAGCCATAGAGGCCGCACCACTTTGGATTAAACAGTGAAAGTTCCCTTGACTGCAGATGTGATCATTGCTAGTTATTATTGACGAGGAAACCTAAAGTGAAAGCTTGCTAGGGTTTAGTAGATATTTCTTTGTGCGTGGGTTGATAGAAAAGTTGAAGAATCACATCTGTTTCTAACATATGAATATATTGCAAAAGGGTAACAATTGCAACAAAACTTAATGTGTAGTATATTTAGTGCATGACTTTGTTATTTATGACATACGTTACAAGTTCAAAACTCAACTCTTTTATTATGGATGGTAAAACAATTTGGAATGATAAGTGAAAAATAATGTGTTTTATTTGTAGTAATAAGGAGTTGGATGTGCTTGTGCTAAGATTAATTGGTGTAGAAAAGAGTGGGAATATATTTTTATGGTGATTTGATAGTCTCAAGTTCAAAATATTACAAATGGTGTGTTTCGTTGATGTATGGGTCCATCATTGGTCGAAATCAACAACACTGTTATTCTTGAGATTTTAACATGGCTAGACAAATGTTTATTCTTGAAGCCATCCATGCTATCCCTGATAGAGATTTGAAAGAATTGTGTGCTTGTGCTATCGAAGATTCTAATGTGACATTAAATGCATAAAGTGTAACAAAATACAATTGGAGGTTGAAGGAAATGGAGGCAAGAGGTCTTTTGTCATCCCGAGCTAGCTTCTCTCTTAGGGGTGATTCATTACATGAGGAGAACTCATCTTCAATATGTGTTCCTTCATAGAGAAAAGGGGGGCTTGGCAGTTTGTGGTAGTATGCACAGTGGATAGTGTAATTCCTGAAATAGGGTGGAGTTAGTGTATCTACATTTACTAAGTTTGTGTATAGTGTAATCTCAGAAATAGGGTAGGACTAGTGTATTCAAAGTAGTTCAATTGTTTTGTACAATAGAGGAGGGATATTGACACACTCGGAGGAGAGTTGTTCTCTCATGTGCAACACTAGAGGAGGCATTTTGACACACTTGGAGGAGATGTGGACATCTAGAGGAAAGTTGTTGTCTAATCCTACAAGGAGGTTGGGGACACTTTATGTTCTCTCATGTTGTACAAAGGTTTGTAGGTTCTATAGTCAGGAGATCCATTGATGGAGTCAGTCTGGTGTTTCCTGGGTGAGCGAGGAGGATTGGTGAAGGTACTTCATCAAAGTCTCCATAAGGGTTGCTATGATCAACTCTTGCAGTGTTTTGTCTCTTGTTTGGATTAATGTAATAAGAGGGGAATGTTGGTTTTATTATGTATGTAAATCTTAAGGGGGGTGTTAGATAAAATAAGGTTTACATTTTGAATGTAGTTTTAAATAAATAAATTAACATGTATATGTTAATTTATAGGTTAGTTGTCAGTTTAATATTTGGGAGTTGTCTTCTCGTTGAGGTAGTTGAAGAAGTACTTGTACGAGAATATGTAAGGCTTTATAAAGCCATAATGTTTTGTATTGAAGATAACCGAGAAATATAAATATAATTTTTCGTATTATTTACAATAATGGTTTGATCTTCTATATTGTGTTTGCTCACCATATTCCAATAGACATTTCGTTTCAATTCATTGGTTATATGGTCCAAGGTTTGAGATACTTAATCATCCATGTTTGGTGAATGATACTAATGTCATAGCCATGAGTAGTATCATTGCCAATATCATTAATGTGTTCATTATGTACGGATTAAGAGGAACAATCCCATTTACATCACACCATCTCTAGATTTTCATTGTCTTCCTCGTGAGATGCTCTTTACTCCTTGACTTGTTGTCTTGTCTTTTAGTTGATGTGATTTGTGTAGGAGAAAGATAAGAGAGACAAAGAGCCAAAGGGTGGCATAAATACAAATTAGATTTATATTTAAATATTAAAAAAATTATACATTCAAAAATATAAACTCTAGATTTGTTGCTTTGTTTTCTTCCTCTACAAAAAATTGTTAATTGGTCTCGCTTTCCTCTTTTTTAAAGTTGATTGCACACTACTACTGTTATTGACCCTCTTCTTTCTAGAGTGAGGTCCTTTGTTTTTTCAAAGCTATCAACTCTATCATTCCTTTCCATATTGCCTTCTCTATTCTTTCTTTCTAAAGTGTCTTCTCTATTCTCCCTTTCTAAAGTGTCTTCTCTCTTCTCTTTTTATAGAGATGTCACCTATATGCTCCTTTCTAGGTTCACTTGCAATATTGGGTATGTGCATGGAAATGGGGGACCAAAAGGAGGTTAAAAGTGGCCACTTTTTACGAAATTAGAAAAAACTGATCTTGCATGAGGAATTGAAGATAGCCACGCTCAAAATTAGAAGATATGATAAGAACAAGTTTTGTAGTGATCTGAGTCTAGTTTCAAAAATACTAATTTTTTCTAAAAATGGTGGAGATTAAGAGGTTCAAATAGGGGGAGCACACAAAGTGCTCTTATTTTTGTTAGAAAAATATAACATAGTGTCTAGGGTGCTCCCCCTAAAATTTTGTCTTTTTTAAGTATTAGACAAATCACAACAATGGAAAATTAGCTAACACCATGTAGTTTATGCCTATTTTTTCTATTAATTTTTTATGAATTTATAAATTTTTAATGAATTTTCCAAGTGGACACATCCTGAAAAATGAAAATTTGAGCATGCTTCCCCCCCCCCCATTTTTTTGAAAACTAATCCCAAAAAAAAAAAAAATTCAATGTGTATAGAATTGAGTCTAGAATCTAAAAATGTAATTTGTTTCAAATATTGATAAATGTGTAAAAAATGACACTAGAAATACTAGACATAGGTTTTCTAAAAAAAGAACACATTGGCAAAAGACTTTGAAGATGGAAACCTTAATGTTATCATATTTTTGAAAAAAATACATGCTTAGAAAGCTAATAAAAAAATTGAAGCCGTCTTGGTATTTTTTCATATTGACATTGAAAAACATGTAAACCATAGGGGAACACGCACGATATTTGGTCAAAATTTCTAACTTTTGTGAAAAACACATCCTTGGTGTCCAAAAGCTACCTCCAACCCTTTGGGTTGGATGCCCAAGGAAAATCTAACCCTTAGGGTTGGAATTTTCCAAAGTAGGAAAAAATGCGAGCATGTTATAAAATAGTTAAAACATGAATTTTATGCATATAACTCTCCCCCTCTCTCTATCTTATTTTCTTTATGCCCCCCCCCCTCTCTCTCGTATTATTCATATTCATCTCTTTGTATCCATTTGACTTATTTTTCCACCTCCTCCCCTCTCTTTTTCACCTCTTAACCCTAGCTTTCCTAGTTTTCCTTTTCCTTTCCAATTTTCCTTTAGATCCCACCAATTTTTCCCTATTTTACTATTTTCCACCTCTCCTCTCATCATTCTTCCCATCCAATTAAATTTTGTTTTAACTTGTTTCCATTTTATCCTCCCAATTTATATCCTCATCCCTCTTTGCATGTCCTAGTTTTCTTGTTTCCATTTCCTTTGTTGATAAGGGAGAGGGAGGAAGAGGGAGAAAGGGGGAGATTGAGGGAAGAGAGAGAGAGAGAGAGAGAGAGAGAGAGAGAGAGAGAGAGAGAGAGAGAGGAGAGAGAGAGAGAGAGAGAGAGAGAGAGAGAGAGAGAGAGAGGAGAGAGAGAAGAGAGAGGAGAGATGAGAGAGAGAGGAGAGAGAGTCCTAGTTTTCTCGTTTCCATTTCCATTGTTGATAAGGGAGAGGGAGGGAGAGAGGGGGGAAATAGAGGGGAGAGATAGGGAGATAGATGAATGATAGGGGAGAGAGAGGCAAGAGATAAAGAGATAGGGAGAGATAGGTAGGTAGGGAGAGAGGCAAGAGATAAAGAGATAGGGAGATATAGAGTGAGGAGACAAATAGGGAGAGATAGGGAGATAGGGAGAGATAGAGGAGACAGAGGAGAGAGATAGGGAGATATAGAGTGAAGGATCCAGAGACATAGGGAGAGAGATAGAGAGGTAGAGGGACGATAGAGATAGGGGAGATAGGGATATAGAGGTTTAGGGTTGCTTAGGTTTAGGGTTTAGGGGCATTATTTAGGGTTTAGGGAGAGATAGGGAGAGAGAGAGAGGAGATAGAGGGGAGAGATATGGAGATAGAGAGTGAGGGAGATGTCTAGAGACATAGGGAGAGAGATTGAGAGGTAGAGGGACGATAGAGATAGGGAGATAGGGGAGGGATAAGAATATAGAGGTTTAGGGTTGCTCAGGTTTAGGGTTTAGGGGTTTATGGTTGCTCGAGTTTAGGGTTTAGGGGTTTAGGTTTGCTCAGGTTTAGGGTTTAGGGGTTAGGGGTTAGGGGTTAAGGTTTAGGGGTTTAGGGTTAGGGTTTAGGGTTTAGAGAGAGATAGAGAGAGGACGATAGGGAGAGATAGAGGAGACAGAGGGGAGAGATATGGAGATAGAGAGTGAGGGACATGTCCAAAGACATAGGTAGAGATTGAGAGGTAGAGGGACGATAGAGATAGGGAGATAGGGGAGAGATAGGGAGATATAGGTTTAGGGTTGCTTGGGTTTAGGGTTTAGGGGCATTATTTAGGGCTTTAGGGTTTATGGTTTAGGGGTTGGGGGTTAAGGTTTAGAGGTTTAGGATTTAGGGTTTAGAGAAAGAGAGAGGAGACCGAGGGATAGATAGTGAGATAGAGAGTGAGGGACATGTCTAGAGACATAGGAGAGAGATTAAGAGGTAGAGGGTGTTGTTATATGGAGCCTAATCAGACTCGAAGGTTAAATTTACCCCACTTTTATCAGAGCGGTTTCCCCCCAAGTCATTTAACAGGGTCAAGGGGTAGTGCCCCTAGCGGGGGTTTGGGGGCAGCACCCCTGGCGCGTTCTCTACCACGATATAGGGCGGGGTTGAGGGGTAGCGCCCCCGAAACCTCCAACAATTTTTTATTATTTTATTAAGGCATCGGGAGTTATTTTTCTATTGGCTAACATAAAAAACCCTATTTTTGTAAGCGACATAAGGCTTGATAAAATTGGCTAAGCGTTAGGGTTTCTGTTGATGTATTGTAGCATTTTGCAGCGATGTTGAGTTGCAAGGATTACTAGTTGTAATCAGTTTGATTTACTGGATAATAATATTGGACTCTTTGTTGGTGGATGTAGCCCGAGTTTGGGTGAACCACGTTAAAACTTGTCTCTCGTTGTTATTATTTCTGTGTATTTCCATTCCTCTATTTAATCTTTATTTGCATTTAATGATATCTTCTGCCAGCTAACCCTAACAGAGGGATGATAGAGATAGGGAGATAGAGGTTTAGGGTTTCTTGGGTTTAGGTTTTAGGATTTAGGGGTTAGGGGTTAGGTTTAGGGTTGCTCGGGTTTAGGATTTATGGGTTAGGAGTTAAGGTTTAGGGGTTTAGTATTGCTCGGTTTAGAGTTTAGGGTTTAGGGTTGAGAGAGAGAGAGAGAGAGGAGAGAGAGAGAGAGGAGAGAGAGAGAGAGGAAGAGAGAGAGAGAGAGAGGAGAGAGAGAGAGAGAGAGAGAGAGAGAGAGAGAGAGAGAGAGAGAGAGAGAGGAGAGAGAGAGAGAGAGAGAGAGAGAGAGAGA
The DNA here is from genome assembly GCA_027924645.1 of Cunninghamia lanceolata. NCBI lineage: Eukaryota > Viridiplantae > Streptophyta > Pinopsida > Cupressales > Cupressaceae > Cunninghamia > Cunninghamia lanceolata. Next base: position 2,837,405 of record BSBN01001593.1, on the reverse strand, counting down.
GAGAGAGAGAGAGAGAGAGAGAGAGAGAGAGAGAGAGAGAGAGAGAGAGAGAGAGAGCAAACTTATACCTACCCTAAGTGTAGCCCATGGGTATATTTAGGGAATTGAGAGATAGAGGGATGATAGAGATAGGGAGATGAGGGTTTAGGGGTTAGGGTTTAGGGATAGATAGAAATAGATAGAGAGAGTTAGAAAGAGATAGCTAGAGAGAGAGAAAGAGTTTGTGAAATAATCTAGAAGAGAGATATAAATAGCATTTTAGCTAGTTTAAAAACACACTCGCATTATAACACGAGCACATTTTTAACTAGTTAAAATAATGTCTAACAACCTACAAAAAGGCATGCCACATGATTTTTGGTGCAGATGCTCTGTTTTATTCCTTGTTCTACGTCTTTTTTGACATTGAAAGAGACTTTTCATGATTTTGAGGTTCTCCCCATCATTGGTTGACAAAATTGATGTATTTTTTGTTCTTGTTTCAATGCACAAGATTCCAATTACATGTTTTAAATTAAAATTTGATATTGGAAAGCTTTTTTTTCATGTTTTGAGGGATTGCAACACTAGATTGAATAAACTAACTAGATTTTTGTTTTACATTGACAAAAAATAATGTAATTATGCATGTTTTGTACTATAACTTGATAATTATCAAATATTTTTTGTGTTCTTTTGACCATTGCTTAAGAGTGATATAGAATTCAATACTATTGGTGCCTGAATTGGCTCTCAGTTTTGGAGCAATTTTCATGAAGGCACCTTCCCAAAAAATCCAAAAAAGTTTAAGTTTTGGCACCCCTTCAGTGTTTTTCAGCATCTGCATCATAGTTTTTGAGGAGTTGGTCTTCGTGTTTTCTCCATCGGCATGAGTTCATTTTTGTGTCTTTGACATTTCGGTTGAACTTGAACCCCTTTTCTCAAAGTTCAATAGTTCAATGGTTCAAGGTTCAATGGTTCAAAGCTTTGTTGCCAATGGAGTATTGTTTTGGAGGTTTGAACCTCACCGACGTACCTTAGTATTGAACCTCGCCATTGAACCGGTTCATCAGGGTTCGCGGGGTTACTTTTATGTTGCCGATAGAGTTGGTATCGGCATTGAACTTCTCAGTTTAACCTCTCATTTGAACCATCGGGTTGAACAGGTTCAAGGTTCAATGGTTCAAAGCTTTATGTTTTTGGTCTTATCGGAGGCGTCGGCATCATCGGCGAAGGATTTTTGAGTTGGGCCGACAGTTGGGAGTCTGGCCGATGGTGGAGTTGATGTTTGGCATATCAGGGTGACGAGGGAGTGTGTCTTGGCGACAGGAGGACCGTCGGCGAGACTATTGCTATCGGCAGAGGGGTTTTGGTCTCTGCCAATATCGTTACTCAGGCCGATGGGGATTTGGGCATGTGTGTGGTCGCTAAGACCTTGATCTATCGGCGAAGGAATTTGTGGTCTCCCCGATAGTTTTGGTCATACCAATGGAGGAGGAAGGTGGACTGGTAGCCGCTAAGGGGAATGTGGAGTTTGTGGTTGGTGAGACCATTGAGATCGGCAGGAGGAATTTCACATTGGCCGATGGTGTCGGTCACACCGACAGGGTAGTTTGGAGTAGCGATCGGAGAGACTCATGCTATCGGTGGAGGTCTGGAGAGTTGGCTCAATGGTTCATCTCTGGCCGATGATGGGGTATGTGATGTAGGCATCGGTGAGACAACGAAGGTTGGCAAGAGTTTTTTGGGGTTGGCCGATGGCTTAGGTCATAGCGATGGGCTTTTGGAGAAGGAGCATGCGTCGAGCACGGCAAAAGTGCTCGACACCTATTATGCAAGTGACTATGCTTTTAAACTACTAAGGTGGTCTTCTCAATATGCATGTGGGATTAATTTCCCTGCATTTTTGAAACTACGATAAAACACGTTTTGGCGGGAGATTCTTGTTTGAATGCTGCGATGGTTCCCAAGTAGGCCGCGGGTGGTTGAGCCATAAATGGCTATTGTAGCAGGGGTATGGGTGATGGTACACATGATCAGGTTGCCTGATTTCTGGATGAAGACTTCCAGATGGCAGCACAGGGCTCGAGGCCACCCTTGTCTACTTTCTGTCTGATGTAGCAATAACTTCTGAGCGCCATTCCTCCTGAGGACTGTATCTGGCAGTTTTTTGTCAAAACATGTAATTAATTGCTAGAGGTACACTTTTTGGCCGATATAGGCAGGAAGTGTTACTCATTTTGCTATTGTTGAAAGTTGAACATTTGGCTCTGTAATACAATACAGTTGGTTTTGGTTGCTCTGTGCAGCAAAACTTGTGAGTTTATGTATCTCCTGTTGTATGTTTTTTCATGAATGCACTGATTTCATGGTTAATCTTATATGAATAATGCTATGTTTGCATGTGTTGTGCTAATTCTGTCTCCAGTGTTGCATGTATCTTTCTTCTAAGTCTAGGTATTCAAGGAATGTCTAAGATTCTAGAACATAGAATTCCTGTGTTGAATGTTTAATCTCTTAACTTCTGCTCAAGGGGTAGATTAAATTGTTCTCAGAATGAATATTGGGAAGGATATACTACAATAGGGATGCCATAAGTATAGATAGCTTAACACTTTGTATTGGGAGATATCTGTAAGGCAGGTATCATATGTATCCCCCTGAAATCCAGTTTTAGTTGTTCATGTTGATCATTCACAGGTGTATGTCTACTGACTCCAAGCCCTAGATAGGCATCGATCTAGCTTTGTGTTTGTGTTATATACCATGTCCAGCTTTGCATCCAAATATAAAATCAAAATTAAACTCCAAAACAACCATTAGGATAGTAGAATTAGTTTTAGGATCCAAGTCCTCTGTCTACAACTACAAATAGGCCTAAAGCTAGCCCCTTTGCTCTTATCTTACAGTTTTGGTCTACTTACAGGAGGACTTATCTGCTTTCTGTCAACATCCTAGCCTTTATATGCATATCCTCATGGATGTTGAGTAGGGAATACCCCCCTAGGTTTTGCAGAGCCTGAAGAAGAAGAGGAGATAAAATATAGAGTCTATCTCCTACACTGTTGGCCCCTGGCCCAGAGATCCTGTTGATCATTGATGGCTACCTTGTAGGGAAATCTGGGAGTAAGCATCCAGTCTGGGAAAAAACCAACAAATACAATGCCAAGGAAATGAGCAAAAACTCTAACACTAGAGGAGTGTGTTAACAAATGAGACAACTTCATGATAATAAGAAATTGAACTTCACAAATGAAGGTCAACCGTATTTGTCGTTGAATTAGATGATGAAGCGTTGAAGAGAGAAGGAATTGGAGAAACAAAGGGAACAAATGAAAAAACTTTGTGCAAGTAAGAAATCAAATGTGGGGGAACTTGAAGGTATGCCATCTAAGTTGCCATGTCAATTTGATAATGTAGAAAATGTTCAATCTCCAATTGAAAATTATGATGCATTTGCAAATGTTGTAGTAGATGATACACCAATCGATCAAGTGTTTAGTGATCAACATTTATCTTGTGAATCAAGTTTTCCATTGAGAACACCTCCTAGAATTTTGCGTAAAAATCCTAATTTTTTGATTGAAATTGATGAGAATATTCTTAAACCAATGGTTGATAAGATTCCCAAATGTACTTGTAGAAGAAATGTGAATAAGATATGGAACATGTTTTTTCAAAACATAAGTGAAACTAGACGATGTCAATTATTTGTTGAGATGATGAAAAATCTAAAGTTTAGGCCAATCATGAAGATTCTTGGCCTAAGAACATCAAGTGCTAATAGTGAAAAATCTATTGTAAGAAATCTAATCAATTCATATCAAAACATTGGTTCCACCTCATGTGCAACAAAGATAGTAATGCTACATGACATGTCATTACATCAACTATTGTGAGCAATCAAACAAAGAAATCTCACTTGATAAGAAAAACAAGTCAAGCACTAAAGATAAATAGAAAAACTTTGATGAAATCCATTGGGAGGCGTGAAATAATTAAGGACCTGAATAGAAATGAACTATGGGCATTTTCTGGTAGACTCCCACGAAAAGATAAAGCCATAGTTGAAGCCTTAAAATCCCTAATTAAGGAGTTTTTGTTCAATAACACAAGAGTATCTCCCAATCAAAGGGATGTTGTAAGAAGAAGAATTGGTTGTCAAAACCATGAGCCACATCCAAAACATTTTTTAGATGACTCAAACACAATTTTTACCTAAATTTGTAGCTACTTATCCTCAAATTCAAATTAGTCAAAGGTATTTTGAAATGGAAAAACCTTTTTATTTTAAGATAAATCACACACGCACAACTTGTTATTGTGCAGTTCACATGGAATTTTCTATGCATTATGATGTTTATCAACAAAAATGTACATCTTTGCATACTAACAAAGTTTTGCAGGAGTGTATGATAGAGGCTCCACCTAATTTGGCAAGAGATTTCATTTCAAGCATTTTTTGTGAAATGGTAGATGGACAAATGTTTTATAAGACATTATGTTTGGATGGAACATGTGATATTTGAAATGGTTTGCAATGTTTGAGAACTTGTGTACACATGGAGAGTGCACATGCAATTCGAAATAAATTAGTACCTTTTGGAAAATATAAGACAATGACATACAGTCTATAAGATGGTAAAGAAGAAATACCCGTATGAAAGGCATACACATAGAGCTCGATGGTTGGACTTGCAATTAAAGTTATGCAAGAACACATTTCCTCTTCGTACAATTGTGTCAATTGTTGAATTTGTAAAGAATTATACACTACAACCACAGAATGAGGTTCAATCACAGTACTACAACTCCACTCAGGTTGCTATATTTGTGCATATAACATTCATTCATGCATTTGATAGTACATAGGAAGATAGAAATATATTGAGAGAGTATCTTTTTTATATTAGTGATGATATAACACATTCTATAGAGTTTGTGCAAGGTTTCTTTTAGATGTTCTATGGTCATTTGAGTAGTAGGAAAATCATGTTTGATCAACATATCATATGGTTAGATAATTGTGCATCACAATTTAAGAATTCATGAATGTTCTATTAGTTGAGTAGGATGCATATATTCAATGGTGTTCAACATATATGGAATTTCTTTGAGGATGGACATGGAAAAGGGAAGCATGATGGTGCTAGAGCATGTATTAAAAGAGCCTTAGTACGAGAAGAGTTAAAGTACAAGGACAGTGCAAAGTTGACATATGTAGCATCCATCATTGAATGGTGCAACTCTACAATGGGTCCAGGTAATGAAGGTAATTCTAAAGTTTAGGGATTCTTTTGGTTGATAGAAGTGAAAGGAAGCTAGGTGTGCGGAAATGCTTCCTACACTAATCTATTGAGGAGAGGGCTATGCAAATTCAAATTTATCCTAACTATTACAGTGATGTTAAACCATTAACATGAGATATTACAGCAAAACACAAGAGCCAGAAAGAAGATAGAAGAAGAGAGATAGAGATTTACGATGGGGAAAACCCTTATCAGGTGAAAAACCCCACACTCAGAAACCTGCACAATGTATTAACAAATCTGAAAGAATGTTTACAATACACTAGCAATGCAAGCTTCAATGGTCTTTGACACTCATGTCTGGAGTCAATCCGGTAGCATAACAGTCCATGTAAACCTGTGATACAAACTCCATCTCGAAGCATCTATTTAAATAGAACATACAAGGCAATTTTGGACCTTTCTTGGAATGGGCGTCTAATATAGCATCTTGGACCAAAACCCACACCTAGGGACACTTGGTCAACATTGTAGAATGTGTCTGACACTTGTCCACAACTCCCATCCCAAAGAGGTCGCCACTTTCCAAAATGGGCTATGACAGATGGTCTTACGACACTTACAACTGTCATAGAATCTGTCATAGCGGTTACAACTTACAGCTATAAGAGAATCTATCATACACATGCTATAAATCGCATAGTCTCTTACAACACATCATATTCCACCTTGGGGAGCCCAAATATGCTTCATTCAAAGATGCTTCATGACACATGTCATTACTTGTCTTACACACTTCTATTCTCGACTCTTACATGTCATAGATCCGTCATAGGAATCTGTCATAACCGTTTTGGTCAAACATTCCTTACACAACATAGAAGATGCTAACACATGGCAGAATATTCCTACCACTAAGTGGGACGCCTATCTCCTCATGTGAGGACAAAATAACAAGTTGTCATAATCCATGTAGGATTGACACATCACCGTGCCACATCCCACAATATGACAAAGTGGAATTTCTAATTATTTACAACATAGGCAATTGAATAATAAATACAAACATTTCAAATGCAGAGAATTACCAAGGTTGAGACACCTTAATTCCCAACATTCTCCCACTTGTTGAACACCTTGTAAGAGCCAATAGAAAAACATGATTTAACTACTATAAGCTGAGAGGTCCATAGACTCCAAACACCATCTGAACTTCTCTGTGCCCACTAGTTTTGTCAATGCATCTACAACATTATTCAAAGTATCTACCTTCTCCAAATTCATCCTCAATCATGTCCCTCACGAAGTGAAACTGAACATCAATGTGCTTGGTTCTAGCATGGAAAGTTGGACTCTTTGCAAGGCAAATTGCACTCTGATTGTCACAACTGATCGTGATCTAAGCCACATCAATACCAATATTAGAACATAATCTTTTAAGCCAAATGGATTCCTTACAAGCATGAGTTGCTTCCATATACTCAGCTTCTGTCATGGACAAAGCAACAATAGGTTGTCGCTTACTCATCCAACTAATAGCACCACCAAACAGTGTAAAAACATAAGCACTGGTGGATCTCTTGCTGTCAATGTCACCTGCCTAATCTGAATCCACAAATCCATGAATATCAACAGAATGCGGAGGTCCTGAAACATTACCATGATAACAAATGGAATACTCAAAAGTACCCCTCAGATATCTAAACACTCGCTTAACTGCATCCCAATGAACCCGTCCAGGATTAGCCATAAATCAACTACAGACTCCCATTGCTTGGGCAATGTTTGGTCTTGTGCAGACCATAGCATACATCAAACTACCAACATCACTAGCATAAGGTACTCTGCTCATGTCCTCCACCTCACTAGGAGATTTTGGACAATCCTTAACAGATAACTTTGTCCCGAAGGAAACAGGAACACACAATGGTCTACAATCTTCCATGCTGAATCTATCCAACACGGTCTTAACATACTTACTCTGACTTAACTAAAGTTTTCTGTTGGTTTTGTCTCTTCTGATTTCCATTCCTAGAATGTACCTGGCTGCCCCTAAATCTTTCATTTCAAACTAAACTGACAACTGGGATTTAAAATCAGAAATCATATTCTTACCCTTCCCAATGAGCAACATATCATCAACATACAGTGCAACAATGAGAATACGATCACCATCAAACTTATAATAAATACAGTGATCCAATTTTGATCTCACAAATCTAATTGACAACACAAAGGCATCAAACTTCAAGTACCATCTCCTAGGGGATTGCTTCAAACCATACAAAGACTTCTTAAGTTTGCAAACCAAATTTTCTTTACCTTTTACCATGTAATGCTTTGGCTGTGACATGTAGATTTCCTCCTCCAAGTCACCGTGAAGGAAAGATGTCTTCACATCCATCTGTTCTACCTCCAAGTCATAAGCTGCTGCGAGAGACAACATGAATCAAATGGATTTCATCTTTACAATAGGAGAGAAAATCTCACCATAATCTATACCCTCCACTTGTGAATACCCCTTCGCAACCAATCTGGCCTTATACTTCTCAATACTGCCATCTGCACCAATCTTCTTCTTGAACACCCATTTGCATCCAACAGGTTTCTGTCCAGGAGGCAAAGGCACCAAGTCCCAAGTTTGATTCTTTTCCAAAGAAGCCATTTCTTCCTCCATGGCCTCCTTCCAGGAACCTACATCCTTCATATCCAAAGCCTCTGATACAGTTCTAGGTTCATCACTATTAGTGAGCAAAGCATAAGCACAAATAGAATCAAGCAATGTAAAACCAAACCTTTTAGGTTGCTTCCTTATCCATGTAGACCTCCTCAAGAGCTGAGGTTGAGGTTCAGCTTCTTCTTCTTATGAGCTTTTAGAGCTGCTAGAGCTCTCCTCATCATCAGGTCCAACATTGTCTTTTTGTTCAGTCTTCTCAGGGGTGAGAGGAAACTGAACAACATCCTCTTTCTTTTCTTTTTCTTCTAGTTGCAAAATAGTGGAAGAAGGTGTAAGCTCTCTGAAGATGACACTTCTGCTATATAACACTTTTTCAGCCACGGGGTCCCAAAGCTTGTATCCTTTCACACCAACAGAATAGCCGATGGAGATACACTTGACAGCTTTGTTCTCCAACTTTGACCACTTCTCCTTAGGCACATGTGCATATGCCTCACAACTAAAAAACATGAAGATGCCTTACTGAACGCTTTCTACCAGACCTCACCTCCATGGGTGTCTTTCCAACAAGAGTTGATGTAGGAGATCTGTTTACCAGATAGCAAGCAGCGGCAATAGCTTCAGCCCAAAACTTTTGTTCTAGACCAGCTCCACTAAGCGTACTCCTAGCCTTCTCCATTAGTGTTTTGTTCATCCTCTCTACAACTCCATTTTGCTGCAGTGTGTATGGAGTTGTCATATGTCTTTCAATCCCAAGTTCCTTGCAATAGTTATCAAATTCTGTAGAACAGAACTCACCACCGTTGTCAGTTCTCAAACATTTAATCTTTTTACCAGTCTGATTTTCAGCAAAGGCTTTAAACTCCTTAAACTTGCTATAGACTTCAGATTTGCTTCTGAGAAAATAAATCCATGTCCTTCTACTGTAATCATCTATAAAAGATACAAAGTATACAAATTTTGATAATGAAGGAACATTAATAGGACCAAACACATCATAATGAATGAGGTCCAACACACCAGAAGACTTATGAGAACTCGAGTAAAACCGAACACAGTTTTATTTTCCATAAATGCAATGTTCACAAAAGTCAAACTCAAGATTACAATCATCTAACCCCTCAATGAGGTTCTTATTTTTTAGGGTACGCAGACCCTTCTCACCAATGTGGCCAAATCTCTTATGCCATAACATTGTCTTTTATGCAGGAAGTTTAACTTCCAATGCACTATTACAACCATCAAGACTAGAAACAATAGATTTCTTCACTGCTCATTCAGATGGTGGGGATGAAGTGACTGCTGCCCTCTTCCTTGAGTTAGAAGAACTATTACATTGTGCAATGCATGCTTCCAGCTAAAACAGAGTAAATCTCTAAGTACCCTTAGCAAGCACCATAGATCCTCTAGTCATCTTGCATCCTTCTTTCAAAAAGACAACCTGTACACCTGCATCATTCAAACTACTTACAGAAAGCAGGTTCCGTGCTAAGCCTGGGATGTGCATAACCCCAGAGATCCCCTTCACTTGATCATCAGGGAATCGGATAGAGACTCTTCCATGACCAACGATCTTTAGATGAGAGTTGTCACCTAGATACACCTTTCCACCATCGAACTCCTCATACTTAGTGAACCAATCTCGATACAAGGTCATGTGGAATGATGCACCAGAGTCAATTAGCCACACATCATCAGATGCATGGGTTGTCAGGGCTATGATGAAGGCATCACCGTCATCTTGTGATTTGTGAGAATCTAAATCAGGAGCTTTCTTCTTTTTCTTCTTCTCCTCTTTGTATTCCTTTCAGAAATGCCCGGTCTTGCCACAGTTCCAACAAAGAGCCTTGGACTTTCCAGGAGATTTGGATCTACTCTTCTTAGCGTTTTTGTCCTTCTTCTTCCCTTTCTCCTTGGGTCTTCCATGAACTGTAAGGGCTTCTTTGGCTTCCTTAGAAGACTTTCTTCGCATCTCTTCAGATAACAGAGAAGAAACCACCTCTTCCATTTTGAATGTGGATGTGGTGCTTCCGATTGCCATGACAAGATGATCCCATGAGTCTGGCAGAGAACAAAGTAGGATCATACATCGATCCTCCTCCTCCATCTTTACACCGATAGATGTCAATTGTGCAACTAGCATGTTAAAGGCATTCATATGCTTAGCCACGGATCCTCTGTCCTCCATTCAAAGAGAATACAATTTCTTTCTCAGGAAAAGTTTATTGACAAGGGATTTGGCTTGATACACATCCCCCAACTTCTTCCAAAGGAGTCTTGCAGTAGCCTCCTCATGGACATTTAACAACACAAAATTAGCAAGACTAAGTCTTATGAGACCCTTAGCCTTTCGATCCTTGAGATCCCAGTCAGCTTGTGACATTGTAGCTAGTTTAGTTCTGTTCACACTTTCCCAAAGGTCTCGGTCAACTAACATGTCTTCCATCTTGAGCTTCCATAGCTCGAAATTACTACCGTTGAACTTCTATACTTCAAACCTTCTTGATGTGCTTGTCATCTCCTTGCTGCAATAAGATATAGAATTCTCTACACAAACTCCCACTCAACCTAAGATTAGCTGAAAAAACCCCTACCCAACAACTAGGACCAAAGGTGATCAAGCTCTGATACCAACTAAAAGGAAGCTAGGTGTGCGGAAACGCTTCCTACACTAATCTATTAAGGAGAGGGCTATGCAAATTCAAATTTATCCTAACTATTACAGTGATGTTAAACCATTAACATGAGATATTACAGCAAAACACAAGAGCCAGAAAGAAGACATAAGAAGAGAGACAGAGATTTACGGTGGGGAAAACCCTTATCAGGTGAAAAACCCTACACTTAAAAACCTGCACAATGTATTAACAAATGTGAAAGAATGTTTACAATACACTTGCAATGCAAGCTTTAATTGTCTTCGACACTCATGTCTAGAGTTAATCTGGCAGCATAACAGTACCTGTAAACCTATGATACAAACTCCATCTCGAAGCACCTGTTTAAATAGAACATACAAGGCAATTTTGGACCTTTCTTGGAATGGGCATCCAATATGGCATGTTGGACCAAAACCCACACCTAGGGACACTTGGTCATTGTAGAATGTGTCTGACACTTGTCCATGGCTCCCATCCCAAAGAGGTCACCACTTTCCAAAATGGGCTGTGACAGATGCTCTTACGACACTTACGACCGTCATAGAATCTATCATGGCGGTTACAACTTACAGCTGTAAGAGAATCTATCATACACATGCTATAAATAGCATATTATCTTACAACACATCATATTCCACCTTGGGGCTCCCAAATATGCCTCATTCAAAGATGCTTCATGACACATGTCATTACCTGTCTTACAAACTTCTATTCTCGACTCTTACATGTCATAGATCCGTCATAGGAATCCGTCATAACCGTTTCGGTCAAACATTCCTTAAACAACATAGAAGATGCCAACACATGGCAGAATATTCCTACCACTAAGTGGGACACCTATCTCCTCATGTGAGGACAAAATAACAAGTTGTCATAATCCATGTAGGATTGACACATCACCGTGCCACATCCCACAATATGACAAAGTGGAATTTCTAATTATTTACAACATAGGCAATTGAATAATAAATACAAACATTTCAAATGCAGAGAATTACCAAGGTTGAGACAACTTAATTCCCAACAAGAAGAAGCTAACATTACACAATATGAAGATTGTTGTACAGTGATAGGATCAAGTGAGTTCCACTCTTTTAGAAGCTCAAATGCAAATTCATGGACTATTTATTTAAGGCAGACGGTGTGTTTTTTTCCATCATGTATGGATATTTCTTGGAATGATTGTGAGTCAAAAGAATGGGTCGATGAATAGCATGCTAGATCTTTAAGCCCACTTCTGACGTATCAACTTCCAGGAGCTCTACAACTCATGCAGATGGAATCATCGATTGACTTTGACTATATTTTAGATCTAGTTGAACTAGGTAATATGTTACTTAATGACATTATTATTTATTTTAGGTTATGATGTATTTTTTTATCATTTATTGAATTTTAATTTTTTTGTGCAATTTATTGTAGGGCATGTATATGTAGTTATTGTAGATGAAGATACTGATGAGGGAACAAATTATTATTTATGTTGTTGTGTTGAGGCAACAAAGAAATTGACATCCCCTATCATAGATGGAAAAAACATTGAGTATCCTATAGGATCAATGGTTGTTACTGGAACATGGCTTAGAAGGTATCCAATGAAGAAGTTTGATGTGTGGTTGTTCGAGGACTTTGACACACATAGGAAGATTAGTCATTATTCCAACCTTGTTGTGGAATCAAACATTCATTTGATAAAAAATGGGGGTAGACCATTAAATAGAAACTTGTGGAAAGTTCGCAAGTCTAACCCTGAAGCAATACTTGACACCATAAAGGGTAGACTAGATTCAGATGGTTCATTAGATTGAATCAGTGGAATGAGAGAAAGGTATGTTATTTTTAGTTGCTATCCTCATTTCACCTTCTATATTTTTGACATTTTTCTTACCTTCTTATATGTGCTCCTTGGTCCTAGTTGATTAACTTCGTTTCATTATAGAGCTCATGATGTAATGGCATGGTTGTTGATGCATTTGGATATTCCCCAAGGTCATGATTGGTGAGTTAGTTTGATCAAACTCATATTTTAAGGTTAAGATATTTCAAACAACAGGGTGTGTGAAAAATATCACCACTTTTTAGCTTATGAATAGCAATGGAAGAAAATCAAATTGTAAGTCTTTAATTTAATTTATTTCAACTTTCAAGCATGTATTTAATTTGTACCTTTACCAGGAGAATTTGTATAACAAAAACTTGCATCTTTGAATAGGTGGACAACAAGAAACATAGATTTATGTTTAGAAACATAGATTGTACCATGTGGAGGTATTTTGATGGTATTGTCTCATTTCATCATGTTGGTCTACTTATTTTAGCTAAATAGTTCAATTGCATTTGCATGCAAGATTTGAGTATGATGGAGATAGGCATACTCCTTATGAAGTTGGTTTTGGAAGGAAAGTAAGGTAGGTTTTCATGATTATTTCATGATGATATGTCCTTTGGAGTCAATTTGATGATTGTTCATTCACTTGAAGGGTCATTCTATTTTGTTTTTTGAAGGGTCTTGTTTGCTTGAAGGGTTGTACCATTAGGTCCTTTGGAGTCAACTTGATGATTGTTCTCATTTGTCTTGTAGACCCTGAGATTTTGAAGGTCTCATAGTACCAATGGTGGCATTATTCGCCAAAATACCCTCTATCAAGTTTGGGAGCAGCCATGGTTCTCCATGCATCATAGTGATAAGGATTCCTTCAAAGATTGTTTCATCATGTTACATTATGCTTTCATTCATGGAAACCAAAGTTGCAAATTGTACATCTAACTTATCTTTGCATCACAAAATCATATAAGGATCTTATTCCAAATTGGCTTTCTCATATCCAATGAGGAGATTAAGACCATAATAGCATGATGTTACTATGAGTTTTAATGACAAGGATTCTATCTTACAAACCCTCATGTGTTTCTTCACATTTGGTGCTAATAATTGATAGCAATGGTAAGGGTAGCCTTCATTGATGTCCTACAACACATTAGATCAAATGATAACACATTTATAGTAGGGTCATGCCGAAGAACCAACTATCAAACTTTTTAATCAATAGCCAAGTACAACACTTAGTTTAGTTTTGTCTACTAGAAACGTGCTAGGACTAAATTTTTGTATTTGGCATCTCCTGGGGCCAAACAAATGGTGCCAACATGTCTAGGTGGGTGGGTAAATTCTAGGGGAGGTGTCTTTTCCATGGTGAAGCCTCCTGGTCATTCTCACCTACATTGGATGGAGATAGTCGCTTATGATCCCTAAGACAAAAAAAGGTGTCAAATGTTGGACCAATTGTTTCGTCAAACCGTGACACCTAGGAACACCTTCTTTGCATGTATTTAAACTAGACCTTTCCAGTAACCTATAGCCTGGAATGTCTGGGGCACTTGGTGCATGAAAAGAGACCTCCCATAGCATTTACCCACCTACCCAATGTGTTGGCACAGTCCATTGGGCCGCATGACGAGCAGAATGAAAAATATGGCTCCTCGCAAGGTTGTACGGAATCCCACTGAAGCATTTTGCAAGAATCCATTTAATTCAGGAATGGTCAAACAGATTGGATTTTAAAAAAATTGAGAGAGGTTATTGTGGACGAACCCCACATGCACCTGTAGGTCTGAACGAGACATTCCCAGGTGCGATGAATTCTGAGAACCGCTTCATCAAAGTTTGGCAATTTTTTGCTCTTGGGATCTCAAGTGACTTTGCCAGTAGCCTGTAGCCTGAAACATCTGAGGCACTTGGTGAACAAAAAGAGACCTCCCCTAGTGTTTAACCACCCAAACTAACATTTTGGTGCAGTCCATTGGGCCCCATGATGAGCAGAACAAAAAATATGGCTCCTGGCAAGGTTGTACTGAATGCCATTGAAGCATTTTGCAAGAATGTGTTTAATTTCGGCATGGTCAAATAGATTGGAGTTGAAAAAAACCAAGAGAGGTTATTGTGGATGGACCCCACATGCACCTATAGGTCTAAATAGAACATTCCCAGGTAGCCTCCAACCCAGAATGTCTGGGACACTTGGTATATGAAAAGAGATCTCCCCTAGCATTTACCCACCCACCTCGATGTGTTGGCACAATCCATTGGGCTCCATGAGGTGTGGAATGCAAAATTTCACTCCTAGCACCTTTCCACTGCATGAAATTGAAGCATTTTGGAACAATGAGTTCTTGCCACCACGGGCAAACGAAATTGATTTAAAAAAACTAAGGTAGGTATTTGTATGTGGACCTAAAATCCACCTATACATGCAAAGAATATGTTCCTACATGTCACAATTTGATGAAACAACCGGTCCAAAGTTTAAAACTTTTTTTTTTGCCTTAGGGCTGTTGAGAGACTATTTACATCCAATTTAGTTGAGAATGACTAGAAGGCTTCACCACCAAAAAGACACCTCCACTAGAATTTACCCGCCTACCCGAATGTTTTAGTGTCGTCCATTTGGCCCCAGGAGATGTCAAGTGCAAAAATTCAGTCCTAGCACCTTTATAGTAGATGAAACTAAAATAAAAGCTATGTTGTAACCTCTATTTTAGGTGTTTCCTCTACTCTGCTTATGTTGATATGGTGTTCTCACTTGATGTAATGTGTTGTAGGGAATTAATCAAAGGTTCAAATACTCTCGAAGATGATGAACCCATTCCAATCCATGTTAGCACAGGAAAAATGTAAAAGATATGATCATGTTAGCACAAGAAAAATGTAATAATGGGATATATAACATTATCTAAAAGAAAAAAATATAATCTTGTAAGCACATGTAGCATTTAAGTAGACAAAACATAATGGAAAAACACACCTTAAAGAATGTGTTACAAAAATCACATGAAATGGTTATCAAACTAGGGTTTATGATATTTTTTGAAAAAATGGAAGGATTTGCTATTGTTTTGACTGTTGCAGCTATGGTAGAAGTTTCAAAATGGATTAAATTTCATCTTTTCAGACTTACATTATGGTTTCATGGTCTTCCATGCATATTTGATTAATGTTTGTGTGTAGGGCTATTACTTATGGCTGCTAGGGTTCTTTTCGTTAGTACTACATCATGGTCTTGTCTTTTTCTAATGAATTCATGAAGTTATCCTATTGAGTTAGTCATTAGATCATCAAGGAAAGAATTATGAGGATACTATGAGGGTGTCATGAGTGTAGGATAACCTTGTTGAGCATCCAAAACCCTCATTATCATTGTCAAAATCATGCAAAATTGTGACGGTCCTAAGATTGTAGAAGCAACAAGAAGATGCCTTATTCATAAGCAAAGACCCTAATTTTCATCAACGGTGTTCTCCATATGTCTTTCTCCCTATGTGTTAAAGTACATTGGTCACTATTGTAGGTATATAAAATGTGGATAAGAATTCCATCTTTTGTTTTAAATTACAAAAGGAATAGGCATAAAGAACAAGATTGCAAATTACAAGTTCCATGAATAATTTGTATAAAAATAACCATTATTTTATGTCCAAATGAACACCACCACTAATAAAAGAACCAAGAACCTAAGTCAATGAATGTTTTGGGGTGTTGTATCATATGTATGCTTGTTGTTAAGCACATATACAACTTGTAGTTGTTTATTGTCACATGTTGTAAGCCATGTATGTGAAGATGAAAACATAGTTTATCCATTTGCATGAGAAAGTAAGGGATATAACATGTATTGATGACATGAGCAACACTAATACATATTCTTAAGTGTTGTAAATATGCATCTTCTTATTTCATCATGTTGTACTTCATTGTAGCATGAATCACTTGTTGTAAGCATGTACAATTATAGCATGTTATGCACATCACAAATTAAGGAATTTTGTAAGCCATGTATGTGAAGATGAAAACATAGTTTATCCATTTGCATGAGAAAGTAAGGGATATAACATGTATTGATGACATGAACAACACTACTACATATTCTTAAGTGTTGTAAATATACATCTTATTTCATCATGTTGTGCTTCATTGTAGCATGAATCACTTGTTGTAAGCATGTACAATTATAGCATGTTATGCACATCACAAATGAAGGAATGTTGTAAGCCATGTATGTGAAGATGAAAACATAGTTTATCCATTTGCATGAGAAAGTAAGGGATATAACATGTATTGATGACATGCACAACACTACTACATGTTCTTAAGTGTTGTAAATATGCATCTTCTTATTTCATCATGTTGTGCTTCATTGTAGCATGAATCACTTGTTGTAAACATGTACAATTATAGCATGTTACGCACATCACTCAATTTACACAACCTTATCCAGTATCCTCCTTGCCTATACCAAAATGGGATCTTTGGAATAGGGTATGGACAACCATCAAAGCATAAAGGATATAGGAATTTTATCAGATGTTGTATTTGTAGCTTCCCTTGTAGACATGTATGCAACATGTGGAAGCATAGACAAGGCATGTGAACAGTTTGACATGACACCTCAAAGAGATGCAATCTCATGGAATGCAATGATTTCAAGATATGCACAAAACAGATTTTTTGAAAAGGCTTTAGAAACTTTCAAGAAAATGCAATTGACACATGTAAAACCAAATTCCATAACATTTGAAAGCATCCTCCCTACCTATGCCAAATTAGGATATTTGGAAAAGGGTATGGATGACCATCAAAGAATAAAGGATATAAGAATTTTGTCTGATGTTGTATTTAGAAATGCCCTTGTAGACATGCATGCAACTTGTGTGGAAGCATAGACAATGCATGCGAATTGTTTGACATGATGCCTCAAAGAAATGCAGTCTCATGGAATGCAATGATTGCAAGATATGCACAAAATGGATTTTTTGATAAGGCTTCAAAGAAACTTTCAAGCAAATAAATTAGTGGGTGTAAATCCAAATTCCACAACATTATCCAACATCCTCCTTGCTTATGCAAAAATGGGATCTTTGGAACATGGTGTCGACAACCATCAAAGCATAAAAGATAGAGGAATTTTGTCAAATGTTGTATTTGCAGCTTCCCTTGTTGACATGTATGCAAAGTGTGGAAGCATATACAAGGCATGTGAACAGTTTGGCATGACACCTCAAAGAGATGCCATCTCATGGAATGAAATGATTGCAAGATATGCATAAAATGGATTTTTTGAAAGGGATTAAAACTTTCAAGCAAATGCAATTAGAACGTGTAAAACTAAATTCCATAACCTTCGCAAGCATCCTCCCTGCCTATGCCAAATTAGGATCTTTGGAACAGGGTATGGACAACCATGAAAGAATAAAGGATATAGGAATTTTTTCATATGTTGTATTTGTAACTACCCTTGTAGAGATGTATGTAACTTGTGTGGAAGCATAGATAATGTACATGAACTATTTGACATGATGTCTCAAAGAAATGTTGTCTCATGGAATGAAATGATTGCAAAATATGCACAAAATAGATTTTTTGATAAGGCTTTTAAGAAAATTTCAATAAAATGCAATTGGCAGGTGTCAAGCCAAATTCCACAACCTTATCCAACATTCTCCTTGCCTATGCCAAAATGGGATCTTTGGAACAGGGTGTGGACAACCATCAAAGCATAAAGGATATAGGAATTTTGTCAGATTTTGTATTTGCAATTGCCCTTGTAGACATGTATGCAAAGTGTGGAAGCATAGACAAGGCACGTGAACCATTTGACATGATGCCTCAAGGAAATGCAGTCTCATGGAATGCAATGATTGTAATATATGCACAAAATATATTTTACAAGGATGTTGTCAACATATATTTATAATATCATAAAAATATATATAATGTCATGAAAATATACATAATCTCATATATACATAATGTCATGAAAAATAACATATAGTGTGTATATATCAAGCCATATAGGCATGTACAAATAAATCCATACAAACATATACAATGATATACATCGATAACATACAAAAGTATGTTTAGAAAGCCAAATAGGCATATGTAACAAAATGTCCCAAAATCAAATCTCCTATAGATTACTATCAAATAATTGATGGCTCTTGCTAGGCCGTGAAGATGGTGAACTAGTTAATGACTCATCCTCTATCACCCATCGACTAGACCTCCTTGATAGAGATTTTTGAAGTCCCACCTGTTAATACAATCAAACAATATCCACATTAATATAGAAAATATTCAAAATATATAATATGACATAAGTAATCAATCACTTACCGCTAACTGGTGATCCCTCTCAATCATTTGTTGTCTTTCTTCTTCTGTAGCTGGATGGGTAGGAGTTGTGACATCCTGTGAGAAACATGAAGAACCAAATTTAAGTAAACATGAATATCATTTATGTACATTAAATTATGTGAGATAAAACAAGAAATACAATATGACACTTACATGTTACTCGCTCATACCTCGGTCAAAGGATTTGCAGGCAAAATAGCTACAACAATTCCCAACTCCGCTAATTGACGAAGATGAGGAGGAGTCTGCATATTCAACATCTAAAAATAGAGTTCAAGGTTGTTTGAGAAAATAGATACATAACAATATTTAAATGTATAATGATTAGAAATGATAAAATTTACCTCAGTGAAAGAGGCTCTGCCTAGGGACCAAGGAAATCATCTTGATGGTGATGCTCCAACATCCACTTGTTCATCATCAAATTGTAACTAAATAAGATTACCATTGATATATGACAAAAAGTTTACATGTAGTATATTTACGATCTTGTGATAAATTACATACCTGTTGACTGGACCTCCTCTCATAACCTTGCATTGGACAACTTACAGACGTAGGATGAATACTTTGACCCTAGAATTTCATAGTGCAGACAATTACATACATTAATTTTGACTTATAATATGTACTCATATAATTAATTAGATATTTCAAATACAAATATATTAAATTGTAGAACCTTGTAGAAACTTACCTGGAAGTTAATACCAAACGTATGCTATAAGAGGTCATCTGTGAGAACAATATTATCCAATATGGATGTGTCCATCACCTACTACTACACTTGTGTCACATCATCTTGATGCTCTGTAATGTCTACACCTTGCATCCCAACATCGACACAGAATGCCCCACATGACATGTAAATATGGGGGCACCGACAACATGTATTGCTCTCACCCTCTCTAGCCTGCAAAAGATCACTGCCATGTTGTGCTAAAGTCAGGGTGAGGGAACTCAAGGAATGTAGTGTCTCCACCTCAACAATCTCCTTCAAAGTCAAAGGGAGTGAGACATGTTGTGGTCTCATAATGGGTCTCGATGAATGGTCTTGAGAATGATGTGCACCCTCTCTATCCTATGTAGAGCCACCGCCTCTATCCTAGAACTCTCGGATGGAATGTACTTGAGGACAAACCCACAATAGAGTTTCCTCAAAAATATTGGGGGACCTCGTTATTATTACAAGGAATGTCATAAAAAACTATGTACCATCTATCCCAAAAGTTTTGGGATATTTCTTCATGCACACACTAATGAATTGGGAATCGTTTGTAACTCCCATGTAATGGTTGTTCATTTTAGAATCAATGAAAAGTGCACATAGATCACCTTTGGAAATTTTATTATCTTTGACTTGTTTGTATGATAATTTATCATAATAGAATTGCTGACACTCCTCCCTATAGATTTTCTTTGTACCTGAGTCGATATGAGAAATAATCGACTCTAGTGAAGTGGCAACCTTGGTTCTCCTGTGATTATTGCTTGTATTTGGATTTTTCAATGTTTCAACTAAGGATTGAAGTTGTTTTTTATTTTCTTTGGTTTGGCTTATATAATTTTGTTGGGTGTCACATGGAGGGTGAGGATGTGAAGGTAGGGTTTGAGGGTTTTGAGGTTGCTCTTCAGTAGGAATTTCAACATTTGGATTGGGGTTTTGAAATGATTCATTAACTAAAAAATTAAAAAGAAAAATTCAATTAAAACAATGAAAAATAACTTCATTTTGTTTTGAAATGAATAAAATTGATAAAACCCTACCTTCTTCAATTGCGTGACTTTGTTGCCCTTGTCTACAATGGGATTGACGACATGGCATTGTGTTTTATGGTCTTCTCCTTCAAATATTTCAATACACGCTCGCTTTAAAGCCCTAGTAGCTTTTTGGGTGCAATAGGAAAATGAAAATGAATAACATAGGCCGTGGGACTATGTTTTTTCACTTTATTTAGCAAGAAAAAACATGATTGAGTTATAACGTGATCACATTTAGGTTCAACACTAAAAAAGTGGGGTGGCCACTTTTTGGCCCCCATCTTCATGCACATGCCCTATTCCTTTCTCTCATAAATGTTTTACAAAAACCCATTTTTAGAGTTGTCTTCTCTCTACACTCTCTACTCATTTCGATGGTTCTACTCTTTTCTTTTTTCTCTTCTACCTTTTCCTTTTCCTACTAACTCCAAAACTAAAACATAACTACCAGTATAAGTGAACTCTGACAAACCAATCAACATTCCATGTTTTATATAGGAAAGTAGTATCAATGGATGCCAAAAAATATTTTTAAAGGAAATGAATTAAGTGTATGACATTTATTCAAAATTAGATTTTGCAACGCTCCCCCTTAATCTTGAGTCTATTATCATGCATGTAGATAATCATTTTATATCTCTGGAGCTATCTCTATAGTTACCTAGTGATTTCTAGAGCTGTTTGTGATCTCTATAGCTAATTAGTGATTTTTAGAGCTATTTCTGGAGCTAATTTCAAAGTTGTTTCTAGGGAAAATATGTAGAGGTAGTTTATAGAACTTGTTGATAGAAAAATATAGACTAGAGTCTAAGGTTTTATACTCTGTTATACGTAGTAAACCTCAGTGTGATGCAATAAAAAGAAAGAACTTATATATGCAATAAGTATAAAACAAATTATAATAAATTATAAGCATTCATATATACACCAAGATATACATAAAATCATATATTAATATACTTTAATGGCTTATACATGTGTTATAATTTGTTATTCATGCTTTATTATCACTTGTCCTCTTCCTTTTTTCTCACACATATAATTCATATGATCCATGCTCTTATCTCTCACTTTCCCTTATAAATATATAGCCTCTTAATGCCTCTTTATAATGCCTTTCCATCATATCCTTTCATAATAACACTTAATTATCTTCTTCCCATGAATTTACCTTGTCCTTTATGATATTTTACTCTTTTATGGCTTATTTAAGCATATTAGAGGTGCTTTATGTTACACATATGGTTCCTAGGGTTGTCATTGATGTCAACACTGTCACTAGGTTGTCACTAATGCCAAAAATATCATGGTGGTGTGATGGTGTTCATGGTTGGATGTCATGTCCCATCCAACAAGAGAAGGGAGAAGATATAGTTAATATTGATATGGGAATTAGAAGCACAAAGATGATCAGATGTATTGCTGATGTTACTGATGGCCTAAAGCATGTATGTTCTAAGTTCCATGATGATCAGATTACCAGAAGAGTGCTAACTGTTTGAAGATAGTGTTGTCTCTGTGAAGGTGTTATGTGTAGGACAATGGAATGCTCTGTATTCCTCCACATTTGCAGATATGGCCATGTGGTTCTAGAACTATGTTCAAGGTGTAGCGAAGGTGATAATTCCAAGTTTTTAGATCATTTGTCCTTCCGTTGTGAAAGTTATGCATGATAGAGTACCGACATGTGTTCTGGTAGAGTAAGCTAGTGTTGAAGGCTTGTTGGAATGCTCTGCATTCCTTCTGAAATGAATGATTGCCCTTTCTATTTTGAGGACATGTTAATGGATGTGTATTACATGCTTCCTTGTAGTTTCAAGGTTCTTGGTGGTCCACAACTTAGTTTTCAAATGACATGTTACAGTGTGTTCCAGATGACAAATAGTTCTCAGAGTTCATGATTGAAGATGTGTGGCATAAATTCTTTGATGTACAGAGGTAAAGGAATGTTTGGGGATGTTGTATGAGTCTTGTAGACTCATCTAGAAAATTTTCATGAAGATCTTTCTTGTTTCCAGTACCGCCCAATGTTTTCAAGTTGATGTGGTCGTTATGCTTCAAGGTTCATGTGTTTTTGCTTAAAGCTGTCATATTTTCAAATGAGAGGAGTGTGCGGATGTAATTCCTTGGTGTTTGAAGCTGTGAAGGATGTTTTGGACCTATTTAAGTAATTGTTGGTGTTCGCAAGGCATGGGTCTTCTGTTGGTGTAACATGTGGTTTTACTTAGGACCTATCTTCTACACGTTTCATGTTGTGTTGTCTGGCTGACTTGTAAATGCATTTTTCATGTTATATCTGGCTAAAATGAAATGTAATCAATTTTATATCTTGTATAAATTGTAAATCAAATTGAGTGAGGCGAGGTGTAATTGCAAGTTGATTGAAAAAGTTTGCAAGCAGATAAGTAGCAAAATGAATGCATTTTTTATGTGCGACTGAAGGAGAAAGAGCAGAAGTTGTAGATGTTGTCCTGATTCATCTTGAAGACATATTTGTGACATTGATCAAGTGTAGTGTGCCTAACTGATCTAATCATTAGAAGAAAGTGTGAAGAGGTAGAATTACAATCATCAAAAGTGTGAATTTCAATGTCTATTTTTAGACAGTAGAAGGACTGTCATACTGTAATCTTTTGTAAGTGTGTTCTCAATTCAGGGAGTAGTAGCTTCCTTGGGTGTAACCCTAAAACAAAGTCTTCATGGAGTAGTAGCTTCCTTGGGAGTGACCTTAAATCAAAGTTTTCAGGGAGTAGTAGCTTACTTGGGTTGTAGCCCTAAAACAAAGTTGTTATTTGAGCTTCATATATTGTGAGTTAATCTTCACCGTGGTTTTTCCCTTCTTGGGTTTTCCACGTATAGCTAGTGTTATGTGTTGATGTTCATTGTATTAATCTTTCATGATTATGTTACTACTATGATGCTTAAGTTTTAATCTGCTCCGGATAAGTTGAAGTTGTTAAAATTAAAGATTGGTTAGATACAGACTCATCCCCCCCTCAGTATCTTGGTGTGTTCAACACTTTAGGTCTATTTAAGTGGTGTATAACCCATATATGGGTCTAGAAATGACCGAAATTATATTTATGGTACCTCACAACCTTCTATATCCTACCAACATTCTCCCTAGGCCTAAAACATTGTCTTGTCCTTAAGACAACCTAGTGAAGTCTCTTGTAACCTTCAAGAATTAATCTTGATGTCTTTCTTTCAATGGATCTTCTTTTGGGTGGGTTGAAATTTGCACTACACCTCTTTTTTCTTGTGTCATGTTTCCATCTTATTTGTGTCCTTATCCTTATTTTTTATTTATGGGGTTATATTATATGAAACCCCTTTATTCTTCTTCCTATCCTACTTCCAAATTAAGGGAAGTATCTTCATCTTTACCTTAATTTTATAAATAAATCTAATTTTGTACAGTTGTTTCCTTTGAGGTGTTATATCTCTAGTGATCGACATCCTATTTTTTTCTTCCACATCCACCTTTATGTTCCTTGGTTCCTTTTCCATCCCTTCTAGATCAATTATTTCTATGTGTAGATGACGTAAAAATCTAGGTGGTATCACTACTGTTTCGTTGTAGTCTAGTTGGTTAGGATACTCATCTCTCACCTAAGAGATCTAGGTTTGGGTTCTAGAAACGAAACCAAATGTTGTTAGAAAAACTTAGATAGGAGCCTAAGGTTTTATGCTTTGATATATGTAGTAAACCTCGGTGTGATGCAATAAAAGGGAGAACTTAGATATGCACTAAGTATAAACCAAATTATAATAAATTATAAACATTCATATATATATATACCCCAATATATATAAAATCATAAATTAATATACTTTAATGGCTTATACATGTCTTATAATTTGTTCCTCATGCTTTATATCACATGTCCTCTTCCTTATTCTCACACATATATAATTCATATGATCCATGCTCCTATCTCTCACTTTTCCCTTATTTATATAGCCTTTTAATGCCTCTTCATAATGTCTTTCCTATTGAACACACCCAGATACTGAGAGGGGGGGATGAATTAGTATGTAAATAAACCTCAAATCCTATGGAGCAGATTAAAACTTAAACATTATAGCATTAGCAAAAACATCAAAGATCAACACAATGCATAGCACCACATAACACCAGATATATGGAAAACCCCAAAAGGAGAAAAACCACAGTGAGGATTAACTCACAATATATAAAGCTCAAAATTATAACTTTGTTCTAGGGCTACAATCCAAAGAAGCTACTACTCCCTGCAGAAGGGTTTTAGGGTCACTCCCAAGGAAGCTACAACTCCTTGTAGACTTTGCTTTAGGGATACAACCCAAGGAAACAGCTACTCCCTGAACTGAGAACAAGTTCAGAAGTGAATATGTAGCATGATAGTCCTACTATCTGAAACTAACAATGAAGCTCACTCCTTTGATAATTGCACTTATGCCTCTTCACTCCTCTTTTGATGATTGAATCAGTTAGACACACTCTCTACTTCCCTCTTGTCTAAAAAATGTCTTCTTGAGATGAATCAGGACAAGCCTTATTGCTTATGCTCTTTCTCCTTTAGTCGGACATCATAATGTATAGCATATTCTACTCCTCATAGACTCATATTCACAATCATACTTCACCTAGATCAACTAGGTTTACATTATATACATGATATTGCATTGATTACATTACAAGTTGGCCAATATAACAAGAATATTACAATTTACAAGTTGGCCAGAGATCACACAACATGAACCATGTAGAGGGCAATCCCTAACATGAACTACACGCCTTGCAGATCCCAACACATGCTTAATATGGTCCTAAACATTCTTCACAGAATTATCCTTCACAGAATTATCCTTCAAGGAATAGCATCCACATACTTCACACAATTGAATTAGGTCTCCCTTAAGCAAGAAAACATGAAGCTTGTAGCACATCAGTCTTTACAATCTTGGCGGTACTCATGAGTGATTAAACATTACTTGTTCTTCTTCCAGATGAGTCGACATGACCTATACACCATCTCCAAACACTCCTTGGGCCCTGCACAACAAGAACTTTGTGGTGCACATCACCAACATGTATTCTAAGAACAATTAGGCTTCTGAAACTATCTGTAGCTCATTGTCACTTGAAAAACTGAACTTGTGAACCACCAAAACACTTAATATTGCAAATAAGCATGAATTGCTTATTCTTGAACATGTCCACAAAATTGCATGGAAAAAATTTCTCTTCTGGAGGAATGCAAAGCATTCCAATCAGCCTTCATCATCACATTATTTTGCCAGAGCACATACCAGAACTCTGTCACTTGTAACTTTCACTGCTAAAGGTATAATGAATTGAAGTCTTGGATATAACACCTTCAGAACACACTGAACTCAACTTTTGAACTACATGATCTTATCTTCAAATGTGGAGGAATGCAGAGCATTTTACCAATCAATCTTCCAAGCAACTTCCTACAACAAAAAACCTTCACCAACTTCCAAAGACTAGAACCTTCTTATAGCAACACATACTTCCTTAGGATCATCAGGAAAGAGCATACAACAAGCTATAGGCCATAAATAACATCTTCACAGTATCAACATTAATGCTTCTAATTCCCAGCTTAATATATCATTCTTCATCTTGATGCTTCTAATTCCCATCTTAATATATCATTCTTCATCTTGATTCTTCTAATTCCCATCTTAATATATCATCATGATATCATCTCTTTTGCATGACATCCAACCATGAACATCAACAACATCATTGTTAGCACATCATCAACATAAGCATCAATGACAGTCCAAACTAAGTGTTGACATCAATGACAACCACACAACCACATCAGTGACAACCTTAGGTAACATATGTGCAACATTTTCATCATAACCTTTCATAATATGCTTAATTATTTTCTTTCCACGAATTTACCTTATTATTAATGATATTTTACTCTTTTTTAGCTTATTTAAACATATTAGAGGTGTTTTAGATCTATTTAAGTGGTATTTAACCCATATATGGGCCTAGAAATGAACCAAATTACATGTGTGGTGCATCACAACCTTCTATATCTTGCCAATAGAACTTCTTTTCAGAGATGGTTTCTAGAGTTGATTCCTAAATCTACTTTATGGAGTTGCTTCTTAGAGCTAGTTTTCAGAGCTAACTTTTGGAGCTAATTTTGGAGCTAGTTTTTAGAGCTGATTTCTAGAGCTAGTTTTTGGAGCTACTTTTTGGAGCTAGTTTCTAGAGCTAGAGAGCTAGTTTCTAGAGCTAGAGAGCTAGTTTCTAGAGCTAGAGAGCTAGTTTCTAGAGTTGATTTGTAGAGATAGTTTTTGGAGCTATCTATGATGCCTAAATTTTCTCTTAAGCATTCAAAGCACTCTTTTTATAGCACCTTACTAAAAATATCAGTGAGATACTACTCAAATCTATAGAACTAAAGTTGAATCTCTTCGTGCTCTACCAATTCCTTTATAAAATGATAATTTTACTCTCAATAGGGCAACAATTCAAAAAAATCTAGTTGAACCGTGAGGCTAGTATACCACTAGATTTTAAGAGATTATCATTTTTGTACAAAAGGGATATGAGTACCTATAGGGGAGTGAGATTGCCTTATTAGAGGTTCAAGGATGATATAAAGGTTAAAGTAAAAATCCCTAAGGGTGAGAACTAGCCAATGAAATTAAGTAATTGTGTTCCATATTTTTGAGAGATGTCAGGGATACTATCAAGTAACTCGATAAGATGTTGGAAATCAAGTATACCCTACATCATTGGTCTATTGTAGATAATTAAAATTAACACTAGAACTTATTGATCAAATATGGAGAATACCTGACTCATCAAATTCATATAGAATTAGTTGAGTTCAAAAGGAGGCCTATTACCAAAAGGTTTAGAACATATAGTTGACTCTTGGCCTCAAAAATTTAGATACCAAATACACATCTCTAGATCTCCATAAGGGTTAGGTTTAGCCTATGCAGTTATGGACCCCTCATATGGATAGGCATAACAAGTATGTCTGTTATGTTTAAAAAATTATATCAACCCATTGTTGATAAAACTAGGGGCCAATAGACCAAGACTAGAGGATGACATAAAAGATTTGATTAGGTCTTTTCAAATAAAAACTTGATGATGATCTAAAATATAATTGGGGTGATTAGTTTTTTATCCCTTGTTCATTATACTTAGAATGTTTGGATCCACCAAAGCACCCTATGAGATTCCACACGCAGTGCCTTGAAGAGTTACCTTCCTCAAAATAATGAGGCAAGGACATTTTGTTGATAAATTTATTTCCAAAGATCATTAGGGGAAAGACACTCTTCCTCCAGTAGTGGTGTTTGGAGACTTTACCTTTGAGGGTCAAACTACCTTTGCTACAATAAATA
This sequence comes from Cunninghamia lanceolata, assembly GCA_027924645.1. Lineage (NCBI taxonomy): Eukaryota > Viridiplantae > Streptophyta > Pinopsida > Cupressales > Cupressaceae > Cunninghamia > Cunninghamia lanceolata. The sequence continues at coordinate 2,809,490 of BSBN01001593.1, read as the reverse complement.
ATTATGAGGAAATTATGAGAATGTTCCTTGCAAAACATAGGCCATATGACTCAAAGAAATGCATTGATGCATCATTTAAGAGTTAGACTAGGGCATAATATGAAAATGTATATAATGAAAAGGAAGACTTTATTAAAAGATGTAATAATGGATTTGATGTTAGAATTAAATAAGAAGCATGGTTAAAAATATAATTGAATAAAATAAAGAAACAATTGGCTAACCTCAAATATCCATGGGCCCTCTCTCATATCAAGGACCCACATTAGAAAATGGAATAACTCATGAAGGATGTGGAGAGATATGTCATAGTTCCAGAGCAACCTAATGTTTCACAAGGCATGACAAAGGAAGGGGCTATGTTAGTGGAGGAATCCTCTCTATAAATATTAGGGCATCTTTTCCCCCTTTAAACATTGGTCCTCCAACAATTCCATTTGAGCCTTCACATTTGATTGAATATTCATAAACTACGGAAGTGACATAAAATGTACCTAAAAATAGAAAAGAGGTTGAATACAAATTAAATACCCCAATGGATGAGGGAAATTTTTTTATCTAAGGTAGAGCCCCTCCAAGATATAAAAGAAAACAAATGGTGGCCATAGTGTTTCATACATTGTTAGGACAATCTATTGCTAAAGTTGGTGTAGATAACCTCAAGTTGAAATCCTAAGAGGAATTTACAAAAAATGATTGGTTTACAAGGACTCTTGAATTCAATATATTTACATTAATGGTCAAGATCAAAGAAAGACATGATTTGAAGAAGCAGGTTGCATTGATTGAAGATGATCCAAATACTATTGAAAGCAATCTACCTATAGATATTTTAAAGTTTGAAATGGATAACATCACCCTTGAAGAGGAAATGGAAAAATTTAGGGTTGGTGTATGTTTACTATTAACTCATTGGGACATTACAAAATCCATGACCTATAATATTAGATAATGAGGAGATAAGGTGAGGAAGAAATATTCAATACAATATAAGTTGTTGTAGGATCTACATTTGATAGTAAAACAAACACATTGGCCATTTGGGCCATTATTCCCTATCTCAACAAGCCTCAAGTCAGTAATGTGCCATAATAGTTAGTAGGAAAGATAATAGTAAAGAGAGTGGGACAAGTTTCAACCTTAGATGCATCAACACTAGTAGTTCACACTACACAATTAGCATAGGCAACATTAAAGAAGTTACAAAAGGATAATGACATGAGAAAAAGGGATAATCTAAACCTAAAAGAAGAACTAATGACTAAGAAGTAATTAAAGGCACAAATTTAGGTAGTAGCTCATAGAATTGCCGCTGCAACTCTAGTTCATGCATTACTAGTCCATGTTTATGGAAGTAATAGTTAGAATTTAGAGAATTTGAACTGGAGTTATTATTAGAGTATGAGAAGAGTGAAATAAGAGAGGCTCAAGTAGAGGTGAAGGTATCAAAGAAAAATTAACTAAAATGATTTATGTGATCTTTCATTTAGGATGAATTTTTTTTTTATATTAAGTGAAAACCTATGGGATTCATTGAATAACATCAATAGAGTAGTCATTTAAAGAAATTAGATAGAGTCAAGGATTTATAAATAAGAGAAAAATGGCCCCTTCTAGTGCTCCAGATGAAGCAAATATTTTTCAATATCAAGTATCCAAAATCATATTACTTTGACAAGATTAGTGTAAGAATACACAAAGTTCTTGTTGATATTGTTGTCTACATAGAGGGAATGGGATCTTCTTTAATAGAAAGAATTGATAAATTTCAAGATCTCATCAAGGCCACAATCCTAGATATAAAGGATACAAGAAGTAACCTCTAGGTGCTAGATCAATGGAAGGAAAAGATTAAGGTGTTACCCTCCTTACTTGTTGATCCTTTGATACAAGATGAACAAACTAGTTCTCTCACTATTTGCATGGTGTCAAAGGAAAGTTTTCTACCCAAGGAAAGGCTTAGTTCTTTCATCAAAGAAACTAGTAAAATGTGTAATGAAAAATGGGAGATAACTTGAATAAGTAAGATGTGATTTTGAATACTAGTTTCCTATATGATCAAGAGTGGGATAAGTAGGCTAGCATGTACCTATAATGAAGTGACGGACCATCTTTTCCTTGTGTTTAAGGTTATTTTTGCATTCTTTAAAAGATTGTCAGTCAAAGGTCATATCAAGCCTAAAATGGGGACCATGCATAACTGAGTACATTCCAAAGGACCATAGGCATTACAGAGGTTTTGGGTTTTTAGATTTTGTAAAAGGGATTTGATTAGGCAATATAGAGAAGAGATAACATTGTAGACACCCATAATAAAACCTCCATCCATCCATATTGACTTTGCATTTCCACTTTCCCATCTATCATGGCTTGGAAATCATAAGTCTCAATTTATCCATTTAGCATCATCTATAGTCAGTTCATCCATAGTTAGTTCATCCATCATCATCCATAATAAAACTTCTACCTGAATGGGGGCATGTTTCCTTAACCTATGTCTAGGAATGGATTCTTGTACAATAGAGAGCAAAAAATCTAGAAAATCCCAAAAATATTCAAATAAACCACAAAATCCTAAAAACATTCAAATAAACCAACAAAATCCCAAAAACCACAAAATCCCAAAAACATTCAGAAAACATAAAAATCCAAAAAAAAATCATCATCATCAATCACTATCCTATATCATCAATATTAACAAGAACTACATATCATCATCACCCTCATCTTACTATGCCTTGATCCCGTGGATACAGGGTGTGTAGGTAGTCTAGAATATGAAGGAAGTATCTAGTACTCAGGCATATAAGATGCATCCATTCATCATTTCACTCCATAATCATTTCCATTTCTCACTTCATTCATCTATCACTACCCATCCTATTTATCCTTCATTTTTGAACCTTCCCACATCATCACTAGCTAGAACTACATATTATCATAATCACCTTCATCGTAATGTGCCTTGATCCCATGGATACAGGGTATGTAGGCAGTCTGGAATACAAAGGAAGTATCCAGTACTCAGGCACATATGCTTCACCTTTTCTCCATCTCAATCCATTTACACTTCCATCTCTCTCTACTTCCATCTATCATAATCTGTCCCATCCACCTCGACTTGGCTAACTCTAGAAGAAAATGAACTATGCCTCCTTTGAAAGATCAAGTACTTATCAAACTAGAAGCAAAACACTACTAAAGAAAAGCCATTTGTCTCGCATATCGATTGCCACATCTGCTACAACAATTCATCTATCCTAGATCAACATCCTTTAATGGATATATTGTTCCTACAATAAGGTTCCATTTACCCTGAGCAACCTCTTTGGCAAGAGAATATGTCAGTTGTGTTTTTGTTTTATTAGTCAGTCAATTTCTTTTTGTTTTATATTTTGTTCCTTTCTAATGCCTATTAAAGACTACCTTGATTTTATATATCTTGGTTTGTTGCGATGCAGTATGGATTGGGGCATAGTCATTGCTTTTGTATGATGTGTTTGTGGGATGAGCTTATTATCCTACTACGGATAATATTTATCTTGTTTGTGTTAAACTTAGTATCTTGCATATTAATATTTTTTTGCATTTAAGGTTCTATGAAGGCCTTATGTGTATTAATTTTGTTTTACGCTAAGCCTATTGTTCGTTCACATTTCCAACAAGGTTATATTATGTCTAGTAGATACAAGTTCAAACCATATCTTTGTAGAGTCAACGTCCTTGCATTGGATACATCAATACCTTGGTCTTTTATACCATGGGGCCATACTATCCATATGCTATATCAAAAATAAGGATTGCTCTTTATAAATATTTTTTTAACCATTGCAACATTCTATCCATACACCATCCATATATCCAAAATCAAAATATAGTTTTCATACAAAGATCGATCAATTATTTATCACTCTCTATTCTATCTAATTTCTTCTATTCATCATCAAAGTCTTCCGCATCCCTGCAAAACCATACATGTTAGGTATCGTGATCATACACATCATAAGATATGATCACATGAATCCATACTCATAGTATAATGTCATCTCATCCATACATCTATAAGCATAAATATCATCACATGAGTTCATAATCATAGTACATGTCATACATCCATAACATCTCATAGTAGGTCATCAAATAGAAACATATAAACATCCATAGCATATAGAGATACATCATCATCATAAACATGAACATCCATAACATCATCATGAATCATAGATAATCTCATATATATCATCAAGGTCATCAAAGAAATAGTAATGTCCCATATATACATCATGTCCATAAAAAATGAATGATATGATACAATACAACTATCATGAGCCATCAAAATGTACATCAAATGATCATAGGCATCATAATCAAAATAAATACATCACTCATACAAAAAATGATACAATATACATCTATACAAAATGCTCCAGCTTGAACTATGCGTTGAGCTCCCTGTAGGATGCTGTGATCCATGCGCTCCACCTGTACTAGGTGGTGGTCCTCCTGCATACGACCTCCTTGGAGGTCCCATCACTGATGATTCTATCCTCTATGATGCAGAGGCACCTGATCTACTTCACTCTAAAACTGGGTTGCCTCTGCTCTGGAGGCACATCTCCGTAGTACAAACCTTTGTAGTACTTTGCTTCCCTCCCTACAGTAGTAAGATCACCCTGTACATGGGTAAGCTCCCCAACCAATGTCAAGGTAGCCTGATCAGGGCTCAAGGAGGCACAAGTTATGTCTATCTCTCTCTCCTCCCCTCTGAAGGGTGGCCTCTACTACCAGTCTGGTCTTAACTGTGACATCTCTCTCCATTGTCAATTGTGCTACTACTCCATCATCCACTAGTGCTACCACTGATGCTGCTACTGCCTATGACTGCAGTTGAGCCTGTGCCTATCTAGCCTCACCACAGGTAGTATCCCTCTCCCTCCTCATGCATATGTATCTCAACTCTATGCGTGTCCAACATGCAGTCTCCTCCTGTAGCAGTCTCTGCACCTGCTCTAGTTGTCTCAGCATGTTGCACTGCCTACTGAGGGTCTCCTACATCTGCCATCTGGGCATTAGGCTGATCCTGCCCATCATGCCCTCCTCCACCCTAACCTTCATCATGTCCCTATACCTATACCTGTGGTGGTACCACCCTCTCCACCTGCACCTGTCTCCTCCTCTATCGAGCTACTTTGCAAGCCCTGGCCTCCTATCTTCTACCTGCTACCTCACTCGCGACACCTGCTACTCTTAGAACTATGAATCGTACTGGACGATGCTATATCCAATAAGCATCATACTCTGGTGTTGTACCTAGATGCACCTCTCCAAGCATCCAATCCCAAGCAACTGGGGTAATCTCCCTCAACTCCACCAGCACTCTCGTTGACACGATCTCAGGTCCCCAGTCCACAACCTCCCTCCGTGTCCTAGCATACATCACATCTCCAACCAACTCTGGCTGGGGTAGTCCAAACTGATGGAGCACACACTCTGGAAGGTATTGCTCAATGGTATAAACACTGTGTTTGAATAAATATATAGCTTGCCTGTAGTACACGAGTTTCTATATGTCATCCTCCCATGACTCGCAATCGCACCATGGTCTCCACACACCTCCAATATGCTAACACACCAAGTCACCATTGTGTCAATGCACCCTCATACAAATAAACAAATAGCTTGCCTATATCTCGACGATGAGGAGAAATCGGTCTCAAGACTAGGATTTTCTCCCAAGCCCAAACATGCAGTAGAGTCACACCTGCTGACAAGCTAGTGCTGTATCTATATGTACAGTCATGAAGATCATGGTATAGCTGCCCTAGAACGTAGGTCCCCTATGCATATCTGATGTTGTAGGTGAACATCCCCTCTAGCACTATCCCCCATCCAACTGATAGTCCTTGTTAGCATCTGTCTGGAACTAGAAACCCTCCAATCAATTAAACCATGATCCACTGGATCCTATCATAGAGTCTTTGCACGCATCCCCACCTGATCTCATGCTCCTCTACCCCTAGGTCAGGAGTCATAAATACATCCCTAAGTGTCTCCTCGCCCTACTCTATGTCATACTCAACTCAAGTGTCATGTATCAGGATCCAGAGAATGCTCCATACATCCTCTAACATGATAGTAGCCTCACCAGTCAGGAAATGAAAGGAACATATCTCACTATGCCATTGCTCCACCAAAGCCATCATCAAAGACAAGTGAGTCCTAACTGGTGTCATGTGGGCCATGTACTACAAACCCATCACCTTTAGAAAGATCTCCTCCCACTCTATCTAGATCACTATGGTTGCATCCACAAAGTGTCGGTCCCTCGATATCAACGGAGGTAGGATGACTTGCATCCACCAGTTCAAACTTGTTATCCTTTGCACATGCGTTAATCAAAACCTCTTGCAAGCCTACGTAAAACCCTAGTCAAACCAAGTCAATCTCAGTTAAACACTAGGTCAAGCATTGGAAAACCCTAAGTCAAAGCCAAGTCAAACCTAGTCAACCTAGTTCAAACCTATTTCGCTAAGTCAAACTTGTCAAAAACCTAAGCTAAGCCAAAAGAACCTCATTTTGCCATAGGCACAGTTCTACGTGCCATAGGTGCATAACTACCGTGCATATGCGCCTTTTTATCTTGCCAACCATGCATTTATGCACGCTAAAGGCACACAACTGTCATCCATAGGTGCATAACTATAGTCCAACTGCGCTTCACAAACCTAACCTATCTTTTTAACCACCAAAGGTGCATCAATAGCGCCAAAGGCATAGTTGCATGCCTCAAAGGCACTTCAACTTTGCAAAAGCACATCAATAAGCACCATAGGTGCCTTTTTCCTAACAGCTCACCTTTGGCAAAATTCCTAAACTACTGCATTAAATGACCTAATAAATGCACCTAAAGACACGTTTTAGGGTACTTACCCCTACTGCTGCTCCCGTTGATCGCTCGTAGGTCCTCATGTGCTCGCTTCGGTGTTTGTGCATTGGAATTGACATCTGTATAGGTCACAAACTCCTCTAAGGCTCTGAGCTCTCACCTAAGCACAAGATCACAAATGACTCTAAAAATCCTAAACTTTGAGTGTGCAAATGACTTGAAAGTGACCCCTTGGGCCCTATTTATAGACTCCCAACCCTAATTCTTCCCTCCCATTATCCCATTTTTCTTTGTGTCAACTTATTTCTCCATCGTGTCAGCCTTCAAACATACAATCTAGTTCTTCTAAGACTATTTCTGCCACGTCACTATCCCTTTCTTCTAGTCACGAGTCAACCTAGTCCTTCTGTCACTTCCCTGTCTTTCCTCTTGAGGAGACATCCTACGCTAGTTACTCTGGGGCATACTTGTAAAATCATATCTTCATTTCTTTGAAACAATGTTGTAAAAGGCACTGTCTCAAAGAGGGCAAAATGTAGACACCTAAAATGACCTTTGCAGTACATCACCACTTGCATACATCAAATTCTCCTAAATCACTTGCATCTAACATTAATTAAATAACTCAATTATTTAATTAATTTCATAAACTTCTTCTAACTCCCCTAATTCCAACATTAATTGAATAAATTCTATGTATTTAATTAATTTCATTAAAATCCACTTTATTCTTCTAAATTAAATAATTTTAATTATTTAATTAAATTATCCTCTTTCAATCTTCAAATCCACATTAATTAGATAAAATTAATTATTTAATTAATTCATCACTTAAATTCCTCTTATCCACAATTAAATAATTTTAATTATTTAATTAGCTAAATATTCCTCTAAATTTAAATAAATTGTTTAAAGTTATTTAAGTTGACTCTATCTTCTAAAAATAAATAAAATTTATACTTTATTTATATTCCTCTATCATGCAAAATAAATTAAATCAATTTATTTGTTTAATTTATTTAAATCCTCATATCTTATCCTTTCTTCTATCATGCAAGATAAATTAAATAAATTTATTTATTTAATTTGTTTTTATCTTTCAAATCTTCTAAAAAAATCTTTTCTTCTATGTGCATAATCAGTCTTATTTTTATCATATCAAAGAGCAAATCTAAAGTTGAGTTAATTAGCTTTAAATCTTATTGTTTTTATCACCAACTCATAAATTAGAAAAAAAACATTCTAAATTTATGAAATCAAATCCTATCTTTATCTAAGCAAGCATTTAACTCAATAAAACAACTTTAAAACATGACACATGTCATGTGCATGTTCATCATGTCCTCTCAATTCATCTTGTCTGTCTATTTCATTGATTTATCTCCACCGTTGGTTGATCTTACTTGAAACCTATATATACCCCCTTCATTGCATCAAAAATCCTCTTCGATCATTTAAGCTTTGGTATTCATATAACGCTTCGAGCATTATTAAACAATCATTGAGCACATCGAATCTTTGAGCATATTATCATCATCTCGTCCACTTGTTGCAACCATGGGTACACAATGTATTGAGCAATCCACAAAAGAGCAAGGAGACAATACAATCTAGGTGAAAGCTTTCATTGTTTTTGTGTTATTCATTGATTATTGGTTGTCGTCTAGATCATTTTCTTGAAGGTTATAGGATTGAGTTTGGTATTCATTATTGATCATTATTCACTCAATTTTTACCTATACACAAACATAACAAGTGGCAATACAAAATAAAGTTGTACCATGCATCTAAGGTTTTAAAAGATTAAGTATCTCTCTAGTTTTTTGTCCAAGGAGAGCTAAAAATGAGTTTGAGATGTTTCTATGTATTGTTAAGAGTTTCCTCTATTAAATCTTCAAGAAAAATGAATGTTGCTTCTCTTGCCAAATTTAACTTCAAGGAGTTTGATCTTATTCTGGTCAAGAGAGACATTCAAGATATTAAAAAAGATGTGTTTGAATTAAAGATGGAAATGTTGTTTTGAGAAAGATGTTTGGAAAGATAGAATGTGATACATAAATAAGAGCACCTACCACCTAAAGAGTATAAGGGACTACCTAGAGCAAGTAAAAAGGTTCAATGATTATGGAGTTGCAACTTCTCGATATTACAACATATAGTTCCATCTAAAAGAGATTAAAAAGTTGTTGCAAGAGAGTTGTTGCTAGTTGAAGAAACCTACAAAAGATAGGGTAAAAGATGTAGTTGTAACCCCTTAAACTCTGTTTTAGATGTTTTGTTCAAGGTTTTGATTTTTAAGAACTGGAAAGTAACTATATTTAAATGTAACACAAGCATAACAAATGTCAATCATCTATTTGAGATGAGCATTTTCTCTTCAAGTTAAAAATATAATCTATCTTATTAGGTTTTAGGGGCCAATCTTTTGTTGTAAGATGCACTATTGTGCTCTTGAACATCCAAAACAAGCTCCAAAGAACTCAAGGTAGAGTGTCAATACTAAGTTTATTTTTATGTTCTATGCAAGATTGTAATCATTCTTATGACTAAAAGTTGATATAAGTTTTAGTTTGTTTCTCATATTTGTTCTCCACTATTTACTCAATATTTCAGGGGATTATACAAATCTTTAAGTACACAATTTTTTTTATGGTTAGTATTCCATCAAGGTCGATGTAAAGACTTTCTATCATTACATGTGGGGTATTCTGACTAATGATGGATCATTGTCTAGTTATTTTATGAGACTCATTTAATTATTCTATATTAAAATTATAGGGAAATTTACAACTTATTTGCATTTAGATTTTTGTAACTTATTGACTCTATTCCCAAAAGGATGAATGCACTGGGTAAAAGCACAAAGTTTTGTCACACTTTCAACCAACTTATCAGCACAAGTGAATTTAAATATTTCTAACTAAAAATCAATTTTAGTCAAACATATGATCTTGTAAGATTCATTCCAGCTAAGTTAGATATGTCCACAACTTTTCCAACTAAAATTATTGGCTAAATGCATATGTAACACCACAATGAGGCCAATTTACCAAAAAATAAAATTATTTGAAAAACTTGATATTTCAACAACTTCTACTCGTGTAAATAACATTTTTTTAAAAATACAAAAATACCCTTTTGTAGATCTATAAGTTTAGTTTTCAAAAATATATATTTTAATAGTTTAATTATTATTTATATTTTCCTTTTTATTTTTACTAAAAGTAGGTTATCAACACAAAACATTAGATTGATTACCATGTCAAGGAAAAATATTAAAACTTATTAAAAAAATTTGAAAAAATATGATGCATTAGATAAAGGAATCTATATTAAGATGGTATAATTTTTTTCTATTTTAGATAAATAGTTAATATGAAAGTTGATGTCAAATGGAGGCAACTACATTTTAAAACACACACATTTTAATATTTATTTAAAAATATATTTATCAAAATTGGAAAAAAAAAATCCATGCAGTAAAGTTTCAAGTTATAAATACACACAAAAAATTTGAAGAAAAAAATTTACTATATAAAGATTGACATCTCATGTAACTTCATTTTTCAGCATTTTATCAACAATTAAATTATAGTGTCAATTTATTAAAAACTATATTCGAATAATTTTTTAATTTTTTCAAAAAATACAAACATAAAATATACTAAAAAATAAATATTTTATTAGTTTATATCATTTTAAAATTCAAAACATATATGTCATTTTTTAGTGATTCAAGTTTAAAAGATGGATCAGTGTTGACCATTTCCTTTATAAAAGTGTGACACAACTTTATACTTTTACCCATTGGTCTTACAAATCTTAAGTTGATCAAGAAGATTTTAATCAGTAAATAGCTCATGTGTAGTTTATAGGATACATAGGCTTGCTAAGAGCTTAATCATATAAGGAAACATTGGACAAATCCAAATTTCTTATGTTCTTTTCTTATATATCTATAGACCTCAATTATTCTTTTCTTAATAGATCTTTGTCTACAAAATGACAAAAGCTAACATAGAAATAAGTTAGTGATAAAATACAATAGGATTCAAACCTATGTCTTAAGGTTTAGCTTTTGTTTATAACATGTTTTAGAATATTTCTCTTTAATTTTCTTGTGAGATCTCCAAGGATCACCCTCCCAATCTTTGTATATCTTGAAGTGTAGAAGATCCATACCCACTCTTGTCAATTGGCCCAACCTGCTCATATTTTAATCATAAAGTATCACTTAATCATCAAGTAGCCTTACTCTATCCCCCATTTCATAAGTGTATCTTTTAGAAATGTAGTGAAATAATTAGAGCACTAACACCATCCATGTACATTGGAACATCACACATTCCCCTACACATTATCCTTTCCTACCTGCATTGACTAGGGTCCTATTGCATAACTACACCATTGTGTGCCCATGCTCTTAGACCCCACATTAGTGGCATTTACCAGTCTAGTTCCCTGCATACCTACATGGGTGGTTTTTTCCATTGAGGGCCATATAACCACTTTTATTTTACCATGCTAGGGGTAACCTACCTTTCATTGATGCTATCTCCATCCCATATATGCTTCCTATACCTTATCATTCTCTATGTTTACATGCTTGTTACATGATGTATTCATTATTACTAGTACTTTACATGATCATATGCTTATATGCTTATCTCTAGATTGCATTTATACTTTCATGTATTGCTTTCCTTCTCCTTCAATTTATTGTATCTTATGGATACAACTAGAATTAAAGAGGGGCATATATTATCACCAACAATTCTAGTATGTTGAACTTTTAGGTAGTCATAGGTGCTATAAAAACTAATCACCCTGTTTGGACAGATCAATACCAAATGACATCCCATGTTCTTCATGTACCTTGTCATCCCAATGTTAGCAATTTGGTTGAGCTTGATGTTTAATGGTATTGTCATTGATGGCAACACAAAAAGGAACAAGGTTGGAACATAGATTTTGGTCCGGTGAAGAAGACTCAATCATTTTGGCTAAATGTTGGCAATGTACAGAGATAGCAATAGAGAGACAGTGTTTGGATTGGCATTTGTCCACAGTTGAAGACCTGGTACCGTGGTTCTGGTATGATGTTCCTAACTCTCACATGATCTTGTATCCAAGGTTTTAGCTTTTGATCAGTTTCGAAAGTATATCTTCAAATGGCCTAAGTCCAACATAACATAATATAGTGCCAATTAAAGCAGAACACACATTTGTTTTGGTCCGCATTCCTCCAGTGTTAGATATGTAGTTATGTGGTTTTGAGGTGTTGTAAACACTTGTATGAAGTTTATAAATCTAGAGTTGCAAAGTTTGAGGTCCACCAGAAAGATAATTATAAGCCACTGAGTATCGATACATGGTTTGATAGTGACTAGCTATGATAGAGTCTATGTTTCAACAGTCCGCATTTTGCCACATGTTGATATTATGTTCTATAGTTCTGGAGGTATGATCTGTGATGCCTAAGGAGTCTTTGATATGATTTTGAGCAAGTCTTGTGGTCCGCAATGAAAGTTGTGATCTGACAGATAGACTAAGTCAATAACAGTCTGTGTTTGAGGCTGACATGATAGTTTGTTTTGTATGCGGTAAGTTCTATTGTTTGGAACCCCATCCCAAGTGTTTCTATAGTTGGAGCTGACATATGAGAAGGTGTTTCAAGTGTTATTTGGGTCCACTATGTATTTTGGTGGATGAATTTGGTCGACGAGTTACATGTTGATTAACTACATGCTTCATCTTAGTAGGCCGACCTAATGTGAAGATTCTAAATGTTGCAGATATATATATGAGATCCAATTCAATGATTGTTAAGTAAGTGTATAAATATGAAGGTGTGTGTGTGTGTGACATGCGAAAGATTGTGATTTTGTGAAGGCGATAAGTCTAGAAGAAGAGAGATCTTGTTTTTATGTAAGAACAAAGTAGTGTAGCAGAGTAGTTGAACATGAAGGGTTTTGAGTCAGTTTTCTGAGCATCATTGGAGTTGTAATTATGCATTTGTAGATGCACTTCTAGCAGTTCATTTTGGCAGTGAGCCACCCTTCTATCTTCTTTCTTTTGACAATGAGCCACCCCTTGGCAATGAGCATTTTGGACAATGAGTCCTTTTGGGTAGTGAGCCCTAAGGCAGTGAGCCTCTTTGTAATTCAATATTGTTACTACATAATATATTGTGAGCTAACACTCACCGTGGTGTTTCCCTTTTTGGGTTTTCCACGTAAAAATCTTGGTGTTCATGTATCATGCCTTGTGGTTGTTCATGTTATGTTTAATTTGTTTTAATGTTGTTGAATGGGCAAATGAATTAATGATTTGATGAGTGTATGGTTTAAGAGAATACTGATTCAACCCCCCCTCTCAGTATTCCGGGTGTTCAACAATTAGTATTAGATCCTGGTTCCTTAGAAGAAGTCTAACAACTTAAGGGAGATCTTAGAGATTGAACACATGGTGGGTAAAAGGTAATCTGCTCCTCTTGAAGAAATTGATTCATCTATAGAAGAAGAATGCATGCTTGTCAGTGAAGAAGAACTTAAGGCTGCTCTTGAAGATTTTAAAAATATTGAAATAGAAAATAGGGATCTGAAAGAAAATGTCAAGGAAGCAGATGAGTGCATCAGAAAATTGAGGGAGCAAGTCAAAAGATTCAAAGAAAAGCATAAGGAGGTCAGTGAACAATTGAAATAAGAAAATAAAACCTTGAATGATCTAAAAGTGGAAGTTGTAGAAAGAGCAAAAGCATAAGAAGACCTAAATCAGTTGGTGAAAAACAAATCTGAAGAATGTACAAAGCTTGAACAAGAAGTTGTGGATCTAAAAGCTGATCTGAAATATATATGGATTCAAGAAGATAAATTCAAAGTGAGTGCTATGAACCTTTATAGAATAATTGCAAACTTCAGAAGAGTCCTGATGACAAAGAAGGCTTGGGATTTGAGCAAGGTGAAAGTTCTAAAATAGGTCAAGAAAAGAATGCTGAGATTAAGAAGGACAAAGGCAAACAGATTCAGAATCAAAGGAACAGACCTAGAAGACCATTGGTCAAACAACCAAATGCTCAAAGGTACCCCTCTTTCAATGTTTATTGTAATGCATGCAATAAGTTTGGTCATAAGGCTACTCAATGTAGGAGCAGAGTAAATCAAAATATTCCATCATTTTTTGGTCAGTGCTTTACTTGCAATAAAGTAGGTCATAAAGATAATGAATGCAAAAGTTAGATAAGGAATAGTTACAACAATGGAAGAAATACTCAAACTTTCAAAGGTAACTACTTTATACATGCAAGAGATTTGGTCATAGAGCTAGTGAATGTAGAAGTTAGCTAAGGAACAACTATAATAATGGAAGGAATGCTCAATCTTTCAATGGAAATTGCTTTGCATGTAATAGATTTGGACACAAGGCTAACCAATGCAAATCAAGGATGAATGGAAGGAACAATGGTCAGAAAAATGTTGTATGCTTCAATTGCAACAGGCCTGGATATATTGCAAGATACTGCAGAAGCAAGAATATGAAGGATAAATAGGTAGAGATGAAGAAATTGGTACAAAAGGCAAATCTGGTAGAGATCAAGAAGGAGATGAACAAGATTTGGGTTAAGAAGGAAGTACATGAAGTGAAGAATGAGTTTTCACTAGACTCTGGTGCAGACACTTCCTCCAAGAAATGAATTGGGAGCTCTAGCTTAGGGAGAGATTTAATGAAAAATCTTGTTCCCCTAGCCAAAAAAGTGGTGTTGACATTCAACATGAAGATACAAGTTAGAAACCAAGATAATAGATCTTTTGAAGAAGATTTTGGCAAAAAAGAACCTAATGCGATGGATTGTGGAGCAATTTAGATCGACTGTGGGTGGCAGAGAAAGAGTTTGACAGCTTTTTGAATCAAGTATTTATGACAATTAGGTTTTGATGAAAAGGGGTTAAAAGGAAATTCATTTGAAAGGAAATCACACTGCATTCAAACTCTCAAGTGACTAAGGAGATTTGAGAAGCGAAGCTAAGGTGAGTTCAAGTATTTAACAATTAGTGTGAAGAAACCCTAATTGGAAACAAAAGGTATTTACAACTCTCTCTCTTTTGAAAAATTTATGTGTTGATTTACTAAAAATGTCTACCCCTCAAGTGAGAGATTACAGAGAGGCCTCGACCTAAATTCAAGAAGCACCCATACAAATCACTTGAAACTGATCCATATGGTGCATTCTCTGAGATTCCACATGGTGTTATGCATATGGAAGATGTTAGGGCATATATACATGCAAACCTAGAAGAATATGATCATGGGAAATTAGGGCAAATTTATCGAAATGAACTGACTGGTGATAAGTTTGAGCTGAAAGAAGAGTATCGTATGTTGCATGAGAAGAAGTTGGATGTATGGATTGATTTTCATGTGTTTTTTGAAGATGCTTGGGTCCGGTATGCCCTAAGTAGAATTCACGATGAATTCATGTGGTTAGACATGACACATATGATTACTAAGGATACTATTGAGGTAATGACTGGTATGTGTTCCATCGAAATAGTTCTGGCTTTGAAGGTCGTAAATAATAACATAGTGATGGGGTTAGTAGGTGCCAAATTTGACAAAAGGGCATTGACAATCAATGACATAGAAGATCCAACGGTAAGGTTTGCTTCCATGGTGATTGATTATAAAGTGTACTTCTCAAATAGGGAGAACTCTGTTTCAACTATGGCTATCTACACAACCTTTGAAATGGCGAAGAAGAATGTAGAGTATGACCTGTGTGAGTTGCTCTGACAACAATTAATGGAGAATCTGAAAAGGACAATGGACCCTAAGTACCTCTTCAGGTATGGTACTTTGATCATCTGCCTGTTGTTCTACTTCCTGAAAGAATTACCAGGTATAGGTAATATTGGTTGGTTAAATCATTTTCTGGTAGCAGTTCAAATTATAAATCATCTGTAGAGTTTAGGAGATGTTGATAAACAAAATGCAGTATTATGGGGTTACTTTAAGAATTTCCAAAAGAAAATGCAGGCTAGGGCTAGGATTCCTGAAAAGGTGGTGCTGAAATATGAAAAAGAGATTGTATTCATGGTAGATAAAGATGAATACCTCATGGAGGCAGTATAATCTAGAACAGTATGGGTCCCAACAATGGGATATGAGGTTATAGAGGATGTTCTGACTGGTTTGGCTGATCTAATGTGAAGCAAACCCAAGGACCGCAAAGAGGAAAGATTTGGAACCTTTGAGGAAAAATCACTCAAGGTGTTTTTGGAACTGAAACAACCTGAAATCAAAAAGAATGCAAGAAAGTAGGTAGAAGAGTTTGCAAAAAGCAAAGGATTTACAGATGAAGAAATAAAAGAAGCAAGAACCAAGTCTAAGGCATCCAAGGCTGCAAGTGCTCTGGAAGGAAATACAACCAAGGCTCTGCAAAAGGAAAAAGAGAAATTTGAACCAGAAAAGCCTACTTCCAGCTCAAGAAGAAGAAAAGAGAGAGCCTATAGAGAGAAGGCAGAAATGAAAGAAAGCAAAGGCCACCAAAAAAGCGTATGTGAGCCTTGGTGGGGGAGAAGAAGAAGAAGAGACAGAGACTGATGAAGAAATTAGGACAAAGAAAGCAAAAACAAAGAAGCTTTCCGGAAAGGTTAAGGACAAAAAGAAGAAGAAAGGAGAGAAGACCGAGACCAGAGAAAATGAAGCAACTATATCCTTGCAAGCCATAGTCAATGCAATAGCTCAACATGGGAATTTGAAGCCTATTGCTAGTATATATGATGACAGTTCAGATGCAAACAAGGTGATACTTGAAAAAATAGTTATAAGATTTTTGGTTATGTTTAGTAAAGCATTGATTGAAGTTATAGATGATTTACCAGACAATTTAGTCAGTATCATGACAAAAAGAAAAGAAGGGGCCATGGCCAAGTATACTGAGATAAAGGAATATGTTTTGTTGAAATTTTTCCCAAACCTCACAAGTGAAGAAAAAGTTAAAGCTACTAAGAAGCTCAATAATGTATTCAAAACCAAGAAAAGAGTCAATGATCTAATGTCTGGAGACATTGAGAAACTGGTTAAAGAAACTGAAGAGATAACATTATGTGTGCTACATGAACTGCAAATCTCAACTATGGTAGACACTAATGAAGAGGAACAAAATGATGATGTTGACACTACTAATATTGTTCCAGAAGTGAATATTGAGCAGAATATGGAACAAAGTACAGTTACTCCTCTGGTGAGCACAGGGAATGAAGAGGAAGTGAATATAGATTAGAGTATGGATCAAGGTGGAACACCTCCTCCGGTAAGCTATGGGCAAGTTGAATAAATAAAAGAGCCCGTGGAAGAAAAGAACTCTGAAGAAGCAAAAGTGAGACCTGAAGAAAATGTCCTTGAGGACCAAGGTGAACAAAGAGAAGAAGTTGATGAACAAATGACTGACAATCCTACTCTGAAAATTGAGGGAAATGAGCAAGAACTTATTCAAGAAGACCCTATAGAAAGGCATGATGATGAGATGTCTCATAAAGAAGACAAAAGAGACACTATTGAGAATGAGTCAATTGACTCTTTGAGAGTTTTTGGAGAAGCAAAAGGAATCTCAGATTTTGACTGCACCTGAGCTATTGCAAGGACCAATTAACCTTGCCACAATGTCCCCATTACAGAAGCTGAGACTTACGACAATTTTTCAAACCACAACACAAGAAGAATTATTAAAATCCCATATGGAAGATAGTGAGTTGATTGGAGATGCATCGACAATTTTTGAAAATATAATGCCCGTAATGAAGAAAGATACATCCTCGAGCCCTACTTCTCAGTTGAAGAAGCCCATTGAATCCGTCAATTCTCACTTTGAGTTGCTTGAACAAGCTACAGAAAAGAAAGTAAGGGCAGAGATTGATAGCAAGAGATTAGTTGAGCTTAATGATAAACTTTCTCAAGATAAAGTGTTGCTAGATAAGAGTATAGAATATGTTTACATTGAAATATAAAATTTTATAAAAAGACTTGAAACTGAACAAAACCCCAAAAAAATTATACTAAGTGTAATAGAAAGATTAATGGTAAAACTATAAAAACCAAACAAATATGAATGTTACGAAAGTATTTAAAATGTGGTTACTCAAATGTTTTTGCATAATTCCAATATAATTTTGGGCATAATACTAAGGATGATTTTTTCAGGAGAGCGTAATCAGGCAATAGATGGGTTTTTATAAAATTTGGGTGAAACGGGTCACGGGGTAGTTGAACCACAATAAGGTAGGTAAATGAACTTGCATGGGATTCTTTTCATTTTTGGGATTAGGTTTTGGTATTTAGATTAATAATAAATTAAAGTAATTAATTTTAATTTATCATTAACGAGATGTGTAGTAAATAGGTTTTAAGTTGGTTTAGTAAATAATAAATTGTTAGTTTATTATTTACGGGATAGGAAATGGTTTATAGGTTTGGGCTTAGAGTAAATAATAAAATAAATTTGTTTAAAAATATTTTATTATTCATAGGAGATTAGGGAAGATTTAATTAATTAAATCTTTGACCTTAGGGAAAAAATTAAATTTAGGACTTAATAGGGATATTAGGAATGATCATGGATAATCAAGATATGGTCAAATTTTTATGTCTACATTTTGCTCCTCTTTGAGATGATGTTGTGAAGCAAGATATTTTGAATCAATGTTGTTTCAAAGAGATTAAAACATAGGTTTTGGATGGATAAAATGGGTGGGATTGGATTGGATTGGATGGAGTTCATAAAAATGAAGGATTGATAGATGATGCCCCCTCAAGAGTCTATGCAGGTATGAAGGAGCTGGATAGACTCTTGAAAAAGGAAACAAAGGGGAGGAGATAGAGTTATGCTGATAAACTTTGAGCAACCTGATGTTTGATATAGCACCTGACATTATGCACCAAGGTATAAAGACCAAGGTGGCAATGTGTCAAATGTGAAAAAGATAGAAAGTCACTAGCAAACATATGCCTAAGCCACCATGATATGAAAGACCATGATGACAAAGTGGCAGGTATGTTGCAAGGACAGATACAGATGCAAAACAACAATGATAAAACACACACAAGCAAAAACAAGAAGCATGCAAAAATGATTCAAAAACAAACAAGGTGATTGCCCCTGTAACTAAAAACTGATGATTGATTGGATTGATTGATGATGATAATGATTGATGATTGATAATTGATAGCGTCTGGTTGTAAGAATGAAACATGTTGTATAAGATGTCTGGTCTAATTTCAACGATGCAACATCCTGTATAAGACAATTGATATGATTGATTGATAGCATTGTTGATGTGGGAACAATATATCTCAAGAACAACATGAGGATTGTGTTGTTGATATGGGAATGATATATCTCGAGAACAACACTAGGATTGGGAATGATATATCCCATTGATGATGATGATGTGATCGATTGATTAGGATTACAACAAGGCTAGGAACAAGACCATTGATGCAATTGGATGATTTGGCTTGATTGATTTACTTGATTGGTATGGATTAAGGATGACTTGCATCAAAATATAAATTTTCTTCACAAGATTTGAAATTAACACAAAATCCTAAAAATTTATATTCAGTGCAACATAAAAGATTAATGATAAAACTATAAAAACCAAACAAATATGAATGTTACCAAAGTATTTAGAATGTGGTTGCTCAAAATCTTGGCATAACTCCAATATGAAAACTCCCAGGGGCAGGAAATAAAGAATAAGTTAAGTTTAAATAATGTTTTGATAAAATGGTTTCAATAATGGGGTAGTTGAACCGCAATAAGGTAGGTAAACGAACTTGCATGTGATTCTTTTAATTTTTGGGATTAGGATTTGGTATTTAGATTAATAATAAATTAAAGTTATTAATTTTAATTTATCATTAACGAGAGGTGTAGTAAATAGGCTTTAAGTTGGCTTGGTAAATAATAAATTATTAATTTATTATTTACGATATAGGAAATATTTTGTAGGTTTGGGTTTAGGGTAAATAATAAAATAAATTTATTTAAATTATTTTATTATTTACAAGAGATTAGTGTTAGAGTAATAGGTTCTTTACTTAATTAATTTAATCATATTGATTAATTAATTAAGTCACCTTTACTTTATTTCACTTAACCTAAACTTAGGAATCTCTCATTAGGGTTTTCTAACTTGCAAATATAAAAGCAAGTGCTCTCATGTGATTCATTAATCCATTTTATTAATTACATCCTTTTTGTACAAATTGCTAATCTTAGGTTTTGAAGGTGTTCACTAGGTCCTGTAAGGTTGGTTTCACAACCTCTACATGGTATCAGATCTCCAAATCTGTAACTTTCTGTTCATTTTTTAAGGGATCTTTCCTTTAAGTGACATTTCAGTGCAACTTGAGTCAATTTGGACCTCACCATTGTGTCTAGAAGGTTCGAAATAGTCAATATTAACCTTTGTTTCGTCAATTTTGGTTATACGATGCCTGATCTACGAGGGTTTGAAGTTTGAGAGTGTTTCTAGATCCAGAGGGTACCTACAATTTTGGAGCGTTTTCAGCCCAAACGTACCTCACCATCGTGTTCAGAGCACCCAAAAACCCCAAAATCAACTGTAAAATTGTCAAAATCAGACACAATGACTCTGGGAGGCAATTTTTTTTCATTTCTGGGTCGTACGACCTAGTATGACATGGAATCCAAGAAATTAAAAAAAAAAAAACAGTCTACAGGCGCCACTGTTAGTTAACCGCTAGCAGCTAGCATAACCACCAAGCTTCACCCCAAACCCTTTTTGGAGAAGTTTTGGTATTTTGGCCATAACTTTTGCATCCGAACTCAGATTTTCAAAAATGAAATATTGCTAGAAAGTTGGTTTCGAACCCGATCTAGTGGTGTAGGTTATTTTTCTTGTTTTTCTATTTTTCTATATTTATTTCCACTCAAAGTCAGATCTTTGTTTTTGCGCTTCCGGAGGCATAACTTTTGCATATAGACTCCATTTTTTGAAAATGAATAGGTGTTGGAAAGGTCTTCCAGTGATTTTTCTAGATCTATAGATGTTTTCATCAGAAACTTTACTAGGTACACATGGAATTGTCTAAAGTTATTTTTTTCTTTTTTCTTCTTTCCAACTTTCAGATTTGCATTGGGGTTTGGTTTTTTGTGTTGTGGGGGGAGTTTTTTTCTTGCTTTATGTATATACACATCAGAGAACAGAAAACACTTCCCTTAAACACATTTCAAAAACTCAAACATCATAACAGACACCTCATCAGTTTCCTCTATTTCTATCTGAGAATAGTATTTTCAGCATGTGGTCCTGTGAGCTTCCATTGTAAGCAGTTCTCATATGTAAATGCACTGAAATAAAGTGTCTCAACATTGTACATGTATTCTTGAGATCTTGGACATCATTTTGTGCCTTATTGTACTCACACTATGATATAAAGTGCCATGGGGGGGTTGATTCTTGCCTCATACACGTGTGCATTGGTTTGCACACCCTTTTATTTGCTAATACTTTCATGTTTGCATGTTCAGATGTTTCTATTTCTTCTACATGCACTTCTTGGTTTCAACAATTTTAATGTTCCTGTCATGGCTCTCCCTTGTCCACATTATGGGGGGGTTTCTACTGTTGGTGCTAATGCTTCCTTGTTTATGTGTTGGCGTGAGTTATGTATCTAGTATTTATTCCTGTGTATTAGGCGGATGCAGTGGTACATCAGTGGCTGAGATCCAGAGGGTACCTACAATTTTGGAGCATTTTCAGGCCAAACGGACCTCACCATTGTACTCAGAAGACCCAAAAATCTTAAGATCGACTGTCAAATCGTCAAAATCGGCCTCAGGAGAAAAAACACTTCATTGTCCTCTCTTTTGGATAGGAGTTTTTCTCATGTGGTTTTCTCCTTTTCTCTATTTTGTGAGAGACTAGTTTTGTACATGGGTACCTCATCAGGTCTAGTTGTCAGAACCCATCTTTGCTTTCATGCATTTGTCCTTAGTTTTTTAGCTTCTCCCTAAGTTCATCTTAAGTGGGGTGTTAGAGTAACGGGTTCTTTACTTAATTAATTTAATCATATTAATTAAATAATTAAGTAAGTCACCTTTACTTTATTTCACTTAAGCTAAACTTAGGAATCTATCATTAGGGTTTTCTAACTTGCAAATATAAAAGCAAGTGCTCTCATATAATTCATTAATCCATCTTATTAATTGCATCCTTTTTTATGCAAATTGCTCTCTTTGCTTTTTTCTCTTGTGGAAGGTTAATCTTAGGTTTTGCAAGTGTTCATTGAGTCATGTGAGGTTGGTTTCACAACTTCTACAATTAGGGAAGATTTAATTAATTAAAAATTAATTAAATCTTTGAGATTAGGGAAATTATTAAATTTAGGAATGATCATGGATAATCAAGATATGGTCAAATTTTTATGTCTACAGAATATGCTCAGACAACTATTAAAGAGGACAGTGAAATCTATCAATTTTGTCTTACATGGCCTAAGAAAACTAAGGACCTAAAGGATAAAATAGAAGGATGGAAAGCTCAAATACTAAAGATCTCCAGAATCTATGATTCAGTGAAGGATGCCATTGGAAATCAAAGAGCAGAAGTAGAAGCCATTCATTCTGTCATACATAAGTTGTAGAACCAGAGGGAGGTCATTAAACACATAATGAGTCAGCTCCAGGAGATAGTGAGTTTTAAGATTGCATTCATGGCTAGACTTGTAGCAACTGCAGATCAGACAAAGCAAATCAGTGAGGCCCCTACTACTATGAAGAAGGAAGAAGAGTTGGTGTCCCAGGTTAATGGGCATATATTAGTTTTGAGAGATGCTAAAGTCAGATGGGATGAAGATTTGGTTCAACTGAAAAAGATCTACAAAGATATTCTCCCTGAAAAACAATAAGTAATTTGATTTCATCTGTATATATGCGGATAGTACAAACAGTTTTGAAGTTTTGGTCACTTGTATATATTTCTGTATCATACACCTTTGCCATTGATGTCAAAGGGGGAGAATGAAGCATGTGAAAAACACAAAGAAAATAACTGATAAACAAGGAGAGAAGCATGAAGTTAGGGGGAGCAGTGTGAAAAGAGTAAGGGGGAGCAATATAACAGTTTTTCACATCAATTGTTGCCATCAGTGCCAAAGGGAGATATTGTTGGAAATTTGGTTGAGCTTGATGTTTGATGGTGTTTTCATTGATGGCAACAATAAAAGGAACAAGGTTGGAATAGAGATTTTGGTCCAGCGAAGAAGACTTAGTCATTTTGGCTAAGTGTTGGCAGTGTACAAAGACAACAACAAAGAGACAATGTTTGGATTGGCATTGGTCCGTAGTTGAAGACCAGGTAGTATAGTTCTAGTATGATGTTCCTAACTCTCACATGATCTTGTATCCAAGGTTTCATCTTTTGATCAGTTCTGAAAGTATATCTTCAAATGGCCTAAGTCTGGCAGAACAGAATACAGTTCTAATTAAAGAACACACATTTGTTTTGGTCTGCATTCCTTCGGTGTTAGATATGTAGTTATGCAGTTTTGAGGTGTTGTAAACACTTGTATGAAGTGTCTAAATCCATAGTTGTAGAGTCTGAGGTCCACCAGAAAGACAGTTATAAGCCACTAAGTATCGCTACATGGTTTGATAGTGACTGGTTGTGAGAAAGTCCGCATTTTACCGCATGTTGATATTATGTTTTCCAGTTCTGGAGGTATGATCTGTGATGTCTAAGGAGTCTTTGATATGATTTTGAGCAAGTCATGTGGTCTGCAGTGAAAGTTGTGATCTGACAGTTAGACTAAGTCAGTAATAGTCTGTGTTTGAGGCCGACATGGTAGTTTGTTTTGTATGCGATAAGTTCTAATGTTTGGTACTCCATCCCAAGTATTTCTATAGTTGGAGCTGACATATGAGAAGGTGTTTCAAGTGTTATTTAGGTCCACTATGTATTTTGGTGAATGAATTTGGCCGACAAGTTACATGTTGATTAACTACACGCTTCATCTTGGTAGGCCAACCTAATGTGAAGATTCTAAATGTTGTGGATATATATATGAGATCTAATTCGATGATTGTTAAGTAAGTATGTGAATATGAAGGTGTGTGTGTGTGTGTGACATGTGAAAGATTATGATTTGTGAAGGCGATAAGTGCAGAAGAAGAGAGATCTTGTTTTTATGTAAGAACAAAGCAATGTAGCATAGCAGTTGAAGATGAAGATTTTTGAGTCAGTTTTCTGAGCATCATTGGAGCTGTAATTATGCATTTGCAAATGCACTTCTAGCAGTTCATTTTGGCAGTGAGCCACCCTTCTATCTTCTTTCTTTTGGTAGTGAGCCACCCCTTGGTAGTGAGCCTTTTTGTAGTGAGCATTTTAGATAGTGAGCCCTAAGGCAGTGAGCCTCTTTGTAATTCAGTATTGTTACTACATAATATATTGTGAGCTAATACTCATCGTGGTTTTTCCCTTTTGGGGTTTTCCACGTAAAAATCCTAGTGTTCATGTGTCATGCCTTATGGTTGTTCATATTATGTTTTGCCTTGTGGTTGTTCATGTTATGTTTAATTTGCTTTAATGTTGTTGAATGGGAAAATGAATTAATGATTTAATGAGTGTATGGTTTAAGAGAATACTGATTCACCCCCTCGCCTCTTAGTATTCTAGGTGTTCAACACCCAAGGCCACCATGCTAAACACACCATTGCCAATTTCCAAACATGCAGAATTTCCTTTTACTCATTTCCCATTTTCATGTTTCTCACATAGTTAGCAAGCTCCTATTTTGTATTCAAATTTAACTTGTGAGATGGAAGCTACTCATGACATAATTTTGCTCTATTTTATAGGTTCTCATAGAGAATGCATGTACTGAAAGGACAAAATTACATAATCACATCTTGTAGGGTCCATTACTTTATATGAACGCCTCGATATCCTTTGATATTTGAATAGTTACTATACATACATGCTTATGAGTGCCACATACTTTGAGACACACGATCATTTTAGGATTCACACATCTACCTCAAACTGTGGGAAAAATGTAAAGGTGAAATTTGCAAACCCATGCCATTTCCCATTTATTTTTGTGCCCATTTTGAGGAAATGTCTTAATATATGTACATAGTGACAAATGGCACAATCATGTGCAAAGTTGGACTCATTCCCCTAGCCTTTTATCTATCCCTAAACACACATTTCCAGACATTTAGTCCCTACATTATCCTTATATGCACATATTCCCAAACATTCATGCACACACTTCCATATAATTGTTATACACCTAGATTTGACCATTGTCCACCTAGGGTCATTTTTGTGGTTGTAGACTTGACCCTTTGCTTTTTAAATTTCAATTTGGATGTTTGGCCCCTTATTTTCTTGCCTTGAGCCAACTAAACACGTTTTGTAAAATTTGTTGTTGGTATTTAAAGGCATTTATTACCATTAATTTTACGCATCTACAATACACATGTCCTCTCTCATTCTAGGGAATTAAAGGAGCAATTAATAGTGAAACATTTAGATTTGGTACACTAAAAGGAGTAACAAATTTTCATACATCATATTAAGAGGCTTGCTTGTTGTCTTCCAACTTTTGTACACATTTTTGGGGGGTTGACCTAGAAGAACTTGTCTCTTTGTGATACAATGACAACTCTTCCAAGGTATTTTAAAATATGACTTGTTCTAAAATCAATGGAAGGATCAAAGAAAATAAATGTTCATTAGGTCAACTATAGGGCAAAGTCGTATACTAAACAAGGTCAAATCCAAAGATAGAGGATGATTCTTCAATTGCAAATTTAACTCAAATAGTCAAGCTTGACCCCAAACAAAGAGAAGAATCAACACAAATCCCAAGGCATTCAATTGATAGAGTGATCACACTTTTAGTTACGGCAAAGACAAAAAAACATTCTAGAATCTTCAACGAATGACATTCATTCTTTAGTCATAGAGCTAAGTACCCCTATCCACCTCATTTATTTTCCAAAAATAGAAAGTATCGTTGTCTAAATTATCAATCTCAATTGTCCCTAGTTAATATAGGTTAATTTATGCTCAGTTGTATACATGTTACTGGATTTGCCTAGATTAACTATATAGAAACCTCATTTTCCATTACAAGTTATAATCATTACTTAAATAAGTGAAAGAATAAATTGCCTCTAAAATGATTACCAGTGCTTGTGGATTCAATTGTATTAATTGTTTTGCATCAACATTTCGGATCACACGTAGTGATTCTCATCTTAGTGATGAATCATTGTGTGTGATCCAAAATATTGATGCAAAAAAAATTAACATATTTGAAGCCAAAAGCACTAGTAACCATCTTCATAGACTGTGGCAAAAAACCATACCTACAATTAACACCTCTAAAAATTTATATTAAAAAAATGGTATAACATAAAACTTTCTAAAATGTGATAACAGTAAACAAATTACGTATAAATCCTCAAATTCCAGATGCATTCCTGCTTATTTCCTGTCGACGTAACAGATTTGGACTTGGATTTCTCTCCTGAGAAAAACAAATAATGTAATGAAGAACCAACAGATCTCCTCCTCGCAGTTACCAGCAAATTGTAATTTACCGTGAAGTGAAGGAAATATAGTTAAGTTGAATGTAAGCGCTCAGGCTTCTGAATTTACGAATCTTATATCCTAAGGAGGAAAACGATGTCCACTTCTTGATTCTCTTGAAATGGGACGTCTCAATAATTAAATATTTGTAGTAACTAAGTTAAGAAGGATACGGTTATTAAAGATTGCCTATACGGGCCTATAGCTCAGTGGTAGAGCATCCGACTGCAGATCGGGCGGTCGCTGGTTCGAACCCGGCTGGGCCCTTTCATCTTTTTTGGAGGTAGAGGCGTCCTAGCCTGTGTCTGAGTTTTAAGTAACTTAATTGCCATTTTCAATGTGTTTTAAGGTCCATTTGCCAATAACACGTATAAGGGAAAGATGAATTCAAACAATTTCATGGCAGAGCCGAAGATATATCTGTCATACATAACAATGTTAGAAATAGAAATTAGTATCATATTTTAAATATATAAACAATATGATATCTTGAGTGTTTACTAAATTGTGTGAAGGTTTTTTCTTCAACGGTTCGTATTACAATCAATTATCATGAAATTATCATGAAGAAGAGAGCCAAAGAAGAGAATTAGAAAATTAGAGATCCCTCTAATTTTCTAATTCTCTTCTTTGGCTCTCTTCTTCCTATGATGGATCAACAAAGATGTTGACAGAGATTAGAAATTTAGGTAGATATGTTTAAGATATCAGAGTTTTTTTTGTTATCCTCTTATTCTATTATAATTTTCCTTGCTTCCATTGCAGTTATGCCTTTTGACATAATTATCACACTTAATAGGATATATCATTATAGAGAAATACAATTATTTTTCTAAATGATCTTAGATTAATTGAATAAATGCAATCAATTAACAAACACATAACTTAGATATAAAAATGACATAATTATCACACTTAATAGTATATATTACTATAGAGAAATACAACTATTTTCCTAAATTATCTTAGATTAATTGAATAAATGCAATCAATTAGCAAACAACTAATCTAGATATAAGAATTGGGACTGATAATAGAACTGAAGTAAATGTGATGATTAAATGGGAGGATAAGGTGTACTTAGCTCTAGGATCGATTATGGATAAATATTGTTACCAATGTGATGAATTCATTTGCCACCTCTAGAAAATTAATGGTCTCAATCAAATGATTGTCTCATAATATGAAATTATCACAGAAAATGATGAAGGTCGATCCCAAGTGTGCAAGTTTGATCTTGATTGTCATGAACCTAATCTACCACACAAAATTGATCTATGTTGTGTGCAAGATTGAATTCAACTAATAGAATTTGTGCTTGAAAATGAATTTGCCTTTTGCCTTTGTGATATTTGAATTTGTCAAGGTGGTGTCTAGAGACACCATTGAGGAGCTTATTGACTCAATAGGTGAATGGGTTCTCTTAGGTCAAACCACTTAGCAGACCAAACTAGTGGTAACAAGAAAGATCAAAGACAACATTTGCATACGTATAGATGACCTAAATGATGATGATGTAGATCTAATTCCTTATTGCCCTTTAAAAATCAAAGTATGTTGTAATGATTTTCTCTTTTTACTGCATATTCTAGCATTTGATCTCTTATGAATTAATTGCACATGTTTGAATGTCTTTAAATACCATGACATAGCAACATGTCACACAAACATGTGCTAAGTCAAATCATATTGACTAATAGAAAGGAGTGAGAAAATTAAAATTTGAATTTGGATATCGTTCCTGTGATCCTCAACATTGAACCAAATTGATCTTGTATTGTTTGGAAATGAATTGAAGGGATAAGATGGTAATCTCAATGTAGGGAGCAAACGTATGGAAATAAGTATTCATGGGAATGGAACAAGGATGAGTAGATAGCGAATGCATGGGAATAAGTGTAACAAGGGTGAAATGAAGATGGATGGGGATTTGTCCATGAGCCAAACTTAGCACAAGAGTATGGCACTTGTCAATATGCTATTGCATTAAGATGTTACCATCAAGGTGGGCACAATACTAAAAGGGAAATGTAATGGGTATGCTAATTTCACCATTCTATTTCCCCCATGCATGCAAATTTTATCATGAGCATGCATTTCAAAGTATATGGACATTCTTAGCCAACATGAAAAGTAAATATTTAGGCACTCATAAAAGGATACTAATTGAACATATAAAGTAATAGATCATTCTTGAATTCTTCTTGTACTCTCCTTGGTGTGAGCACTCTATTGAAACACACACAATAACAAAAAGTATGCATTGAGTAGCATCTACCACATGATCAAAATAAGCACAAACTACAAGTTGTTATAATTGTCTTTGAAAAATGAAAAGAGAAGGGATAGAGAATTTTGCCTATTCAAAAAAGTGGTGTGAAAACTCCTATTCAAAAAAATGGTGTGAAAACTCCATGTGATGTGGAATGTGAACAAGTTATTTTAGGTCAAACACCTTGATAGACCATTGAATTAATAGTGACAAGAAAGATCAAAGACAACATTCGTAGACACGTAGATGGTCTATATGATGATGTTGTAGATCTAATTCCTTATTGCCCTTTAGAAATCAATGTACACTATAATGATTTTCTCCTTTTCTTGCATATTCTAGCACATGATCTCTTCTGAATTAATTGCCCATGTTTGAATGTCTTTAAATACCATGGCATAGCAACATGTCACACAAACATGTGCTAAGTCAACTCATAACAACTAGTAGAAAGAAGCAAGAAAGATGATATTTGAATTTGAAGATTTAAATTTGGAGATCATGCTTGTGGTCCTCAATATTGAATTGGGTTGATCATGTATTGCTCAAAAATGAATCAGAGGGGTAAGATGGTAATCTCAAGGTAGGGAGTGAATGCATGGAAGTAAGTGCTAATGGGGATGAAATGGGAATGAGTAGATAGCAAATACATAGGAATAAGTGCAACAAGGGTGAAATAAAGATGGATAAGGATGTGGCCATGAGCCAAACTTTGTACAAGAGTATGCCACTTGTTGATATGTTATTGCTTTAAGGCATGCCCATCAAGGTGGGCATAAAACTAAATAAGAAATGTCATGCGTATGCTAATTTTGCCATTATATTTTCCTCCACTTTGATGTGCATGCAAATTTTATAATGAGCTTCCATTTCAAAGTATATGGACATTCTCAACCAACATGAAAGGTAAATATTCAGACACGCATAAAGGATACTAATTGAACTTATAAAACAATAGATCATTCTTAAATTCTTCTTGCACACTCCTTGGTGTGAGCACTCTATCAAAACTTACAAAACTTGTACAAAAAGTAAGCAATGAGCAGTGACTGCCACATGATCAAAATAAGCACAAACTACAAGTTGCTATAACTATCTATGAAAAATAAAAAGAGAAGGGATAGAGAATTTTTCTTATTCAAAAAAGTGGTGTGAAAACTCCACATGATGTGGAAAGATGATAAGGGTATGTATGATGTAGAATTATGATAAGGGGCCATGCAATAAAGGTCCATGTTATGTGGTGATGTGATGAAACTCCATGTGGTGTGGCAATGTAATGTGATAAACTTGGTTTGAATATGGTGGCGAGTCTTTGTTTAGCACAAGATGTCATCTGAAATCTCAACCATCAAAAGTGTTAGTAGAAATATATGCCTCCCATCTAATTAATTGCATCCAACAGATACAAGGAATTGTAGGAGAGGGAAACAAATAGATGATAATGATAAAATATAATTTATTGATAAAATAATCAAATAAAATATAATCATGTAAGCATGGGGAAGGCATGATGAGCCCATGGTTTCTCCCAAGTTGGCAATTAATAAGATAGATCTACAAGCTAGATAGGATCATGTTAGCACATAATGACAACATAAGATATAAGTGATGATTGAAGATCAAAATGATAAATATTATAAGATCATAGCATGAAAAATATATGAGATAAGCATGATAATAATGAAAGAATGATATAGATCATTAGATGAATCATTGATATAGACCATAATTTGTAACATGAACATGTCATCATAAGATAATATGAATGATTAGAAGCAGGACATAGGTAAACATAATGATCGTGGCATATATGTAAATTCATAAAATCATGTAACATAGGAAGGTGACAAGAAACAAGTGAAAACCACAATTATAATCCTGGAACATATGGAGACATAAGAGTTAAACAATGGATGCAGGAAATTTGATAGGAAAATATGCTCACAAACCACTAGCATTTAAACTGAAGGCACAAATTACAGATACTAAACTTGTAGATATTTTCCACAGCAATCCTACAAGGAAAGAAATACAAGTATCTGATCTAAGAAAATTTTAACAGTATTTTGGTATGTAAAACAACACCTAGAAAAGAGCAAGAATGAGAGAAGAAGAAAATAGAAACCATAGAACAAAAGTAACATAGATATACCTTAGGAAAACCCTTTCAAGAAAAACCCAACCTCCAAAGCACACTTAATGTATTATTCAACAATAACAATGGTTACAATGCATTCTCAAAGTCTAGTGTTCTATTAGGATAAAGAGGAGATCAACACTCTTCAATCATGGAGAAAATCTAGTTGCATAACCTTGAAAAAGACAAAGCATAATACCTCCATCTCAAGACTTCAATATAAAGACTTAAGGAGGCCTAGAAAACCACCATAAAACAATACCATGGCCCAAAACACATGCACCCAAAAACCATGGTTATAATTTCCACAACCCACTATAAGAGAGTGGCCTCCAAAATTAGAATGTAACTCTTCACAAGCATCCTTGACTTCCACCACTCAAGTTTGCATGTGTAACTCCCAAGTGCTCCATAGGGCACTAATTACACCTACATATAACAACTAATAATGAAGGATGCTCTTACAAGTCGATAATGTAACCCCCTCATCAGTGCCTCTATAATAATATTTCCATGTTCATAGAGAATCATAAAATAATTATATATGTCACCACCCCACATGAATTTCCTATTTTTCCACTCCATGAACTTTGGATATGCACACATACTAACCATCTACAAACAATTAGACCTTAGGATATGCAAGGTGATTAACACACCTAATCCTTAGATTTTCCCACTTGATATTCACATTGCAAAAGCATAAGCTTGGGTTCCAACAAAATGAACTAACCACTAGGGGTAGAATACCCATAGCCAAGCTACATCGTCTAAACTTCTCTTTGCTCACAAAATTCACCAAGAAATTGCAACTAGAACTATACATCAATGTGCACCAACTTCACATGAATAGTTAAACTCTACCAAGGTGGTGGAATTCTATCACATAGATCATAACCATATCCTATTATAAATCAAAATCTAAACACAAACTCCAAAGCCAAATTGTAACAAATATGCCCAAGTAGCTTCTAAGTACTCACCTACATAGCTAGAACAATGACCACAACATGTCATACATAGATTCAACTAACTGCACCACAAAACAAGGTAAATGCATATGCACTAGTAGACCTCCTGGCATTCAAATAGCTATCCCACTCCACAACCTCAAGTCCCTATAATGCACTACCTACTAAATGTTTGTCTCCATTAGTAACAAACACATATACATACAAAAATACATGAGATTTTTACCATAGTCCAATGACACATATAACTCCCTAGGACTCCCACTACATGGATAATGTTTGGTTTGGTGCCTTCTATAGCGTATAGAATTCAACCAACAACTGATGCATGAGCATCCGAGTGGATTGGTGATCAACATCAACCAAAAACATTTGAAGTTGTTTTATTCATTTTTGGTGTGCATTTGGATTTGTTGGCATCTCTCAGCCTTGCAGCGCATGTGGATTGAGTAGAATTGCAAATTTTCAGTTTTCCACAGTTTGGGTCTTGACGCATAACATGGCAGTTTTACGGAAACAATTGTTTCTAGAGTTCCATAAGAGCTGGTCAAAAACTATTTTTGGGGAAGATTTTTGAAAGTATTTCTCCTAATTTGCAAAAGGAATCGGTGCAAAATTTCTCACCATTTGGGAGAATTAAATGTTCGTAATTTGTACTGATGAGTTTACGAAAAGTTTAAAAATTTACAATCTTATAAGCTGGAGAAAAATAATTTTACAGGAGACCTTGGGACATCATTTTGAGCCTACTTGCCAATTTTCATTCAATTTGGAGAAGTTTGAATTTTCCGCCTGCCAGCACCCGATTTTGCACATCCTGTTGTACAGTTTGGAGTACTGAGTGGATCAATTCAAATATGAAAGACTTATTTCTTATTGGAGAGTTTAAACAGAGTCAATCAAATTTTAAAAGATACAACTCCTTTGGTGAGGTGTTGCTACAGCTGTAGAAGTCGAATAGACTTGTGACCTTTCAAATTTCATCCTCACAACATTATAAAAACAAGTCGATGGCATTTGTGAAGAGTTGGCTACTAGAAGGAAAACATGGGAGGAGTGAAGAGGATGCCATAGCCAGAGAAAGAGAGAGAGAGGGTGAACTGGAAATAGACAAGATGCCTATTTGAAGGCATAAACAAACAGAGGGAAATCTACCATAGGAAGAGGCGCCCATTTTGGGCTGATCATTATTAAAAACAAAAGTCTACAACAAAAAATATTTCAACGCCTTTTTAGAGGAAGACCTAGCGTGGGAAAATAGAGAAGAAGAAACATTAAAAATATGCATTCATTTTAATTAGTGTGTGTTTGAGTTGGACGTGGGAAATGGAGTGGGGAGGCCTATTTAGGCATTCATATTTAATGCAGATTTTAAATGGTTAAATATAGAAAATGGGATAGCAGAAAACTAAGAGAAGGTGATGCCTTGGGTGAGGAAAGATGGTGTAGGATTTGGCAGAGGGAGGCTGAATTATTGCAGGTTTGTATTAGTTAAAAACAAAATCAAAGGTAACCAGCTATGAGAGGAGATAGCACTCAGGAATGAGAAGAGTGTCTGGCAGAGGTAGAAATGGGCAGCAAACAAAGATATCCCAACATGAGATTTGAGTAATGAAGAGAGGTTGAATAAGTAGTGGAGAGATGTTGAGTATGTAATGCTTTGTCTTTGAGTATATTTTTAATGGCTGTTCCATATTTTGTTTGAAAAACATATTGTGATCAATGATGGATTTGGTGAATGAAAGATAGTTTGTTTGCATCTTTGGTTTATGTTTGAATATGTTGCATCTAAGCTTTGTATATGAGTGTGTATTGGAAAGGTATTTTTTGAGTGAATAGATATTTTTTGTGCATTAATTTGTATGATTTGAGATTGAGTTTGTAGCAGAGGGTCTTTGTTTGTGCGGTGAAGTGAGTGTGGACAATGAGAGGGAGTAACCTCTTACGTCAAATGGTATCAGAGCAGGTAATCTTGAGAGTGGAGAGGATCCACCAGGACTTGCGGGTAGAAGAAGTGCAGTGAAGAAGAGCTAATGTGGACTGTTGCAGGTGTGAGAGAGAAGTCTTGAGCAGTGAGAGCTAGAGCTACAAAAAGAAGTGTGAATTTGTAGATTGTTAAGAGCGTGATGTAAGTTGTCAAAGATTGTAGCAATGAATGAGATGGGTATACTCGCGAGGAAGAAGCCCATGATATGGGAAGGCTAGAGCAAGTATCAGAAGAGGAATATCTCCTTGATGATCGTGGATATAAATGCAAGGATGGATAGATTGGAAACATGGTAGCATGGAGAGGATGTCAAGAGTGAAGAGGTTGCAGTGAAGACATGCCATGAGGAAGGCATGGAGAAAGAAGAAGAAAAGAATGAACAAGAGGATGCAAGTGCAGCAGTGATTGAAGATGAAGAAGAGATGATGGTAGAAGAGGTTGAAGATGCAGCTATGGAGATTGAGATGGCAATGATAGAGCTTGAGGAGGTTGCAGCAGATGGCAAGGATGTAAATAATGAGATTACAGTAGTTGAAGGTGAGCATAATGTTGCAGCAGGTGAGGAGGATAAAATTGATGCATTGTTGTAGACCTTGGTGATAGTGAATGAGTGGTTTGAGAAGCTTACCGATGAGGATGAGAAGATGGATGTTGCAGGAGCGGAGGAAGAAGAGATAATTTTTGAAAATTTTGAATTCATTTATGATTTATCTTCAATGGTGAGAGTAAAAGAGGATGTTGTTGTAGAGGATGATGTTGTAGTTGCAGATTTATATGTAGATGCTGTATGTTTGTGTATAGAGGTTGTAGAGGATGGTGCAGGTGGAACTTGGTGGAGGTGGTCAGTTTGTGGTGGGTCAAATCCCACAAGAGAAGAGAAGAGAGAAGGATGCATTTGGAGGAAGAGGCTAGGCTGTGGTGGACATGAGTCCACTAGAGGAAGGAGGAAGAAGGTGCACACTTGGTGGAGGAGGATGGGAAGTGTCTCAGTGAAATGCTGGAAGAGGTGTAAGAAGAAATTCTTTCTATCTAAATCAGTGATGGAGTTTTCTACAGGTTGCATTCAACCTGAAAGAGTAGTCCCACTACTCAACTCCATTTTGTGAGTTCTACTCACAAAATGTTTCCTAGACCCCATGTGTTTGATGCAGGAGCATTTAGGCAGACTGGTGATCAGCATCAACCAAAAATATTTGAAGTTGTTTTCTTCATTTTTGGTGTGCGTTTGGATTTGTTGGCATCTCTCAGCCTTGTAATGCATGTGAATTGAGTAGAATTACAAATTTTTAGTTTTCCGCAATTTGGGTCCCGACGCATAACAGGGTAGTTTTATGGAAACAATTATTTTCAGAGTTCCGTACGAGCTGGTCAAAAACTGTTTTAGGGGAATATTTTTGAAAGCATTTCTCCTAATTCACAAAAGTAATCGGTGCAAAATTTGTCACTATTTGGGAGAATTTAATGTCGGTGATTTGTGCTGACAGGTTTATGAAAAGTTTTAAAATTCACAATTCTTGTAAGCTGGAGAGAAATTTTTTTGTAGGGGACCTTGGGACATCATTCCAAGCCTACTCACTAATTTTCATTCAATTCAGAGAAGTTTAAATTTTTTGCCTGTCGGCAACCGATTTCGCATATCCTGTCGCATGCTTTGGAGTATTGATTGGATCAATTCAAATATGAAAGACTTATTTCTTATTAGAGAGTTTAAATGGATTCAAACAAATTTTAAAAGATACAACTTCTTTGGTGAGGTGTCGCCACAACTACAAAAATTGAATAGACTTGTGACCTGTCAAATTTCATCCTCACAACATTATAAAAACAAGTCGATGGCATTTGTGAAGAGTTGGCTGCCAGAAGGAAAACACAGGAGGAGTAAAGAGGGTGCACTGGAAATAGACAAGATGCCTGTTTGAAGGAAAAAACAAATAGAGGGAAATCTACCATAGGAAGAAGTGCCCATTTTGGGCTGATCATTATTAAAAACAAAAGTCTACAACAGAAAACATTTCAATGCCTTTTTAGAGGAAGACCCAACATGAGAAAATAGAGAAGAAGTAACATTAAAAATTTGCATTCATTTTAATTAGTGTGTGTGAGTTAGACATGGGAAATGGAGTGGAGAGGCCTATTTAGGCATTCATATTTAATACAGATTTTAAATGGTTAAATATAAAAAATGGGACAGCAGAAAACTAAGAGAAGGGGACGCCTAGGGTGAGGAAAGATGGTGTAGGATTTGGCAAGGGAAGCTGCATTATTGTAGGTTTGTATTAGTTGAAAACAAAATCAAAGATAACCAGCTATGAGAGGAGATAATACTCAAGAATAAGAAGAGTGCCTGGCAGAGGTAGAAATGGGCAGAGAACAGAGATATCCCAGCATGAGATTTGAGTAATGAAGAGAGGTTGAATAAGTAGTGGAGAGATGTTGAGTATGTAATGCATTGTCTTTGAGTATATTTGTAATGGTTGCTGCATATTTTGTTTGAAAAGCATATTGTGATCAATGATGGATTTGGTCAATGAAAGATAGTTTGTTTACATCTCTGGTTTATGTTGGAATATGTTGCATCTACTTAGCTTTGTATATGAGTGTGTATTGCAAAGGTATTTTCTGAGTGAATAGATATTTGTTGTGTGAGTGTTGAGTTGTATGATTTGAGATTGAGTTTGTAGCAAAAGGTCTCTGTTTGTGTGGTGAAGTGAGTGTGGGCAGAGAGAGGGAGTACCCTCTAGCGTCAACAACACTGACATAAAGGATGTGGCTTAAGTCCTTTACCACATATGTTGAAGAACACACACATTCATCTACATAGCTCCAAATTAAACTATTACAAAAAACTCTCTCCCCTAATCACCTTACCAAGAAACTTAACTCTCCTAGTTTCTTCACATTACATAGAAAATAGTGATTAAAGAGTCATCCATACTATTAATAAAATCAATAAAGTACAATAATAGTAAATGATCACAAACATGTATTAAAAATGAAACAAAGTGATCTGATTAGCCACACATAAATCCCCACTCCAATATGAAATGTATCAAACTTCTAAGATAAACAACAAACCATAGAGAGAAAACTTGCAAATTAAACCATGTCCTTCTACCAAAACTAACAAGTGTTCTAGCTTTGACAATTAGATCTCCTTCCAAATCCCTAAATAGAAAATTCATCACAACATCCAACCATTCAACCCCAAGGTCAAACATAACAAGTCATAAACAAATTTATTTAAAGATGTAAGCTTCTCAAATAAAAGAAAACCATACTAATAAACATTCCCACAACTTGGAAATATACCCTTGAAGCCACTAATAATCCCCTATAATCCTCAAACTAGTCCTTAAAACTAATATCCATTGCTCAAGAGTCATTCTTAATGAGACAACAAAGGAAAATGAAAACATGCCATGTACATCTCAAACTAGTCCTCAAAATTAACATCCATATATCAAGACTTATTCACATTAGAAACAAAGCACAAAATAGAATGCATCTAAGAGAATAGGTGGGAAATACCTATCAAATCATTGTAGCACCATTCTCTATTGAGTGGAACAAGAGTGGGGTATGAGATTACTCCTCACGAGGTACTCCAAGTCACACCAACTCTATCTATGACCAATCTAAGCTCATTAGGTCCATGCTAAACTCACATCTATTTCTCGGTGTAGGCTCCTTGGTCTTTCTATTGAACCTCATCAAAAGAGTCAATGTTCCAACACTCAATCTCCAAAATTATAGAGATGTTCAACCTCACCCAAATCTAACTAGCTACAACAGCTGCTCAATGGATCATCTCATGCTAAACTCCAACTACAAAACCACAAGACCCAAGAGCATCTAGGAAAAGTGACCATTGGACTCAATTAGTCTATTACCACAAATCACTGCTAAAGCTCCCAGTCTAGAATCCAAGAACACATCATGAAATCATGATTTTTATCTCCTCAATAGATCATCTATCTTCAATTGATAGGCTATAACCAATAGTTCAACCAAGAACTCGAAGTGCACTAGAGCTCTCCATGGCAACAAGCTTCCCATATCGTCAAAAAACATGAAGCTCAAAACATCCTCTATTGATGGAACAAAGAACAACAAAAAAATATCACTGCTCTAATAAAACTAAGAGCTTCTCATGACACTGACATCCTTCACACAACCATCTATCAAAAACTGACAAATCAACATTATTGCTAAAGCTCCCATTGAAATTGATCCAAGCTACCCATGGCATCATGATAAAAATCTCCTAAAATCTAAAGAACACACATGGAACTAACACAATCAAAGAACTCAACTATAGCACTAGAAGATCCCAAAAGGAAAAGTATAACCACCATCTCCAAACCAAGATGACAAATATTCACCACTAATTATGTCCTTGCACAAAGCTCCCACTGAATCATGATCTAGAGCCTCTCTTGACAACATAGTCAATCTCTTTAGGTTGAAAAAGAACTACTCCTCAGGTCATCTTGTCTCATTGCAAATCAACATACTAATGCACCATGATGGTAAAAACAACAAACCAAAATTTACAAAGTTTCATGGCATCCAAATAGTCTCCAACAAAACTTTGTCGCACACAATACTTTGAACATACACATTTTAGTTCTCTATGCAACATGAAGGTATAAACACACATCCACAACCAAAACACATGCAACCTCCAAAGGTAACAAGAAAAGAATGGCCATCAATTGAATTGTAACTAAAGAAAACCACAAAAATCATAGATATTGAAACAATGCAACTTAGGCCCATGGACAATATAGACCTAAAAATAATAAAATTCACCACCACATTAGTAACGATAGAACATGGACATGTAGATTCTTCTTCAACGCAACCATTAGATCTAGAGATGACCCAAATTCAAAATTCTACAAATCCACATCATGAGGCAACCATAGTTTACAAACCCAACAAGAACTACACAAAGAAAACTATAATTGGCCTCCTTTAACAATGCATGAAGTGTGCATGCAAATTTGCAACATGTCTCACATCTTGACAACCTTTAGGAATTACACTTCAAATAACATTCTTTAACATCTACAAAACATAGATTTTGATTAAATGCAAAACCTGCAAAACCATACAAACAAATTGAAATTAACACATATGAAACTCCCAAAAACATATACATGTCTCAAATGATGGAATATCACAAATTAGAAAAACTATAAAATTTGAATGGAAAATTGTAAATCCCAAATCCACAAAAGCCAAATGTCTTATATGTAGCAATAAACCACACACAACCTCCACGCAAACCTAAATTTATTGTATGTCCAAAATACCCGCAAATCTAAAACCTCTAGATCTACAATTCAAACAATGAAATATCATAGATTCACATCATCCATGTGCAGGAAAACCCAAATCTCCATGAATCTATAACATGCATCAACATGCAAGTGATGAGTGCTCCTATACAGGTTGTAAACAACATAGATCTGCAACATGTACATGTAACTCACATGAAAGGACCATCCATGCAACCACAAGGTCTAATCTTCTAGTTCTTTCTTAGGTAACTAGGGACTAAAACCAAGGACACACCATAAGCACTCAAAATTCCATGAGAGTAGAGGATACACCCATACCATCAAACAAGAACTCTAGGTCAACAAAATATGACCAAATCCAAGATCCACCTTCCCTATCCTACAAGTGCTTGCCATGATTGTTTTCCTAAAAACCAAGATTAGCTACAAAACTCTCAATTGAATAACAATTAAAACCCCAAGGAAGGCAACCTCACCTACAACCAAAACTACAATTTTAATATAAAATGATAGGAAAATATGATCACAAACCACTAGCATCTAAACTCAAAAAATATCTTAGATAATAAACATGGGTATGTGCATGGAAATGGGGGACCAAAAGGGAGTCAAAAGTGACCACTTGTTTTCTTTCTAAAATTACTAAAAACTAATTTTGGATGAGAAATTGAAGATAGCCACACTCAAAATTTGAAGATGTGACAAGAATAAAATTCATAGTTCTTGGAATAGTTTCATAACTATTACTTTTTTTTTAAATGGTGGAGATTAAGAGGTTCAAATAAGGGGATCACACAAAGTGCTCTTGTTTTTGTCAAAAATTATAACAGGACTTTTGGTGTGCTCCCCCTAAAATGTTGACTTTTTTTTAGTATTTCACAAATCACTTTAGTAAAAAATTATCTAACATCATATAGTTTATCCCTAACATTTTTGCTAAATTTTCTAATGAATATATGATTTTTATGAATTTTCAAAGTGGACACATCTTGAAAAATAAAAATTTGAGCATGCTTCCCCCTCATTTTTTTGAAAACTAATCAAAAGTTAATTTTTTTAAATGTGTATAGAATAGAGTCTATAATGTAAAAATATAATTTGTTTCCAATTTGGATGAACAGATAAAAAAGGACATAAAAAATACTATACATAGTTTTTGACAAAAAAGAAGACATTAGCAAAAGAAATTGAAGATGGAAGCCTTAATATTTTTATATATTGTATAAAAAATTACATGGTTAGAAAGATAATAAAAAGCTTGAACTCATCCTAGCATTATTTTAGATTAACATCAA
This sequence comes from Cunninghamia lanceolata, assembly GCA_027924645.1. Classification (NCBI taxonomy): domain Eukaryota; kingdom Viridiplantae; phylum Streptophyta; class Pinopsida; order Cupressales; family Cupressaceae; genus Cunninghamia; species Cunninghamia lanceolata. Next base: position 2,769,008 of record BSBN01001593.1, on the reverse strand, counting down.
AAAATGTGTAAACCTGATGGAGAGCACACTCAAGAGTCCAACCCTTTGGGTTGGATGTGTAAGGCAAATCTAGCCCTTAGGGTTGGAAGTTCCTAATGCAAGTGCATTATAATGTGCTCACATTTATAATTTCATAAAAAAATGAGCAATGATTTGCAAAAAGGAAAAACCTATGATTTTGGACCCACATGTTTATTTATTCCTATGCATTGCATATTTTGTGACATAGAATGAAACTTTTGATGCTTTTGAGGAACTACAATCATTAGTTGACAAAATTATCTCACATCTTGTTCTTATATCAATGTAGAAGATTCTAATTGCATATTTTAGATCAAAATTGATATTATCAATCATTATTTTCATGTTTTGAGGAATTGGAATAATTGTTTGACAAAACTAACTATTTTTTTGTCTTACATTAACAAAAACATTCTAATTACATGTTTTTTATTTTAATTTGATAAATTTTCAATCATTGTTTTCTTAATTTTGATCAATTGTGTTAGATTGATATAGTATTCAACATCATGCCAAAGAAATGAACAAAAACTCCAACACCAAAGGAGCGTGAAGCAAAGAATGGAAAGAAAAGAGAATGAATGCGACAACTTCATAAAAATAAGAAATTGAACTCCATAGATGAAAATATACCATCTTTGCCAATTGAAGTATATCATGAAGCATCCAAGAAAGAGAAGGATTTGGAGAAACAAAGGCAATGAATGCAAAAACTTCATGCAAGTAATAAATTGAATCTGGGATTTGAAGGTACATCATCTTTTCCATCTCAATTTGGTGTTGTAGAAAATCCTCAATCACCAATTGAAAATGATGATGCAATTTTAAATGTAAATATAGATGTTATCAAGTGTTGTTTACAATGTGACCCAAATACAACACAAGTGAGTTAGACTCCAACATGACACATGAATTATGTCCTTGATATGGGTAACCACCTAGTCACTCTTACTCTCATGGTGAAAGCCAATCACATGGAGGTGTAACCAAGGGGTTGTTCTATTCACTGAGAAGTAGAACATCACAGATTGTGGTTGGGTTGTTCATGTGATGTGTATTTGTGTATTTTTGATGGAAATTGTTATGAATGTTTTGATGTTGATGAAAGTGTTCAATGGTTGTTGTGGTTGTGATAATGATTGTAATATAGAAAATTGCATACCCTTGCAATTTCATGCTACATTTTATTACTCATTTTAGTGTGCACTACCCTAGCATGTTTTAGGTCCATTTTCAACCCTACCTCAACCTTTTTCCAATCCACAAAATGTTGTGTTTCAACCCTTATGAGTACTTTTTTATGAAATTATATTTAACTGTCATAATCCTTTGCTTGTCCTAAGGTGTTCTAAGAGTTCAGAAGCTAATGTCACTTAGGCACTAGCACTTAGCGCAGACCTCCACAAGATGTCATAGCATCCTGAGCCTATCTAATGCCCAGTGACTGTCAACATGCAAGTGTTAGGGTTAGACAGCAGAAGATATCAATTAAATGCAAATAAAGATTAAACAGAGGAATAAAAATACACAGAAATAATAACAGCGAGAGATAATTTTAACGTGGTTCACCCAAACTCAAGCTACATCCACCAACAGAGAGTCCAATATTATTATCTAGTAAAGAAAAAATGATACAACCAACAATCCCTGCAACTCAATACCACTACAAAATGCTACAATACATCAATGAAACCCTAACCCTTAGCCTCTTTTATCAAGCCTTATGTTGGTTACAAAAATAGGGTTTTTTATGTCAGCCAATAGAAAAATAACTCCCAACGCTTTAATAAAATAATAAAAAATTGGTGGAGGTTTCAGGGGCACTGGCCCTGGACCCCGCAAGGGGCGCTGACCCTTGACCCTATAGGAATTTGGGGGGAAACCACGCCGATAAAAGTGGGGTAAATTTAACCTCCAAGTCTGATTAGGCTCCATATAACAACAACAAGATCTTATGTAACGCCTCCACAACCCTCAAATAACTTCTTTTGATCTACCTTCTATTTTCTCCCTCCAAGCCACTCTTTTTGAATTCTCTTGCTAATCTTGAAAAAATTCTTGCAACTCCAATGTTGATTTCAATAGATTCTTGTATTCATAAGTATTTTTACCAGCATTCTTAGCAATCTCCATTGATTTCGACAATGTGCAACAAACTTGTGTTGTACTCTTCAAGCTCATGTGATCATCATTTGAATCTTTGTACCTTTGTACCTTTGTAGGGTTTTTGTGGAACCACTAGCTACTAGGCTCTTCCTTGAGCTCTGTTCTTGGTTGGGTAGCTCACATCTATGGTCTTGAGGTGATTGTGTTCTACTCTTGCCCTCTCTTTATTTATTCCATTTGTGCAATCCACTTGTGTTTGTGTAGCATTTTTTTGGGTTCCTTCGTTTCCTATCTCTCTTTCCATAGAACACTAATTTGTTTTAGTTTGAGTAGAATAATTTTTGCATTCTCATTTCTATCATTGTCACCACTATTATTTTTCTAGATACACTTAGAAAATAAGGGCACACTTATTTTTTGATATGTCTCCATATTGGTTGTTCATGGAGGTCAAAAGACTAACATAGGGGCTTGACTTGAAGGCAAGCCCCAAAACAACCCCAACCTTTTCTTGTTTTCTTGCAAGTTATAGGTCTAAGAGAGGAGATTTCAACCACATGCTACTTTTGTAGATTCCCCTCTTCATTTCTATTATTTCACTTATTTCTTCCAAACACAATAGTAACACCCCTTTGGTTTTAGCTTATTTGTGTCACCTAGAAGCTGCTACAAGTTGTCATTATCTTCTGTTGTGCCCTGTGAGTGAAATAATTAGTAATAGAATTAAGGTTTCTTGTTTTTCACAATTTTTAGACTACAGTGTGACACATAGATGTTCACGTGAAGTGTTGGCATCCTAAGCAGTGGCCTCCTCTGTCTGATACCAAATTCTTCTCATTTTCCTATTTTTAGTTCTATAACAAAAATCTGTAAATCACCTTCCAACTTTCAATAATTATCTCTTTATCAATTTCTCTTTCATTTATCTTAGAAAAATAAAATTGTTCATTTCCTTCATTCAAATCACTCTTGGGGTTGTAAAATCATTCTGTTAAACAATAGAAAAAATAGTACAATCCTAATGTGAAAGTAGTGAAAAATTGTTTAGCTAATACATCTTAGGTAAATCATAATTTTTCCTCTTTTACATTTTGGTGAACCCGATGCTCCTTAGAATTTGAACATCTTCTCATTACATTTGATTGTGTGTTGTGAAGCCTAACTTCGTTTATGAGCTTCACCGCATAATCTTCACATTTTGATAGCATCATTCAACAAAGTTTGAGAAACGCTAGCATGGCTCAATCTCATCCCTCTAATACCCTTATTACACTAGGACCTAATTTATCTAACTTCTCCATGACACCACAACAACAACTCTACCTATTATATCATCTTTCTCAATTCCCACAGTAACAAGTCTTCATGATGTGGAGATAGATTTTGACCATGAGGTTGTTCTAGGTAGTATCTCTCAAAACTAGGTGCGTGATCTCTATCAATGCTTGGTAGATTATCAATCCTTTATATCAAAAGCAAACATGCCCAATGATGTTGTTCCCATTACAGGTGCCCTTCTCACCATGTTCACAAACCATGGTTTTGGCACCCATTGTTTTGGTAAAATCATTTGTGGTTTTAGCCTCTTCCTTGTCTATATATTGAGAGTATGAGATAGTGGATTGGATGATAGTTTATTTTCATAGGTACATAGGTGTTTCTAGAATGTTGTCAAAGTTTGGAGTGGTAGTGTATTGATATTGTATTGTGTACATTGAAGAATAATACATACTTGTCCTCTTTTCTCTAGTGGAGTTTTTTCCCTGAAGGGTTTCTCCACATTATATACTGTGTTATGTGATGTTTTTTCATGGTGTTGCTGATTTCTTATGTTGCTAGTTTAATTTCCATAATCTCCTTTTGGCATTCTACAATTAAGTAGTATTTGGATGAATGGGTTTTCATGAACATTAAGTCTTAATTTTAGTTTTGTAGACTTATATATATATATATATATATATATATATATATATATATATATATATATATATATATATATAAGGCCACGAAGGTGTGCATAATGATATTGAAATGTCATACAGTGCTATGATGCCTACAATGTTTCTCAGACTACAAAATGTCATCAATATATAGCCATACAAATTGTTATAAATGTGCCATATAGGCATACAAAATGTCTTTGTATATGTAGCAAAGACTAATTTTGAAACTTTTGGCCTCTCTTTGCCTGACTAGAAAGTGAAGCTTAAACCTCTAAACCAGTTCTCACCTTGCATCATTCTAATATCCTATGCTCCATGTTAGACACCTCAACCTATATATACAAATTATAAAATTAGATCTTATGCCATGTTTTATAACTATAAAATATTATTTTAAAATGACAAAAATAATAAACACATTTACCAAATATTGGTAGTCTAACTATTCTTGCTTCTAACACTCAACATAATCAAGAGAGACTTGTCCTCAAATTGGAGTGCTTGCATTAATCTATAGCAACAAAAGTATTATATATCAATTGTTTGTAAATAACTAATGATGTCAATTGAGACAAGATAATCATAATTAAATATATATACATTCATACTCATACATGTGTTAGAGACATTGAGAATGAAATTACAACACTGACATCTAATTTTCTCATATACTAGGAGGCGTGACAGCTGAACTCATAAAGTAAACAAATAATAATAGATTTAATTGATAAACTCAATACACATAATTAATAACATTAAATTCTTCATTTAAAAATTTAAAATGTTCTACATGTTGGGACCCAAACTAAAATTTGCAAAAAAATCTCGTCTTTGTCCTCTTTGTGCACTTGCCTTTTATTAACCCACCTTTTATAACTAATCTAAGAGAATTTAAGTAGGTTTTCCCTTGGTAAAATTTCCTAAGTTTTGTTTAATTTCATCCTCAATAAATTTATCAAGTGTCTAAGTTTCTAAAAATCCAAAAAAATTCTAAGTCATGAGAGTTTTAAGTCAATTTTAAGGTTTTGGCAAAATTGTGGACTTTCGGCCTACTACTGGACTAGATATTTCCACCTCCCATCCTACAACCACTTATCATTCCCTTCTAAAATCCTATAAATTCCATCACACCTTTCATTGCCATCTATTTTCCTCCAATTTCCCTTTTACAGGTTTTCAATTGGATACTGCATATATTCTGAATCTTGTATCCATGTCCAGTTCTGTGTAAAAGTTCCATGGAATTCCATTAGACCCTTAGTCTTTTTTGCCCTACTCATTTTTCCTCTTTTGCAAAATCTCACTAGGTTACCAAACTTCATGTTACAAATTTCAATATCCACTTCTTGCATCTAGTCTCGCATAAAGTCTCCGTAAATCCTTTTCCAACTTTCCACTTCTGGTTTCCTTCACTATATAGTTTGCACAATCCTAACCTACTATAGGAGTCATCTCTTCATCCCGATTACATGGTGCCCAAGTGCTATCAAGTGTTCAATATTTGAGATGTGTCACATGCCTAGTGCATAGTACACATCCTTTGCATCACGATTTCCATAATGGGTCTTGTGATTGATAATTTGAAACTATTGTAAGAACCTACTAAGATACCACAAATACTCTAGAATTCCTACTCAAATTCAATACATCAATGAAACTAAGAAAAATGCAAAAAACATAAGTTATACCTTGCAAACTGATTTATCCCATGCATTCCATTGTTTCCTATCTTCTCAATGATCTTGTTGATAATGATTTTGCTCTCAGAAATGTACTTCCTTGCTTTCCAAGATGACAATGAGAGGAATGGATTTTGTGGATGAAAATGCAATGTGAGAAAACCTACAATGAAAATCTAAGATAACGATGATATGATTGATATTGCCATGATGTTGATAATAAGGATAATGATATGCAGCTTAATGAGATTATGAAACTAATGCAAATGGGGGGCCAAAGGCACGCTTGATTGCTTGATGGAATTTTTGCAGCATGTCAGTACTATAGCTCTTTTGATTGATAAAATGGAGGTGAGGAGCTTCCTTTTATAGGCTAAGGAGAGGTCCAATCCAAGTGTCAAACGATCCATGGTTGGAGAATAAATCTTGTCACATGTACGGTCAAGATCAAATTGGTTGGGATGTGGGAGATAAAGGTGGAAGATGTTCCTACTACGATGACAAGGTGGAGGAATATGTGGAACCATAAGCCACATGTCATGAAGCTCACGAGGACGAATGAGACAAAGGTGGAAGACCAAGAGAAGAACATGGAGGAAGGAGTCCTTGGTTGTTGGAATGTGAGAGGGAATATAGGATTTAGAAGACAAGTGTCTTTGACCATGTTTGATGGTTGAGAAGAAATAGGGCACATGTTTAAGGGGATAACTGACTAATTAAACATTAAAAATATTTAATTATTGGAGCAACATGATGAGGTGTCCAATGATGTGGAAATGGCAAGGATGAGATAATGTGGATTTTAGACATAGGACTTTGTCTTAGAGGAAACAATTAAATAATTTAGGATTATTTAATTATATATGACATTAGAGGAATTTAGGAATGATTAATTATTAGAAGAATATGATGAGCATGAACCAGATAAATAAATTAGGATATTTATTTATTGATAGAGGAAAAGGAATAAAATAAATATTAAAATATTTATTTAATTCGACTCGAGCCATTTTTAGGTGTATACATTTTGCCCCTTTTTGAGACAATGTGTTTTATCACATTGTTTCAAAGAATAAAAAAATTTCTTGACTATGATACATGCCCTGGAGTTTTCTCCTAGTATAGGTTTAATGATGGTAGGATGCCCCCTCGGAAGATTGGTCAGGTTGGATTTGGTAAAAGGATGACGAACGATCTCACGATGAAGAAGAATGAATGACACAATTTGTGGGTGAAAAATTTGGATGATGAAGAATAAGAAATGATGCAAATCATGACATGCATGCGCAAGGTCAAACACCTCCAGTTAGGGTTCAGTTGGCTATAAATAAGGATGTTGGGTCTCTTTTCTACTCATTTGCACACTTGTCATTTGAGGAGAGATTATAGGGAGACCTAGTGCATTGCAAAGTAGAGTAGTCAGTGAAGATGTAACAAATTCCAATAGAGAACCATAGGTTCGAGAGGATCCGACGATTCAGGCAACTAGTACAGTACAGACCCCTAGTATGTATGCTTTTAATCTTGGTCTAAGTGCATTTATTGTGGTCAAAATTTAGGGTCAAAGACTACGTTTTTGAATGCATCGTTTTGTTATTTTCATGCATATGATAATTAAGTCTACGCATATGTCCTGATTCCGCGCATCTAAGAGTTGAATCGGTACATATGCGATATTTTTGCATTCAATAAATAGTCTTGTGCATGTGGAATAAACACACACTCTTTTGATAAACAGAGCTACGCATTTGATAAAAATGGTCAATTACTTAGCTTATTTGATTAAGTCAGCATTGTGATCGATGTTGGCCAACTGATAGGTCATCTTCGAGATTGATAGAATCTCAAAAGAGATGATAGAATAAGTTACTGATAGGATAGCTAAGTAAATGTTTTGATAGATTTTATAGATATGCAACTTAGTTGATTTGTTAACGTGCTTGTTTTATTGATTGCAGGAGGAGCTAGATGATGTTTTGATGTTGCGGGAGAGATTTCTCGTTACTCAGCTTCTACGACCATACTTGACCGAGATTGATCACTTGGTTCTTAGATTGGTTAGAATGTGGTATGTTTGTTTTATGCCTGAGATTTAGGTGAATCTAAGACTACTGACTACGCTGAGGGAGAGGTTTCATAGTGAGCAGGGCACCTTCCACCTGCCGACTAGAGAGATTGCAGTGACACTGGAGGATGTGCATCAGATTCTGTGGATTCTGATATAGGGAGAGTTAGTGGAGTATGAGTCACACTCAGAAGCGAGATTGGTAGAGTACACATGAGTGTTTGATGATGCAGTTATTGAGGGCATAGAGATCAACTAGGCTGATATGGTCGATTACTATGAGCCCCTGCCATCTATACTAGTAGGGTTGATTGGAGGTGTAGTTTTCCCGGATAGGAGATCTCATGGATTTTTGATTGGATGGGGGAGGACTCTAGAGAGGATGATATCTGAGGGGACCCACTTTGCCTAGGGTGTTTGTCTTCTTGTACACTTATACCATGATCTTCACTAGTTTGTATACAACGGAGTTGCGAGCCTATCAGCTGGAGTTTCCTTATTGTAGATTTGGGCATGGGGCCACATAGCTATCACACGACCGATCAGGATGGGAGTTAGAGGCAGAGACAGACCATATTCTTAGATGTTTCAGGAGATCCTTTCCTAGGCCAAGCTGGGAAAGCTTGAGTACTAGAGACATGCATTGGATAATGTAGATGTAGTTGAGTGGCAACCTTACCTAGACTGTGAGGCATGGGAGGAGGATGTAATAAAACTTCCATATTATTTTTAGACGTGGTGGTTGATAGGGAGGGACCCCTATATCCTTGAACGACATATCATTTCTTGTGTGCTCTGACAGTTTGGCAAGGTCCAGGGGATGCCCCAGGGTACTGCTATATTTGCTCGGACGCACAAGGAGCATCCATTGTGGGGTCCTGTAGCATCATATGAGCAAGCGAGGACTATTTTTTTACAGATTTCATACTAGGCATGGGATTTGTGGTGGCACATTGTGGATGCTAGTATGATGGCTGATTATGCAACATACTTCACAGCTCATCCTTTTCTGAGATACTCTAGACCTGGGGAGCAGGCTCCTAGACTGGAGAACAGAGATGAGGGTGATGATGATGCTCCACGGTGGAGGAGGAGGTGATGGCGAGGTAGGAGGGGTGGCAAATGTGGTCGAAGTGGAGGGGATGATGGTGGCAGAGGTGATGATGGAGACAGAGGTGGGGGAGGTGATGATGGAGATGATGGAGATGATGGGGATGCTGGGGGATAGAGGAGAGTGAGACATAGAGTACAAGGGGTACCATTGGTGCAGCCCCCGCCTCAGGTGTAGGATCAGCCATAGGTACATGCTCATGTGCAGGCACATGCTTAGGATGATGGGGTGATAGTAGCATTGTGAACCCAAGTGGCTCAGCTTCAGGGTCAGGTTGGACAGATGCACCAATAGATTACCTAGTTGCAGGGGGATGTGAGGACTACGATATTAGAGTGGGATACTGCTATACAGAGATACACTAGGGCAAAGGCCCTACTTCATCAGGTACAATAGACCACAACATAGGGTCCCACTGGGTAGATCGTTTCAAAGATGGTCTGAGCTGGTCAGGAGATTTTTTACTGGAGATCTCTATATGAGAGGGTAGTGCCTCTGGAGCAGAGAGCGGGTAGCTCTCATCTGAGCTCATGCAGTAGATCCAGGCAGACATTGTCAGAGAGTGGAGGAGTTATGGGGCCACCACCTCCTCGAGGGCCACCAGGGACAGGGCCTACAGGTCCACATCCTCATCAGCCAACACCTTCTGGAAGCAGTACCTCTTAGGCATTTTGGAGACATGTATCATTTTTGCAGCATTTTGTATACACACTATTTTTTGACAACTTGAGATACACATTTATGATATCATTGTATACTTGGACATTTTTTTTTATGATGATCTATACATGGCGTCGATGGACTATATGTATGTGCACTTATGGATGTATGTTATCTATATGTTTGTTGTTTATGTTATGCTTCTACTTGATGATTTTAACATATTGATTCTGTGATGTATTTGGTATTTATGATATGATGCTTCTATTGATTCACATGATGACTTATATCTATGATCCTACATGCTTATAGTTTATGATGACCCAATGCATATGGTGATGACTTCCTAAATGCAATACATGGTGTTTTAATTTTCTATGTATGATGATCTAATGTGCAGATCCTATGACAATGATATCTATGTGTTTTTGATTTTTTGACGATAAATGTTATGCATGAGACCTATGTGGATAAATGACAATCATATCATGATCTAAATGCTTATTGCAACTAATGCACTTTAAATGATATGAAGTTATGATGGACATGCCTATGATTTGTTTTTGTTATGTCAAGTACACTCAATCATGAATGAAAGATCACTTTAGAAGAATTAGACTAATGATTTGGATATGGTAAATAAATTAGAAGAATAATTTGGATGAAAGAAAAGATTTAGATAAATGGATAATGTGGATGAATGAAAGAAATGACTTGGATCTTATGCCACTTGGTAAATGATGATTATGTAATGATTATAAATGAAATGCAACCCTAATATGTACAAAGGAGATTTAGTCATCTTGTATACAAATATTTGAAGTACTTTTTTCATCATTGAGTTTTTAAAATGTTGTAAGAAAATACAAGCATCTAGGTATAATTAAACCATGATGACCTGAGTATCTCGTACATGGATTTTGATTTAGCAAGTTAATAATACAAGTGCATCTAAGTATAATTGAACCAAGATGACCTAAGTATTTCTTGCATGTATCAACAGATCAGGATTGCACTCTTTCATGTTAAGACCCATACCATCCTTGATGATCTTGTTGCAAATATGTGCCTATGATGTGTTGTTATTGATGTCAACATATCTCTTTGTCAGAGATAGTGAAGACAATGTAGTTCAGTAAAGTAGATTGCTCCGCATTCCCAGTGAGATGAAGATCAGAGTCTGCGGACTTAAGGATTTTGTAGAGGATTTCCTGAAGTTGCTCCAATCAATATTTGAGAGGTCCGCATGGAGGATTGGTGAAGTTATGGCCATCTAAGTAGAACCGGGTTTTGCAGTTGTTCAGAGGTAACAAAGTGACAAGAATTTGGTCCGGATTGCTCTGCATTGGAATATTATGGTATGCGGTTCTAGAGGTATGTTTGGGATGTTGGTATGTATCCTCAACTCAAGTGGTTTGTGGTTTGGAGGCCCGCAAGTAATCTTTCTAGTGTGACAGTCATGACATCTAGTGTTCTTAAGTTCTCATGTGAAGATGCAAGTGATTCTAGTGATTTGAGGTGGTGTGGTTGTTCTTGTTTATTTCATTGTGCTTGTGGAGGTTTCTGGATCATGTGCCTATTATGTTGGTGGTCTGTATTGAGGATTGATCTTGTAGTTGAAGATTTCTCCTTGGGTGTTGCTGTTCTTTCTAGTCTTGGCCGAACGGATGTTTTGTGCGTGCTGTGGATGATCTAAGAGAAGTTCTATGGAGCGTGGCATGTTGTTCGAGGAAGATTTGAGTCCCAACTATGTTTGGCCGACAGTGTAGTGATCCACATGTAGCATTTTGTATTAAGTCAAGTCTTTTTGTAAATGTTTGTAATGCCGACCTTGGAGATTGTTCTAATGGTTGATGATTGTAATGCCGACCTTGATGTTCATTCCAAGGTTGATGTAGTGTATAAATACTTGTAGTTGAGTCTTGGAAAAGTTGTCCTTGAGCGAAAATGATAAGATTCTAAGAAAGGCCCAAAAGCAGAGCTTAAGAAGAGGAAGAGCAGCGAAGATGTGGAGGTAGTGAAGAAGTGTTGGGGAGCAAAGCAGAGGTGTTGTGAGCTTAAATGGAACTGAACCTTAGCATGAAGAAGATGTTTCTCAATTCAACCTTTTAGTGTTAACCTTGTGAATATTTTTGTAGACAGTGAGTCTCTTGGAGCAGTGAGCTTTGGGAAGTGTGCCTGAAGGCAAGTGCCTTCCCATTTTTCTATTCTTTTAACAGAGAATAAATCTTGTGGGTTAACCCCCACCGTGGTTTTTCCCTTAACTGGGTTTCCACATAAAAATCCTGGTGTTATGTGTGTTGATTATGTTTCTGCTCATGTCTTGTTGATTCATGCTTTCATGGTTATATCATTAATCTATTAATAAGTGGCAAAGAAGATTAAATGCAGAAAAAAGATAAAGTTTTGTGACAACTGATTCACCCCCCCTCTCAATTGTCTTCCCTAATTTCAGCAATTGGTATTAGAGCTGGTTCCTCTAAAAGAAGCTTGACTGCTTGAGGAGATCCAAGATGATGACATACAAGGACAGTCTGAGATTTGATGGAACAAATTACTCTCTTTGGAAGAATCACATGGAGTGTCATTTGCAATGCATGGGTGATCCTTATTGGTTGATAACTAAGAATGAGTATACTCCTCCGCAAAATGGTCCTACAACTCCAGATCAAATCAAAGAAGCTAAATACAACATTCAGGCTAAGGAAGCATTGTTGAGTGCCCTGACTGATACATAAATGACAAATGTCTTGGAATTGCAAACTGTTAATGGAATCTGGAAGAAGTTGGAAACTCTGTATGAAGGTGATGCATATGTCAAATGTGCTAAGCTATAGAGCCTGAAGGGTAGATACGAATGTTTGAGGATGAGTGAAGATGAAAACATCACTTCCTACATGTAGAAGGTGAATGAACTTGTGTGCAGTATTAGGTGTGCTGGTGGAAAACTGGAAGAATCATAGATTGTTGGAAAGGTGCTCAGATCCTTACCTGCTTCATACAAGCACAAAGTTGCTACTATTGAGGAGATCAAGACTGTGACAGATGTTACAAGGGATCAGTTGGTTGGCAAGCTTTCAACATTTGAAATGAGTGAGTTTGGTGATTCTCTTCCTAAATCAGAATCTACATTTAAAGCCAGTGTTTTCGGAAAGCAAAGATTTGATCTAGGTGAAAGCTCTTCAAGAAGACTAACCAGATATGAGAAGGCAAGGAAGGAACTTGAAGCCCTTATTACCAAAAGATTACCAAGAGGATCCGGTAAGTATGAAGGAAAGTTGCCTTTTAAATGTTTTGCTTGCAATAAGATTGGTCATTTTGCTTCAAGATGTCCGGACAGGGTTTCAAAGCCAAACCCTAATGGACCTAGGGCTCAGAAGAAATGCTACTATGTCCAAGAATCTGCTGATGAAGGAGTCACAGATGATGAATCTGATATGGGAAGTACCTCTGAAATGAATGGGTGTTCATTGCCATCAAAAAAGAAGATTCGTTGCCTACTGAATCTGTTAGTTGTGTGAATGTGTAAATTGCCTTGGCTACTCAGGTTGAAGAGAAGGATGAATGGGTGATTGACAGTGGATGTTCTCATCATATGATTGGTGATAAAAGTAAGTTTTTAAGATTGTGAAGTTTGGAGACAATTCAGCTGGTACAATCCGTGGAAGAGGATCCATCTCTTTTGGTGGTAAGAATAACACTAATGATGTTTTGTATGTAGAAGGGTTAAAGCATAATCTTCTTAGTGTTGGATAGTTGATTGATAAAGGGTATGATCTCTGATTCAAGGATGGAAAATGCATAATTTTGGGAAGCTTTGGAACTAAGATTGCATCTGGTACATAGACTAGAGGTAATATCTTTCATTTAAGTGGTACTAGTAAAAGTTGTTTGATTGCTCAGATTGATTAGAGTTGGTTATGGCATAGGAGAATGTGTTATGTGAACTTTGATAAAATTATCAAGATAAGTACTATTCAGGCTGTGAGAGATCTTCCAAATCTTGTGAAACCTGCTAATAGCATGTGTAAGGAATGTCAATTAGGCAAACAGAACAGAGCTACATTCAAAAGTAAAGAACAATTTTCAAATGGATTATTGGAACTTGTACACACTGATTTGTGTGGTCCTGCTAGAGTTAGGAGTTTACAAGGAGACATATACTTTATGTTGCTAATTGATGATTACTCTCAGATGATGTGGGTCACTTTCTTGAGAGAGAAATCAAAGGCTCTTGACAGATTCAAGGTGTTCAAGGCTAGGGTGGAAAATGAGATTGGTATGAAGATAAAGTATCTGAGATCTAACAGAGGTGGAGAGTTATTTTTGGGTTATTCTAACCAAAGCAAGGCATACCAGTGCCTTAACAAGAGATTGAAAAGGATTGGTGAAAGTGCTAATGTCAAGGTTGATGAAAGAAAGGAGAGACCTTCCAAGTCTTGTGGATATGTATCAGATGATCAAAATGAAAGTCCAAATAAAGGAAATCAAGTTCAAAATCAAACTTAGACTCAGATTGCTCCAGAAAATCCAGTGACTAAAGAAGCTAGTACAAATGTTGAGGAACAAGTTCAAGAATCAGAAGTTCAAGAAAATCCCAAAACTCCCAGGTATGTAAGGTTGAATAATTCTGAAGATCAGATCATAGGAGATAAAAATAAAGGTGTTCAAACTAGAAGAAAAATTGCTGAAGAACAAGTGAAGTATTGTTTGATTTCAAAGATTGAACCAAAATCAGTGAATGAAGCTTGTAATGATGAAAATTGGGTAAAAGCAATGGAAGAAGAATTAATGCAAATTGAAAAGAATCATACTTGGGATCTTGTTCCTAGACTTGAAAACAAAAATGTAATTAGAACTAAATGGGTCTTCCAGAATAAATTGAATGAAGATGGTGAATTTGTGAGAAACAAAGCAAGATTGGTGTATAAAGGATATTCTCAAGTAAAGGGAATTGATTTTGAAGAAACTTTTGTTCCAGTGGTAAGAATCAAAGTAGTCAGATTATTTCTTGCCTTTACTGCTTACAAAGATTTCAAAGTTTACCAAATGGATGTCAAATTAGTATTCCTAAATGGAGAGTTGGAAGAAGAAGTCTACATTGAGCAATCAGAAGGATTCTAGTTGTCTGATCAAGGAGATATGGTCTACAGATTGAGGAAAGCATTGTGTGGACTTAAACAAGCCCCAAGAGATTGGTATGCAAGATTAGATAAGTATCTGCTAAAGTTAGGTTTTAGCAAAGGCATAGCTGACAGTAACCTTTATTTCAAAATTGATCATGAACACATCTTGATTGTTGAGGTATTTTTTGATGATATCATCTTTGGTGGAAATGAGAGCATGTGTAAAAAAATTGATGATCAGATGCAAAGTGAATTTGAGATGTCCATGCTTGGTGAAATGAATTTCTTCTTGGGTCTACAAATCATTTAGTCAGATAAGGGCATCTTCATATCTCAGTCTAAGTATGTGAAAGAGTTGTTGAAAAAGTTTGGAATGGAGGATTCAAAACCAGTGAGTACTCCTATGGTAACTGGTTGCAAGTTGAGTAAAGATGATGATTCCCCTAAGGCAGATCAGAAAAGGTATAGATCAATGATTGGAGGACTACTTTATTTGACTCATACCAGACCTGATATTATGAATGCATTTGGCCTTGTTGCTAGATTTCAAGCTGATCCTAGAGAATCTCATGTTGTAGCAGTCAAAAGAATTTTTAGATATTTGAAGGGGACATTTGATTATGGCTTATGGTATCCTAAGGATGATGATTTCACTCTTCATGCATATACAGATGCTGATTGGGCAGGAGATGTGGATGACAAGAAGAGTACTAGTGGTGGTGCATTTTTCTTGATAAAGAGATTAGTTTCTTGGTTGAGCAAAAAGTAGGAGGCAATATCTTTGTCTACTACAGAAGCAGAGTATATAGCAGTAGCAAGTAATTGTACTCAAGTTTTATGGATGAAGCAAATGTTGAAGGATATCAGAATTGTGTTTGAAGAGCCTGTTACAATCTTCTGTGATAATTCAAGTGCAATAAATATTTCAAAGAATTTGGTGTTGCATTCAAAGACAAAGCACATATCCATCAAGTTTCACTTTTGAGAGAAAAGGTAAATGAGAATGAAGTCAGATTGGAGTTTGTTTCTTCAAAGGATCAGATTGTGGATATCTTCACTCAGCCTCTACCTAAGGACACTTTTGAGTATCTCAAAGTGAAGCTAGGGGTTATTACCCCTCTTGTTCAGAACTAAGGTGCACTAGTGTGCATCAGTCTGGTGGAACTCACAATCATATCTTGTAATCCAGATTGGTGTTAAGGGGATGCTACTCAGGGGGAGTAGTCAGTGTGTTAATTTTGGAGTTTAGTTTAGTTTTATCTAAGAAACAAAAAGGGTGACAGATGATTGCAAATATGTGCCCTTTTCCATTGATGTTAAAGGGGGAGACAAGTCATGTGAAAAACTTAGAAGTAAGTAGTTGCTGGTGAAAGGGGGAGTAGTGAAGAAAGTGGTTATAGGTGTGATAAGAGAAAGGGGGAGAAGTCCTTTTCTTGATGGTTGAATTAGTTTTTCACATCATATGTTGCCATCAATGACAAAGGGGGAGATTGTTGCAAATATGTGCCTATGATGTGTTGTCATTGATGTCAACATATCTCTTTGTCAGAGACAGTGAAGACAGTGCAGTTCAGTAAAGTAGATTGCTCCACATTCCCAGTGAGATGAAGAACAGAGTCTATGGACTTAAGGGTTTTGTAGAGGATTGTTTGAAGTTGCTCCAGTCAAGATTTGAGAGGTCCGCATGGAGGATTGGTGAAGTTATGGCCATCTGAGTAGAACCAGATTTTGCAGTTGTTCAGAGGTAACAGAGTGACAGGAATTTAGTCCGGATTGCTTCGTATTGGAATATTATGGTTTGCAGTTATAGAGGTATGTTTGGGATGTTGGTGTGTATCCTCAACTCAAGTGGTTCATGGTTTAGAGGTTTGCAAGCAATCTTTATAGTGTGACAGTCATGACAGTTAGTGTTCTTAAGTTCTTGTGTGAAGATGCAAGTGATTATGGTGATTTGAGTTGGTGTGGTTGTTCTTGTTGATTTCATTGTGCTTGTGGAGGTTTATGGATCGTGTGCCTATTGTGTTGGTGGTCCACATTGAGGATTGAGCTCGTAGTTGAAGATTTCTCCTTGGGTATTGCTGTTCTTTCCAGTCTTGGCCGATTGGATGTTTCGTGCATGCTGCAGATGATCTAAGAGAATTTCTATGGAGCATGGCATGTTGTTCAAGAAAGATTTGAGTCCCAAATATGTTTGGCCAACAGTGTAGTGATCCACATGTAGCATTTTGTATTAAGTCAAGTCTTTTTGTAAATGTTTGTAATGCTAACCTTGGAGATTGTTCCAATGGTTGATGATTGTAATGTTAACCTTGATGTTCATTCCAAGGTTGATGTAGTGTATAAATACTTGTAGTTGAGTCATGGAAAAGTTGTCCTTGAGAGAAAATGATAAGATTCTAAGAAAGGTCCAAAAGCAAAGCAGAAGAAGAGGAAGAGCAGAAGAGGAAGAGCAGTGAAGATGCGGAGGTAGTGAAGAAGTGTTTGGGAGAAGAGTAGAGGTGTTGTGAGCTTAAATGGAAATGAACCTTGGCATGAAGAAGATGTTTCTCAGTTCAACCTTTTAGTGTTAACCTTGTGAATATTTTTGTAGATAGTGAGTCTCTTGGAGCAGTGAGCTCTGGGTAGTGTGCCCGAAGGAAAGTACCTTCCCATTTTTCTATTCTTTTAAAAGAAAATAAATCTTGTGGATTAACCCCCACTGTGGTTTTTCCCTAAACCAGGTTTCCACGTAAAAATCTTGGTGTTACGTGTGTTGATTATGTTTCTGCTCATGTGTTGTTGATTCATTTTTTCATGGTTATATCATTAATCTGTTAATAAGTGGTAAAGAAGATTAAATGCAGAAAAAAGATAAAGTTTTGTGACAACTGATTCACCCCCCCTCTGATTTGTCTGCCCCAATTTCAACAGATCTTTTGATGATCATGGCATTAGACAAGTTGTCACATTACTAAAGATTAATCCACAAACAACAAATAAATGAAAATAATCATGCCCCATCATAGCTCCTCTAGTCTTGGACATCCTTGAGTAGCATAAGAAACATGATAACAAAAATCAAGACCTAAGACGTAAACTTATAACAACCATCAAATCTTCTTTCCATAGATATGTTTTCTTGCCATGATAACAGATATAAACATCCTAATAGTTTAGTCCCATTGTTGTCTGATATAGGTTAATGTCTTGCATCAAGTTTTTGTTGAAAAGGTTTGTTTGTAGTGTTGCATGTTGTCTAGAGATAGTATCATGGTCTTGATTGTTATCCTCTGAGATTGTGACATTCAAGAATCCAATTCCAAAACTAGGTCGAGGATTTTGCCCCCAGTCAAGTAAGAGATCAATTTATTATGGATGAACTGACGTGAGACTCAATGTGATGGGCCCTAAGGGACTGACCTAGTGCCTCGGGGGCTCATCCATGATGGCCTTGCCTATGTGACAACACAAAGGCAACGTAGTTCGACAATGACACTGACGATGGAGTTGTGATAGATGACAAGATGGATGAAGGATTGGATGGATAACCTTATTTGATAAGGCGGTAAAGGCAAGTGAGTAACAAGCCATGATAAGTATCTTTATGTGTTCTGATGGATGCAGAAGAAAAGATAGATAAAAACTAAAAATCCTATCAGATGGAGGAAGAGGTTTATCGCAAATAGCACCTATTTGCAGGTTTTCACCACTTACTTTTATTGCACAATTTTTCTTATTCCCTTACATTGGGGTTTTTAGGTATAAAACTTGCGAAGATGCATACTGTTGATGGGATCATCAAACATCTCACCTTTTGATGTTGCTAACTAGTACGCTCCTAATCCGTAAGTAACAATGATTACATATGGACCAAGCCAGTTGGGTTCAATCTTGCCTTTCTTTTCCCTGTCCTGCTGATTTTTGGGGTTTTCCTTGGGAACTAGGTCACCGACTTGAAAGACTCTGGGTTTTACTCTGTGGTTGTAACTCCTTGACATCCTTTGTTGATAGGCATTCAAATGATTAAAGGCATTTTGTCTTCTTTCCTCCAACAACTCTAACTCCTGAAGTCTAGAAACTTGATACTCTTCATCAGTTATTAGACCTTTTAACGATACTCGCAAGGATGGTAACTCGACCTCAATGGGCAAGATTGCTTTGGAGCTATAGACTAGGGCATAGGGAGTTGCACCTGTGGGTGTGTAGATACTTGTATGGTAGGCCCACAAAGCGAGATTTAGTTGGATATGCCAATCACGGACACCATCACTAATAGTCTTCTTCAATATTTTCAAGATAGTTTTATTAGATGCCTCTGCCTAACTGTTTCCTTGGGGGTAGTACGAGGTGGAAAAACAATGTTGTATATGGAACTTGTCACAGATTTCTTTGACATCCTAATTTTTAATGGGTCTTCCATTATTAGTGATAATGGATAAAGGAATGCCATAGCTACAAATGATATAATTCAAGATGAATGAGGCAATTTGCTTGTCTGTGACATTGGTTAAGGGTATGGCTTCAATCCACTTAGTAAAATACATAGTGGTGGTTATTATGAATTTATGGCCATTGGATGAAGAGGGATGGATCTTGCCCACAAGGTTGAGTCCCCACTGACAAAAAGGCCATGGAGTAGTTAAGGGCTACAACTCTTGTGCTGGTGCATGTATTAGATTTCCATGAATTTGACACTTCTTGCACCTTTTCACAAAATGGAAAGAGTTTGTTTCCATACTTGGCCAATAGTATCCCATATGCATGAGTTACTTAGCCAAGGTAGGACCACTAGAGTGGGTTCCGCAAATTCCTTCGTGAACTTCCCTTAAGGCAGTTTGATATTCCTCACTTTTGAGACACCTAAGGAGAGTACCATCAAGACCTCATCGATAAAGGGTATCAGCAATTATGGTATAGTGAGCAGCTTGATGGATGAAGGTTCTTTGTTGATTATTGGATAAACTAGGTGGTAAGCTTTTCTCTTTCAGATAGGTATAGACATTTCATACAAGGGGGAATCAAATCTTACTATGTGGCATATGATTCTTGTTTCAAGGATATCATAAGTTGGATTAGACACTGGCTCCACTAAGAACTCATAACGTGACTAATTTTTTGGTATGTCTAGGAGTGATGCAATGGTTACCATGGCATCTATAGCTTTGTTCTCTAGTCTTGGTATTTGTTCAAAGGAAATCACAAAAAAATATTCTTTAAAGTCATCTACCATACGCTTGTAGGCTATTAACTTCTCATCCTTGGTTTGATAGTCATCATTTGCCCGATTGATGACTAGTTGTGAATCTCTGTACATACGAAACCCTCAGACTTTCCATTCTACAGCCAGTTCGAGACCAATGACCAATGCCTCATATTCTGCCACGTTGTTGGTACAAGTGAAAAGTAGTCTATATGATTTTGGGATTGTATCCCCTTGAGGTGTGACCAACAAAATGCCTTCTCCTGACCCATGCTATGTATAGGACCCATCAAAATAGATTTTCCATGCTTGGGTTGTTATGTTGAAGATGGCTTCATCTGGAAACTCAAAGCTTAATGGATTGTCATCATGCAATGGTGCATCCGCTAATTGATCCGCAATCACTTGGCCTTTTATTGCTCTTCTGTCCACATATTCAATATTGAACTCGCTGAGAATCATTACCCACTTGGATAGTCTTCCTGTTAGAGTAGCCTTACTAAGCAAATACTTTAATGGATCTAACTTTGCTACCAACTTGATTAAATGTGTGAGCATATAATGTCTTAGTTTTTGGGATGCAAAGACTATGGCAAGGCATGCTCGTTCAATAGGTGTGTATTGTAGCTCATAGCCAACCAATGTTTGATTGATGTAGTAAATAGCCCGTTCCTTTCCTTCATAGTTTTGTTGTGCCAATAAAGCCCCTAGAGCAGTTGGTGTAGCTGAAATATAAAGCAAAAGTGGTTTGTCTTGGATTGGTAGCATCAAGATTGGAGGATTCATCAGATACTCTTTTAGGAGTTGAAAGGCAGCTCACACATCTCATCCCATCTGAAAGGAATGTTCTTGTGCAAGAGATGAGTGAAAGGATGATATTTGTTAGCTAATTATGAGATAAACTGATGGAAATATTATAACTTTCCTTACAATGACCTTAGTTGGCTGATATTTCTAGGTGGTGGCATGTCCATTATTGCTTTCACTTTGCCTGGATCCACCTCAATTCCTTTGGCTGAAACTATATATCCTAAAAGTTTGCTAGATGTGACTCTGAACACACACTTCTTTGGATTCAAGCGGATATTGAATTGTTCCAGTCTGAAAGGTAGCTCACACATCTCATCCCATCTGAAAGGAATGTTCTTGTGCAAGAGATGAGTGAAAGGATGATATTTGTTAGCTAATTATGAGATAAACTGATGGATATATTATAACTTTCCTTGCAATGACCTTAGTTGGCTCATATTTCTAGGTGGTGGCATGTCCATTATTGCTTTCACTTTGCCTGGATCCACCTCAATTCCTTTGGCTGAAACTATATATCCTAAAAGTTTGCTAGATGTGACTTTGAACACACACTTCATAATCTTCCATAATGGTGTGCATCATATCATGGAAAATTGTTGTCATTGCTCTTTGGTATGTTGCTCCTGCATTTTTCAGTCCAAATGGCATCACACACCAGCAATATGTACCCCATGGACATGTAAAGGCAGTCTTGTGTTGGTCTTCTAGCACTATTTTGATCTGATTGTAGCCAAAAAACCCATCCATGAAAGATAGCATAGTATGCCCTGTTGTAAGATCCATAATGATGTTGATATTAGGCAAAGGAAAGTCATCCTTGGGGCAAGCTTTAGTCAAATCCCTAAAATCATTACAAAGTCTGACCCTTCCATCTGGTTTCAAGACAGGAACAATATTGGAAATCCATTCTGAATAGTCAATTGGTCTGATAAACCCAACATCCAATAGCTTCTTCAATTCTTCCTTCACTAACAATGCTATATGCAGATGCATCTTCCTTAGATTTTGTTTTACTAGTTTAGCTCCTGGAGCTAGTGATAAGTGATGCATTATGAGATTTTTATCAAGTCCAGGCATATCCACATAGGACCAAGCAAAATTTATCTCTCTATTTGAAGAATTGGATGAATTTTGATCTTTCTTGCTCAGATAAAGATTCTGCTAGATGGATTATCTTTGGATTGTATTCTGTGCCAATGCTGACAGGTTCTGCTGGTTCTATCAAAACTGATGATCTCTCCTAATGTGTAAGGTTAGGGAGAGTGTCAAGCCTTTCATCCTTTGGCACCTCAGAGAGGTTTTCACCATTGGATTTGTCTTTTATTTTTTTACTTTTTTCGCGATCTAACACTGCCGTAGAGTGGTTTTCACCATTAGATCTATTTTTGATTTTTACATTTGTGTGACTAAAAGGCTTGGCAATCTCTCCAAAATAAGCCTTGTCATTGAGTTCTACAATAAAGCCAACTTTATGATCTCTTGATGGTAAGTGATCCCTTAGTTCTAGATAGTCAATAATAGCATCGTCATTTTGAAAGGTATCTAGTTCGGGGGCCTCTTGTAGTTCCCAATCTATAAGTTCAGGATGTACTAATGGTAGAGGATCATCAAGTTGGTTTGACTCAAGGGAAATGATGGTTAGGATGAAGGAGTTGTCTAGGTTTGTGGGGGTATTTACAAGGTCTAAAATTATACTCTCCTCAGTATTATCTATCAAGTGTGACATCCGACCTTCCTCTTGAGACTCACTCTCGGTATTTTGTGAATTGAACTCTAGTGGTCTAGGCCTTGAGCTTAACCCTCATGGTATGTATTTGTTGAGCTATATGTTTGAACCACATCATTACCTTTATCTTCACAAGATAGCTCGGAAAGACTATCCCATTCCCATTCGTTAGAGTCTGTTTCACTCCCCTCTTGCAATTTGTGAATTTGCTCAACTAGGTTGGTGGTAACCTTTTCCTTGTCTTTTCTTTTGTATCCTAGACCTATAGTGTCTCAGCCAATAAGGAAGAAGGTTGTATGGGTTCCATGATACCTTATTTTCTCAAGCCTATGGGACTATGACCATCATATCCCATTCTCTACAAGATAGAAAACCTGGGCCATATTGATCAGTTTGTAATTGGGGTTGTTGATCTTGTGGCTTGGGTTCTGTATCCTCCTCTTTGTATAGCCATTGAAGGACATCTTTTTCATCACTTTCATTTGATAGAGTACCCCATTTGGTAAAAGGACCATTAGGAGTTTTTAATGACTATGGTTTGTCCATAGATGGTTTGCCAGAAGATTTGGGTGATAGGGGTAGTTTTGTAAGACAAAAGGTTTGCTCAATGGAATACTCTCCTATCCCTTTATCTTTGAGCTTGAGTTAGTTTAGTAGTTTTGGATGTAGAAGGTATTGAACTTGGGTCAACAAGGAGCGTAGAGGATGAGCTTGCATGGTTGGTAGGTATGACAACTTCTGGCTTTGGTTTGATGGTGTTGCAGTATTGAAATGGGTCAGGATCACCTTGGATAGTAATCTCTTGGCCATTGTAAGGGAACTTTATACATTGATGATAGGTGGATGGTACAGCCTTCATTGCATGTATCCAAGGTCAGCCAAGGAGAATATTGTAAGCTAGTTCCATGTCAAGTACTTGGCAAACCATATTTTTCTCTACTGGTCCAACTCATATTGGCAAAACAACAGTGCCTTTAGATGTCCTTTCTTCCTCATCATATGCCTTAATTATGATCTTCTTCTTTGGGTCAACAACATTCTCAAAGAACCCCAATACAAGGATTAATTTTAGTGTGCATATATTTAAACCTGCCCCTCCATCTATAAGGAGTCGTTTTATTATGTGTTTATGAATGAGGGCTTCAATGTGAAGAGATGCATTGTGAGGTTGGGTAATGGGCATGTCATCTTTTTTGGTAAATGAGAGAAAATGGGGTGTAGTGAGATGTCCTACCATGGCTTGAAATTTCTCTTGGTCAAGATTTGTTGGCATAGTGGTTTCCAATAGAGCTTTTTCTAGGATAGCCTTATGGGATGGTGAGAGACACAAAAGCTCCAAAATAGATATATGCGTGGGTGTCTTTTGGAGTTGGTCTAGGACATTATACTGATTGGATATGGAAGATGGTTTAGGTGGAGCCCCTTGGATAGTAATATTTCCACAATTAGTGGTTACATTACAATCAGGATTTTTATTATAGTAATCACATTTACATGTGAGTCACTTTCAGAGATGTGGTTAATGATATTATCATATGATACATTTGTGTAGTTGGCATTGTTACCACCATTATTGTTTTGTTTAAAGGGACCTCCCTTCTCATATTTAGGGATTAGATTCTTGGATTCCATATGGTCATCATTGGATGCATGTCTATCAATTGATATATCTCTTCGATCTATCAAGTCTTGGATGGTGTTCTTCAATCATTGGAAATCGTTAGTTTTATGATCTTTACTTCTATGGAATTCACAAAAGTCAGAATATTTCCATCAAGAGGGTTTGAAGTTGGGTTCATATTCTCTTATTGTAGGAAGCGTTATGAGGTTGTTTTATATGAGCTTCCTTAGGGCTGATTCAATTGATTCCCCTAATGGTGTAAATTTTCTGCGAGGAGGAAAGTTTGTTGGTCATGATTCATTGTTTGGAGGATTGTTTGGAGTAGTATTGTTGTGTGGACTTGAGAGATTTAGAATAGGTTGTTTTGGTGTCACATGTTTTGCATCTACAACTCCATTTTTTACAATGTTCTTGTTCTTAGTCCAAAACCTTGATTTATCCGTGTTGTTGCTTGAACTAGGGATATCCTTATAGATTTTTATTTGTCCTTTTTCTATCAAAGCTTTCTCAATAAGTAATCCCATTTCAATGACCTTGCTAAAAGAAGTAGGACATTGGATTTAGATTTGATAGCTTAATTCGGTGTTCAAGTTATGGACAAACATTTCAATCATTTGCTTTTTAGGAATATGATAAGGACATTTACTAGCAAGTTGTCTCCACCTTTGTAAGAAAGTGGCAAAATATTCTCCATTCTTTTGTTTCTTATTGCATAGATCTAACATTTAAATCTCATGTTTAATGTTGTAGGAGAAATGAGTGACAAACTTGTCCACTAGTTCATTGAATGTTCAGATTCTAGGAGGTAGACAGGAGAACCACTCCATAGCTTGACCTCCTAGGCTGCGTGGAATGAGTCACATAAGATATGTTACATTATGGGTGACTTCTAAGCATGCAATGCTGAATTCCCTAATGTGGTCACGTGGATCACCTTTCCCTCTATATTTGTCAAATTTAGGGACTTCGAATCTTGAAGGGAAAGGTACCATGACTAAGCTTTTGTCAAAAGGATATGGAGATATATCCTCTAATGAGTAATGTTTTGTGGAAGTTCCCCTTTGTAGGTCCACAAATTGTTGTTGTAAGGCTTGGATTTGTTGTGTGAGTGTATCTAAAAGATTTGACATATCCTTAGCCTTTTCATTCTTAGGAACTTATGTTTCATTTGATGAGTTAGTTGCTCTCAATTTTGAAATGTCAAAATCAGCGGGTAGTTTAGCTCCTTGTTATGCAAGTAGGAGGTGTTGCAAGTATGGGCCTAACTGGTGTTGTCATTGATGTCAACATATTCCTGTTGCATTAATGATAAGGATTGGATGAGTTGTGAGCTGAGGATATTGAGAACATTAGTCTCAATCAAGAACAGTGAAGAACAGTGATGATAGTAAGGTAAAATTCCAAGATAGGATAAGGATCAGAGGATGCAGTTTAAAGGGTTTGTAGATATGTGTCTTAAGGTGGTCTAGTAGAGATTTTAGAAGTCTGCATGAAGATCTAAAGAAGTTATGGCTATTCAAGTTAAACCAGTTCTGACAGGTGTTCAGTGGTGACAAAGTGATATAGACAGGTCCGGTGAGATCCAAAAATACATTATCCTATTCTACAGATTTGAGGAAGTGTTGAGGAAGTCTTTATGAACTGTCAACTTGATTTGTTCATGGGTTGAAGGTCTGGAAGCATCCATTCCTTTGTGACAGTGGTGACAGATTGTGTTCTTGAGGTTCTGGATGAAGGAGAGAAGGATTTCAGTATGCAGATGAAGTGCGGATGTTCTTGGTGATTTAGGCAATCTTGTGAAGGTCCTTGGATCGTGTCTAGTTTATGTTGGTGGTACGCATTGGATTTGGAGCTCATAATTGAAGAATAACTTCTAGATGATGGTGTTCTTCTTGAGACTGGCCGACCGGATGAGTTACACATCTTGCGGATGTTCTTGTAGATGTTTGCCGACTTAGATGATTATTCCTAAGTTGATGTCTTGTATAAATAAGGGGTTGCGAAGTCATTTCAAAGGTGTCCTTGTTAAGATGAGTGTGTGGTAGCAAGTAGGAGAGCAAAAGGTAGAGCAGAGGTATTTGGCTTAAATAGAACTGATTCAAGCATGGTGAAGATGCTATTCTCTAGTTTATATATGTGATACTTATTTCTTTGTAGATAGTGTGTCTCTTGTAGACAGTGAGCCTCTTGTGAGCAGTGTGCTCGGGTAGTGAGCCCTAATTGGCATGTGCCATTTTGTTCTTTCTATTCTTTTAATAGAGAATACAATCTTGGGTTAATCACCCCGTGGTTTTGCCCTTAATTGGGTTTTCCACATCAAAATCTTCGTGTCTCATGTGTTGATGCGTTTCTGCTCTTAATTTGTTGCATTATGTTTCCTTGATTGATTTATTATTATACTTCTGAATTTCAAAGTGGAGTTAAGTGTTTAATTGGAAGAAAGTTTTGCACAATTGATTCACCCCCCCTCTCAGTTGTGTACCCTAAGTCTAACAATTGGTATCAGAGCCAAGTTCCTCTAAAAAGAGCTTAACCACTTGAGGAGATCTAAGATATCATCTTACAAGAAGGATAGTCTGAAGTTTGATGGAACCAATTTTAATCTTTGGAAAGGTCGCATGAAATGTCACTTACCATGTATGGGAATGGTGTACTAGACCATGGCTACAACACAATATACACCTCCACAGGGTGGTCCGAAAACCCAAAATAAAATCACAGATGCTGAAAACAATCTACGGACTATAGAGGCTCTTCTAAGCACATTATCTGATTCAGAGCTCTCAAATGTTATTGAACTACCAACTACTTTTGAGATCTGGCAAAAACTAGAACTTTTGCATGAAGGAGACAAGTATGTTAAATGTGCAAGGTTACAGAGTCTGAAAGGGAAATTTAAAAATCTGAAGATGAGAGATGATGAAAACATCACTACTTTTATGCCAAGAGTAAATGAGATTGTTTGTGGAATTAGAAATGCTGGTGGAGTCCTAGATGAAAATGAGATTGTTGGCAAAATTCTTAGATCCCTACCTGCTTCTTACAAAATCAACGCTGCTGCCATTGAAGAATTTAGAGCCCATACAACTGTCACAAGAGATCAATTGGCTGGCAAATTGGCTGCATTTGAAATGACAGAGTTTGGAGATGACCCCCCCAAGACTGAATCTACATTCAAAGCTAGTGCCTCTGTAAAAGGTAAACAAAGGTTTGATCTGGGAGAGAACTCATCAAGGAAACTGTCATGGTATGAAAAAGCAAGAAAAGACCTGGAAGAAAAAGAGGTAGAAACTTCTCAACTTGAAGCCCTTATTGCAAAGAGGTTGCCAAGAGGATCTGATAATTATGAAGGAAAATTGCCTTTTAAATGTTTTAACTACAATAAGATTGGTCATTTTACCTCAAAGTGTCTGGAAAGATTTTCAAGACCAAATCCTAATAGATCAAGGTTCCAAAAGAATTGTTACTATGTTCATGAAGAAGATGATAATGAAGGAGTAACAGATGATGAATCAGAGACAGGAAACAAATCTGAAAGTGAATGGGTGTTTATTGCCATCAAGGAAGAAGAACCAATATCCTTTGTATCTGTCAATCATAAAGTTGTAGAAAAAGCTCTCGCTGCCCAAGTTGAAGAAAAGGATGACTGGGTCACTAACAGTGGATTCTCTCACCATATGACAGGTGACAAAAACAAATTCATAGATTTGGAAAGGTTTGAAGGAGGAATGGTAAAGTTTGGTGATAATTCTGCTAGTAGAATCAGAGGAAGAGGAACTATTTCTTTTGATGAAAGGAACAAAACCGGTAATGTACTATATGTTGAAGGATTGAAGCACAATCTTCTCAGTGTTGAACAGTTGGTGGACAAAGGCTATGATCTCTAATTCAAAGATGGAAAATGCAAGATCTTTGAAAGTTTCAGAATAGAGATTGCATCTGGTACTCAAACTAAAGGTAATATCTTCCACTTGGTTGGCACTGGTAAAAGTTGCTTATTTGTTCAAGTTGATCAGAGTTGGTTATGGCATAGGAGGATGTGTCATGTGAATTTTGATAATATCATCAAGATAAGCAACACTCAGGCTGTAAGAGATCTTCCAAAATTGGTGAAACCTACTAATAGCTTGTGTAAAGAATGTCAGTTGGGTAAGCTGAGCAGAGTCACATTCAAAAATAAGGAACTGTCTTCTACCGGATTATTGGACTTAGTTCATACTGATCTTTGTGGTCCGGCAAGAATTAGGAGTGTACAAGGTGATAGATACTTTATGTTGCTAATTGATGACTATTCCCGGATGATGTGGGTAACCTTTCTAAAAGAGAAATTAAAAGCTCTTCAGAAATTCAAAATATTCAAAGCTATGGTAGAGAATGAAACCAGATTAAAATTGAAATGTTTGAGGTCTGATAGAGGTGGGGAATTCACATCCGGTGAGTTCATAGAGTTCTATGAGAAACATGGAATAAAGAGACAGTTGTCTGCTCCTAGGACTCCATAGCAGAATGGAGTAGTGAAGAGAAGAATCAGACCATCCAAGAAGCATCTAGGACCATGATGATGGAAGCAAATGTTCCTCAGATCTATTGGAGAGAAGCTGTCAGCACTGCAGTCTATACTCTCAATCGAGTTCAAATCAGAGGCAATACCGGTAAGACTCCTTATGAACTTTGGTTTGGCATCACTCCTACTATGAGGTATTTCAGAGTTTTTGGTAGCAAATGTTACATTAAAAGAGATGAAGATCGAGGAAAGTTTGATGCTAGAAGTGATGAAGGAATATTCTTAGGTTACTATACTCAAAGCAAAGCATACCGGTGTTATAACAAGAGACTGAGAAAGATGATAGAAAGTACAAATGTGAAGGTTGATGAGGGAATTGAGAAACCCTCAAGGTTTTATGAGTATGATGAAGATGATCAGAATGATGTTTTGATTCAAGGAGCCCAAGCCTCCTCTGCAAGTCAAATTCAAACTAATCCAGTAAATTAGGAAGAAGAAATGAGTTTCAATGAGCTTGATCAAGAATCAGAGGTGTAAGAAATTCCCAAAGTTCCTAGGTATGTAAGACTGAACCACTATGAAGATTAGATAATAGGTGATAAAAATAAAGGAGTACAAACAAGAAGGAGAATTACTCAAGATTCAAATGAGTATTGTTTGATTTCAAAGATTGAACCTAAGACAGTGAATGAAGCTTGCAATGATGAAAACTAGACTAAAGCAATGGAGGAAGAGCTAATGCAAATTGAGAAAAATCACAATTGGGATCTTGTTCCTAGACCTAGAAACAAGAATGTGATTGGAACCAAATGGGTCTTTCGGAACAAACTGAATGAAGTTGGTGAAGTAATCAGAAATAAAGCTAGATTGGTTTGCAAGGGTTACTCTCAAATAAAAGGAGTTGATTTTGAAGAAACTTTTGCTTCGGTGGCAAGAATTGAAGTAGTCAGATTATTTCTTGCATTTGCTGCCTTCAAGGATTTCAAGGTGTATCAGATGGATGTCAAGTCTGCCTTCTTGAATGGTGACTTGGAAGAAGAAGTGTACATTGATCAATCGGATGGATTTCAATTGTCTGATCATGGTGATATGGTCTGTAAGTTGAAGAAGGCACTGTATGGACTGAAGCAAGCCCCAAGAACCTGGTATGAAAGATTGGACAAACATCTTTTGAAGATTGGTTTCAACAAAGGTACTACTGACAGTAATTTGTATTTCAAAATTGATCATGAAAACATCTTGATTATTGAAGTGTTTGTTGATGATATCATTTTTGGAGGAAGAGATAGTATGTGTAAAACTTTTGCAAATCAAATGAAAAGTGAATTTGAGATGTCCATGCTTGGTGAAATGAATTTCTTCTTGAGTCTACAAATCACTCAAACAAAGAAAGGAATCTTCATTTCTCAGACCAAATATGTGAAAGAATTGTTGAACAAATTTGGGATGGAAGATTCAAAACCAATGAATGCTCCCATGGCAACTGGCTGTAATTTGAGCAAAGATGATGATTCTCCTAAGGTTGATCAGATAAAGTATAGGTCAATGATTGGAGGACTGTTGTATCTCACTCAAACTAGACCAGACATTATGCAGGTTGTTGGTCTTGTTGCTAGATTCCAGGCTGATCCTAGAGAATCTCATGTCATGGCAATCAAGAGGATTTTTAGATATCTAAAAGGAACAGTTGAGTATGGTTTGTGGTATCCTAGAGATCATGATTTCTCTCTTCATGCATATATAGATGCGGATTGGGCAGGAGATGTGGATGACCAGAAGAGTACCAGTGGTGGAGCATTCTTTTTGGGGAAGAGATTGGTTTCTTGGCTAAGCAAGAAACAAGAGGCAATATCTTTGTCTACAATTGAAGCAGAATATATTGCAGTAGTAGGTAGTTGCACTCAAGTTTTGTGGATGAAGCAGATGCTAAGAGATATCAAAGTGGAGTAAGAGAAACCTATCACAATCTTCTGTGACAACTCAAGTGCAATAAATATATCTAAGAATCCGGTGTTGCATTCAAAGACTAAACACATATCCATCAAGTTTCACTTTTTGAGAGAGCAAGTGAACAAGAATGAAGTCAAATTGGAGTTTGTACCTTCCAAGGATCAGATTGCAGACATCTTTACTAAACCTCTACCTAAGGATTCTTTTGAGTATCTTAGGGAGAAGATAGGGGTTATTGCCCCTCCGGTGATGAACTAAGGTGCACTGAGGTGCTCAGTCCAGTGGATATCACAGTCATATCTTGTGATCCGAATTGATGATGGGGAGCTGCTACTTAGGGGGAGCAGCAGGTATGATTCTGAAGTGTTGGAATTGCAAGTATGTGCCCTTTGCCATTGATGTCAAAGGGGGAGAGAAGACATGTGAAAAAAAAGTGGTTTCTAATCAAAGGGGGAGCAGTAAAGGGAGAGAAGACATGTGAATGGTTGTTGCATATAGGGGGAGTTGTGACAGTGAGAAGAAGTTCTTGTCTTGATGGTTAAAATAGTTTTTCACATCATATGTTGCCATCAATGACAAAGGGGGAGATTGTTGCAAGTATGGGCCTAACTGGTGTTGTCAATGATGTCAACATACTCCTTTTGCATTAATGATAAGGATTGGATGAGCTGTGAGTTGATGATATTGAGAAAATTAGTCTCAATCAGGAACAACGAAGAATAGTGATGACAGTAAGGCAAAAGTCCAAGATAGGATAAGGATCAGAGGATGCAGTTTAAAGGGTTTGTAGATATGTGTCTTAAGGTGGTCCAGTAGAGATTTCAGAGGTTCGCATGAAGATCTAAAGAAGTTATGGCTATTCAAGTTAGACCAGTTTCGGCAGGTGTTCAGTGGTGACAGAGTGATACAGACAGGTCTGGTGAGATCTAAAAATGCATTATCCTGTTCTACAGATTTGAGGAAGTGTTGAAGTCTTTATGGAGCGTCAACTTGATTTGTTCATGGGTTGAAGGTCTAGAAGCATCCATTCCTTTATGACAGTGGTGACAAACTGTGTTCTTGAGGTTCCAGATGAAGGAGAGAAGGATTTCAGTATGCAGATGAAGTGCGGATGTTCTTGGTGATTCAGGCAATCTTGTGAAGGTCCTTGGATCATGTCCAGTTTATGTTGGTGGTCCGCATTGGAATTGGAGCTTGCAATTGAAGAATAACTTCCGGATGATGGTGTTCTTCCTAAGACTAGCCGACCAGATGAGTTACACATCTTGCAGATGTCCTTGTAGATGTTTGCCAACTTAGATGATTATTCCTAAGTTGATGTCTTGTATAAATAATGGGTTACGAAGTCATTTCAAAGGTGTCCTTGTTAAGATAAGTGTGTAGTAGCAAGGAGGAGAGCAAAAGGAAGAGTAGAGGTATTGGGCTTAAATGGAACTGATTCAAGCATGGTGAAGATGCTATTCTCTAGTTCATGTATGTGATACTTATTTCTTTGTAGACAGTGTATCTCTTGTAGGCAGTGAGCCTCTTATGAGTAGTGTGCTCAGGCAGTGAGCCCTAATTGGCATGTGCCATTTTGTTCTTTCTATTCTTCTAGCATAGAATACAATCTTGGGTTAATCACCCTATGGTTTTTCCCTTAACCGGGTTTTCCACGTCAAAATCTTGGTGTCTCATGTGTTGATGTGTTTCTGCTCTTAATTTGTTGCATCGTGTTTCCTTGATTGATTTATTATTATATTGTTGAATTGCAAAGTGGAGTTAAGTGTTTAATTGGAAGAAAGTTTTGCACAATTGATTCACCCCCCCCCCTCTCAGTTGTGTGCCCTAAGTCTAACAAGAGGAAGTATTCGTGAGGATTCGTTGTTATGACCTTATGCATCAATTTTTGAAATTATGGATGTTGTAAGCATATATCAAGTTCCTCTTGGTTGATTTCTTCCTCTCCATCACTAGAAGAGTGTTCACTACTATTTGTGTAATCCATTTCTTTTCTTCTTTTGGCTTGAGACCTAGTTTCAACCATACAAAAGTGTGATATGAATGAAGTTGGATGAGAGACTTGTGGATATAAGTGATGTTTTTGGTAGGGTGTAGTTTTTGGTGATATATTGGATTGAATATGTTGGTGATAAGATTTTCTAAAGGTGGAGTTTTGATTTCCTTGTTCAAACAATGGTCTTGAGCTATGATGTATAGCAATCAAAGTGTTGATCCAAAGTGAGTCATAATAGGGATGATTGTAACCACTATTGATGTAGACTAACCTTGTCAAGATGTTTAGTGTAGTCTCTAGATAGAGGATGATTGATCCTAATAGGGAAACTAACAAGACTGTTTTGAAATAGAAGATCTCAATAGCACCTTTGGGAAAATTTTCTTTTGTTTGATTTTGGAAAGGCTAGATATGGGATGTAATGTGGAATGTTTGAAAAATTGGTATGGGATGTGTCTGAATGGTTTGAAAGACTTCTCAAGTGTAATCTAGGTAGAAATGGGTATCCAAAAATGATCTAATTATTTTCTCAAAATCTCAGGAATAACTCTCTATTATGAATGCGTAGGTTCATATGCGTAGGAATAGGGTTCAAATGCGTAGCTCTATGGATTGTATGCATAGGTCTGAATGCGCAGTTCTATTGTGCGTATGTGCGACATGATTTATATGTGAGACATGACTATTTAAATGCGTGGCAGGATGTTTCAAATGTGCAGCAGAAGTATATGCACAGAAAGAAGTGTCAAATGCACAACAATAAGTTTCAAATGTGTAGTCATGCTAAATGACTAAATTTTGCTCAAGTTTGAGTGTTTTTGGCACATGTTTCAAGATAACCTAATGTTTTTCTTGTGATGATTTTCTCTATTTTTAGGCAAGAAAACACAACAAACAGTACAATTTGATGTTTGTTTGTGACATTTAGTGTTTAACACAAATTTGAAGACATGTACAATCCTAGGCGAGAAAGGATACTACTTGTTGAATCCCAACTTGGATTTCTCTAGCCACTTAAATCAAGGCGGATAGCTAGAAACTTGGTAGCACTGGCTCCCCCTTACATGGCACACACTTCTTAGGCATACCAAGTTTCATTCCCCAAAAGAGGATTTTTTGTCTCTACACATGATTAATGAAAATGTTGGGCGGCTTCAGAGGTTTGACCTCCTGCGTCAACATGTAAAGGGATTTTGGTCTCTAAAATAATGGTTCTTAGTAACTTTAAGGGACCAACACCTTGTGAGCATGCGACAAGCTACTAAAGTCTTTAACCAATCCTACTAAGAGTTTCAAATACTTCACACAATGCGAAAATCATTTCCACAAAGTGCTAGTACACCTCTTTTCGATTTGGCACCGAAAGGTAAGGCTGACACTGGTTAGGACTTGGCTTTCACCTTATCCCATTTATATAGTGGGTCAAAGGAAAGCTCCACTTAAGGTCATCCCTCTTGGATGAATCACAATCCAAGAGAAGGCCTTTCTAAGGGTAAACAAGAAATGGGGAGATGAGTCTGGCTTTTTGATCACCCAAGATGTTGCAAGGGGAGAGCATATGCCTATCACCTTTGCAAGCACATCAAACACTTGTTTATTGACCACTTAGATTAAGATAAGTGTGACTAATCTAATAACTCAAATTGCCATTTTTGCATGATAGCATAAAAGGAAAGATAGTCAAATTTAGCCTCTTAATTAAACTATGTGATGATTGCATGCAAGATGAAATTACTTCCCCCTATTTACGCTATGTTTGGATTGTATGCAATATTGTCTGATTAACCTCCTAATTTAGACTACGTGAAGATTTGTATGCAAGATTGTCTGTAAAAATTGTCCAATTAACCTCCTAATTTAGACTATGTGATGATTTGTATGCACAATTGTATGCAAAAATTGTCCAATTAACCTCCTAATTTAGACTATGTGAAGATTGGTATGCAAGATTGTATGCAAAATGGTATGATTACTCCTCCTATTTTAAACTAGGTGATGATTTGTATGCAAGATAGAGTTACTCCTAATTAAGAAAAAACTAGGTTATGATTGTATGCAAGATTGTAATGCAAAATGGTATAATTACTCCTCCTATTTTAAACTAGGTGCCACTAGATTAACAATGTATGAGTAAATGATGTCTAAACCAAGCCTTAAACTAGAAAAACCAATTGTTAGTAGTCTAAATATACTTCTTTGACAATCGATGATAGCTACAACCAGAGTTAGCATAAAAAATCATCAAAAAGACATACTAAAATTGCCTAATTTCAAATGCGCAGAAATAGACAATGAATGCGTAGCAGAATGAGTTATATGCGCAAAAAGATAAATGTGCAACAAGAAGTGTTAGATGTACATTAGAAAATGGCATATGCATGGGACTGCAATTTTCCTCACAGATGCATAGAACTAGAAATCGAATGCGCAGAAATGACCTGTTACGATTTTAAGTACACCAAAAACTCAAATTTGGAAGTTAAAAATGGGGCAAGGCCCCATGGTGGGTGCCAAAATGTGATTGATAATTTGAAACTATTGTAAGAACCTACTAAGATACCACAAATACTCCTACTCAAATTCAATACATCAATGAAACTTAGAAAAATACAGAAAACATAAGTTATACCTTACAAACTAATTTATCCCGTGCATTCCATTGTTTCCTATCTTCTCAATGATCTTGTTGATAATGATTTTGTTCTTAGAAATGTACTTCCTTGCTTTCCAAGATGACAATGAGAGGAATAGATTTTGTGGATGAAAATGTAATGTGAGCAAACCTAAAATGCAAAGC
This sequence comes from Cunninghamia lanceolata, assembly GCA_027924645.1. Lineage (NCBI taxonomy): Eukaryota > Viridiplantae > Streptophyta > Pinopsida > Cupressales > Cupressaceae > Cunninghamia > Cunninghamia lanceolata. The sequence goes on along the minus strand of BSBN01001593.1, from coordinate 2,733,714 downwards.
TAAGATAATGATGATATGATTGATATTGCCATGATGTTGATAATGAGGATAATGATATGCAACTAAATGGGATTATGAAACTAATGCAAATGGGGGGCCAAAGGTATGCTTGATTTCTTGATGGAATTTCTGCAGCATGTAAGTACTATAGCTCTTGTGATTGATAAAATGGAGGTGAAGAGCTTTCTTTTATAGGCTAAGGAGAGGTCCAATCCAAGTGTCAAAAGATCCACAGTTGGAGAATAAGTCTTGTCACATGTATGGTCAAGATCAAATTGGTTGGGATGTGGGAGATAAAGGTGGAAGATGTTCCTACTACGATGACAAGGTCGAGGAATACATGGAACCATAAGCCACATGTCATGAAGCTCATAAGGACCAATGAGACAAAGGTGGAAGACCAAGAGAAGAACATGGAGGAAGGAGTCCTTGGTTGTTGGAATGTGAGAGGGAATATAGGATTTAGAAGACAAGTGTCTTTGACCATGTTTGATGGTTGAGAAGAAATAGGGCACATGTTTGAGGGGTTAATTGACTAATTAAATATTAAAAATATTTAATTATTGGAGCAACATGATGAGGTGTCCAATGATGTGGAAAAGACAAGGATGAGATAATGTGGATTTTAGACATAGGACTTTGTCTTAGAGGAAACAATTAAATAATTTAGGATTATTTAATTAGATATGACATTAGAGGAATTTAGGAATGATTAATTATTAGAAGAATATGATGAGCATGAACCAGATAAATAAATTAGGATATTTATTTATTGATAGAGTAAAAGGAATAAAATAAATATTAAAATATTTATTTAATTCAACTCGAGCCATTTTTAGGTGTATACAAGTCCTAGTTCCAATATTACATGTGATATTGTGCCAAGTGTCCAATAGTCAAATAACTTTTATACCAATTTGTCCATATCCCGCACAAGTTGTCGTGATGCTACTAGTCTTTCATTTCCTACTCATCTACCATGTCATCCATCCTACAAGAATTATTAATCATTTAAGGGTGACATCATCTAATATAGGTGGTAGAATTTCATTACATCACACAATCCATTCACATTGTAGTTGTGAATGGGAATATGGGATTGATCAATTAAGATAATATTAACCCAAACAACAATGAAATGTGTGAATAACAAGAATAAACAAATGAAAGCACAAAACTTACAAACTTGTTACCCTGTGGCTTCCATTGGTCGCCTATTCTTTCTTGATCTTGAATGATGAAGATGGGCCCTCAAGGAGCTTGCTTCCTTGCTTCGATTCCTCAAGATGACAAGGAGAAATGGCTATGATGATTTCTGCATTACGATGGTATGAAGATGATGATATGAGAAGAAGAAGAAGATTCCCTAGAGGAATTTGGGTATAGTGATTGTGCAAATGAAGTTCCTCCCTAATGGCTTAGAAGAGGGTTCTATTTATAGATTTCCTGAAAATAGAATGGAGGGTGAGGATCCAAAGATGAGATCAATGGCTGGGAATAAAAGTGAATCTTTTATTCCTAGTGGATTATGACAATTGAATTAAGAATTCAATAGTGGAGGATAGTGGGTTATGACATTTGAATTAAGAATTCAATAGTGGAGGATAGTGGGGAACATTGAATTAAAATATTCAATGGGTGAAGGCTAGTGGGGAACATTGAATAAAATATTCAATGGGTGAAGGCTAGTGGGGAACATTGAATTAAATATTCAATTTGTGAAGGCTAGTGGGGAATATTGAATTAAATATTTAATTTGTGAAGGATAATTGATTTAAAAATTTATTTTGGAAAATGGAGGATATTAGCTAATTAAATATTAAGAATATTTAATTACATGTGCAACATGGTGAGGTGGAAGAGATGAGGTGGATTGATGAGGTGGATTTTAGGACTTGGATTTTTAGAAGAAATTAGGGATTCTAATTGACAGAAGGAAATAAGAATTAAGATAAATATAAAAATATTTACTTAATTCAACCTGAGCCAATTTTAGGTGTATACATTTTGCCCCTCTTTGAAGCAATGTGTTTTATCACGTTGTTTCAAAGAATAAATAGTCTGATAATGATACATGCCCCAGTTTGCCCCTGGTACAGGTTATGATGATAGGATGCCCCCTTGGGAGACTGGACGAGGAGAAGGCAGACGACGTGAGACGGACAATCTGACGATGAGATAGGTTGACAGGAGATGAAATGGTTGGATGCAGAAGGAATGGATGAATGATATGGAATGCAAGATAAAAAGATGACACACACAAGCAAGTAATCAAGTATGCACAAATGATACAAGAACAACCAAGGTATTGCCCCTGTCAAGTGGTAAACCAATGATATAGGTCGATGATGTCTGGTTTCAGGAATGAGATATGTCGTATAAGACTCCGGGTCTAGTTTTGACAATGTGACATTCTATCTAAGACATAAGATAACGATATACGACAGTGTTGTCATGGCGGGGAGTGATGTATCCCTAGAGCAACATGAAGGATAGTTATGACCGATTGATATGGTTTACGATCAGACAAGGATCAAGACCACTGATTGTGATCGGATCATTTGACAAGATTGACTTGACTTGATTGGCATGGATTAAGGATAGACTTACAATTGGATACGGTATGGATATGGATATGAGATGCAATTTGATATGGTATAGATATGGATATGGATATTTGTCATCTTGATATAGCAAGTATTTTGAAGCGCTTTCATCATTGGGCTTTTATTATGTTGTAAGAAAATACAAGCATCTAGGTATAATTGAACCGAGATGACCTGAGTACTACTTACATGGATTTTGATTTAGCAAGTTAATACAAGCATCTAGTCAAAATTGAATCTAGATGACCTGAGTATTTCTTGCGTTTTTCAACATACAAGGATTGCCCCTTTTCATGTTTAGACCTCGGAGTCCTCGATGATCTTTTGCCGATCATGTCGTTAGACAAAAGTCGTCACGTTACTAAAGTTTCATCCACAAGCAGTAGACAAAGAAAAAAGATTATGCCCCCATCATAGCATCTCTAGCTTTTGGCATCCTTGAGTAGCATAGGAAGACATAATGACAAAAATCCAAGACTTTGTAAGTTAACCTGTTTACAAAACATTCTTGCATTAGATGTGTCTTTTTGCCATAATTGATATGAGATTTAGCTTGAGTGTTTTAGTATGGTTCTCTGTTTTGTTTAGGATAGGTTGATGTTGTGCGTCAAGATTTTTATTGTTTTGAGAAGCGTGCTTTGCTGTGTGCGCCTGTCTAGAGAAAGGTGCAGACACTAACAGGTAGAAGAACGGACGACAAGACATGGGATGGACGGGAAAATGGAGCGGACTCCGATAGATAGAAGGACTAGACATGGAATGGATGGGAAAGTGGAGCCTCGGGGGCGCATGAGATAATGGCCTTGCCTACGTGACAACGCAAAGGCAGTGTAGTTCGGGGTGAACCCTGATCGACCGAAGACCTAGGTGATGGTGGATTTGTAGAAGTGGTATGGAATGAGATAGATAGAAAGACTAGATATGGGACTAACGGGACAGCGGAGCCTCGGGGGCGCATGGACAATGGCCTTGCCTACGTGATAGCTCAGAGGTGACGTAGTTCGGGACTTGGACCATGGATGGACTAGAGGATAGATGACAAGATATGAGATGGACATGGAAGCAGAGCCTTGGGGGTGCATTGATAAATGGCCTTGCCTATGTGATAGCTTAGAGGCGACGTAGTTCAACAAGAACCCTAATGGACCCAAGATATGGATTGGATGAGACATGATATGGAATAGATATGGAACAAATAATACTGATGACAAGGAACCACCACGGATATGTAGATGGATGGAAGATAGTAGATACAGATGGTTATGAGGATGGGCAATAGTGGATAGAAGGAAACAAGGATGTGATCTCTAAGGACTATGTCACATTTAAGTGTAACATGCCCCATTGTAGGTAGAGTATGTAGGATTTATTTTTTTTTGTCTCGTGACAATGCTAAGGACGATAGGAGGATGAGAGGATAATGAAGGGTTTACCTAGTTTGGAGGGATAAGGTATGTCAAGAGATATCTAGAACATTTGTCAACATTGTGCCCCCAATCTTTATCAAGACCAAATAATAGAGGAAAGGAAGATTGGATGGATGGACAGGACAGGATAGGAAATGGTATGAAAGGAAACTAGTAGGAGAAGAGTGATATGCCGATGAGACAAGGTGCCCCCAAGTGTAGGTGACATAGAAGATCAACTTTACACATGACGCCTGTTTGCTAGGTTTTCATCACAGTACTTATCCAAGGTGCCTGTTTGCCAAGTTTTCACCATTGGACGAAGGGATTTCTCTTTACTTTTTTTCATTTTTGTTTTTTTTTTGTTTTTTTGAATATTTAGATAGGAGAAGGTGGATATGGATATGACTCAAGTATAGAGTTCCTTGAAAGGTGATAGTCCCGCTAGGTAGATACTATCGAATGGACCATGTCAAGTGTTCTCACAGATGTTGGTAGGGGATCGTATGAAAGTGATATGGTGTAGGTAGATAGTGGATTATGATGCAACATACAGAAGGACTTATCCAAAGATGGAAGGAAGGTTTCATGCGAAAGCATGGACCATAGGATGAGGAAGATATGTAGGATAGTAGTAGAAGGAAGGGGAGATGGAGGTATATGAAAATGTTGTGGAATGGAAGGGAATCATGACCATCGATTGCACATACCATGGTAAACATTGAAGCTGGTGATGGGAAAGTAGTGTAGGAGGCAACGGAGACTTTTGCTTGTGGATGAATGATTTAGGAATTTATGGACCCACATAGACTTAGTATTTTTTTGATTTTTTTTTTCCATGTGGGATGGAAGAATTTCAGACTTATGGATGGAATGGGAGGAAGTGGATGGTTGAGATTCTTGAGAGGTGGATGCCTCATGTATCTTTAGGGATTTGTGCTTAGGTACCCAAACCATTTTGTTTTTAGATAGTACCTGTGAAGGTATGGGTTTGGGTGTATGCAAATTTTGTGTAGCTTTTGGATTAATCATTTGTTACTTGGGAACCCACACCTTTTTCAATTTGGCATTGAGGTGTATGGGTGTATGCAGCTTTTGCGCAGCTTTTGGAATAATCATTTGTTGCTTGGGGATCCACACCTTTATCAATTTGGCATTGAGGTGTATGGGTGTATGCAGATTTTGATATGGATAATGCTTTGATTCTTGGCTATTATGTCCTAGGTCATGAGGACTCTTAGGATTTTTTACTTTATAGGTAGAGGCATCCACATATTTTTCATTGAATCCCTGTGGGATGGTAGAAATGTGGTTGGTGAAAGCTCCTTGTTTAGACCCTATGTGCGTTTGTTGGCCATGATTGGGATATTTAGAGGATTTATAGAGGTATGGATAGGGTGTTGGAAGAAGTGATGGTAAAAAGCACAAAGGGGTGTTAGGAGTTGGAAGTAGCGGAGCGAGATTGGATGGTGAGATATTAGGAGTTGGAAGTAGCGGAGGTAGAGTGGATGGTGGGATATTAGGAGTTGGAAGTAGCAGAGGTAAAGTGGATGGTGGGATATTAGGAGTTGGAAGTAGTGGAGGGAGATTGGATGGTGGAAGGTGTATGGTCACATGCTTTTGACAATTATAGGATGATGGAGGTGGAATGGTGACATATGTTTGGGGGATATGATAGGGTTTGTGATGGAAAGTGGTAGACTTAGGAGGAGTGGAGGAAGTACCAACATCTTGAGTTTGCTCATCTTGGGGTATGTATCCAAGGCCATATGAAGGTGCAGGGACATTGACATGGATGGGCTCCAAAATACCTTGTTCATGAAGGCCTAAGCCTTTACCTTGATAGTTCATATTCTGGAGTATACGGTGGACCATGGGATTATGTATAGGTGGAACTTTAGACACAAGTTCTTTATTGGATGGAGAAGATGAGATAGATGATAATGGTTGTTGGTGTTCTAAGAAAGAACATTCATGCATGAATGTAGTAAGACCAAGGATATATGGTTGAGGATTTGCAGCATGGTCGATAATGGATGGCAGAGGAGTATTACTAGTTTGATCTTCTATGCTTGCTTGGCAGGCAAGTGTCTCATCAGGGGAAGTGGAAGTTGTTGGATCTTGGGTAAGACTAGATGGGGTGAAGGCTCAAGACCATGGAACACATAAAGTGGGCTAAGAGGATCATCATAATCTGCTTGATTGTAGCTAGGCTCTTCATCATAGATGGGATCTTGATCATAGATAGGATTTAGCGTTATGGGATTAATGTTCTCTTGTATAGGTTCTTCATCAGCAATAATGTCTTGATCATAGAAGAGATATAGGTTATGCATGGTTGGAAACTGAATCTCTTGCTCATGTATAGGATCAAGTGGCTCCTAGAGAGGTTCATTATTATGGATATCATCTTGATCATAGAAAAGCCATTGGATCTCTAGTTCATGCATAGGATCAAGTTGCTCATGGATAGCTTCTTCATCAACACTAGTATCTTGATTAGGGAAAAGATATAGGTTATGGATGGGTTGCATGAAAGTGTTTTGATCTTGAGTTGGACTAGGGCTTAATGTTTCCACATGCTTAGGACTAAACTCTTGACATACCTCTTGGGTTGCTTGAATGGAAGTGGAAGGCTCTTGGTCAACAACATGAGAACATGATGACTCTTGGCTTGGATTCATAATAGGAGACTCTTGAATAGGCTTGATGGCTTGTTGGTCACATGATGGGCTTAAAGGGCTAAGAATGTTAATTGAGGGCTCTTGGATAGGCTCTTGGTCAACAACATGAGGGTGTGACGGACCTTGACTCTGGGGCATGGTAGAAGGCTCTTTGAGAAGCTCAAGGGGTTGTGGATGACCTGAAGGGGTTGTAGGATTTGACATGGTATTGGAAGAATCTTTGGTAAGGTCAAGGACCGGAGTTTGGGGACATGGTTGACTCTCTGCTAGTAGCCCTTGGATCACATCCGTCACAGGTGTATGGGTAGATGAATGAGGGGATGGATGAATGGATTTGGCTTTCTCCCTAGCTTTGCTTTTGTTGTATAAATGTGGAAAACATTTTTCCCACCACTCATCTGATTCTTTTTTGGTGTGCCATTTAAAATTTGAGGAACTAGAGGGCGGTGTTGGCGTAGGACTGGTATGTTTTGGGATATGTGTTTTAGGATATGGTGAAGGAGGATTAGTAGACGGGATGGTATATGATTTCCCTCTTGAGGTGGCGGTTGCCTTGTCAATAGTATCATTAAGACGGGAAAAGAAGGTATGATTTTGGGGCGAGGCATAGCTAGTACTGACACATTCAGCTTGTAAGATTGCCATTTCTTGTTGTATGACTTGGAGTTCTTGAGCAATTGCTATACGGTCTTGGGGTGAGGGACCTAAGTTTATTTGTAATTCCAGATATTGGATTTCTTGATCAATATATTCTAGGTGGTTTGCCATGGACACAAGACTGGAAGAGCTTGCTAGTTTGGAATGTGCAATAGTAAATGTGCCATAACAGAGTGCAGATGTGTCCCAAGGCAAGACAAGTGTGCCAATTCTAGTTTTTGATTGGTTTGGCAATGTTCAATGATCACACATGTACAAACATGATTCACTCACGCAAGACACATATGCAACTTTGAATTGCTGAATTTGAAGAATATGCTGATTAGTAAACAAGCACACGTGGAAGACACATCAACATGCCCTAATGTCTAGTTTGATGTAGGGTATGGCCAATTAGGTTTGGGCAATGTTTGCATGAGGTTGACTAGGGATTTGAAAGTGAAATCCTGTCACACAGCTGGGAGAAGGGGGTAACCCACCCTTCACCTTCACTTCCCAAAGGTAGAAAGTTCTTTGGGGCTTAGCCAAGAGTGACAGGATTCTGATTTCAAAGAGGGTGTCTTTCGATTCAGCCTCGAATGAGGTCATCCCTAGGGGTGATGAAATCCCCTAGCAGGCCTCCTAGGAACGGGTAGACAATAGCAAATCAAGTGAAGTGTTTTTGATCTCCAAGATCACCTTGCGGTGTGAGGAGAGAGCATACACACACACTTGATTCACACTGGCAGTTGTAAATTAACCTTTAAGAAATTGAAATGTATGTGTGAAAATTGAATGGTAAGAGGTGTTTTTGATTCTCAAGGTCACACGAAGCACATGAGAAGAGCATACACACCCCTAATCGCATACAAATTCACCAAACAATGAAGACACTAGTTCTTTTTATAGCCCAATTCAAGATGTGTGATGAAAACACTTGTTGATTTTATGCCCAATTTGATATGTGTGATCAATCAATGTTCGTTTTATGCCCAAACTGAAGTGTGTTTGCAAGCAATGATTGAGAGATAAAGCATGAAAAAGAATGCACCTGATTAAATTGCTGTCCAAATTCATGTGTTTGTTGATGCTGATGTTGTTCCAGCCCCGAATGATCACCTGCAAGTCACGAAACTGAAAACAAGAGCAAGTAGACTTCCAAGAGGATTGTAATGTGAAAATTGATAATCTGAGAAAATTTGATGAAAAAAGAACTGATACAAGAAATCAGATTGCATAAACAGATTCTTCAGGAGATTCTCTGCGATTTGAAAAAAAATTCGCGAAAATTCGATCAAAAATGCAAAAGATATGATGATTTGAAGTTTAAATGCAAGTTTGACTGTGACTGATAAAAAAAAGGTGGGAAAAATGTTCCATCACCTGCTAAAAACCTCACAACTGTGAAATGCTCGGAGTCCTCTTTCCGACAAGTCCTTGTTTGCGTGAATTCGCCTCCGTATACGAAAGTTGTGCAAGTTTGAAAAAAATAGCCTATTATGGCATGTAGAGGCACAAGATCAAGCTCTAACAGTTTGCAAAAAAGTTAACTGCTGGAAAGCGCATAGTCACATGTGCTGAGTTGACCATTACAGTTAGCACTGGCAGTTAGGGGTTGGAGGTTGTGGTGATTACTGGTCAGCAAGGCCCGTGGTCATTGATATGACCAATGGCCAAACCTTATCAAAAATAAAAAAGAAAAAGAGATGGGCTTTTGCCCTAACCGGCCCACGGTTAAGAAGGTGACCACGCACTCTAATGTTAGGGTTTGAGGATGGGAGGGAGGTCAGCGGGGAGAATGGAAGTGCAGGAGGCACGAAGGATTGGGGGTTTCACCAGAGGTGGCGGGAGAGAAGCTGCGGGTGGGGTTTTGGAAGCGGTGGCGGGAGTTTGGGACACCCGACGGAGGAGAGGAGGGGTTTGTAGGGTGGTTCGACGGGATAGGCAGTGGCGACTGGGTGTGTGGAGCGGCGGTAGAGGAGTTTGTGTGGTGGCGACGGGTGGTTATACGGTGGTGACCGGGGAGAGTGGCGGTTGGGGGTTTCACCAGAGGCGGCGGGAGAGAAGCTGCGGGGTGGGGTTTTCAAAAGGAGTGGTCGACGGGTGGTGAAGCGGTGGTGGGTGGAGATGAATGACCTGCAAAAACAACAACTGCAGACCTGCAAAACCTGAGCCCTGCAACACTGAAAAAAAAAAACACCGAATACAGCAAATAGAGAATGCACCACTTAGCACAGCATGGGGTACGGTTCCGTATGGTACAGACTGTACCCTAAAAAAATTTCAAATTTTTTCAAAAAAAATTTCTTAGAACATAGGCGAGTTTACTATCAAAATTCACAGAAACAGCGTTCGGAGCACAAAAATGCAGTCCGTTTTGGCTCAAAATGAAACCTGCAACACTTCCTTCACCAAACTTGGAAAAAATTGTTAGAAAAACGAAGATTTTAACAAGAAACCTTCACCAAATGACGAGTAGATTCGAGACGGTGGGCGCCAAAATGTGAATGGGAATATGGGATTGATCAATTAAGATAATATTAACCCAAACAACAATGAAATGTGTGAATAACAAGAATAAACAAATGAAAGCACAAAACTTACAAACTTTTTACCCTGCGGCTTCCATTGGTCGCCTATTCTTTCTTGATCTTGAATGATGAAGATGGGCCCTCAAGGAGCTTGCTTCCTTGCTTCGATTCCTCAAGATAACAAGGAGAAATGGCTATGATGATTTCTGCATTACGATGGTATGAAGATGATGATATGAGAAGAAGAAGAAGATTCCCTAGAGGAATTTGGGTATAGTGATTGTGCAAATGAAGTTCCTCCCTAATGGCTTAGAAGAGGGTTCTATTTATAGATTTTCTAAAAATAGAATGGAGGGTGAGGATCCAAAGATGAGATCAATGGCTAGGAATAAAAGTGAATCTTTTATTCCTAGTGGATTATGACAATTGAATTAAGAATTCAATAGTGGAGGATAGTGGGTTATGACATTTGAATTAAGAATTCAATAGTGGAGGATAGTGGGGAACATTGAATTAAAATATTCAATGGGTGAAGGCTAGTGGGGAACATTGAATAAAATATTCAATGGGTGAAGGCTAGTGGGGAACATTGAATTAAATATTCAATTTGTGAAGGCTAGTGGGGAATATTGAATTAAATATTTAATTTGTGAAGGATAATTGATTTAAAGATTTATTTTGGAAAATGGAGTATATTAGCTAATTAAATATTAAGAATATTTAATTACATGTGCAACATGGTGAGGTGGAAGAGATGAGGTGGATTAATGAGGTGGATTTTAGGACTTGGGTTTTTAGAAGAAATTAGGGAATCTAATTGACAGAAGGAAATAAGAATTAAGATAAATATCAAAATATTTACTTAATTCAACCTGAGCCAATTTTAGGTGTATACAGTAGTTTTAATGGTTAGTCTGCTCCCATCTCTACATAGTGCAATGATCATTGATCTTGAGTTTCTTAGATCCAATAGTGGTAATATTTTTCAATTGAAGGTATCCGAGTGTTGAATAATTTATCGAGGTGGAGCCTATAGTCATCATGTCATCTATGTTCCGAAGTGTGAAAAATCTTGTGTTTTATTGGCCAATGTCAAGTATGAAATTCCTTGTCTTAAATCCAAACGGATGGCATGGAAAGAAAAACATATAGAAAAGTTTCATTACATCATGACCACCCTTCATATCATGATTCTAAAGACAATGCAACTCGTAAGAGTGCAATGTGTGATAAATGTTGATCTTTGCTTTAGGAAAATCAATGGTTGAGTTTTAAAAGGAATTTGAAGGCTTTAACATTTTCCCAGACTGCCATGATTCTAGACACAAATTTTATAGGGAAGATGCCATGATTTTAGACGTGAATTTCACAAGATCACACCTTGTTTGTACTCAACATTTCAACATGCAATAGCAAGTTGAATTCCTACCATCGACCAAAATGGAAAGAGACTCATGCATTGCAAAGGAAAATTTGTTCCCTAGTAAATCATTTTCCTTAGGGGTAAAATATGCACTTGAACACTTCAAAAAACATGAGAAATGAATTTTAGTTGCAGAGGAGGAAGAGTTTAAATGGCATATTCCTTATGCCCATGTGTAGTTACAATTGAGGGTTTCAGCTAATGCCATGTGTCATTCTCAAATCTAATTGGAGTCTATCTTTCTCTTTAATTTGAACTTTTGGGTATTGTTATAGTTAGTTTGGGACTTTTGAGTAGTGTATTAGGCTGCTACTAGAATCTCCATGCCAATTTTGGATCTATATTGATTAACTTTGGGATTTGTAGTGTAGAGGTCCATGTGATACTCTGAGGAACAAAACATGGTTTAATTTTTAGTAAAATTTTCTCCAATTTGCATTCTAATGTCTACTTGGTAAATCAATATAAAGCATAGTCCTATTTTTTATTTACAATTTGTCTCTAATCTCTTTTGTATGCTTTAGGAAACCTAGAAAGTTTCTAGGTGCACATTTGTTGCACTTGCATCAGAGATTAATTAGTTTGTCATTCACATAATGCAATGAAATTTTTTGTTATAAGTTGTTTATATCATAGGAAACCAAGATCTAACCTAGTATGTGGGGTTTGCAAACTAGGAGAGGATAACTAAGAATAGTTGTATTGTCAAGAATTGTCCAAGGAATTTGAGGGTCTAAATATTTTGCATGGTAGAAGACAAGTCAACTAGGCTCATCTAAATTAAAGTTGCATTGCCATTGTAGTCATTTGTTCTAGGCCAACTATGTTTCTACACAATTAGACACCAGTCTCTGTTAATTGCATCTAATCTAGTTCCTTAAACTTACAAATGGTAAACATCTATAAAAGGTATAAGTTATTTGAAGTTAATTTGTCTTCATGGAGCTGAAAGATGTAAAAGGATAGGATTAGATGCTTGCAAATTCATCATCCCTTTGCCTAATTATAATGGAGATAAATTTGTTTTATAAGTTATTTGTTCACAATGCTTGTCAAGGTATAAATGATCATGCTTGTACATATTGAAAATTAAATCCTTTGCTTATACATCTATGAATATGCCAATTATCTACATGTCTAGGGTCTGTAGCAACAAATTTGTATGAAACCAACATAATATGTGAAGATGAAAGAAAGCATCAAAGGACATAAAACAACAAAATGAAACAAAACACAATGTTACACATTTGAAGATCCCTCACTCCTTGATAAGGTTGAAAAAGAGCACCCAAGATTCCTAGCTTTACCCAAGCAAGTTATTTGAATGTGGATTGCTCTCAAGTGTAGACACAATTTGGCATTATCTAGCAATGGAGATGGCAAAGTTGGAGAGATTTTGGCATAATAGACTTGCTCTAAAGTTGGATGTGAAAATGGCTTGTGGAGGCTTGTATTTATAGGTAAATTAGAGGGGATTTTGATCCAATGATGGAGATTCAAAGTTGAGATCAATGGTGGAGATGAGAGGATAAGATGGAGGGTTGAGATTTCATCAAAAAGATTGGATGGATGAGAATAAAAGTGAATTTTAAATTCACATGAGGAAGGACTTAGAATTTAATGAAGATTAAGACAAGTGAGGAACACAAAATTAATTTGTGGGGGAGGAGGTGGAATTAAAAATTCCATTTTATGGGTAAGTGTGTGTTTATTTGACAAACACATGTGTGAGCTCTTTGTATGGAGAAGAGCTCTAATGTGAAAGAGGAAAGGTGAGTTGGAAGGGTCATGTGACCCATTTGAATAAAAGTTAATTTTTTATTTGTGGGGTGCAGGAAAGGGTGTTAAGCATGTTTTGACCGAGTTAATCATGTGATTAACTTAATTAATGTGCCTGGACAAAATTAGAGAGTGGGCTAATGAGGGATTAAAATTAATTAAATAAGGGTTTATTTAATTAATTTAGGTCTAGGGGTCATGTAGGCTAGGGTAGCTAATTAAATAATTGATATTTAATCAACTAGGCTAGGTTTAGGTGGTAGAGTAGGGTAGATTAATTAAATAATCATGATTTACTTAATTAATCAGGATTAGGGAGATGGAAAAATTAACTAAATAATTATTTAACATATTTATTTATTTAATTGGGATGAAGTTATAAGGTCTAGTAATAATTTAAATGAATTAATTCATTACTAAAGGTAAATTAGGGGTAAATGGCTAAGGGTTAATTAATTGAATAATTATGATTTTATTTAATTAATTGGTGAAAGGGTTAGGTTGGTGGTGCAAGGATGTAGAAAGATGGTTAAAGGGTCGAGACACTTTCACATGTCTACAATATGAGTTAGTGATAGTGAATTGGGCTTATGCATTGTGTTAGTTGGACTTGATTTTGTCTTTGTAGCAGTATCTGTCAATGATCTTTTCTATTTTTGAGACCCTCATTAGGAATACCCTTCTACATTTTGTAAAGATCAAAGTGTAGAGGACATGGTCCAACCTTTTTAGTTGAATTTCATTTCCCTTGGTTTAGTCATAGAATTATTATTTTACCTAGATTGACTTGATTCTCAAGTCTAGGTTCTATGTCATCTCTTAGAGCTAAGGATAAAAAGAAAAAATCCCAACAAATTGGCACCATTGCCAGGGAATTGATTTAAGTCATTTCCTAGGTTATGTATTGATCAATTTCTTTGAGGTATTTTCTAGAATGTCCCAAAGTGTTTGAAGATTATCTTGCAATTACGTCAGTGCATCTTGTATGTTTTTTTCTCATCAACTTGCATGCCAAATGTATGTAGGAATTTAGAACTTAAAATAGAAATTAAATATAAATGAAATACTTCCTATTCTAAACTCATGCAAACCTCAGATAGAGTGGATGAAAGAGTGCAAATAACAAAATTCAAATTTGAACAAAGTTACCAAATGCAGACTCTATGATGGGTGGATTTACTCTATTGATCGAAATGTGGATGCTCAACGATTCATGCAAGATTTTTGTAGCATCTACCTGTGGATAGGATAAAGGATAAATATGATAGATATTCAAAAAGTTTAGGCATCCAAGTTGAAGCTTGAACAAATGAGATGAATTTATAGATATTTGGTTGAGGATGTGAACTGTCCAGATTTGATAGTGGATGAATGATGGAGATTGAATGAGAGAGAGTGGAGAATCTTCCCTAGCTAAGAATAGTCAAAAGGAGTGATGAGAGTTATGATTTCATTTTAGTGAGATCTAAAATGGGTGAGGGAAATTAATTGTTTTTAATTTTTAATTTTGACTAATTGGTTGTGCATGAGTTAAAAATAGAGAGGAATCTTGGAGGGAGTTATGATAGAATATGGGTGGATAATTAAATTTATTAATTTAGATATAATAAGTGGAAAATAGATGTATCTATCTATTTTGGAATAAATGGAATTATTATTAGCCTAATTAACTAAATAATATGAATTATTTAATTAATTAGTGGGGGTGATGACAAAGGGGAAATTAGTACGATAATGAAGAAATGTTGACATGGCATAGAATGTTAGGTGCTATGTTAGGGGGAATAGCTTTATTAAATAAATGTGATTTAATTAATTAATTTGGTGATGAGAGAAATGTTAGCGTATGTGGTTAGGAAAGTGTCGAAAGTGGTATTAGATGTGTTGATTTTAAGTGTCTATGCTAGCAAAATGGTGTTGTTATTGGGAAGGTGAAGTTCCTATCCATCTATTGAAGATCTTGTTAGGTATGAAAAAGGAGAATGACAACAAATAGCATGCAAACTAGATCAAACCCTTTTCCATATAACATTCAAGGATAAGGCCGAGCCAAATCACTATCAAATGAAGGTGGACTCAACTGTTGACCTTGTACTCATGTAAACTATAGATGGATTAGATTTAATTTAGCCTTTTTTATCAAACCCTAGGTTAACAATGCATGAAACCCTAGTTATACAATGATCTACTTATAACAGAGAAAGTATAATAGAAACCTAGTGACTAATTGCACAAGGATAATCAGGGAGATGATAAAACTTTTCTCCATAAAGCAGAAGTGTTAGAGGACCAAGGTGGGACCGCCCAAGTCCTGAGTGAAAGAATCTACTAGAAGTGTAAACTAGAAAGTTGCTGCAGATGATGTCCTAATGCCAGATCTAAACCCTAAAAAGGCAGGAGGACATGGATGGTACCACCCAAGTCCTTGGTGATTGAAAACTCTAAAACTATCTCTAGATCCCGAAACCCTATTCTATACCCTGTCTTCTTGTAGCTCTGTATTTTCCAAATCCCACTCGTATAACTTGTACACAATAAGATAAGGAGTTTGGGGGTTATGGTGTTTGGGGACTTGCCTCAGTCAAATCTTGGGATAGCATTCAATCTTCCCAACACTGTTGATTGATAAAGAGTGCGTGCCCCCATGGGGGCAAAGGCTAAAAATAATGATAATGAGATGATTCAAATGATGATAAACAAACAATGATATCACCTATGTAATGAACCCTTTGAATGATGAAGATCCTTCAACTCCTAAGGAAGAATAGATGATAGCTCCATATCTGCAACAACACACAATAACAATACATAAATCTACTCTAGAATCACAATTAATGCTCTTGCTTTCTTTTATTCAAGATCTCAAGTTATGCCTTTTCAACCTAGTTACAAATGAACTCAAAAACACACTTATATATGCTTACTCACTCACAATCGTTAATTCAAACCAAAAGAGATGACAAGGAGAAACCTTTTGAAAGGTCCTAGGCTGACATGCACTTAAACTATCTCTAACCTAAAAGGGGGGACATGGGCGGTATCACCCAGGTGCATCACCCTTATTTAGGTCTAGGGTAAGCTAAATGAAGGGGCCCATATTCCAATTTTGTCTCGGTGTCAAGAAATTTTGCATCGGGATAAACATTTTGAACGTATAATATAATCAAAGGGGACCTAAGAGCTAAAGAAGGAGGTAAAAAGACATGTGTACACTTTTTAATCCATAAAATTTAGCTCCCGCTTTAATGTATGTATGATCTTATAATCAATACATGTATTAAAGTATGGTCAAAACACATCAAGCACATCAAACACTAGAGCCAAAAGTACACCCTAAGTTTGGAGGATCATCTCTAGCCCCCAAGCTTAGGCAAACATAAGAAAACACTTGACAATCACATAAAACATGAATAAGACAGTAGAGAAACACGTAATACATGGAGAAGTCATTAACGTAGTCACGCAATACACAAAGCATACATGGAGAGAAGACGTGATTAAATAATTACACTATACTAACGGGCGATGGGGGGAGCTCATCGCTACGTGCCTCCACAAAACACACAAAACACACAAAGAACATATGGCATACACACAAAATACATGAGCACCATAGAGTGTTTCATCGACCCACTATGCATCTTATACACAACAAACACAGGCAATGGGGAGGAGCTCATCATTACGCTCTGCCATCTAAGACATACCAAACACACTTGACAGTTGAGCTATGCTACCACAACCACCAAAGACACGCTTAAGGGTGAGTAACTCAAGACCAAACCCCGCCTCCCGCGAGAGGACTTTTTCAAAAGGGTGTTCAACCACTCAAGGGAAGACACAACCCCACCTTCCATAGAAGGGTTTTCAAAAACATACAACCCCACCTGCATCACAAAGATACCTTATAGTGAAAAGGAAAAATGTGCACAAAGTATACAACCCCACCTACATCACAGAGATGCCTTACAGTGAAAAGGAATCATACGTAAACACACAACAAAGTATACAATGCCACCTGCATCACGGAGATGCCTTATAGTGAAAAGGTAGTATACCACACATTTTATCACAATATCTAAGATATCCAATCATTTACCACAATATATGCCCCCACCTTAAAGTGGTTGCTCCTGCTTGCTAGTAGCAATCACATTTAAGGTAAGGTTGAAAACATGCAAGGGAACAAGAGCTTTCATAAAGTCTATGCCCCAAAGTGACATGTGCTTACAATCACTAAATTATTCCCAACAAACATGATAAAAACACATCAATATCTTTTGCTAACAACCATTGATAAAAAATATGCATGAAAGATAATCAACACAAGCTTTGGTTAGAAAATCTAAGCTAAGATAATAACCAAATCATCTCATGAAATCAATATAGAAATAACACAACATATCGCTTTTAACAAACCAAGGCTATACATACGGGTTCAGAACCGAGTATAGCTATGAGGTTATACTTCAAGTATCTCTAAACTGAGTGTAGCTACAAGGTGAGACAAAAACATTTTAAAAGTGCATAAAAGAAGATTTAGAGTATTGCAAAAGGTTTTTTACAACAATTTCACAATATGATACACGATCACATCACTACATAAAGTGATTCTACTAGTCAAACATCGATAAAAAATTACCCCCATATTCATATATGGACTAGGTCCATTTTTATTTTCTTGTTTAGGGATGCACAGTCCTTATCAAAAGTGTATATTTTTTGTCGTCATCTGCTGAATAGTAGAGCCACAAGTACAACAGATGAATGAAATCACAAAAAACAATGAGAGAGGAGACAAAAGTGACTTAGGGCCACAACATGGGAAGATGCCCCCAAGACACCCTCCACAACGTTATGCCCCCAAGGCACCACACATGATAATTGCAACAAGAGAAGTGTAGAAGAATAGAGAAACAAATAGAAGGAATATCACAATAGAGGTGGTCTCCTTGTATCCTTGACCTTACAAGAGTATCAAGGGTCATCCAAGGAGACCTAAGCAAACATTTTACACTACATGGGGGAACAGAACACATCAACATATATACCTAAGAAGAGGAGGCCACCCTATGAAGTGTGGTCCAATGAGAGAGAAATACTTACCTGATTCATACAGGATATTTCCTGGTGGACAATTTATGTCTATCATCTTAGGATATATCATATTTAGTGTTGGACTTGTTGATATTGTGTTAATATTGAGAGTAGAATGATGGTAATCTTTGGTGGGCTTCAAAGGATGGTATCCAATACCAGCCGAAGAGCTATGTGTAACAACTTCTAAGGGTACTTTGATTCCTTGTTTTATGCTACAACCATTACCTACATAGTTATAATTTTTGTAAGGGATTTGAAATCCTTGACCATAGAGAGACTCCAGCTCTTTAGAAGAAGGCGAGGCCTCATAAGTCTCATATTCTATAGTGTAAGTAAGTGTATTGTCTTTGTTTGCTACTAAAGAAACTTTAGGTTCTTAAGGCATTTTCAAAGATTGCTTGGATGAGATCGAGGCAACTTTTGATGTTTCAGGATTAGGGTTAGTAAGTTTATATTCCCCCATAAAGGAAGGAGTAAAATATAATGAACCCCAATTATCACCAGGAAGTGCATTCAATGGTGATTTGGAATCTTGCACAACATTATCTACGGCAACAGCTTTTGATGAATCAACTTTTAAGTTATTGAGAAGCTTGTGATTGACAACTTGTTTTTGTGCCTCAACTTGTAAACAACTTTTCAGATCCAAGTTAGCTTCAATGGTTTGAGGTTTATTTGCATAAATGGACTTTATTGATCGATGAAGGGTAGACAAAACTGCCCCCATGACATAAATTCATGGACTACCAAGAACGAGGTTATATGAAAGTGCACATGGCATGACATGGATAAGGGTAGATAATGTCACAGGTCCAAACTTTACGGGTAAAGTTATGGTACCTAGTGATTTTCTACCAACATTATCAAAGCCACAAATGTTAAGTTTATTCGATTTGATTATAGATGTGTCAACCTTAATTTTGTGTATCGCATCAATGCTACAAACATTAAGAGTCGATCCATTGTCAATCATAGTTCACTTTATCAACTTTTTATTTACTATGACAGAGATTACAAGATGATCATATTAGTTTTGAACTTCAATTGACACTAATTCATGTTGTTGAAAAAAATATCTATTTTTGTTGCGTGCATACAGTCTAACAAAGTTGTTACATCATTTGGATTAACAATAGGTGGTACAATCACCTTTTGTAAAGCTTCTTGAAGCATTTCATGGTATGTAGGTGATGTTTGTATGAGTTCCTAAAGAGAGATCTTAGTGAGAGTAGCATGAATCTACTCAACAAGATCATAGTCTCGACCAATATTATAAGTAAGATGAGGTGGTTGAGGAAGCATAGGTTGAGATTTTGGTAAAGTCATCAGAATGTTTGACCGTTGTTTACTTTGTTTTTTATTTTGTGTATTGTATGTGTGAGCAACCACATTGTAGTTGGGTTGTTGCAATGCATTTTGATACACTTGATTTCCTTGAGTAATTTGTTTTGCATAATTGAGAATGTAACCTGAGAGTTGAAGTGGTGTTGGAGCACCTTGAACCGTAATCACCAGTTTGAAGTGAGGAGGCACATTAGGTGCCTAATGCACAATGATTTTAGGAACATTAATACACTTATTCACTATCCCCTTAGTAGGTTGAATAAGTCTATTAATGATGATTGAATTACCATGGTTTTTACTTTGATTAAGCTCAACATCCATACCTAAAGGATTTAATGTGAGAGACCTTTCTTCATCCACCAATGCTTCATCTTTTGAAGGGGGAGCATTGGAATGAAGGGAAGATATTTAGTGTTGTTAAGAGAATGTTGATCTGCTTGTATCTTTAGTGATGTCTAAGGGGTTTGAACATGCAACCAAAGTAGAAGAAGAACTATCACCACCATCTTTCTCATGACAATTCATGGAGATGATTTTAGTAAGGTTTTCCAATATCGAAGGATACACACCCATGAGAGTTATGAAGCTATCAAAATCAGATATACAACCAAGGATTTCATATAAAGAACATTTAAATATATCAATATCGCATATGGATGCTATATGGTCTAAAACATAAGTATGCATATTAATGAATTTGTAAAAACTTTCAAAATATTTGATATATGTATGCAAAGATACCAAAGAAAAACAACTAGAAGAAGCCATAATGCACCTTTTTAAAAATTATGCAAAATTTTTAAATGAATAATGAGAAATATGCAAATAATTAATGAAAGATTTGATTTGAACAATCAACAAGGTGCAAATGCTCGAAGCTACGGGTTCACCAAAATGTTAGGTATGAAAAAAGAGAATGACAACAACTCGCATGCAAACTAGATCAAACCCTTTTCTATATAACATTCAAGGACAAGGCCGAGCCAAATCACTACCAAATGAAGGTGGACTTAGTTGTTGACCTTGTGCTCATATATGCTATAGATGGATCAAATTTAATTTAGCCTTTTTATCAAACCCTTGGTTAACAATGCATGAAACCCTAGTTCTACAATGATATGCTTATAACAAAGAAAGTTGTACAATAGAAACCCAGAGACTAATTGCATAGGGATAATTAAGGAGATGATAAAACTTGTCTCTAGAAAATAGAAGTTTCAGAGGACCAAGGTGGGATCACCCAGGTCCTGAGTAGAAGAATTTGTCAGAAGTGTAAACTAGAAAGTTGTTGCAGATGATGTCCTAATGCCAGATCTAAACCCTAAAAAGGTAGGAGGACATGGGCGATACAACCCAAGTCCTTGGTGATTGAAAACTCTAAAACTATCTCTAGATCCCAAAACCCTATTTTGTATCCTGTCTTCCTATAGCTCTATATTTTCTAGATCCTACTCATATAACCTACACACAAGAATATAAGAAGTGATTTGGGGTTTATGGTGTTTAGGGACTTCCCTCAGTCAAATCTCAGGATAGCATTCAAGCTTCCCAACACTGTTGATTGATAAAGAGTGTGTACCCTCATGGGGGCAGAGGCTGAAAATAATGATAATGAGATGATTCAAATGATGATAAACAAACAATGATATCACTTATGTGATGAACCCTTAGAATGATGAAGATCCTTCAACTCCTAAAGAAGAATAGATGATAGCTCCATATCTACAACAATACACAATAACAACACACAAATCTACTCTAGAATCACAATGAATGCTCTTGATTACTTTTCTTCAAGATCTCAAGTTATGCCTGTTGACTTTTTCCCAGACTGGATGCTTATTCCCAGATTTCCCTACAAGGTAGCCATCAGTGATCAACAGGATCTCTGGGCCAGGGGGTCAACAGTATAGGAGATAGACTCTATATTTTATCTCCTCTTCTTCTTCAGGCTCTGCAAGACCTAGGGGGGTATTCCCTACTCAACATCCATGAGGATATGCATGCAAGGCTGGGATGTTGACAGAAAGCAGATGAGTCCTCCTGTAAGTAGACCAAAACTGAAAGATAAGGGCAAAGGGGCTAGCTTTGGGCCTATTTGTAGTTGTAGACAGAGGACTGAGGTTCCTAAAACTAACTCTAATGTCCTAATGTTGGTTTTAGATTTTGCTTTGGAGTTTAAGTGTGGATGCAAAGCTGGATATGGTTATAACACAAAACAAAGCATGATTGGTGCCTATCAAGGGCCTGGAGTCAGTAGACATACACCTGTGAATGATCAGCATGAACAACTAAAATTGGATTTCAAGGGGATATGTGTGATACCTGCCTCACAGGCATCTCCCAATACAAAGTGTTAGGTTATCTCTACTTATGGTATCCCTACTGCAGTATATCCCTCCCAATGTTCAACCTGAAAATAGTTTAATCTACCCCTTGAGTAGAAGTTAAAAGGTCAGATAATCAACATAGGAATTCTATGCTCTAGAATCTAAACATTACCAAACATCCAGATTCAGAAGAAGAATACATGCAATACTGGAGACAGAATTAACACAACACATGCCAAACAGCATTTCTCATATAAGTTTAATCATGAAATCAGTGGGTTCATGCCAAAAACAAACAACAAGAGATACATAAACTCACAGGTAGGCTGTACAGAGCAACCAGATCAGCTTGTTATGCATTACAGAGCCAAAATCATCAACTTTCAACAACCTTTCAAATGAGCAAGACCACCTGCTTATAACAGCCAGGTAGGTGCTCAGCAATTAATTACATGGTTGACCAAAATTTCGCCAGATACACAGTATCAGGAAAATGGCACTCAAACACAACTAGATTGGCGCCCAAACTTGAATGCAGCAGGTAAGGGAGGAGACAGGAAGATTTCTCGAGCCCTGCGCCCCTGTCCGCTGATGTACACCCTCAGTCGGGTACAGGATCGACCCACGCCATCGCCCATACCTCTGCAACAATCGCCATTAATGGCGCACCAACCCGCGGCCTTGGGAAGATCATCAAATCTGCAATCGCAACCACTTCCCGCCGAGATTCATCATCATGATATTTGAAAATGCAGGATAACAATATCCCACATGCACCCCGCGATGACCTCAATAACACTTTATATACTAGGTCATGAGCATATATCATGTCGGTGCTTTTGCTCCTGACGACACTAGTATAGACTTCATCATCATCATCCCCCAGCAGCATGATATCCTGTTGTTCGAAATATCACCCTGACGTCATCATGATATTTGAAATATAACCTTCATGATAATCGGCACAACCTGATCCTTCGGAGGAACATCCTCCTGCTAAGCTTATAACATAAGTCTGGCCGATGAACATCCTGATGACGTCATCATCATATACTGCTGACGTCATCATCATATCTGCCTACTGCGCACCTCCTCATATCCGGATGACGTCATCATCATGTTTGCAAATATCAGGAGGTCTCTTCAAGATGATCAGTTGTTAGAAATATGACCCCCGTGGACCTTGATGACGTCATCATCATATTAACATCATCATGATATTCGGAAGACAACCGGATATTTGGAAATATCCTCCTGATGCACAAATATCAGGTT
This sequence comes from Cunninghamia lanceolata, assembly GCA_027924645.1. Classification (NCBI taxonomy): domain Eukaryota; kingdom Viridiplantae; phylum Streptophyta; class Pinopsida; order Cupressales; family Cupressaceae; genus Cunninghamia; species Cunninghamia lanceolata. The sequence goes on along the minus strand of BSBN01001593.1, from coordinate 2,710,600 downwards.
GCACTGTAGCTTCACCATAAGATCAGGGTGAAAACTGAATATGATGATGCTGCTTGAAAAGATCACCCCCAGTAGATAATGCGCGAAGCCGGCAGGCGGATATCTCCTTGATATCAACATCATCATGATGTTCGAACAAACATATATCCAGGTGATATGAAAATATCACCCCTTCCTTCGAAAATATCATGATGCAGATAGGCAGAAAGAAAAATATCACCCTGATATACGGATGACGTCAGCATCATCAGGATGTCAAAACAACGAACAAGAAGTGATACAACATCATCAGGATGATATTGACCAAGATCATCCTGACGTTCAAAATATGATGACCCTAGTGAATATCGGGTCGCACTTAGAACTCTTCAACAACATCATCAGGATGATATTAACCAAGATCACCCGATGATAAAATATCACCCCGGCGAAATATCATGAAGGCAGAAAATATGATGACCTCCGCAAGCAGCAGGATGATAACTGGAAATATCATGATGATGACGACCCTTAGGAAAAAACAAGTCAGGTCGACAACTTAGAGAATAACCCCCTCAAGATATCGGGGCAACATCGTCATCATGTTTGAGCAAGGTGATATTCGGAAGATCACCGGATACTTGAAAAATCACCCCGCAAGCAACTGAGGGCGCACTGTAGCTCACCAGTATCATCAGGATAATAAGCAAACATCACCCGACAGTTGAAATATGATGATGACGATGAGAAAAACAAGTCGATGAAGAACATGCTGATGAAGATCATCATCGAAGACAAGATGATGATGACGACCTCCTCCTCAGAAAAATATGATGCTGCAGCTGAAAAACGCTGAGGAGGTCCAACACTTAGAAAAAAATGGGCAAGAAGATAAAGGCTTCAAATGAAGAAACCTCCTGATCATGACAAATCAGCCCCAGGTCAAAATGAGTGATAACAGTGGCTTCGAATGGGGACGTGCAGGTGAAAACCTGCAGCGAGAACCAGATCTCCGGGCAGACCTGACAAAAAGCAAAAAACGCGAGCTGCACAAGGCATTTACACTACATACATATTTTACAAATGTGCACAGCAACCAGATCTTCATGCAAAATAGAATTTAAGGAATTGGCCATGCACAGGCAATTCCAGAATTTCACCATCTAGGGCCTGGAGGAAGTAAGAATCCTCCCCATGAGTATTGCAAACCTGATATGGGCCCATCCATAAGGGCTGAAATTTACCATGTTTACCCTTTTCCTGATCTTTAGCATTCCAAATGAGCACCAGATCATTGACTTGAAACTTCCTTTTTGTAGTTCTCCTGTCAAACTGATATTTCATATCCTGTTGTCTTTTGAGATTGATCTGGTGGGCTTTCATTCTGTCTTCATCCAATGCAACCAGCTGATTCACTCTTTCTGTCATGGGATCTTCAATCTCCTCATCATTATCCTGAATGAATCTGTAAACTGGTAGGAGATTGTTTATGGGCAGTCAAGCTGATGCACCATATACTAGCTCAAAAGGTGACTTCCCAATAGCCCTTTTCACTGTCACTCTGTCAGCCCATACTGCTAAATTCAACTTTGAGTCCCAAGCTCTCTTGTTCTTGTCCAGTATCCTCTTGACAATTTTCATGATGCTCTTATTGCTTGATTCTGCTTGACCATTTCCTTGTGGGTGATATGGTGATGTATATGACAGGTTTATCCCATACCTGTTGCAAAAATCAACAAACTCACCTGATCTGAAGCACATAGCATTATCAGTGATAATCTTAAATGGTACTCCAAACCTGATGATGATGTTCTCTAGTATGAAGTCTGTCACCACCTTACTTGTAGCTCTTTTAGTTGGAATGGCCTCAATCCATTTGGTAAAGTAGTCAGTTGCCACCAAAATCCAACTGTGTCCCCCACTTGATTTGTCTGCAATTTCCCCTATAAAGTCAATTCCCCACTGCTGGAATGGAGCATCCACAGGTACAGTTCTGAGGGGTAAAGCACCATTATATTTCAGCTTTCCTGAGAATCTCTGGCAAGGGTCACACTTCCTTACTAACTTTTGTGCATCTGAAAAGAGAGTGGGCCACCAATATCCTGCCCTGAGAATTTTATGAGCTGTTGTTTGGGCAGTATAATGGCCACCACACAATCCTTTATGCATGTCAATCAAAATATTGTTAGCCATGTTCTTATCCACACATCTCAGCAGTACACCATCAGGATTTTTCCAGTACAGCTCACCTTTAACAATGACATACCTGATTGCATGTAGCTTTAGAGTCCTCTTTTGATTGTCACTGAAATGGGAAGGACAATTCAGATTTTGCAAATAATGGACAATATCCTTGTACCATTCAGATCCTGATACACTTACATTCTCATCTTGGACTGCATTAACTTGGCATGCTTCCAAGTTTGACTGTGCCATCATCTTGGCTAATCCTTGTCCCCTTATCAACTTAGTAACTTGTATGTCTATGTTGAATTCCTGCAGTTTGTTTATCCATCTGCACCTTCTTCCAGTCACCTCCTGCTGAGTGAATATGTCTTTGACTGCAGCATGAGGTACATATGCAACTATATATGACCCTACCAAGTATGGTCTGAAACTTTTAATGGCTCTAACAAGTGCATATGCCTGCTTTTCCATAATGTCATATTTCAACTCAGAGGCCTGTAGGGACATACTGAAGAAAGCAATGGGCTGTTCAAAACCATCTTCATTTTTCTATAACAAACACGCAGCTACAGTATGAAAGGAAGCGAATGAGAACACTTGGAATGGCCTAGAAAAATTAGGAGATTTAAGAACAGGGGCCATCTTAATTGCCTCTTTGATATTCTGAAATGATTCTGCTGCTTCCCTTTCCCAGTTGACAGTTGCATCCTTCTTCATCATCTTGGATATGTTCCTTGTGATCTCTGCAAAGTTGGGAACAAATCTTCTAACAAAGTTTATCTGTCCAAAGAAGGACTGAACTCCTTTCACAGTTTTTGGCATTTGGATCCTGTCAATAGCTGCCACTCTCTCTGGATCTATCCTGACTCCATCCTTGGAAACAATGTGTCCCAGAAGTTTTCCTTCAACTACTCCAAAGGCACACTTCTTTGGGTTTAAAGAAATACCATATTCTAGTGCTCTTATGAAGATCTGCTCCAGATGCATACAATGCTGCTCCTCTTTCTTTGAGTAGGCAATCAGGTCATCCTGATATACTGCCAGGATTGAATCAATCAGCCCTGCAAAAGCAACATCCATTGCTCTTTGAAATGTAGCACCTGCATTTGTTAGTCCAAATGGCATTCTAACATACACATATGTCCCCCATGGAGTGGTAAAGGCAGTCTTATACTGTTCTGATTCCTTCACCTTTACCTGATTATATCCTGAAAATCCATCCATCATGGATAGGAGTTCACAACCAGTCACTCTCTGCAACATAGCTTCCATATTAGGCAATGGATAGTTATCCTTCAAAGAGGATACATTCAAGTTCCTGAAATCAACACACAGCCTAATATCACCATTCTTTTTCCTGACTGGGACAAGGTTAGACACCCAAGTTGAATGTCTGATTGGCACAATTATTCCAGCCTCCCTGAGCCTTTTGAGTTCTTCTTGCATCTTGGGAGCTAAGGTAGGATTTATAGGTCTTTGCCTTTGTCTAAATGCCTTAGCTTCAGGCTTCAGTGGGATTTCATGCTGGAATAAGTCTTCTCTATAAGCTTTTAGGTCCTCATATGACCAAGCAAAAACATGTTTATACTTTTTTAGCAATGCAATCAGCATACTTCTTATGTGTGGTTTGAGCTGTTTACCAATATATACCTTCTGAGGGGCCTGAGATGTCCCCAAATTTATTTCTTCTAAATCCTCCTTATTTGTGGGGGATGTCTTTGTGACCATTTTGTCTCTACTGTCAAAGGCTCTTTCCAAAGCCACTAACCCTCTAGGGATCTTGTTAGTCTTCAACTGGATGATCTCTTTTCCCACAAGAGTCTCTTTTCCATCTACAGTTTCTACAAAAGCTTGGAAATCAATCTGTTGATTCTCATACTCATCTATGCAGTGCAAAAATTTCAGCAAATCCCTATCATCATTAAAAACTTGCCAACTGCATATGTTTTCTGGTATGGCAGGCCTAATTTTAACTTCTACATCTGTGACACCTGACAGAGTGATGTCATCTGGCCTTATTGCAACATTGGCTAAGAAATCAGCCATAACATTTTTTGACCTTTCTACCCAGCCAATTGAAAATGCATCAAAAAGTTCAATAGTATCCCAAACAGCATGCTTGTATTGTTTCAGTCTTTTATTTTTTGCAGCATACTTATTTCTGACTTGGGATACAATCAGCTCAGAATCCCCAAATACTCTTAACATCTTAATCCCATGTTTGAGAGCAATATTTAGGCCTAAGAGTAAAGCCTCATATTCTGCAATATTGTTTGTGCAATCAAACCTCAGCAAGAAAGAGGATTTGAGGAGCTTACCAGTTGGAGACAGGAAAACAACTCCAGCTCCAGAGCCTTCTTTTGCACAAGCTCCATCAAAAAACATGGTCCATAAGCCTTGCTGATCCAGCTCTTCAATGCAGATATTTTTCTTTTTGTCTTCTGCATCATCTGAGACAACCTTGAAGTTATCACAGTCAGTGTCTACAAAGCATACCTGTTCATTTGCTTCTTGGTCTTCCACTGTCTCTGATGATCTCTGCTCTCTGATTAACTTGACATCCCTGCCATTCATTGGAATCATGGCATATGACAGGTCCAGCTGCATACTTCCACCTATTAGTGCTGCCCATCTTCTTGACAGCAACATACCATATTGTGGCTTGATGTCAACCACTGTTATATTCATTGTGTATCTTTTTTCAGGAAATGCTGCCAGTTTGAAATCTACATCCTTCATGATTCCAATAACTGGTACCTCTCTGGCATCCATAGCATAACACTTCCCACATGCCTTGTCAATTTTTAATCCAGTTTGCTGCATGATAGCCAAAGGCATGACATTTGTAGATGCTCCAGAGTCAAGCATACAATTTCTAATTATTTTTCCATTTATGACCAGGGAAACATAAAATGGTTCCACCTGTGAAGGACACTTTGTCATGGTCATTCCTAAATAGACTTCAGGAGTCTCATCTTCTTCATTACACATGACCTGTTTCTCACCCTGGGTCTGATCACTTTGTCTAGCTTGAAAAGGTACCCCTGAGATTAGGGATATTGTCCTATTCTTGATCTCTTCCACTTTCATGAGTTCCACAAGTGGAACAGAGACCTTTACCTGAGAGAGGATCTGGGCTATATCAAATGGAGCATAGTTTTGTACAACAGTTGTAGCTTGCTCCACAATCTTGCTTTTATCCTGAACTGATTTAGTTTTCATTTTCATAGTTCCCTGATCATCATTCTTGTCTTGGGAACCTCTACTTTGATCTTCAGCCTGAGGGGTTTTGCTTTCAGGTCCTTGAAATTCATGACCTGCTCTGTATCTAAAGTTCTGTTTATTATTTACCCACTGCCTCTTTTGTGGTTCAGTTCCTTTATGACCATGCATCAGCTGACCTGCAGAAATATCCTCTGGCTGATGTGGGCTGCCAACCTGATTTCTACCTCTGAGATTGTAGTTGCTTTTGACTTGAGCAACTGCTGCAGCTGTGAAGGCTCTAATTTCCTCATCAGAAGGTCGTTGTAAGCTACTCAGAAAACTGTGTGAGTTCTGAGCATACACATAGTTATCTTCATTATCTTCATCATATGGGGACTGTTGGCAGGCCTGAACTTGATGATCTGTATTGTCATCAGCATCATACAGAGTATATCCATTGCCTACGGACATCATGTTAACATCATCATCCTGCACATGATGTGGCTCATTGCATTCATTACAGGATGTAGCATTATCATACAAGGATTGAGCAATCATGCACTGTGACTGTGAATGTGGCATCTGACAAATTATACACCACGGAGCATCATCAGCAATATTTATAGTTTTCTTCAGGGGATCAGGAGTTTCCTTGGCATGTTGAGCCCTCTGATTTGTGTTGTTACATGGATATACAGGCTTACCATCATGCCAATTGGTGTTATAAGGCATATCATGTAATGATGGCCTCTTTTCCTGCCTTTGATAGACTTGCCTATCAGGACCCATCCCTTTTTCACTTCTAGCTAATCTATAGCTCAGGTCCTTAACAACATTTGCCAGTTTGTCTATCTTATCTTCAGGAGCAGATGTACTACCTTGAGTGTTCTGAGGCTTATTTGGATTCTGCAGAATTTTTACATCATCCCTTCTATTTGTCTTGCCTGATGCTTTCCTATTGTTTTCAATATTTACTGCAATTCTGAAAGCATCCCTGAGAGTGGCAGGACCTTTATCTCTCAGTCCATATGCAGTCTTTGCATCAAAGGCATTGATATACAAAATTATGCACATTGGTTCATTTGGCCTCATATGATGTGGCAATTTGTTCAACACTTTAGTAAATCTTGCATTAAAGTCTGCAACCTGCTCATTTGACCCTTTGGTGATGCTGGTGAACTCATTTACAAAGAAGCTAGGGTCAGTTTTATCACCATATTGTTCCTTGAATATCCTTTTAAAATCATCCCATGATGATATGCTCCGGTCAGGTAGATTCCTGTACCATTCTCTTGCCTCATCTATTAAGGATTGCATGAATGACTTCATGAAGACATCCTCATGCTCAACCTCAAAATTATCCATGACATTTTGGAAGGCCTTTAGATGATCTTCTCCTGACACTGTGTTGTTTCCTGAAAATTTAGGCACTTGCAGCCTCAGATGCTTGTCAATGGGGTTAGGATACCCAGGAATACCATCAAACACCAGCTGCCTGAATCTATCTAACTGCATGGGCTGTCTGTTTGGCTGATTAACATTAGCATTTCTGTTTGCATTCTGGTTTCCTGCATGGTTCAGTGGTATCCTAGCATCATTCACATTTTGTCTGTCACCATGATGCTGATGTTGCATTTCATATCTTTGCTGATGTCTTTGCATATTTGCATTCTCTAGAGTAGGAACTGAATTATTTTGGGCAGTTCTCAAGGCTTGCACTTTCTGCTGTATATCATCTCTGATTTTCATGGCTTGTAGGTATTCTAGTTCTGCTCTTAGGCTTTTGATTTCTTCAGCTAACTGTTCATCCTTAGGTCTGGAGGTAGATGGTCTCATACCATTTGGGTCATCATCTTCATCATCCCTTAGAGACTCTGCCTCTTCAAACCTTTCACTTGGGTCTAGAAAAGGGCGTTCTTGGAACACCTCTGACCTCATTCTCATACTACCACCCTGTTGCCTCTCATATGCACCTTGAATATCAGCCTCTGCACTTGAAAAATAAGGAGCATGCTGTCCTGATGGCCTAGGGTTATCTTGTACCTCATCACTTTTTCTGGGGGAGCTCTCATGACTAGCTGAGACAGTTCCCTTTCTTCTATACATCATTCTTTTTGTTAATGGTAACTCTTCAAATAGAGGATTTTGTTGGGATCTTCTCCCCTGCATATAAATTTCACTTTGACCGGTTGGGAGATTACTTCGGAGTCGCCACCTATTATTAGGAACTGTTTTCTTCTGAAAACCAGGGTTCTTTCACAAGGTTCCCCAGCAGAGTCGCCAATTTCTGTTGCTGACTCAGATGGGTCACATATATATCACTGGAGATGATTAGATAGGACTTATACTTCTCATTCCCCAGCAGAGTCGCCAATTTCTGTTGACTTTTTCCCAGACTGGATGCTTATTCCCAGATTTCCCTACAAGGTAGCCATCAGTGATCAACAGGATCTCTGGGCCAGGGGGTCAACAGTATAGGAGATAGACTCTATATTTTATCTCCTCTTCTTCTTCAGGCTCTGCAAGACCTAGGGGGGTATTCCCTACTCAACATCCATGAGGATATGCATGCAAGGCTGGGATGTTGACAGAAAGCAGATGAGTCCTCCTGTAAGTAGACCAAAACTGAAAGATAAGGGCAAAGGGGCTAGCTTTGGGCCTATTTGTAGTTGTAGACAGAGGACTGAGGTTCCTAAAACTAACTCTAATGTCCTAATGTTGGTTTTAGATTTTGCTTTGGAGTTTAAGTGTGGATGCAAAGTTGGATATGGTTATAACACAAAACAAAGCATGATTGGTGCCTATCAAGGGCCTGGAGTCAGTAGACATACACCTATGAATGATCAGCATGAACAACTAAAACTGGATTTCAAGGGGATATGTGTGATACCTGCCTCACAGGCATCTCCCAATACAAAGTGTTAGGTTATCTCTACTTATGGTATCCCTACTGCAGTATATCCCTCCCAATGTTCAACCTGAAAACAGTTTAATCTACCCCTTGAGTAGAAGTTAAAAGGTCAGATAATCAACATAGGAATTCTATGCTCTAGAATCTAAACATTACCAAACATCCAGATTCAGAAGAAGAATACATGCAATATTGGAGACAGAATTAACACAACACATGCCAAACAGCATTTCTCATATAAGTTTAATCATGAAATCAGTGGGTTCATGCCAAAAACAAACAACAAGAGATACATAAACTCACAGGTAGGCTGTACAGAGCAACCAGATCAGCTTGTTATGCATTACAGAGCCAAAATCATCAACTTTCAACAACCTTTCAAATGAGCAAGACCACCTGCTTATAACAGCCAGGTAGGTGCTCAGCAATTAATTACATGGTTGACCAAAATTTCGCCAGATACACAGTATCAGGAAAATGGCGCTCAAACACAACCAGATTGGCACCCAAACTTGAATGCAGCAGGTAAGGGAGGAGACAGGAAGATTTCTCGAGCCCTGCGCCCCTGTCCGCTGATGTACACCCTCAGTCGGGTACAGGATCGACCCACGCCATCGCCCATACCTCTGCAACAATCGCCATTAATGGCGCACCAACCCGCGGCCTTGGGAAGATCATCAAATCTGCAATCGCAACCACTTCCCGCCGAGATTCATCATCATGATATTTGAAAATGCAGGATAACAATATCCCACATGCACCCCGCGATGACCTCAATAACACTTTATATACTAGGTCATGAGCATATATCATGTCGGTGCTTTTGCTCCTGACGACACTAGTATAGACTTCATCATCATCATCCCCCAGCAGCATGATATCCTGTTGTTCGAAATATCACCCTGACGTCATCATGATATTTGAAATATAACCTTCATGATAATCGGCACAACCTGATCCTTCGGAGGAACATCCTCCTGCTGAGCTTATAACATAAGTCTGGCCGATGAACATCCTGATGACGTCATCATCATATACTGCTGACGTCATCATCATATCTGCCTACTGCGCACCTCCTCATATCCGGATGACGTCATCATCATGTTTGCAAATATCAGGAGGTCTCTTCAAGATGATCAGTTGTTAGAAATATGACCCCCGTGGACCTTGATGACGTCATCATCATATTAACATCATCATGATATTCGGAAGACAACCGGATATTTGGAAATATCCTCCTGATGCACAAATATCAGGTTGCACTGTAGCTTCACCATAAGATCGGGGCGAAAACTGAATATGATGATGCTGCTTGAAAAGATCACCCCCAGTAGATAATGCGCGAAGCCGGCAGGCGGATATCTCCTTGATATCAACATCATCATGATGTTCGAACAAACATATATCCGGGTGATATGAAAATATCACCCCTTCCTTCGAAAATATCATGATGCAGATAGGCAGAAAGAAAAATATCACCCTGATATACGGATGACGTCAGCATCATCAGGATGTCAAAACAACGAACAAGAAGTGATACAACATCATCAGGATGATATTGACCAAGATCATCCTGACGTTCAAAATATGATGACCCTAGTGAATATCGGGTCGCACTTAGAACTCTTCAACAACATCATCAGGATGATATTAACCAAGATCACCCGATGATAAAATATCACCCCGGCGAAATATCATGAAGGCAGAAAATATGATGACCTCCGCAAGCAGCAGGATGATAATTGGAAATATCATGATGATGACGACCCTTAGGAAAAAACAAGTCAGGTCGACAACTTAGAGAATAACCCCCTCAAGATATCAGGGCAACATCGTCATCATGTTTGAGCAAGGTGATATTCGGAAGATCACCGGATACTTGAAAAATCACCCCGCAAGCAACTAAGGGCGCACTGTAGCTCACCAGTATCATCAGGATAATAAGCAAACATCACCCGACAGTTGAAATATGATGATGACGATGAGAAAAACAAGTCGATGAAGAACATGCTGATGAAGATCATCATCAAAGACAAGATGATGATGACGACCTCCTCCTCAGAAAAATATGATGCTGCAGCTGAAAAACGCTGAGGAGGTCCAACACTTAGAAAAAAATGGGCAAGAAGATAAAGGCTTCAAATGAAGAAACCTCCTGATCATGACAAATCAGGCCCAGGTCAAAATGAGTGATAACAATGCCTTTTCAACCTAGTTACAAATGAACTAAAAACACACTTATATATGATTTCTCAATCACAATCATAAATTCAAACCAAAAGAGCTGATAAGGAGAAACCTTTTGAAAGGTCCCAGGTTGACATGCACTTAAATTATCCCTGACCTAAAAGGGGGGACATGGGTAGTACCGCCCAGGTCTATCAGCCCTATTTAGGTTTGGGGTAAGCTAAATGAAGGGGCCCATATTCTAATTTTGTCTCAATGTTGGGAAATTTTGCATCGGGATAAATATTTTGAATGTGTAATGTAATCAAAGGGGACCTAGGAGCTAAACAAGGAGCTAAAAAGACATGTGGACACTTTTTTACTCCATAACAGATCTCTACAACATGATGAAGAAATTATTTACAACTATGATAAATTGCTTGGTCTATGAATTTGAGCTAAGAGATTACCACTACTTAAGTTGGGTGTGAACACTCTATTGGTGATTAGTACTTAGAACATTATTGAAGAAGTATTAACCTATTCCAAGTCTTATCCTCTTAGAGAGGTGGTGACTTTATGAAAGAACCTAAGAAAGAAACTTTCAAAAATGGAAGGAAGAAGATCTGTGAGAAGACATAATCTTGATGAAAATCTAGTACTAGAGATGGAGACCAATACGACCATTAGATGGAGAGCTAAAAATTTATCTATTAATCAAGACCCCCTAGAAATAATCTTAAAATTGGTAATTCTAATGGGTGCACAATTTATTATATGATGGTTATTATTCTAACAATGATGAGAACCTTGAATCTCATTTCAAAAGACTAGCACAAACAAGGGAAAGGGTTATGGAAGAAAATGCTAAGAGTGATAGACATTGTTGACCCTTGAATCACCCTATGCAAAATTCTCCTAGGATTCATTATAGACTAATCATCCCTATCCATTGAAATAATCCTAGAAACCAAAACCCTATGATGCAAAGGGATAATTTATTCTTGGAAGGGGAGGGAATGCAACGTCATGAAACAAAAGTAGAATATGAAGATGCTCAAGTAGAAGTAGAAAGAGATGGGTATGATACTCTAGATGAGGAAATTAAATAATTGGCTGACCTAGAGGCAAAAATATTTCATAGACAAAATGACAGGAGGGGTAGAATACCCACTACACATCAAAATCCTCTGTAAAGTAAGTTTAGACAAGAAATAAGGGATGTAATTGACCATAGAGCTTATAGAAGAAATGTTGGGAACCTAAGAGGGAATGATCACTATGGATATGAAAGGTTACCCTTAGCATTTGATAGGTATAGAAAGATTGACTTTGGAGGAATCCCTATGTATCTGAACCTTGTCCCAAATAAGATAAGAGGAAGGTTACCTCAATTCCAAGGCAACAATCTAGTCTTTGGAGAAGATCATTTGATGGTATTTATTAAACTCACTAATGATTATTATGTGGTAGATGAGGATGTGATGATGAATTTTTTATGCAATCTCTAGATGATGTAGCAAGGGACTAGTATAAGGGTCTTCTTGATAGAAGTGTTGTTACTGGGATAATTTTTAGATTATTTTCAAAGATCAATATGGTAATAGAATTGATCCCAATTTCACAATAAATGAGTTTACTTTAATATAGTCAAGGGAAAAAAGGAAACTATATCTAAATTCAATACTCATTTCATGAGACTAACGTCCAAAATCCCTGAAATAATAAGACCTAATGAGTCTATGTGTTTCGTGATATATTGTAATTCCTTTGATTCCAAAATGGGCTACCTCTTAAGGGATAAAGATCCTCAAACTCTTAGAGAAGCATACAAGGTGGCAGGAAATATTGAGAGTAATAAGAAGGATTTTGGTAAGACACCTAACAAGGTAGAAATCAAACTATCTCCTCTAGATAGGACTTCCCATGGAAAACAATCTATGACAGAGGATAAGTTAGACAAGGTTATGTGTGCCCTAAAAGAGTTGAGTTACAAAGTAGCCCATAATGAGAAAGGTTTATCTTCTGAAAGACAACCTCCCCAAAAACAAGAAAGGCCTATCAAATTGTTTAACATGTCGTATAACATTGAGTGGAGGAATGGAAATCATATTCATGAAGTAAATAAATTTAGCTAGAGAAGACTTGATCAAAGGAATGCCTTAAAGGAAACTCCCAATCCTCTAAGGAGACCAAATGTAAATGTTGTGGAAGATGAAATGTGGTGTGAGGCATGTAGTTTACCTCACAACCCTACTCGTTGTGCCATCACCTTATCCCTAAAGGAAGAGGACATTTAATATGAGGAATGTGTTGAGGGCCAAGATTACATTGAGGAAGGTGAAGAATAAGAAATCAACATGCTTTACATTATTGAAAATCAAAGGGATTACACATATTCCTATAATGAGTATGATTGTGATGAAAGAGGAAGACTGATATCCTTCCATCAACAAGTATTTTTTGATGATGAGGATGCATACCCTCATGTGAATAGTATGGAGTCCGTTAAGGTCAAGGAAATTCTACATAAGAAGTATAGGCTCAAGAGACCCATTGATGAAGACATTAAGGCAGTTATAGTTGTAAGTCAAGAGAAACTATAACCAAATAAATTGGTCAGGGTAGAAGTAGCTTGAGGGTGAAAACAAGGTTGGTGGGATATTTGTTGAGAAGAAAACTGATTACAAGAAAACTAATGCAACTCCTCTAAAATCTATTACAAAAATTCCCAAAGGATGCAAATTACCTTCTCATGAAATCCTTGATAAGCCTAAGAAATCAATAACTACTGCTAATACCACCACAACCAGTTTTCCACGTGTCATTCAAAAACTAAAGCTAAGGTAGTTCATTCTAATTCTCATCTTAGACAAGCCTAAGGTTATAGAATAAAAACATCTCCAAGTAATGGGCATGTTCCAAAACATCCTTGGTTATTCATTCCCTACAAATCCTTTATGCTAGCACAATTACTCATCCCCAGATGCTCCGTTTCCCCCATATGTCCCATTTGACATGGCTTAGGCTCTAATTCATATTGGAATTCAACTCCCTTTGTCATAAGCCATGAGAATCCCAAAACATAGGAGTAGAGCCTTGTCAGATTTAGGGGAGATTCCAATGATCTCAGACCAAGGAAATCCTAAGTGTGATGTGTGAGATTTAATTGAAAATCCTAAGGTTTATTTAGGGATAACTTCTATAAAGCATCACTCTGTTGCAGACCCCTTCTTTTTGTCCCTATTGGTAAATGGGAAAGTACTTCATAACTACATGATAGATTTTGGTGCATCCACTAGTGTGGTGCCTTAATAAATCATGAACTAACTTGGCCTGGAGATCTCAATGGCATATGGAAAATGCTTTGCCATGGAGTCTAGGGAAATACCTATTAAAGCCACTAGAATAGAGATGATGTTAGCAACATAAAGCAAAAAAAACGTGTCTATACCTTTAAATCTTCTCCATTCTAGCCTCCTTGATAAGGTGGAGGAAATACATGCACCCAAGTGCAAGTCCTAGCTTTACCCAAATGCAATTTAATGTGGATTGCTCAAGCAAATACCAATATAATGGAGGTAGGGATTTGGATGCAAATTGGCTATGGAAATGAAGTGATTTTGAGAGAATGAGTATGATCATTAAAGTGCAAAGTAGTGTTTTTAATGGCTTGGGAGAGGCTCTTATTTATAGTTTTTTGAGATTTTTTAGATCAATGGTGGAGGTTCAAAGGTGAGATCTAAGGGTGGAGATTTCATAGTGAAATCAAGGGCCAAGATTCCATCAACAAAGATGAAGGGCTCTCAATATTTTGGGATTTAAAATTCAACCTTATGAAGGCTTGCATTTATGAAGATGGGGACTTGTGAATGAATTAAACATTAATTTTAATGGGTGAATGGGATGAGAAGTGACAAATGCATGGATTTAGAAATGTGAGGTGGAGACATGTGTGACATTTATTAATTAAATAATGCTATTTCTTGGATTAGGAAAGATGAGTTGGAGACACATGTGACTCCATTAATTAAATAATATTAATTATTTAATCAATTATGAGGAGATAGGATAATGCAGGATTAGATTAGTTAATTAAGTGATTAACTTAATTAATGTGGCTGGTGGAAATTAGGAGATGGATTAATTAGTTATTCAAATTAATTAAATAGAGATTTACTTAATTAATTTCGTCATAGGGTCTATGTAGGGTAGGGTAGCTAATTAAATAAATGGTGATATTTATTTAATTAATCCTGGACATAGGTTAGGTGGGAGTAATTGATTAAATTTGAATTATTTAATTAATTATGGGTAAGTGACTATGGGGATTGACAAATTAATTAAATAAATTGATTTTATTTAATTAATTACAAGAATGGGGGCAAGTTACCAAGACATGGGATGTAGGAAAATAGTTGTATGGGTTTTGTCATTTTTAGGTGTCTACATTTTTCCCCTCTTTGATATGACGTTGCGATTGTACGAGAGTGACGTCATGTCAAAGGAAATTTAAGTTTTTCCCCAGTCGATCGAAGGGGAGAGAAGAATGAGTAGGATATGCCCTCTCAAGAGAGATGGAAAAAAAAAAAATTCAAAGGTAGGATGGGATGCAAGACGAGAAATGGTTTAGAAGAAGAAAAAATGGGGAAAATTAGATATGGTATGAAGCCAAAGGTGAAAAATTAGGGTTGGGTTAGAAGAATTAGGCTTAGGGCTTAGGTGGAGGCTATAAATAGCCTATGGGGGGCCCATAATACTCATTTGCACACCTAGGCTGGAGTGATTTGGAAAGAGAAGAGTGATAGAGTGTGGAAGCTATGGCAGGAATTCCACAACAAAAGCATCAGGCAGAGCGAGTTCGGGAGTTCAGGTGACCTTCGGCAGCAGGCAAGTCGGTATGTGGTCTATCCCTCCTTTGTGAGTTGGGTTTTGGGTATTTATGGTGCATTAAATGAGGGGTAGGTTAGGGTAAACAAATGCGCTACAGCACTCACATAGTGCATTTGGATCAGGCATAGTGCCCAAGGTGGAGCGATTAGTGCTTTTGCTATGAATTATCACCTTCATTGTAGAGTAGAACATTTGTTACACCAAAAAAGGCTAGTTAGGTTTGGTAGTTTAGCACCTTTGATAGGCAGTTTAGCACTTGCATGGTGTAGGATAGCGCTTCCATGCTTTTTAGCACATGCGCTAAGGGGATTAACGTTTGCGCATTCATTAGTGCCAGCACGGGATGTGATAGAGCCTATGTGTCATTCAACGCATGCATGAAGAGGATTAGATCTTATGTGGGGTTTAGCACAAATGTGAGGACTGTTAGTGCCTTTGTGCCCTTCAGCGCTAGTGCATGGGAGATTAACGCTTGCACGTGGATTAGCACAAACATGGCTTCTATTAGTGCTTTTGTAGGGATTAGCACAATGGTGGGTTTTGTTAGTGCCTTCATGCCTTTTGACGCTAGCACTGGGGGACTTAACACTTTTGTACATTTTTTTGTAAAAAAGGTAAATTAAGTGGCATGACGGATGTAGGATGGGTTAGTTGCATTACAGTCCAAGGAGTGGAGGCCACCTCCTTTATCTTTTTGGCATAGTGTGGAATAGGGGATGTACTAGAATTGGAGAGGATCAAGTTGCATTGTTTGGCATACATGCCAGAGATCTGGGCCCATAGGGCAATGATGACTGCCTTAGTGGAGTGATGGTAGAGTGAGCGATGTGATTTTGTTCTTCTGATAGGGGAGATTATTGTCACTTTGGAGGATGTTTGGAGAATCCTGAGGATCTTGATACATGGAGAGAGGGTCATATATGACCAAGATGCGGGTTTGGCAGTGTTGAGGTGAGTGTTTTCTCCATATGTCCTTCCACTAGATAGGAGTGGTCAGGAGATACTATGGCAAGATACGATGGTCTCCTTGGAGGGCATGGCATTATACATTGTGGGACTGATTAGAGGCATACTGGTGCCAAACAGGAGGTCACGTGGTTTTTTAGTTGGTTGGGGGTTGTTTTGGAGCAGATGTTTGAGCAAGGGATTGTGTACACATGGAGGCCATGTGTCTTGGACCACCTTTATCATGATATGCATCTAGTGGTTTACAAACGAGGTGCCATCTTGGGATGTGGAGTCACTCTTCTTCATGTGTGGGCTTGGGAGCACATAGCCGTTACATGACCAATATGTGCATATGATAGCCATTCAGGCTGGCCTTATGTATTTGTATTCAGGGGTGTTACAACACTATCGATTGGGGGCTTTGAGATACTAGAGGAGGGTCTTTGACGAGGTAGACGTGGTGATATGGAGACCATGGTGAGCCTATAGGGATGGCATGGGGACATAGATCATCTTCCCTATGATTGACATGGTAGATATCTCATGGGGAGGATTGAGCACATTATTGATTGATATATGCTTGATCAGGTGTTGAGGCAGTTTGGGGAGCGATAGGATGAGCCTTAGGTAGAGGTTGTGTTTGCTCGGGTTACGAAGGAGGGACCGAAGGGATGAGGAGTTCCCATTTACCCTCGTACTATTATAGTTGCATTTGATGGGTTAGTGCCATTTTAGTGGGAGTGGTGGCTAGATGTAGTGGATGCTGGGACTACACCAGATTATGATGTCTGGTGGTAGGAGCAACTGCCTATGAGGTTGACCCTTCTAGACAGTCAATTAGTGGAGGTTGAGGAGAGAGAGGAGAAGGAGAGTGACGGGGTAGATGGTGGTGATGGAGGAGGAGGCCAAGGTGGGTTGGCTATTGGTGGATGCCAAGTTTTCCAAAGGGTGGAGACAATGGAGAGTGGATTAGGAGGAGGTGGGGAGGAGAAGGTTGATCTAGCGGTGCTACAGGTTGAGATTCAGAGCCTGATGGGTGATTTATCTAGTACCAAGGTTGAGAGAGACACAACAAAGGCCCAGTTGGCATTGACTGAGGCAGAGGTGGATAGGCTGCAAGGGGAGCTAAAAGCTACCCAGGGACATATAGCACTGCAATGCAAGGAGGTGGCGTGGATCTTGTAGAGTTGGTACATGTTATCTAGGAGTGGGACACAACCATGGCAGAGAGGGATGCAACTCACATTTTGTAGCAGCAAGCCAAGCAATAGGAGAGAGAGATGCAACTGGAGAGTGATACTGCCCAATAGGCAATAGCAGGTGCTGGATTGGGTGAGATGTGGTGAGACCTTGTATGGATTCAGGTTGATCTAGCTCATGCACAAAGTGAGCTAGCTGAGTCTCGGGTGAGGACATAGAATTATCGGACCTTATTGTGATAGGTGAAAAGTCAGGTTTAGAAGATCAGACATAGTCATGAAACCCTAACCCTACCATCATCAAGGAATCTAATCTAAATGAAATCAAAGAGTAATGCAATACAAGCATAACATCACCTAGACCGTGCGATTCCTTGTTTGTGAGATGTGGACTGCTTCTTCAACAATGAACAGTTGCAAAGCTGAAAGCTGCCATGATGGAAGATGAAAGCTCAATTGGATGATCAAATGCTCAAGATGCTCAAGATGATAATGTAGGTGCTATATGATTGCTGGATCCCCCCTCTCATATGGAATGAGAGGGTGTTTATATAGGGCTCAGCCAAGATCAATCGACAGTGGAGATTCAGAGGCTATGTGAATGGCTAGGATTGAAAGATACTAAATTTAGGTTCCATTAGTTGTGCATGTGAAGGATATGAGTGAAAGTTGTCTTACAACACATGATTGACTGGACAAGTGTTGGAATGTGATAAAAGATGAGGAGTTAATTCAAATAAAATATTTGAATTAGTTGGGATATGAGTTGGATATTAATTAAATAAATTAAATTTATTTAATTAATAGGATAAATGAATAAAATGGGATAAGATATGATGTGGAAATTAATTAAATAAATAAAATTTATTTAATTAATTGGGATGAGGATAGGATAAATGGGATTATGATGTGGAATTAATTAAATAAATAAAATTTATTTAATTAATTGGCTAAGTAGGATGAGAATGGGATTTTAATTAAATAAATAAAATTTATTTAATTAATTGGCTTGATGGATAATGATGGTTTAACAAGGTGTTACTAGACATGGACAAAGTTGGGACAATTTTGGGTGTCTACATTTTGCCCCTCTTTGATACAATGTTCGATAGAGCGTTGTGTCAACGAAGATATGATATGCGTTCGATAAACAAGTTATGCCCCAGTGTAACTGGCAGGGGATGCCCCCTCGAGAGGTAAGCCAGGCTAACCAGGAAGGGCTGGGTTGGCTCTCGATAGAAAAAAAGGCTAAAAAGAAGGCAGACACGAAGAAAATGGAAATGAGTGATCTTGGCTAAGTATGATGGAATGAATAGATAGAATGGATAGATAGGATGATGATGGGCAGCTTTCAAATAATTGCTCAGAATGAAAAGAAATGCAGTCCTCATGTTTGATATAGCATATGGATGTTATGCACCAGGGTATAAGAGACCAAGGTGTCGAGATATCGAATGTGCAACTAGCATGTTACAATCTTGTCTGAACGCATGAGGTCAAGATGTTGAGCCAACATACATAAGATATGAATAACAGCTAGTGTTGGACTTTGACGCTACAAGCAATGGTTTGAGCTTATCTCCACTACACATAATGATAGCTTGTTGGTTATATGTATGGAGTTAGTCTTAACATAGAATAGTCTCAAATGCATAAGAGACTGTTTAGCTCTCAGATGCTAGAGATATTGATATGTAAGATGCTAATCCCAACACGTACAAGATACCAATATGCATAGGAAGAAGATAAGATCATCCCGCACATGCAAGATAAAACGATAACACACACAAGCAAGCAAGCAAGCATGCACAAATGATTCAAAAACAAACAAGGTATTGCCCCTGTCAAGCTGTAAACCAATGATTGATTGTTTGATTGTTTTGTTGATGATAGTTGAGATTGTTGTCATTGTGGGGAAAGCTATATCCCTAGATCAACACAAGGTTGTTTGCTGAGTTGGTTGGCTAATTGGCTGATTGATTTGGCTTACAACAAGGCTAGGATCAAGACCATTGAATGTGTTTGGATAACTTGGCTTGATTGATTAACTTGATTGGTATAGCTTAAGGATTGACTTGCAATTGGATCATTGTTTAGAATGATTGGAAGATGATGAAATGTTGATTAGATTGATTTGGTTGGATGAATGATTTGTGGTGGATTGAGATTCTTTTGATTTGCTGAAGTGATTTGATTTGTTTTGATGGCTAGCTTGATGTGCTTTGAGTTGATTTTCTTTGGTGTTGATGCTGATGAGTGATAGGATTTTGTTTTGATAGTTGGCTTGATGTGCTTTGGTTGTGATGTTTGCTATTGCTGGGTTGATTGTTTTGATGATTGGACTATTTTGAATGATGGTAGTGATGGAGTGATAATTAGAGTGTCCACTCAATCTAAGCATAAGCAAGTGTTCTCAATGTGCTCAAAGGATGTAAAACAAACAAGGTATTGGCCTTGTCAAGTCATAAACCAATAATTGATTGTTTGATTGATGATGATAGATAGTGTTGTCATTGTGGGGAAAGCTATATCCCTAGATCAACACAAGGATGTGGGAACGCTATATCCCATTGATGATGATTGATGATGATTGATGATGATTGATTGGGCTCATGACAAGATTAGGATCAAAACCTGTTGATTTGATTGGATAATGTTCCTTGATTGATTAGCTTGCTTGATATGGATTAGTGTGACTTGGATTTAAGATCATTGCTTAGACTGATTTGATTGATATGATTGGAAGAAGTGATTGAAATAGATGAATGAATGTTATTGATAAGAAGAATTGATGATGATGATTTTGATTTTGATTGATGTTGATGGAGTGGATTGTTTTGGATGATGATTGAATTAATCTTATTGCTTGGATTTTTTGTTGGATATTTGATTTTTTTGGATTTTTTGACATATTTGATTTTTTTGTAGTTTTTGAAATGTTTTGGGATGTCAATGGATTTACAATTTAGGTCGCTGTTGTGCTAGATACCAATGACAAGGGAAAACCAAGTCTAGGTGCAAAGATGGATGAATGGGATTGGATGGATAAAAGGATGGGCAACAAGGGATGGAAGGCTCATGATATATGGATGGATAAAAAGATAGGCCATAAAAGGGATGGATGCATGCCTCATGATAAACAAATAGGTAGGCTATAGTGGAAAGCTCATGATAAATGGATGGGGATAAGCTATAAGATGGAAAGCTTATGATAAGGATATGCCATAGTGGATGGATCATAAGGGAGCTAGGATGTGATCTTCAAAGGCTATGTTGCATAGGAAGAACTTGCCCCCATTCTAGGTGGTAATGCTTAGGATTTTTACATGACAAAGTTCATGACCATGGGATGACATGATAGGTTTTACATGACAAGGTGTATGATAGGTGGATAATGATAATATGGATTGATTAGGAAGGTATGAGGTATACCAAGAGATATCCAAAGCATGTTTCAAGATTTTGCCCCTATGTCCTCATCAAAATCAAAAGGCAGAAGGATGGATGAATGGATAAATGGGTTCAATAGGATAGGCTTGTTTATGTAATGGCTAAGGATGGTAGGATGGTAAATGATATAATGGGATAGATAGTTTGGAAATGGATAGGTTGGATGAGACAATGTGCCCCCAAGTGTAAGTGACATAGAAGATCAACCTACACATGACGCCTGTTTGCCAGGTTTTCATCATGGTACTTATCCAAGGCGCCTGTTTACCAGGTTTTCACCGTTGGACGAAGGGATTTCTCTTTACTTTTTTAATTTTTTGATTTTTGATTTTTTCTTTTTTTTTTTGCTTTTTTTTTATTTTTTGCTTTTTTGCTTTTTTAAAAATTTTTTTTTTTGCTTTTAGATGGGTTGACAATTACACATGGCGCCTGTTTGCCAAGTTTTCACCATCGTAATGGATAGGAGGGACTCAAGTGGCTAGTTCAATGGATGTTGGTAGTCCCATTAGAGATAGATGATGTCTTCGCATGGACCATGTCAAGTGTGCTCATTGATGTTGATAAGGGATTGCATGGATGGGAGATGGATTAGGTAGATAGTGGATGATGATGTGGAATTATGGTAGGGTAGGCTAGTGGCTTATGGTGTGGATTTATATAGGCTTATGGAATGAAGATGGACGAAAAGTTTATGCCAAAGCATGGACCATAGGGATAGCATGGGGGAGATATGTAGGATAATGGATGGAAGATGGGGAGATGTAGTTGTGTGGAGGTGCTACGGAGTGGAAGGGAACCATGACCAATGGTTGCACACACCGTGATAAACATTGAAGCTTTTGATGAGATCGTGGTGTAGGAAGCAATGGAGATGTTTGCTTAGGAGATGGTTGATGAAGTGATTTAGGAACCCATGTGGACTTAGGATTTTTAGTGCTTTTTCTTTGCTTGTGGGATTTTTGAAGGGAATGGAAGTTTTGGATGGAAGTAGGCTTCTGAATGGAGATAGGTGATTGGGATTCTTGAGATGTGGATGAGGATGCCTCATTTGTTTTGTTAGTTATTTGCTTAGGAACCCAAATCATTTTGCTTTTGGGCTTTGCATTTGGAGGTATGGGCTTGGATGGTTGCTTAGATGTAGATGAGGATGCCTCAAACGCTTTGCTAGCTATTTGTTTAGGAACCCAAACTATTTTTCTTTTGGGCTTTGCTTTTGGAGGTATGGGCTTGGATAGCTTTGTGAATGTACTTTGCTTAGAAGATGGATGATTTAGAGACTTTTCACATTGATACCCTAAGGCATGAGGGTCCTTAGGAGTTTTAGTTGGATTTTTGGCTTTATAAGTAAAGGCATCCAAATATTTATTTTGGAATCCCATGGGTTTGATGAAAGTGGGGTTGGTGGAATGAATGGAAGCTTCATGTTTAGGTAATGTGTGCATTTGTTGGCCATGATTAGGGATGTAAGGATACTTATGAATGATAGGTGTGTTAGGTGTTGGAAGCAACGGTGGTAAGGTGGATGGAGGGATATTTGGAGTTGGTAAAAGTGGAGGTAAAGTGGATGGCGGAAAGTGTATGGTCACATGCTTTTGACATTTATAGGATGATGGAGATGGAATGGTAACATATGTTTTGTGAACATGATGTGGTTTGTGATGGAAAGTGGACTTAGGATGGATGGAGGAATTATCAACATCTTTAGCTTGTTTACCTTGGGATGTGTATCCAAGGCCATATGAACATGGAGGGATCTTGACATGGTTCGGCTCCAAAATACCTTTTTCATAAAGACCTAGGCCTTTACCTTTGTACTTCATGTTTGGAGTATGCGATGGATAATGGGACTAGATATGTTTTGGGAACTAGACTTGAGTTCTTTATTAGATGGAGAAGATGAAATGGAGGACAAAGGTTGTTGTTGTCCTAAAGAAGAACATTCTTGGAGGAAGGTGGTAAGACCACTAGGACATGATGGTGGACTTGAAATGGGATCGATGGTAGATGTGGAGGGAGGATCATTAGCATTGTGTTCACTAAGATCCAAGTTATTTGTTTGATCTTCTATGCTTATGTGTTCTTGAGAGGCACATGTCTCATTATGACAAGTGGATGTTTGCTCATTATGGATAGGGCTAGATGGCGGATGACTAGGAGCAATTTGGATATCTCGCTCATGGATGGTTATGGGATTATGGATAGGATCAAGGTACTTTTTAATAGGTTCTTCATCATAGATATCATCTTGATCATGAGATAGATAAAGTTTTGCCAAATGGATCATCATGGTTTTCAGAATCTTAGCTAGAACCTTGATCATAACTATGAGCAAAAATAGGATTAAGTGGGCTATAAAAGGGATAAATTTGCTCATGAATGAGGTCATGGTGATGACTAATAGCTTGAGGGCAACCCATAAGTAGGTCATGGATAGGTGGAACTTAGAGGTGCTTTGATCTTGATTAAGATTAAGGTTCAATATTTCCACATGTTTAAGATTATGCTCTTGACATACCTCTTGACTTTGGATGGAAGTGGAAGGTTCTTGAGTGGACTTGATAGGCTCTTGATAGTTATCAACATGAAGGCATGATGGCTCTTGATAGTTATCAACATGAAGGCATGATGGCTCTTGACTTAGGCTTGTGGTTGGAGACTCTTGAATAGACTTGTTGGCTTGTAGGTCACATGATGGGCTTAAAGGGCTAGGTATGTTGATGGAAGGCTCTTGAAGAGGCTCAAGGATATGTGAACCACATGATGAGATTATAGGATTGGACATGACCTTTGGAAGTTCATTGGTAGGCTCATGAATGGGTGTTTGACATGGGGGTAGTTTATTCCTTGCTAGTAGCCAATGGGTCACATCCTTTGCAAGTGTATGAGTGGATGGAAAATATAATGGATGGATGATAATGGTAGATGGTGTTGGATTAGGATTAGGACGAGGATTAGGTTGAGAGATAATTGGATTGGATGGATTAGGATTTGGACTAGATGGGGGTGACACATAGGATGGGGATGATGTGGCATGATTTCCCATTATAGGTGGGTACACCTTGTAAACAATTGAGACAAATATTGGGCATTGATTTGTATTATGGCCTTTGGTCCTATGGTATGCACAATAATCATGTTCATCATATGGACTTTCTTCACATGGTTTGACTTTAGGAAGTTCAATGAGTTTTGCTTCAAGCATCCTTTGTAAAACTCTCTCAGCCGCATCCTTTGGTGAACAATTAGAATGACATGGCAAGGAAGGTAATGAAGGGCTTGGTGATTTGGAGGGTTGATGGACCAATGGACTAGGAATAGGATCACATGGTGGTGTTGGGATAGGATTAGTTGGCTCATGTGTTGGTGTGTGATTAGATGATGAAGGCCACTCTAGATTGGTATCTCCCTTGTCAAAGGTTATTAGATCTTGCATAGGATAACTTGGGCTTGTTTGATTTATGTACAAGGGGCCATTGGGATTTGGATATGATTTTTGTTGGAAAGGTGGATTTAGATCTATCAATGGTGTTTGGTGGTCTTGTTGAAAAGGTGTATTTGAACTTACTTGATTTATGTACAAAGAGCCATTGGGACTTGGATGTTGTTCTTGTAATATCAATTGATGGCTTTGTGGATGAGCTTGGTAGTGCATTGGAATGGTGGTATGAGGGATTGGATACGCTTGAGGTGGATGTTCATAGGTTGATGTGGTATTGACTTGGTGGATAGGTGGATTAAGTTGGTATGGAGTGGTTGGATATGACATGTGGCTATGAAATGGATTAGGTTGGTATGGATTGGCTAAGGATTGATGTACTTGTTGAGATTGACTTGTGGCTAAAAGGTGTTGGACTTGGGCTATGGAGTGTTGTAGTTGAGGTGATTGGCTTGCATGGGGTTGAGCTCTTTGGAGGAAGAATTGTAATATTTCAATGGCATCTTAGTTGAGGGGTTGTGATCCTTGATAAAGATTTTGGAGGAATCTTTGGAATTTGATTTCTAGGTCCTCTAGTGTAGACATGTTGTCACCAAGTGTTTGTCTTAAGTCCTTTTAGCAAGTGCTTGCTTAGGGATTTGGATGATGATGTGGAATGTTTAGATGATGTGTTTAGATTGATTTGTTTATGTGTTTGGTGTTCATAGCTTGATTTGGCAATGTTCAAACAAATGATTATGCATATACACACATGAATCACTCACGCAAGACACATAAGCAAGTTGTTAGTTTGAAAGAATGTGATGATGGTTAAGCAAGCACGTGAAAACGATTTAACAAGTCCTAGTTAAGGCAAGGCCACTATCACAAGGAGGTTCTAGTGAAAATCTGGGGGACTGGCACCCCACGAGCATCCAGCAAGCCACTTAAGACTTTAACTAACCCTACTAGGAGTTTTAATATACATAAAGGTACACCTCCTTTCGAGTTAGCACTGTATGGTGAGCGCTAATACTAGTTAGACTTGGCTTTCGCCTTATCCTCTGATTTTTATAGCGGACTGGATGAAAGTACCGCTTGAGGTCATTCCCTTGGGGTGGATACCAAGGCAGGCCTCTCTAAGGCTAAACAAAAGCAACACAAGTAAATGTTTTTGATCTCCAAGTTCGTGTTGGGACGCGAGGAGAGAGCATACACATTTACTTGGTCACACTCGCATGAGGTTCATTAACCTTAGAAATTTAATGTGTGATCAAACAGTTCAAGCACTTGTTTGTTTTAGATCCAAATCCAAATGTGATGAAAGACACTTGTTCATTTTATCCCAATTTTTTAATAGTGTGATAGCAAACAATGTTCGTTTTAATCCCAAAGTCCAAATGTGTGATCAATCAAGATTAAGAGATGAAAGATTAGAATGAGTGCACCTGATACAATCACTTTCCAATTTGCTGTAGATGTTGATGCCAATGCTGCTCTAGCTCCTTAGATGCCTCTATAAGTCACCAATTCCAAAAAGAAACAAGTAAACTTGCAAAGAAGATGATTACATGAAAAAAGATGAAATCTAAAAATTCTGATGAAAATGATCTGATACAGAAAAATAAATTGCATAAACAGAAATTTTAGGAGATTCTAAGCAATTTGAAAAAAAGTTTCGCTGAAAAACGATCAAAATTGCTCAAGTTATGCTCAAATGAAGTTTGCAAGGAAGCTAAACTTTGACTGATAAAAAAGCCTGAAAAATGGTACAATCACCTGATAAAACCTGCTCAGCTGCAAAGTTCGTCCTCCTAGCTTTCCAACGAGTCCTTGTTTGCATGATTTTGATACCGTATGCTCCAGTTATGATCAAAAGAAAAAATCAGCCTCCTTTGGCATGTAGGAGGCAAAAGATAACCTGACTGTTTGGCTTGATCGCTTGTACTTAGGCAAGTTTTTTTTTATCACATGTTGAGGTATAATGCTTCTGAGTAAACAAAAAAAACACTTGTTTGGGTGAAAACACCACTCAATAGGAGCAGCAAAAATCTTGAGTAATTTGTGGATCAATCAACCACCAAAGCCGGTGTTGTAACCGCCTAAAAATTCCTTTGATCACTGCAAATAATCCGTGAAAGAAAAATTGACAATACGAAAGACTATTGATTGTATGAGAGATTTTTTCTGGTAGGGCCTGAGCTACCTTAGAGAACTTTCTGGCAGATGTGCAATGAAGAGGGCTACCCGCGGACTGCCGATTCTGAAGATTTAAGCCACTGCTCCAAGATCTAAACCACCAGATATTTGTTATAAGCCATTGGGTATTACGATTTGAAACCTCCCATAATGTTGAAACCCGTTAGTGAATGGTTTAAAGTGATCCCCGACTAAAATAGGAATGTTGCCCGTGATGGAGGAAACGTCGCTGTTGCACGTGGATTCGTTTATGGTGACCGATTGAACCAATGACATAGATATTGTGAAGACTGCACCATTAATGCAAAACAATGCAGATCACTAGGTATTGACAAAGTGGCGAAAAGGTGGTATCGAGGAGGTGGCTGTAGGAAGGATAAGGAGGAAGGTCAGCGACAAAGCTGACAATGACCGCGACAAGGTCGGCGATGAATGCGGATGGATGATCCCGCTGATGTGGACTTCAACAATGAGTATATGAGTCGACTATTGACTCTCCGCTGATAATGTGAAGACTGCCAAAGGGGATATTACAAAGATTTGTCGATGAATTTTGCAATCCCATCTGTCGACCACCACTGCAAGATTAGATGCTGACCGTAGAAACTTGCCAAATAGAATAGGCTGCAGAATATTTGGTCGGGAGTTCTTATATCCTATGGAATAACAGCAAAAGGACAACCGTATGAAGGTTTACAACTCCCATTGACCGTGGTGTATTTGAAGGATAATTGTTGATCACTGATATTGCCTCCATGATTACTCCACCATTAACTAATAAATAAAATTTTCCATCATGAGACTAAACCATCGATTGCCACCAAAATATGTTGCTAATTAGTGCTGACTGTTATAAAACCCGTCGAATGTTGTTTTAACACAAATGGCAATTGATATTTTTGTAGGACGGCCGACAATGAAGATTGCTGGAAAGATTAAAGCCACATAGATTGATGTTGCAGACAGATTAAGACTGTCAATGCTAGCCAAAGCCGACTACTGTTATTGAGTGACTGAGTGGTGAGGAAACATGACCTGTGTTTAGAGATCCGCCTGCTGACTATGCAGAATCTGCCTGCGTAGGATAGAGATGAATGCCAAGATCATTGGGACTGTTGTATACCTGCCAGTATTGGATTTAAGCCAAGGTCAGCTTTATGATGCCTGTCGATTTAAGGTGACGAACAGAAGATGGGTGGTAACAATGGAAAAGTAAGTCGCGATAAGATTTTAAATGACCATGGCTAGCTTGAAGACTTCGATCATGATGTTGACGACCTCACATGGTTGACATCATATTTAAAGTGGTCAAGAGCATATTTGACAACCGCCAATTAAGGATCTGCTAGTTTAAATCCACCGAATGCTATGTACCTATCGATGTCTCCGGAAAACTACTGGCTGCTGGTGAACACAATGCAAATGGATGCCATCGTTTGAAGATTAAAATCGTTGCTAGTCGACAGATAGAAGCCGCCGAAAGACTATAATTTGAATGCCGACACTTGCTTTTCTGACATGAGATATTGTAGAGACTGCCAACACAAAACAGAGGAGGTAAGTGATAGATCTGTCGATGATGAGACTTTTCGAGCGAATGACAATTATCAGCCGGTGGCGAATGGTGGTGATGATGCGAAGATAAAAGATGGTCGACAGAGTATAGACTTCAACGACGAAACAAAGAATGAGGCAATTGATATATGCACAGTGGCGACGGAGATTTGAGGGGCAGGAGCGATGGATCTTTCAGGATGAAGGAAGTGGGTGACCAGGCGATGGATATTCAGATCAGTCAATAGATGTTAGGATCTAGTATGATGTAGTCAACGGACTGCCCGAAGTGTGTGAGATCTGTCGACTTGATCACTGATTTACCGTCGATATAGAAACATCCCGATGGTTATGTGAATCGGCCGCCCGTATGAAGTGATGCTAGAGAAGAATGAATTGACAACTATAGAGGCCAAACAAGATTTGAAATGTGAACAATGTTAAAGAAATCTTCAAACCGCTGCAGATGCTACAACTTTTAAACGCCGAAGCATATGGATTTCCTGTATGGATTTGATTGTCGATGTGTGGGATGTAGAAAGACTTTTAAACAATGATGCTAGGGTTTCACATGAGGGAAGATATGAGATTTTGCAATAATTTTAGGGTGGTAGCCAGGAGGATATGAAAAGGGTGACCAGGATCTGAATAAGAATGATTGGTTTTGAATGGCATCAACGAGTAACAAATCAGAAGAAAGTGGTCAATGTCGACCAAAAAGACTGTGACAATGTGTTTAAAACTACAACTGTGTGCTTAAAGTGATTTTAGGAAAATGGACAATGGTGTTCAAGAGTTCTTAATATGCCATGACTGAGGAATAAACGACGACAATGAAACAAAATCTGTGAGTCGATGGATGAGGGTGATGACGGAGTTGTGAGCTGAAGGCTAGGATTTGGATGCAGGCAACTCAGACCATAAAACCATTAAAACCATAACACCATTAAACCTGCGATAACAAAAGTTAGCCTAGTAGATAAATCAAAGATTGAGAATCGATTTGTACAGAGATACTTCATACAGGCTGTACAGTACGGCTAGCAAAACTAACAAAATTTTCGATTTTTTTCAAAAATTTCAGTCACCAAACCTAGGCAAATTTATAGTCAAAATTTATGGAATTGGCCTCCCGGACGCAATGGTGAGGTTAGATTTGGGCTAAGAGATCATCCACATTCATTTTTAGACAAATCTTTATAAACTAGGGTTAGAAAAATGCAAAATTTTGCTACAAAAGCTTGTAAAAATGAAAGATTGGCGCTCCAAGAGATCTAGACTTCACAAAAACAACTCAAACAAGAGAGGTTAATCAAGGACGTGAGTCCCACCGGGCGTGCCAAAATGTGATAGGTGAAAAGTCAGGTTTAGAAGATCAGACATAGTCATGAAACCCTAACCCTACCATCATCAAGGAATCTAATCTAAATGAAATCAAAGAGTAATGCAATACAAGCATAACATCACCTAGACTGTGCGATTCCTTGTTTGTGAGATGTGGACTGCTTCTTCAACAATGAACAATTGCAAAGCTAAAAGCTGCCATGATGGAAGATGAAAGCTCAATTGGATGATCAAATGCTCAAGATGCTCAAGATGATAATGTAGGTGCTATATGATTGCTGGATCCCCCCTCTCATATGGAATGAGAGGGTGTTTATATAGGGCTCAGCCAAGATCAATCGACGGTGGAGATTTAGAGGCTGTGTGAATGGCTAGGATTGAAAGATACTAAATTTAGGTTCCATTAGTTGTGCATGTGAAGGATATGAGTGAAAGTTGTCTTACAACACATGATTGACTGGACAAGTGTTGGAATGTGATAAAAGATGAGGAGTTAATTCAAATAAAATATTTGAATTAGTTGGGATATGAGTTGGATATTAATTAAATAAATTAAATTTATTTAATTAATAGGATAAATGAATAAAATGGGATAAGATATGATGTGGAAATTAATTAAATAAATAAAATTTATTTAATTAATTGGGATGAGGAAAGGATAAATGGGATTATGATGTGGAATTAATTAAATAAATAAAATTTATTTAATTAATTGGCTAAGTAGGATGAGAATGGGATTTTAATTAAATAAATAAAATTTATTTAATTAATTGGCTTGATGGATAATGATGGTTTAACAAGGTGTTACTAGACATGGACAAAGTTGGGACAATTTTGGGTGTCTACACTTATATCATGTAGCAATACCCAAGGATTAGGGGCAACCTAGTTATATTGCTCAGAGTAGATCTAGGGCTAGCCAATCTAGGAGGTTGAGGACTCATTCTGTGACCAAGGCAGTGATGCCACCACATCAGGGGATGCCTCCACCAGCACAGGTGATCGTGATGCCACCACCGAGTACAGGGACTCATCCAATAGGGGTATAGGATACAGGTGGGTGGGCTATAGGGGAGAGGCCCTCTTTAGCAGCACTACAAGCTCTAGCAGAGTCTGGAGATAGTACCACTTAGTGGTATCTTATATATTTTGTACTAGACACTAATATACTAAGCCTTCAGGTACATTTTGTATCATGATCTATTTTTTTATGTAGATATGATGAGAGTATTGTGAGCAGCTTATGATGTGTTTATGATGATGTTTATGATGTGATGGATAGTTTGCTTATGTTATGTATAGATGTTTTATGGTTTTATATTATGGATGGATGTTGTTGATATGCATTATGGTGTTGTTCTGGATGGATGTATAATGTTCATGGATTATGTTATGTGTAATGGATTATGGATATGTTTTATGTTATGGGTTTATGTTGTTGTTTATGCTTTATGGTACTATGATGGATTATGTTATGATGATGAGATGGATTATGCATATGTTATGGATCATACTTGTATGTTTAATGGATTATGATGTGGATTATGTTATGGGTTATGGATCATGGATGTTTTGTGATAGATTATGGTATAGATTATGTAATGGATGATGTTGTGATGTGTTTCATGGATTATTATGTAAATTTTAATCAAGACCTAATCCATTTAAAGACCTTTAGATGCCAGTATACTTACCATTAATAACTTTCTATGTTGCAAATGAATGGATAGGCATGATTAGATGTGTAATGTGATGAATGTTAACATGGTATGATTATGTGATGTGTGTTGATGTAATGGTTTGTGATGTAGGTGTTATGAGGTGGAACATTCAGAGGTACACATCAAAATAGTTGCCTAGCTCACTTGTGACCGTCGAGAGGAGTTACCCAGAAATCAATTCCACTGTATTTCTCTGACATGTGTAGTGAATGAGGTGTTATGATGGCATGCTTTTGTGATTTTTATTTTGTGTATGGTTTATACAAATCGATGGTTATGATGATGGTGTATACATGATTGTCTAGTTATCTTTTGCTTGGTGTGGTCTACAAAATCTAGCCCCATCACAATGTGCATTGGGTGACTGCCAAATCTAGTCCCATCACTATGTGCGTTGGGTGACTACCAAATCTAGCTCTATCACTATGTGCATTGGGTGATTGTGTGTGATGGATATGATGTGTGGTTTTTTTAATTTGGGGACTGATTTATTTTGATGTTTTTATGTGGGGATGGGTGTTTTGTATGGAGGTGATTGGTGAAAACTCTATTGCATTTTATTTGCATGGTGTATGTATTATTCATATTATGTATTTGAGTGATTGTTTATACAGTCCTGTTGGTAGGTTGGGTTGTATAGGTGATTATGATGTTGTGGTACTGTTGTGTGGATGCAAATGTATGCAATGGATGGGGATGCATTGTTTTTTTGTTGATCCTGATACAAAGTGCCCTTGTGTCTATGAGAGGCGGAGGGGTTGGGTCAACTTGGGAATGGGGGTTTTTTGGGGGGAATGATTAGAAACCAACATGAACAAGCTTTCCTTGGGGGGATAATTTTTTAGAATGGCGTACATGATATGGTTGGGATGCAAAGTTAGAACCAAGGTGTAGACCGTACTATTCCAAATAGTGGGTATTAAGAGAAATTTTTCTATCAACCCTTGAGATAATTCCTTGAATCTTGTCTGCATGGTTTGGGTGGGTGTGAATTGGGATTTACTGGGGGAGATCAGGGTTGGTTGGGGGGAAGGGGTTTGTTGGATTGCCATATTCATTAATGCAAAGCCAAAGATAAGGATGTTATGGATAAATTTTGATGGGTGGGTGGTTAGATGAGGGTGGGAGTTATGTTGATATGTTTTAGAGCAATCCTAAGTTTTTATATAGCAAAAAGGACATTGTTCACCAAGATATAGGAGACCAAGGTGATGATTTATATCCAATGTTCGCATGTACTTGACACTCAAACAAGAGGGTGTGCTTATGTGTGCCTAACATAGTACAACCTTGTCTAAGCGTGTGGTAAAAAGACTTAGAGCATGGTAGTCCTAGTGCACAAAAGGTATAAGCCTTAGATAAAAAGGACATATGTTATGCAAAAAACTATTTCGACACACACAAGATATGAATACTTGTTGGAGTAATAAGAACATCCAACAAATACAACATACATCAACAAATGACTCTTGCCCCATTCTATACCATCCAATGACACATTAAGATATGGAAGATCAAGGCAATATTTGGAGAAGTGTAGAAGGGGTATAAAAAGATAAATCAAAACAAACGACCAACTGACACACGACCAATAGCCATTGAATCTCTTGCCAAGAGTGTGGATTGGATGTGATTGGGCCAATTCATATTGTGGGAATGATATATCCTAAGGCATAGGTTGTGATTGTGGATGTTGTAGGATAGGCTCAAGATATGATGGTTATGTGGTCTTTGGAAATTTGGTCTTATGTGTGATCAGTGTTGTGATATATTGTTTTTGTGTGTACTGTTTGTTTTGCATGGTTGTCTTTTGTCCTTGATTTGGGTGCGACAGGTTTATTACTTGTTTTTGAAGATTTTTTTTTTTTTGGGTATTTTGTGGTTTTTCTATTTTTTTGGTATTTTGTTGTTTTTTAATTTTTTTGGTATTTTGTTGTTTTCTAATTTTTTTGGTATTTTATTTTTATGATATGTACAGGAGATGCTTGAGACCAACTATATAGTGAGTCATAATATGAATACAAATATCTAACTCTTATTCAAAATCTGGGATTTTTCCCCTAGTGTGGAGTGGTAATGGAAGGAATGTGGAGACACTTAATGCTTACAAGTTTCAAGCCATGCTAGGATGTGAGGTGATGATCTGGATGAGGTGGATGAACAAGAATTTGATAGATGGTAGGTAAGGCCACTACTCATGATGCCTGAGATAGGTTTTCACCATGGTACTTATCCAAGGCACCACTGAAGTGGTTTTCACCATTATACGACTTTATTGCACACAGTTTTTGGATTATTTTAATTTTTAAATTTTTTTTTATGATTTTTTTATTTTTTTGTACTTTTGGGATATCTAATGCTAGGTGTAGAATTTATTTAGATGGATGATATTAATTGGCTCTTCCAGAGGCTGGCCCTCAGGTGTGGTAAGAGATATGCTTCTAAACCATAATTGGCAGTGATTATGAAGGGACCCAACCAATTAGACTCGAATTTGCCCTTTTTCTCTTCGTCTTGTCGGTTCCTCTAATTTTCTTTAAGCACAAGATCGCCTACTTCAAATTCTCTGGCCTTTATTTTCTTATTATAGCTATGACAAAGGTAGTTCTGGTAGACTTGCAAGTCATTTAGGGCATTAAGATGCCTTTCATCCAACAGTTCTAACTTATGTAATCAGGATACTCGATATTCCTCATCATTAATAATATTTTGCAATGATATACATAGTGAGGGGAGATGGACCTTGATTAGCAAAAGGGCTTCGAAGCTGAATACAAGGGAGTATGGCATGGCTCATGTGGGTGTCCTAATGCTAGTGCGATAAGCCCAAAGGGTAGAATTAAGTTGTAGGTGTCAATCACAACCAGCTTCATTGACTATTTTCTTGAGTATTTTGACGATGGTCTTGTTTGAAGCCTTAGCTTGGCTATTACTTTGTGGGTAGTATGGTGTGGAGAAGTGATGCTAGATGTTAAATTATTGGCAAAGGGCTCGTACCTCTTGATTTTTGAAAGGTCTACCATTGTTTGTGACAATGGCATGAGGTATCCCATAGCGGCATATGAGGTAATGTAGGATGAACTTGGATATTTGTTTGCCAATGATATAAGTGAGTGGAATGGCTTCAACCCACTTTGTGAAATATTTAGTGGTGATAATGATGAATTTATGGACATTAGATGATGAAGGGGTCATTTTTCCAATGAGTTCAAGTCCCCACTACGAAAAGGGCCAAGGTGTGGTGATTGGATGTAACTCTTAAGAAGGTGCATAGATAAAATCTATTATCACGTGGAATTGCACCTTGCTTGAGGCATGTTTAAGCATTCCAATGACACAATGGGACTGATCTCAAGGTGTGAGCTTAAGGCTCAGAGAATTAATCTAAACCTATGCTAATGATCACTAGGGAAAAGGGATAGAAGGAATATAGAAAGGACAACAGTGATACACCAAGATTTAGGGTGTTCGGATGCAACTGTCATAGCACAGTAATGATCTCAAAGATGAAGGGGATTCACACAAACTCATACAAATCCAAATAGAGGTTAAGGTAGAGAGATGAAAGTATGAAAGGGATCATTTTATCCACAATACACAACTTACATCTATCAAATAAACATAATGCAAGAACATTGAGAGAGGCACAATTTAGTTTATTGATCATAGAGGCTATATAGCCATTACAAAGCAAGAAGAATTCATTACAAACATGAAATGGACATAAAATGATAGACTCTCCTTTATTGGTGAACTAGTATAGAGACATGAGAGGCTCAACAAGAGAGCACAGTCCATCAAATCCATCC
Organism: Cunninghamia lanceolata; assembly: GCA_027924645.1. Lineage (NCBI taxonomy): Eukaryota > Viridiplantae > Streptophyta > Pinopsida > Cupressales > Cupressaceae > Cunninghamia > Cunninghamia lanceolata. Next base: position 2,675,621 of record BSBN01001593.1, on the reverse strand, counting down.
AGTTATGGAGAAAACCATAAGGTCTGAGCCTGCAAAGAACTTTCTACCTCTGGAAGTGACCCAGCGCAACCAACCAACCACTTTTACATCTTACTTTCATGTATATATAACATTTTCAAATCATTGTAGTAGCCCTGGGTGTTGGATTTTGGCCAATCAACTTGATTTGTGCACCCATGCTACATTTAATTTGGCCCAGAAGCTATGCCAGAAGATCAATGGAGTTTGAGGAGTGCAGCCATACCCTAGCATTGATTTGTCATTAGAAGGACCTGTAGAAATATGGGTCACAGAGGGTACCTCATCCTCTTCATGAATATTTGGTCCCTTTGCATTGAAGTTCTCCATTGTTTTAGCCACCTGGAACCTCGACCTGCAACAATAGCGTCATCTAGAAGCACATTTTAAGGCACCCAGAAAAGTCATGCCTTTTAAAAGCATTTTGCAATACTTCAAATTATTTTAAACTTACTTTAAAATATTTTAAAGCACTACATTATACTACATACTTCAAAATATTTTAAACTTACTATAAAATATTTTAAAGCACTACATTATACTACATGCTTTAACATTACATTAATTTTCACTTTTCTGGCCTTTATTTTTCCTTATCGGCAAAATCTCCATTTTACAAACTAAGCTTCCTTTGCCTTTTGCCTTATCAACAAAATCCTTATTTTGAGAACTAGGCTCTTTCTCCCTTTGTCGGCAAAATGTCAATTTCGCAAACCAACTTTGCTTCTTGATTTTCTATTTTGCCTTATCGGCAAACCTCCCCATTCATAAACTTGACTTGCCCTTTGTTTTTGCCTTATTAGCAAAAACTCACTTTTCAAAAATTTCACTATCTTTTGCTCTTTGGGCCCCTTTGTCGCCTTATCAGTGATTTCTAAAAATCACGAACCTATCAGCAAGTTGTCCCTTTGGCCAGTTTCCTGACTAGTCGGCCTTCATTACTTTTTTGCATTATCAGCGAATTCCCCCTTTTCTAAACTGTCCATGACTTAGCTGATTTATCTCCTATTTAGCCTTTACTTTAGTTAGATAAAGCTCCCTTTTATGAACTTGGCCTATTTCTCCTTTTATCGGTGAAATGTCAATTTCACGAACTATCCCTGCTTTTGTCTTTTCCTTGTCACTTTTCTTCCTTATTGGCAAAGCTCCACCTTTCTGAACCTTTCCTTGGTCGAATCACTTTTCTTTCTTCACCTTTGATGACAAATCACCCTATTAGCAATTTTGGGAAATTTGGAACTTTTGGCGAGTTCAAACTTTTGGTGATTCACCGATAGAGCGAAATTGTTATCACGTGGAATTGCAAAATCACCATGTTGTTGACACTATAGACATTTCTTGGCAAACTATTGGGTGTCTTGTTCCATGGTTGGCCAATAATATCCTATTATTAATAGCTTCTTGGCTAGGGTATGACCACTAGAGTGTAATCCATAGATACCCCCGTGTACCTCTTGTAAAGTAGATCGAGCTTCTTCCTCATTAAGGCACCTAAGAAGGGTTCCATCTAGACTCCTTCAATACAATGTGTTGTCGAGGATTGTATAACAGGATGAGAGGCGAATGAATTTTTTGCATTGGGCATTGGTTAGATCAGGTGGTAAAGTGTTATCATGGAGGTAAATGTAAATGTCTTGATACCATGGGGACAAGGGACCAACAAGTTCACGTACAAGCTCTGAATCTAGGACATCATGAGTAGGTACCAATAATTGTTCAACAAGGAATTCACAGTTGTGGCTATTATTTGACATGTCTAAGAGAGATCCAATAGTGGCCATGGAATCAAAAGCTTTGTTATTAGTCTTGGGAACTTGTTCAAAGTGGATTTCATGAAAATACTCCTTGAGATCATCCACCATCCTTTTATATGGGATCGATTTGTCATCTTTTGTTTGGTACTCATCATTAACCTGTTTGATCACAAGCTGGGAATCTTCATAGACATTCAAGGTCTCAATCTTCCATTGGATGATCATTCTTAGTCTTGTGATAAGGGCTTCATACTCTGCTATATTGTTTGTGAACTAGAAGGTGATTTTATAGGATTTAGGGATGTAGTCACCTTGTGGTATGATGAAGGATATTCCTTCTCCTAAACCATGATAAGTGTATGACCCATCGAAATATAATTTCCATGGGGTTGTTGGCGTAACTATAGATACAAGTTCATTAGGGAATTCTGCAATGAGTGGATAGTTATCTTGAATAGGTTCATTAGCTAGTTGATCGGCTATCATTTGTCCTTTTATGGCCTTGCGATCAAGATACTCAATGTCAAATTAACTTAGGATCATTACCCATTTTTCCATGCATCCTGTGAGTGTTGCTTTTGACAACAAGTATTTAATTGGGTCTACTTTGGTGATGAGCTTGATCTTCTGATTGAGCATGTAATGTCTTAATTCTTGGATAGTAAAGATGATTTCTAGGCATGCTTGTTCCATGGGAGTGTAGTTGAGCTCATATCCCACTAAAGTTTTTCTAATGTAGTACATTTCTCGTTCTTTTCCAGTCTCATCATGTTGTGCTAAAAGAGCCCCTAGTGTTTTTGAAATGTACAATAGTAGAGGTTGATTTGAATTAGGAGGCATGAGCATTAGAGGAGAAGTGAGGTATTCCTTCAGTTGGTCAAATGCTTGTTGACATTTCTCATCCCAATGAAATGCTACATTTTTCCTCATGAGGTGTGAGAAGGGATGGCATTTGCTAGCTAACTATGCAATAAACTGTTTGATTGCTTGTAGTTTCCCTTGAAGGCTATGTAGCTACTTTAAATTCTTTAGTGGAGGCATATAGACTATAGATCTGACTTTTACAGGGTCCACTTCAATGCCTCTTCGAGAAACAATGTAGCCTAAGAGTTTTCCACATGTTAACCCAAAGACACACTTTTTGGGATTAAGATGCAAGTTGTACCATTCCAAATGGTCAAAGATTTTTCCCAGCACTTGCAGGTGTGTTTCTCTTATTCTTGATTTTCCCAGGACATCATCCACATAGTCTTCCATTGTTTTGTGTAACATTTCGTGGAATATCACTTTCATTACCATTTGCCCCAACATTCTTAAGCCCAAATGACATAACTTGCCAACAGTATGTGCCCCATGCACATGTGAAAGTTGTTTTATGTTGGTCTTCTGGTGCTATACGGATTTGATTATACCCTAAAAATCCATCCATGAGTGATAACATTTCATGCCCTATTGTTAATTCGATGATGATGTCGATGTTTGGTAATGGGAAATCATCTTTAGGACACATGCCTTGTTAAGATATCTAAAATCTGTACAAATATAGATGCCCCTTATTAATTTAGCTATGAGACAAGATTGGACAACCATTTAGGATAATCAATGGGACGAATGAAGTTGGCTTGTAGAAACTTTTGTAATTCATCTTTTACTAGTAGTGCAATTTGTGGATGCATCTTTCTAAGCTTTTTTTTAATAGGCTTAGCATCTGGACAGAATGCAAGATAGTGCAACATGAATTCAGGATCTAATCCTGGCATATCTGCATAGGTTAATGTAAAGTTGTGAGACTTTTCTTTGAAGAATGCTAAGAATTCTGATTACTCCAATGGGGCTAGAGATGCAGCTCTGAAGGTGATCCTTGGTGTTTCTGTGGTTCCTAGATTCATTTATTTTCCTTCTTCTACCAAGATTGTGGACTTTTCTTGATAGAACCTTTGTACTTAGGGGAGATCCAGTTCCTCATCCTCTAGCACCTTAGAGAGGTTTTCACTAGAGGATATGCCCTTTATTTTTACTTTTTTGTCATCCGATAGTGCCACATGGTGGTTTTCACTAGGGGATGTGATTTTGATATTTTTTATTTTTGCGGCTAAAGAACTTTATGCTCTCCCCTAAGTAGGAATGTGTATTGAGCTTGATGACATACCCTACTTTTTGGTCTCCTAATGGAAAATTTTCTCTAACTCCCATCATTTCTGCTATGGCCTCCATTCTAGATGATATTGAGGGTAGGAGGCCCTTGTTTGTCCTATTCTATTGGTTGGGGGATAGGAGAGAGGAAAATCATTGGATGGAGATGATATGAATGAAACGGTATATATGGTGCAAATGGTCATGTCTTCGAAGAGGTCAACGATATGTTTGAAGGAGTTATCGTGGGAACTTTCGTTAGTGTTCTTAATGCTAGGAAAGGCCTTAGCTACCTCACTAAGTATATATTTGAGTTCCAAGGGAGGAGGCTCAGGTGTCCCATACCCTTGACCTTGATGGCAATAACTGTGTGTAGCTTTGATGGGATCAATAGTGCCTTGTTCATGCAAGCCTAGGCCTTCATGTCCTTTGTATCCCATGTTCTAAATGATGCGGAGACCTTTTCCATATCTTTCTAGAGGTAGAGAAACAAGTTAATATTCCTCATCTTTGTAGAGCCATTATGATACATCTTCAAGATCATCTTGATCCAGGAGATGTTTGCAATCAAATTTTCCTTTTATAACCACTGTTGACACTAAGTTGGAAGATTTTGGCCTTTCATATGACTTTGGAGAAGATGGGATTTTTGCTAGGTTATCTTTCCACACCCTTGATCAATTATCTTGACCTTGAGCTCAGGAATAGTGGGTGGTGAAGTGGAGGATGAAGTGATGTTTGATGGATCGCTGTATGATGTGGATGCTTTAGCGGCATCATTGATAGGGCATTGATTAAAGTTCTTATATCTTCCTTCCAACATTCTACAATATTTAAAGAGATGGGGATCGGTATATATGGTTATATTAGTCCCATTATGGGAGAACTTAAGGCATTGATGGAATGTGGATGGAATGGCTTACATGGCATGGATCCATGGGCGACCAAGGAGAATGTTGTATGGGAGTTCAAGGTCAAGTACTTGACATGTGGTATCCAAAATCATAGGTCCTACATGAATAGGTAACTTGATGGTTCCTTTAGATTGTCATTCATTATTATCATAGCCTTTTATAGTGATGCTTCTGCTAGAATCTACCACATCATCAAAATATCCCAAATTTTTTATTAATTTGAGAGTGCAAAAGTTTAGGCCTAATCCACCATTTATTAAGACTCATTTGATGATATGTTTGTGAATGCAGACCTCAATATGTAATGCATCATTGTGAGATGTGTCAGACGTAGGAAAATATTTTTCAGAGAATATAAGGTTATGTGAGGACGAAAGATGTCCTACCATGGCTTGGAATTGATTTACATTAAGGTTGTTGGGCACATGAGTCTCTTGAAGAGCTTTGTCAAGGGCTTCTTTATGGTTTGGTGAAGTATGAAGTAACTATAGGATATATATTTGTGCGGGAGTCTTTCCAAGGTGGTTGAGGATTTTGTATTTATTCAGGAAGATGGGGGGTTTATGGATGGTGCTTTGGATGAGGCTCCTTGAATTGTGATGTGCCCACGATGAGTAGTAATAGCACAATTAGGAGCCTTATCTCTTATGGTAATGGTAGATACATAGTTATAACATTCTTCAATTCATCCCACAATGGAATCATAAGAAGAAGGAGGAGGAGGAACAATGTTATATGATTGGTTTGAACTAGAGAATTTCCCTTTGTCATGATTAGGGAGTGGATCCTTATATGCATCAATGTTCTTATTTGGTGATCTTTTGGGAGGATCATTATTTGTGATGTCACCTCGGTCTATGAGATCTTGTATGTAATTTTTTAGCCTCATGTAATCAGATGTTTTGTGGCCTTTGACCCTATGGTATTCACAATAAGCATTTTCATTAAACCATGAGAGTTTGAATTGATTGTCATCATAAGCTCTAATAGAAGACAATTGGATTAAGTCAACTTTAACCAAATTGCGCAAAACATTTTCAATAGGTTCTCCTAAAGGTGTGAACTTTCATTTAGGTGTATTATTTTGCCTTGGTTGTCCTTTAGGAATACTGATGTTGTTTCTTGTGGATGGGTTAGATGGTGAGGGACTTGTATGTTTTGAATTTTTTTGATATCGTTCACACCATCATTGAGAGTGATTTTGTTTTTGCCCCAAAAGTGGGGTTTCTCATAGGATTGATTATTGTTGTTGTTGTTGTTGTTATTGTTGTTGCTATTGTTAATTTTGATGATTTTTTTGTTGTCATTGTTTTCTCTATAAATTTTGATGGCCCCTTTGGCAATAAGGGCCCTTTCAATGGTAGTACCTTTGTCAATGACTTCTTCAAAGGTTGAGGCACATTGTATTTGAAGGTGGAAGCCCATTTCTTGGTTAAGGTTTTTGAAAAACATATTAATGAATTGTTTCTTAGGGATGGGCCATGGGAGCTTGCTTGCGAGGCTTCTCCATCATTGTAAAAAGGTAGCAAAGGTTTCCCCATTCTTTTGTTTTGTATTGCAAAGGTCCATCATTGACACTTCATGCTTAAAGTTGTAAGAGATGTGGTTAACAAATTTCTCTACAAGTTCATGAAATGTTTTGATTCTAGGGACAAGGTGTGCAAACCATTCAGTAGCTTGTCCTCCTAAGCTTATGGGGAAAAGCCTCATGAGATAAGTATCATCATAAGAGACTTCTAAGCAAGTGATATAGAATTCCCTGATATGTTCTCGAGGGTCTCCTTTCCCTTTGTATTTGTCAAATTTTGGTGTTTCAAAGTTTTTAGGAAAGGGTGGCATGTTGAGAGAGTGATCAAAAGGGTATGGACAAATATCCACGAAGGAGTATTGTTTCCTTTTGTGCCCTTGTTGTATGTCATCCACTCTTTGCATCAAGTGTTGGATGACTTGTGATAGGTCCATTGTAGGTGGTTGGGGTGTGTTGGTTTTGTTGACATTTCTTCTGAATCAGCATTAGGGTTTGCCACTTCTAATGCACAGGCAGATTCAGCCAACTGAATACAGGAGGTTGCGTGAGCTCCTCCCCTTCACTTCTGGTTCTGCCGCACCAAGGGGGGTATCCCTATAACTCAAGATGTAACCTTGACTAGCTCAAAGATAGAAGGATCTAACTTGACAACAACAGGCAGAATGCTCTCACGTATGGACCAAGATCTGCATGATAGATCACAAGGCTGGCAACATTCTTGGGCATGATGTCTGGTTGGGTATGAGAGCATGCAGGGGGTTCCTAATCCTACTCCTACAACTAACAGGTGGAAGTATGAAATGTTTTAGTTTGAATTTTGGATGCAAAGCTGGACATGGTGTATAACACAAGAACTCAGCATGATTGGTGCCTATCCAGGGCTTGGAGTCGGTAGACATACACCTGTGAATGATCAGCATGAATAGCTAAAACTGGATTTCAGGGGGATACACATGATATCTGCCTTACAGATATCTCCCAACGAAGAGTGTTAAGTTATCTCTACTTATGGCATCCCTACTGCAGTATACCCTTCCCAATGTTCAACCTGAAAACAGTTTAATCTACCCCTTGAGCAGAAGTTAAAAGATCAGACATTCAACATAGGAATTCTATGCTCTAGAATCTAAACATTACGCAAATATCCAGATCCAGAAGAAGAATACATGCAATACTGGAGACAGAATTAACACAACACATGCTAAGATAGCATTACTCATATAAGATCAACCATGAAATCAGTGGATTCATGCCAAATCGTACAACAGGAGATACATAAACTCACAAGTTAGACTATACAGAGCAACCAGATCAGCTGGTTATGGATTACAGAGCCAAAAATCCTCAACTTTCAACAACCTCTGAATGAATAACACCGTCTGCCTTATATAGCAGGAGGGTGTATTCAGCATTAACTACCAGGTTGACCAAAAAACCCGCCAGATATACAGTATCATAAAAATGGCGCTCAAACATTAAGGCAGCAGGTAGGGGAGGAGACAGGAAGATTTTTTGAGCCCTGCGCCACCGCCTAGGGATCCAGATCTTCAACCGGGTACTAGATCAGCCCACGCCATCGCCCATACCTCTGCAACAATCGCCATTAATGGTGCAACAACCCACGGCCTTGGGAAGAACATCAGACAGTTAATCGCAACCATTTCCCGCCGAGATTCATCATCATGATATTTGAAAATGCAGGATATCAATATCCCACATGCACCCCGCAGCAACCTCATTAACACTTTATATACTAGGTCATGAGCATATATCATGTCGGTGCTTTTGCTCCTGACGACACTAGTATAAGACTTCATCATCATCACCCTCCAGCAGCATGATATCCTGTTGCCCGAAATATCACCCTGACGTCAGCATCATATTGCAATATACCTGCATGATAATCGGCACAACCTGATCCCTTGGAGGAACATCCTCCTGCTGAGCCTATACCAGAAGTCTGGCCGATGAACATCCTGATGACGTCATCATCATATCCTGCTGACGTCATCATCATATCTGCCTACTGCGCACCTCCTCATATCCGGATGATGTCATCATCATATCGACATCAGGATGATATTCGGAAGACAACCGGATATTTGGAAATATCATCCTGATGCACGAAAATCATGTTGCACTGTAGCTCCACTGTAAGATTTGGGGCGATAGATGAATATGATGATGCTTGAAAAGATCACCCCCCACTAGATAATGCACGAAGCCGACAGGCGGATATCTCCTTGATGTCAGCATCATCATGACGCTGGAACAAACATACACCCGGGTGATATGAAAATATCACCCCCTCCTTCGGAAATATCATGATGCAGATAGGCAGAGAAAAAGATATCACCCTGATATAAGGATGACGTCAGCATCATCAGGATGACAAAACAATGAACAAGAAGTGATACAACATCATCAGGATGATATTGACTAAGATCATCCTGACGTTCAAAATATGATGACCCCAGTGAATATCGGGTCGCACTTAGAACTCTTCAACAACATCATCAGGATGATCATAACCAAGATCACCCGATGATAAAGATATCACCCCGGCGAAATATCATGAAGGCAGAAAATATGATGACCCTCGCAAGCAACACGGTGATAACTGAAAATATGATGATGATGATGACGACCCGTAAGAAAAAGCAAGTCAGGTCGAACAACTCAAAGAATAACCCCTTCAGAATATCGGGGCAACATCATCATCATGTTTGGGCAAGGTGATAAGTGCAAGATCACCGGAGACTTTGAAAAATCACCCTCGCAAGCAGATCAGGGCGCACTGTAGCTCATCAGCATCATCAGGATAATAACCAAACATCACCCGATAGTGAAATATGATGATGACGATGAGAAACCGGTCGACGGAGAACATGATGATGCTGACCTTCATCGAAACAAACATGATGATGATGACCTCCTCCTCAAGAAAATGTGATGATGAAGCTGAAAAAATGCTGAGGAGGTCCAACACTTAGAACATTTTTTGGATACTTAGGGAGAGTGCCTGAATGAAAATTGCTCAAAAAACTACCAGTCAATTCAGGCACTAACAGGTTTGTTGTTCATTAGTGAAGTGTTGGAAGAAATTAGGTGATTGTTGTTGTTGTTGTTAGGCAATGAGTTGTTGAAGAAAGTTGGGCGGTATTGGTTGTTGTTGTTGTTGGAGGAATGTGTGGTTGAAATTTTGAGTGGAAGAGGACGTTGGTGGTTTTGAGGTGGGAGGTTGTCTGTATGTAGAATTGATTTGGGAGGTGGACATGGATGTTTGTAGATTTTAGTTAGTGTTGGAAAGATATTGGGATATGAATGCTATGGTGTTTGGTCAAGTTGGGGAACACTAGTGGAAGTACTAGTCTAAGTGGCATTGTTTGGCATGTTGAGGGTGATTTTTGGAATGGACATGGATATCGTGGATGTTGATGTAGATGTTGATGTGGCAACTTATGTTGATGTTGACGTAGAGGTGGATTGTGTAGAGGTGTTGGGTGCATTGTTGGATGAGGATGGGTGTGATGGATTAGTGGATGGATTGGTTGATACTATGTCGCCATTTTGAAAAAAAAATTCTTGGTACTTATTGGGATAGGATTTTATGATCCAAAAAATCCATAGCACTAGGGTCTTATATAAAGTCCATCACTTCTTAATCAGAATTTGGATTTTCTTGATTTTGGGGAGGAGAAAGATAGGGAGGATCAATCATTATTTGAGTAATTGTGTCACTCATTCCAAAATCATGAGGCATCCCAAACTCTCTATTGGGTTCCATGTTTTTGTTTTTATTATCTTGTAACCTTGTACTTATTGGCATGCAAGGAAATGATCTAAAATTTGGTGTTGGAATGGATATGTTAAATGGGGGATCTGGAACCTTGGGATTTGGTTGATTTTTTTTAAAGGTTTGGACCAAACGGAGTTGATTGAGGGTGATGATTAACTTGAGTTACATATGAAAGATGGTTTGATAAGATTTAAAGGATGGTTTTGGATGGTAAATGATCAAACGATAATGATAATGATTGTGAGGATACTTTGGATAAAGTTTGATCAAAGGATGATGATTTTTGGATTTCAAACCCAAAAGAGGCTTGGGGAAAAATCTAGATCTTTGTGTTTGTAAAATGATATTATCCTCTACTACTTGGGGTAGACAAGACACACCAAACAAATGAAGGATAAAAGGATATCTTACTTATGGTAGACAAGACACACCAAGAAAAATGAGATTCTTAGAATTAACTAACTTAGGATTAGTCTAAGCTCCTAAGCTAATTTATCCAAGTTTGATAAGGGCTAATTCACACAAACTTAAGGTAGACAAATTCTTAAGCCTAATGTGAATTAGAAGATAAAGATAAGATCTAGATTTTCTCTTAGCCAAATTTTGATTTGGAGGATAAATTATTTGAAGGATAATAGGATTTGATAAAAAATGGGGATTATGTTTAAATGAAGAATGGGCTTTGATGTTGATGCAGGTTTGATGTGGCTTGAATTTGATGGGATTGATAAAATGGATGTATTGGCCCAAAAGCAAGTCAATGAATGATCATAATTTCTAAGGTTTCAAATGGGATGATTAGGGGGGTGGAAATGAAGGTTTTGGTGAAATGGATGACTTTAATGAGGGAAGATTTGGTGAAAATGCAAAGGGGATGATTTTGGATCTACTTCAAAGTTTGCTAAAATATCAAAGAAAGTCAAATTTCAATGGGGAATTTATTGTGTTTGGCTGTCTAATGGTCACAAGCAAAGGTGCTGACAAAGTCTATGCAGGCATTGACAGATAGAGCATAGGTATTGATAGTTGAATCCGAAGCACTGATAGGGCAGAAAATGTGCTATCAGATAAAATAGGGGCATTAACAGGGGAATCAAATGCGTTGACTAATAACTCAAAAGCATTGATAGATGAGTTAGAGGTAATTATAGGTTAGATAGAAATGCTGACAATGTTGGAAACTTGTTGGTGTTGTCATTGATGTCAACTCCTAGAAGATGGTTCACTTGGTTTCCAAGTGCTTTTGAGAAAATTTGATAAAAAGGTTTGTAGTGTGACAAAGGTACTCTCAATGTTATGCTCTGCATTTATTCCTAATTGAAGATATGCTTTAGCGGTTTGGAAGTGTTGCTCAAAGGTGTTATATCTAGAGTTTCAGATTCTGGATCGTGCGGAAGTAGATGTGTTTGACACAATATTTGACTGTGAAGGAAATTGTCTAGGAGAAATGATAATGCTCCGCATTTCTCCGCATTGAGCTTTCCTATCTTGAGGATATTGGAGAGTGCTTATATTATCTATACCACCTTCCTTTGAAGTTTCCAATGCTGGGATGCTCCGCAAGTTTGGTTCTTGTGTTGGTGATCAATAGCAGTGTGTCTTGATGTGCATAATGAAGACATTCTTTGATTCAGATGGTTGCGGTAGTGTTGTAGAAGTTTATGATGATGGTGAGTATTCTAGGAAGGTGTGTGAATGCTTTGGAGTGTTTATCTTTGGTTTGCATGATGTTTTTGGACTTGGAGAAGCATGGATACATATGGTCATTATTTCAGGTTTGGCTGACCTGGCTTACTAGCGCCATTTGCAGAGGTACCTTGTGGATTGTGGATGTGATGAACAACTTGGTGATATAGATTTGTGTCCTAGTTAAACCTTAACATGGTCCACTTACACTTCTTTCCACCACGGAAGTGTTTAGAGCCAACAAGCAATTGGTGTTGCACATTTCAGGTGCACACGCCCCATTAGGACTGACCTAATTGAGATAGGTCTTGGTTTTAGATGGTATAAATGCAAGATGAAGTTGAGTGGAGAAAAGTAGAGAAGAGAATACAAATGTGAATCAAGGGCAGTGAGTTGTGTGTGAGCTTAAATGCTTATGACTTCGGAATGCAGTGAGAAGGTGTCTACATTTCAGTGTGCCAGAAGTTACTGGAGGCAGTGAGCCAAAGGTTGTGGATGGAAAGAAGTGGCAGTGGTGGATTTATCCTATTGCTTTGAGATAGTGAATCTCTCTGTAACAACCTTCTTCTTTCTTCTCTCTTTTGGGTAGTGAGCCCTCGGCAATGAGCCTTTCTTTGGCAGTGAGCCTTTCTTTTGGGCAATAAGCCTATTAATTTTTGGTGTTGTTATTCATATATATGTGAGCTAATCCTCACTATGGTTTTTCCCTTATTGGATTTTCCATTTAAATATGGTGTTCTTATGTGTTTGGATGTGTTTGCATTGATGCTCCATATGTTTATATTATGCTAATGCATGTTAAGAGGTTTATGATTGGAATTGCTTAGAAGGTTCAAGGTTTTAATACAACTGACTCACCCCCCTCTCAGTTGTCCTATGCATTCTAACAGATAAGTCAACCAAAAACACTGATAGTCAGGTTAGAAGTACTGATAGGCAAAGTGCAAGTGCTAACAAGAAGAGTGCAGGTGCTGACAGGCAGAGCACAAGCACTGAATGGGTTGTGATTGTTCTAATTGTGTTGACTGTCTAACTATTTTCTGGTTTTACTGAGGCGTTGACAGAGACAATGAAGGCACTGGAAAAATTAGTGAATGTGCTAACACAGATAGTGAAGGTGCTGACAAAGATAACAAATGCACTGACAGGGGTTGCTTAGGTGCTAACAGACTCTATTTTTTAGATGATTTTGAAGTTTTGGGTCAAATATTTTCTTGGCAAGAGATTTTAATCAAGCAATAAGACACAATGTCTATTTGATACTTGATGGAATAGAGGCTTAATGGATTTCATGGGTATTTCATGAAAAGACACACCAAACACTTGATCATAATCCTAAATTATTCAAGTGGGGGTGACATACCTTGTGGATCTCACGAAATGGTTGTGGGTCAATCTCAACTCAAAATAGAGAAGTGATTCCCACCCCCATTAATACCATAATGTTATAGCTTGGATAGATAGGGAATATATGGTCATGTATCACCATATACCCCTTACCTTGGAGACTTTTGTCTTGCCCAAAGTATCCCCTATCTCAAGTATAATGGTACATGTGATGTTCTTCCCCTCCTACTACAGTGGTGCACTACAAGGTATGATGGCCGAAGGTCTTAACTAGGTTCAATAAGTTTCTAGGGGTTGTCCTAATAAACACTAGGTATGGGGGACACAATTCTGTGAATGGGGGTGTCCCAATCATCCAACCAAGCACCAACCAAAACACAATTCTCGATGGACTGAGGGTCTCAGGGTTTTTCTTAAGAGGAGGGGGCCCTTCCTTTGAAGTGAGCCTTTTGATTCTCACAATGTTTATATACCGTGCCGGAACACATGATTGAGGTCATCCCCTTGGTGATGAAATCCAAGGGAAGCCCCTTATGGAAGAAGATACTAATCAATTTTGATCCCCGAGATTGTGCGAAGCACAAAGGGAGAGCATATGTGAAAGTAGTACTCCTTTGAGGTATACACAACAAAGAATTTACACAAGGATTTCTGATCTCCAAGATCACCCAAAGGTACGGGGGAGAGAATACGTCCTAGTGCAAATGAAGACAAAGCAAACAAATAAATTCCAACTACTTTACTTTAATGCAACTAAACTAGTGAAAATTTGATGTTCTTCAACCGTGGGGCTGCAAGAAAATGTCAATAGTTTGTAGTAAATGCCTTGGTCAAACGTTTTAAGTTGTAATAAAGCTAAGTTAGTATCCCAAAAGATGATGTAAGTTAGTTTCAGATAGAGGTGCTAATACACAGGACATAAGCGCTAACAGTAAATACAAAGACACTAAACATAGAAGCCTAGGCACTGACAGAAGGTGCTAAGGCACTGGCAGTCAGCACAGAGGCACTAACAGATAGTGCAGAGGCACTTTCAGAAAACTCAGAGGTGCTACAACATTAAGCTAAAGCACTGAAATAGAGTGCAAAAGCACTAATTAGACTGTGTATACCTATCTTTACCTATCAACGGAGGTGCTAAATCTGATGATAGAGGCACTAAAAGATAGCTTGGAGGCGCTGAGACAGGGACCGTAGATGTTGATCCAACACATGAGACAAAAACCCTCAATGAGGTGTTAGGTTGATGATAAAATTAGGACAATGAATTAGTCCCTGTAATTAGGGTTAGTCAACAAAGCAACATGTTATTTGATTAGTCCTTAAAATAGGCTTATTAGAATGTAAACACAAGCTTAGATAACTAATGTTTGCAAGTTTAATAAACAAGCTTATGTAAACTTCCTAATTCTCCTGCAAAACCAAGTGTTATACTTGTCAGGGGTCATCAATATAAAATATTAGTTTGCAAATAACTAGTGTGTAGGCGCTAAAATAGTTGTCGAAGGCACCTATATGGGATGCGGAGGTGCTAAGGAAAATAACTAAGGTGCTATTATACAAATATTAAGCGCTAATGTACTAGTCCTAGGCGCTAATAGAGAAGACAAACGCGCTGATAGGCCTTGCAAAATAAAAGATTAGTGATCCGTCGTAGGCACCCATAGAGGCGACAAAGGCACTAATATATCCATCGAAAGTGCTAAACCACAACCAAATGTGCTCTCTTGTTTCCTGCACAAAAACACATAAAATTTCTTCCACACAACATCAAATTCAGGGATGGTTAGGTCCCACCAGGTGTTCCAAATGAATTCACTGGAATAGAGATGATGTTAGTAACATAAAGCAAAATAAAACAAAGTGTTTATACCTTTAAATATTCTCCATTCTAGCCTCCTTGATAAGGTGGAGGAAATGCATGCACCCAAGTGCAAGTCCTAGCTTTACCCAAATGCAATTTAATGTGGATTGCTCAAGAAAATACCAGCATAATGGAGGTAGGGATTTGGATGCAAATTGGATATGAAATTAGCTATAGTTTGGCTATGGAAATGAAGTAATTTTGAGAGCATGAGTATGATAATTCAAGTGCAAAGTATTGTTTTTAATGGCTTGGGAGAGGCTCTTATTTATACATTTTTGAGGATTTTTAGATCAATGGTGGAGGTTCAAAGGTGAGATCCACGGGTGGAGATTTCATAGTAAAATCAAGGGCCAAGATTCCATCAACAAAGATGAAGGGCTCTCAATATTTTGGAATTTAAAATTCAACCTTGGGAAGGATTTGCATTTATGAAGATGGGGACTTGTGAATGAATTCAAAATTTATTTTAATGGGTGAGTGTGATGAGAAATGACAAATGCATGGATTTGGAAATGTGAGGTGGAGACATGTGTGAGATTTATTAATTAAATAATGCTCTTTCATGGATTAGGAAAGATGAGGTGGAGACACATGTGACTCCATTAATTAAATAGTGTTAATTATTTAATCAATTGTGGGGAGATGGGATAATGAAGGATTAGGTTAGTTAATTAAGTGATTAACTTGATTAATGTGGCTGGTGGAAATTAGGAGATGGGTTAATTAGTGAATCAAATTAATTAAATAGAGATTTACTTAATTAATTTGGTCATAGGGTCTATGTAGGGTAGGACAACTAATTAAATAAATGGTACTTATTTAATTAGCCTAAGTTTAGTCATAGGCTAGGTGGGTTAATTAAATAAATAGACAAGTTATTTAATTAATTTAGGTTAGTGACAAAGGATGAGATAATTAATTAAATTGTGATATTTATTTAATTAATCCTAGACATAGGTTAGGTGGGAGTAATTAATTAAATTTGAATTATTTAATTAATTATGGGTAAGTGACTATAGAGGATTAACAAATTAATTAAATAAATTGATTTTATTTAATTAATTGTGGGAAAGGGGGTAAGTTAGCAAGATAGGGGATGCAGGAAAATAGATGTATGGGTTTTGTTATTTTTAGGTGTCTACACCTATTATTGGAGTTATTAATGTTGGGAATTAAGGTGTCTCAACTTTAGTAATTCCTTGTATTAATTAATTGTATTTCTTTATTTATTGTCTATTAATGTATGTTGGATGCAAGTCATGTTTCATCATCTTGTGGGAGTTGGCACGGTGATGTGGCATCCTACGTGGAAGGTGACCACATGTAATTTTGTCCTCACATGAGGAGATTGGAGTCCCACTTAGTGGTAGAGGTATTTTTCCATGTGTCGGCACTTTGACTAGTGTGTAAGTGAATCTTGACCGAAACGGTTATGATAGATTCCTATGAAAGAATCTATGACGCGTAAGAGTCATAAATGGAATGTTCTGTGATAGGTGAAGATATGTGTCACAAGGCATCTTTGGGTGCCCCAAGGAGGGTGATGATGTGTTGTAAGAGAATGTGTTATTTTTAGGCAGTTATGACAAATTCCCTTACAACTGTAAGAGATGTCAGTTATGATGAATTCTATGGCAGTCGTAAGATGCGTAAGAGCATCTGTCATTGCCCAACTTGGGAATAGGTGACCATATTGGGATAGCATGATGTGACAAGTGTCATGACCATGCTACAGTGTTGGACAAGTGTCACTAGGCATGGATTTTGGGTCATGAGGCCAAGTTGGACGACCATCTCAAGGAAAGTTCATTTTTGCCTTGTAAACTTCTATTTAAGTAGGTGCTTTGAGAGGAGATGTATTATGTGATTGATAGGTACTGTTATGCTATTGGAATATCTCTAGATACAAGTGTTGAAGACTCCTACAAGAGAATTGGCTCTGAAACTGTATTGTAACCTTGATTGTTTACTAGAATACGTTTGAGCTATGTTTTGGAGTGTGGGGTTTTTCACTCGTAAGGGTTTTTCCCATGTATATCTTGTCTCTCTCTCTTCTATCTACATTCTGTGTGTATGTGTATTGCTGAAATATCTCTGTTGTTGGGTTAATAACACTGTAATTGTAAAGGTTAAAAAGAATTTGCACACATCTCCCCTCATTAGATTAGTGTAGGAAGCATTTTCTGCACACCTAGCTTCCTTTCAGTTGGTATCAGAGCTTGATCACCTTTGGTCCTAATAGTTGGGTAGGTGTTTTTTGAGTTGATCTTAGATTGAGTGGGAGTCTATGCAAAGTATTATGTAATCTTGTTGCAGGAAAGAGATGGCAGGCACATCCAAAACATTAGAGGTGGAGATGTTTAACGACACAAATTTTGAGTTATGGAAACTTAAGATGGAAGACATGCTTGTTGATTGAGACCCATGGGAAACCATTTCTGGTGTAAAACCAACTGCAATGGCACAAGCTGATTGGGATCTCAAAGATCAGAAGGCTAAGGGTCTCATAAGACAGTCTAACTGATTTTGTCCTGTTAAATGTCCATGAGGAGAAGACCATGAAAGATCTTTGGAAGATGCTGGGAGATGTTTATTAGGCCAAATCCCTGGTGAACAAGATTTTTCTGATAAAGAAGTTGTATTATCTGAGGATGGAGGATGGAGGATCTATTACAGATCATCTAAATGCTTTCAACATGTTAGTTGCATAATTGACTTCCGTTGGTGTGAAGATGGAGGAGGATCGTTGTATGACCTTGATTTGTTCTTTACAGGACTCGTCGGATCATCTTTTTACGACTATTGGGAGAACCACATCCACTTTAAAAATGGATGAAGTGGTATCTTCGTTGTTATCTGAAGAAATGCGGAGAAAGTCTTCTGAAGAAGCCAAAGATGCTCTTGCAGTTCGTGGAAGACCCAAAGAGAAAAGGAAAAAGAAGGATAAGAAAGATGAGAAAGGTAGATCCAAATCTTGTGGGAGATCAAAATCTCCTGGAAAGTCCAAGGCTCTCTATTGGAATTGTGGAAAAACTGTGCATTTTTGAAAGGAATGCAAAGAGGAAAAGAAAAAGAAGAAGAAGAATGTCCCAGACTCAAATTGTGACAAGTCACAAGATAATGGCGATGCCTTCATCGTAGCCCTGGCAACCCATGCATCTGATGATGTGTGGTTGATTGATTCTAGTGCATCATTCCACATGACCTCACATTGAAGCTTGTTCATGAAGTATGAAGAGTTTGATGGTGGAAGAGTGTACCTGGGTGACGATTCTCATCTGAAGATTGTTGATCGTGGAAGAGTCTCAATCTGATTTGTTGATGGACGAGTGAATGGGATCAATGGGGTCATGCACATCCCAGGCTTGGCACGGAACCTACTTTTTTTAAGTAAGTTGAATGATGTAGGTGTGCAAGTTATCTTTTCGAAGGACGGATGCAAGATGACTAGAGGATCTATGGTGCTTGCGAAGGGTACTTAGAGAGGTACTCTGTTTCAACTGGAGGCATGCAATTCACAGTGCAATAGTTCTTCTGACTCGAAGAAAAGAGTTGCAGTCACTTCATCCCCTCCATTGGAACTGGTAGCGAAAAAACCTATTGTAACAAATTCTGATGGTAGTGCATTTTGGATACCCAAGGGTGCTCAAGCTTTGGAAGTTAAGCTTCCTACTGAAAAGACATTGTTATGGCATATGAGATTTGGCCACATTGGTGAGAAGGGTATTAGAACCTTGAAAAATAAAAACCTTGTTGAGGGGTTAAATGATTGTAATCTCAAGTTCAACTTTTGTGAACATTGTATAAATGGAAAGTAAAAGTGTGTTTAGTTTTACTCTAGTTCTCACAAGTCTTTTGGTGTGTTGGACCTTATTCATTCTGATGTGTTTGGTCCTGTTAGTTTTCCTTCAATTTCCAAATATGTATATATTGTATCTTTCATAGATGATTACAGTAGAAGGACATGGATTTATTTGCTCAGAAGCAAGTCTAAAGTCTTTAGTCAGTTCAAAGAGTTTAAAGCTTTTGTTGAGAATCAAACTAGTAAAAAGATTAAGTGTTTAAGGAATGATAACGGTGGTGAGTTTTTTTCAGCAGAGTTTGATAAGTTCTGTAAAGAGCAAGGGATTGAAAGACATAAGACAACTCCATACACCCCGCAGCAAAATGGAGTTGCAGAGAGGATGAACAGAACACTGATGGAGAAGGCTAGGAGTATGCTTAGTGGAGCAAGCCTTGAACAAAAGTTTTGGGCTGAAGCTGTAGCCACTGTTTGCTACCTGGTAAACATGTCTCCTACATCAGCTCTTGTTGGTAAGACACCTATGGAGATGTGGTCTGGTAAGAAGCCTTCAGTTATAAATCTTCATGTTTTTGGTTGTAAGGCATATGCACATGTGCCTATGGAGAAAAGGTCAAAATTGGAGAACAAGGTTGTTAAGTGTATTTTCATTGGCTATGGTGTCGGTGTAAAAGGATACAATCTTTGGGATCTTGTGGCTGAAAAAGTTTTGTATAGTAGAAGTGTTATCTTCAGAGAGCTAACACCTTCTTCCATTGTTCTACAGCCAGAACAAACAGTTTAGAAAGAGGATGTGGTTCAGTTTCCTTCTACCCCTGAGAAGACTAAACTAAAAGATCAAAGGAAGAAGAATAACCTCAATCTCAGCCCTTGAGGAGGTCTACACAAACAAGGAAGCAACCTGATAGGTTTGGTTATACATTGCTTGATTCTAGTTGTGCTTTTTCTTTGCTTACTAATACTGATGAGCCTAGAACTGTGATAGAGGCTATGGGCATGAAAGATGCAGGTTCATGGAAGGAGTCCATGGAAGATGAGATGGCTTCTTTGGAAAAGAATAAAACTTGGGACTTGGTGCCTTTGCCTGATGGTCAGAAACCTGTTGGATGCAAATAGGTTTTCAAGAAGAAATTTGGTGCAGATGGCAGTGTTGAAAAGTACAAGACCAGACTGGTTACAAAG
This sequence comes from Cunninghamia lanceolata, assembly GCA_027924645.1. Lineage (NCBI taxonomy): Eukaryota > Viridiplantae > Streptophyta > Pinopsida > Cupressales > Cupressaceae > Cunninghamia > Cunninghamia lanceolata. Next base: position 2,655,591 of record BSBN01001593.1, on the reverse strand, counting down.
GGGTACTCACAAGTGGAGGGAATTGTTTATGGTGAAATTTTCTCTCTCGTTGCAAAGCTAACATCTATTCAATTCTTGTTATCTCTTGCAACAACTTATGACTTAGAGGTGGAGTAGATGACTGTGAAAATAACTTTCCTTTATGGTGATTTGGAGGAAGAGATTTGCATGTCACAGCTAGAGCATTACATAGAGAAAGGTAAAGAAAATTTGGTTTGCAAACTGAAGAAGTCTTTGTATGGTTTGAAGTAGTCTCCTAGGATGTGGTATATGAAATTTGATGCCTTTGTGTTGTCGATTGGATTTCTGAGATCAAAATTAGATCATTATGTGTATTACAAATTTGACAATGATCGCATTCTCATTATTGCATTGTATGTTGACGATATGATGTTAATTGGGAATGGTAAGAATATGATTTCTGATTTGAAGTCTCAGTTGTCAACATAGTTTGAGATGAAAAATCTAGGGGCCAGCTAGGTGCATTATGGGAATGGAAATCAAAAGAGACAGAGCTAACAGAAAGCTTTGGTTAAGCCAGAGTAAGTATGTGAAGACCGTGTTGGATAGGTTCACCATGGTAGATTGTAAACCATTGTGTGTTCCTGTTTCTTTGGGGACAAAGTTATCTGTTAATGATTGTCCAAAATCTCTTTTTGAGGTGGAGGACATGAGCATAGTACATTATGCTAGTGTTGTTGGTAGTTTGATGTATGCTATGGTCTACACAAGACCAGACATTGCCCAAGCAGTGGGAGTCCTTAGTCGATTTATGGCTAATCCTGGACGTGTACATTGGGATGTAGTAAAGTGAGTGTTCAAATGTTTGAGGGGTACTTTCGAGCATTCCATATGCTATCATGGTAATCCTATAGGACCTCTGCATTCTATTTGTATTTGTGGATTTGTGGATTCTGATTGGGTAGGTGACATTGACAACAGGAGATCCACCCGTGCTTACGTGTTTACTATGTTCGATGGTGTAATTAGTTGGATGAGTAAGTGACAACCTATGGTTGCTTTGTCCACAACAGAAGATGAGTATATGGCAGAAGCTCATGCTTGTAAGGAATCCATTTGGCTTAAGAGATTGTGTTTAGATGTTGGTGTTGATGCAAGACAGATTACTATTTGTTGTGGCAGTCATAGTGCGATTTGCCTAGCAAAGCATCTAACTTTCCATGCTAGAACAAAGCATATTGATGTACATTTTCACTTCATGTGAGACATGGTAGAGGATGGGAAGGTAAATTTGGAGAAGGGAGACACTTTGAAGAATGTTACAAATACATTGACGAAACTAGTGGGCATAGAGAAGTTCAAATGGTGTTCGGAGTCTATGGGCCTCTTGACCTATAGTAGTTAAATCCTGTCATTTCCATTGGCTCTTACAAGGTGTTTGACAAGTGGGAGAATGTTGGGAATTAAGGTGTCTCAACTTGGTATTTCCTTGTATTAATTAATTGTATTTCTTTATTTATTGCCTATTAATGTATGTTGGATGCAAGTCCTATTTCATCATCTTGTGGGAGTTGGCATGGTGATGTGTCATCCTACGTGGAAGGTGACCACATGTAATTTTGTCCTCACATGAGGAGATAGGTGTCCCACTTAGTGGGAGAGGTATTTTTCCATGTGTCGGCACTTTGACTAGTGTGTAAGTGAATCTTGACTGAAACGGTTATGACAGATTCCTATGACAGAATCTATGACGCATAAGAGTCGTAAATGGAATGTTCTATGATAGGTGAAGACATGTGTCACAAGGCATCTTGGAAGAAGGCATATTTGGGCACCCCAAGGAGCATGATGATGTGTTGCAAGAGAATGTGCTATTTTTAGGTAGTTATGACATATTCCCTTATAGCTACATAAGAGCTGTCAGTTATGACGGATTCTATGACAGTCGTAAGATGCATAAAAGCATCTGTCATTACCCAACTTGGGAATAGGCGACCATATTGGGATGGGGTGATGTGACAAGTGTCATGACCATGCTGCAGTGTTGGACAAGTGTCCCTAGGCGTGGGTTTTGGGCCATGAGGCCAAGTTGGACGCCCATCTCAAGGAAAGTTAATTTTTGCCTTGTAAACTTCTATTTAAGCAGGTGCTTTGAGAGACGTATTATGCGATTGACAGGTACTATTATGCTGTTGGAATATCTCTAGATACGAGTGTCGAAGACTCTTGCAAGAGCATTGGCTTTGAAACTATATTGTAACCTTGATTGTTTACTGGAATACAGAGCTATGTTTTGGAGTGTGGGGTTTTTCACCCGTAAGGGTTTTCCCCATGTATATCTTGTCTCTCTCTCTTCTGTCTACATTCTATGTGTAAGTGTATTGCTGTAATATCTCTGTTATTGCGTTAATAACACTATAATTGTAAAGGTTAAAAATAATTTGCACACATCTCTCCTCATTAGATTAGTGTAGGAAGAGTTTTCCACACACCTAGCTTCCTTTCAATTAATGGGGTTGATTTTAGATTTGCTATGTTTCTAGATAAAGTATATTTAATGAATATTATAGTTGTTAACCTCCAGCAAGGCAAGGAATGCTCTTGTCAAGAAACTGGTCTACTATTGTAGGGGCAAGTATGTCCCAAATGGATTCTTCTTAGGCTACAATCCCTATAGATGGAAAAGAAGTAAAGTTGATAGGTGAGAAAAGGATGTCACACATTGTTGAAAATATTGCTGATAAAGTTGATGAAATTTGCTATATAGACACTGGTATGAATATCTTTGTAGTACATGTTGGTATTGAGAAAAATGGAGTAGATCTTGCAACATTACTAGAGAATAACCATGTACATCCTAATGATGTGTGGAAAATGTTATTTGATGGGGATTTATCTAAGGAGGGGTCTGGTCCTAGGGTGTTGCTCATCTCACCAAACCAAAATATGTTTATATTGCCTCTCAAGATAAGCTTTCATTGCACAAACAATGTTGTTGAGTATGAGGCATTAATCCTTGGGATGAATCTTTCTCTCAAGCATAACATTAAGAATTTGATGGTCTATGGCGCCTTTAAGTTGGTGATTACTCAAATAAAATGAAAGAATGCAACAAAGAACAAGAGGCTAAGGCAATATAGAAGTTCTACATTAGTTATCATTGAGTTGTTTTATGATTTTAGCATCAAATAGATTGTGAGGGAAGAGAATATTGCCATTGATAGTTTGGCACCATGTCAATAAAGTTCAACAAAGATTTAGTATCCCCATTAAATACTACAAATGTAGAAGTGCTTACTAGGCTAACAATACCTAATAATGTTAGGGTTAGGGCAGATCAAAGTAATAAAGACTAACAATTATATGCAGATTAAATAACCCAAATATAACAATGAGAAATTACACAAAAGAGATCAACACAGAAATTTAACGTGGTTCACCCAATATGGGCTACATCCACAGAAACTCAGCCATCCAATGATTTTATTATCCAGTGCAAAACATATTACAATCTCGCGAGGATACATAACTTGTGTACAATACTTGCATGATCAGTTGCCACATACCAACAGATAACATATATAGCTAGTAGGTATTTGACAATGATAGACAAATATATGAGTTCTTGAATAATATGAGAGAGTTTGAAGAATAATGTATTGATTGGCAACCCATGGTGGAGATGGTAGATGGAAAACCATAGTGGAAATGGTAGATGGAAATTTTCTTCAATAAGTTTCTTCTTTCAATAGGAGTGAAATTTTACATTCTACATCTCTTGGTGCCAAACCAATTGTGCCAACATGTTGAAGTGGGAAGGTAAATGCTAGGGGAGGTTGACCTTTTTGGTGGTGAAGCCTCCTGGTTGTTCTTGGCTACATTGGATGGAGACAGTCTCTTAAGAGCCCTAAGACAAAAATGTGCCAAACTTTGGATCGATTGTTCTCTCAAACCATGACACCTACGAATGTCTTATTTTTGTTAGGGTTAGCCAGTAGAAGATATCAATTAAATGCAAATAAAGATTAAATAGAGGAATGGAAATACACAGAAATAATAATAGCGAGAGACAAGTTTTAACATGGTTCACCCAAACTCAGGCTACATCCACCAACATAGAGTCTAATATTATTATCCAGTAAATTAAACTGATTACAACCAGCAATCCTTGCAACTCAATACCGTTGCAAATTCTACAATACAATATCTCAACCAAAACCCTAACCCTTAGCCACTTTTATCAGGCCTTATGTTGGTTTTTTTTTATGTTGGCTCAGGATACATGGCTAGTGTACAGTACTTTCCTGATCAGTCGCCACCTACCAACAATCTCCCACTTGGAGACTGATCAGGCTCCACACCAAACAATCTCCCACTTGGAGACTGATCCTGGATGACACCACTGCGCGTGTAACTCTCACTGGAAATAAGCACCCTGGACTCTGTTGTTCTAATTTTATTGTTTCAGTCTTGAAGACCAACTGAAGCTGAAGAGGAGCTCAGCTTCTCCCTTGTCACTGCCTTTGTAAACATATCCACTAGTTTTTCATCTGTATGTATCTTTTCCAGCCTTAACTGTCCATCATCCAACATCGACCGAATAAAGTGATACATCAACTGTATGTGTATGGTCTTTGAATGCAAAGCAAAATTCTTTGCAAGATGTATGGCACTCTGACTGTCTGTATACAAAGAACTATTAGCATGTTGTTTGCCAAATTCTTCCATGAAAGATTGTAGCCATATCATCTCCTTGCTTGCCTCTGTTGTAGCTACATACTCTGCCTCCATGGTGGATAAAGCAACTACCTTTTGCAACCTAGAAATCCAACTCACCACTATCCCACCTACAGTAAAGACATAATCTGTAGTACTGCACCTGGTATCAATATCACCTGCCAAATATGAGTCTACATAACCTACTAAATCAATATTAGAGCCCCCAAAACATAAGTGTTTATTAGATGTACCTCTCAAATATATGAGAATCCATTTTACTACATTCTAATGCTCTAATCCGGGATGGCTCATATACCTGCTTACGACTCCTACAACATGTGCAATATCCAGTCTCATGCATACCATGGCATACATTAAACTTCCTACAGCTGAAGCATATGGTACCTTGGACATTTTTTCTTCCTCCTCTGGTGTCTTTGGACACATCTCCTTAGTCAATTTTAAATGACTAGGTAAAGGTGTGCTAACAGCTTTTGCATTCTCCATATGGAATCTCTGCAACACCTTTCCAACATAAGTAGCCTGAGATAGAGTCAATTTTTTGTTCTTCCTATCTCTACAAATTTTCATACAAAGGATTTGTTTTGCTGCCCCCAAATCCTTCATAGCAAATGATTGTGCTAGCTGCTGTTTTATCTCTCTTATGTGATCCATGTTAGACCCAGCTACAAGCATGTCATCAACATATAAACATAAAATAATGTAGTTGTCATTATCCAACCTCTTAAAATAAACACAATTTTTTAGAATTACACCGACTGTAGCCTTGCTTAACCATAAAACTATCAAATTTCAGATACCATTGCGGAGGTGCTTGTTTCAAGCCATACAAACTCTTCTTCAATCTGCACACCAGTTTCTCCTTACCTTTGACCTCAAATCCTTGGGGTTGTTCCATGTATATCTCCTCCAAAGCACCATCAAGAAAGGTAGTTTTCACATCTAGCTGTTCCAAATGCAAATCTTTAGCAACCACAATACTTAAAACAGTACGAATAGAAGTCATCTTAAAAATTGGAGAAAAAATCTCATCAAAATCACTGCCCTTTTTTTGTGCAAATCCTTTTACAACTAACCTGGCTTTAAATCTTTTCGTACCTCCATCTTCCTCCTTTAGCCTATAAACCCATTTGTTTGGTAAAACCTTTTTACTTACAAGTAACTTACATAATTCCCAAGTCTAATTTTTTAGCAAGGAGTCCATTTCTTCTTTCATTGCAAGCTCTCACTAAACCTGTGTTTCCACCTGAATAGCTTCATCATACCCTTCTGGTTCACCAGCATCTGTTAACAAAATAGAATACAAAGAGGGAGAAAATCTTTTAGGAGGTCTACTTAGCCTTGTTGACCGTCTAACATTCACTAGAGTTTGTGGTATTTCTGGTTGTTATTGCAGAGCATGAGGAACCATTGGAACATCACTATTTGGAGTATCATCTAGCACCACATAATCATTTTCTTTCTTTTCATGCTGTTGCAACTGATCTTTGCAAAACACCTTCTCATTGAATACATCCCTACTTCTCACAAATTTCTGATTTTTAAAATCCCAAAGCCTATAACTAAATTCATTAATGCCATATCTAATGAAGGTACATTTTTTTGATTTTGCATCCAGCTTGGTTCTATTTTCAGAATCTACATGTGCAAATGCTTCACATCCGAAGGTTTTGAGAAACGAATAACTCACCTTCTTACATGTCCATGCTTCCTCTGGAATACCACGGCCCAAAGGAACTGAAGGACCTCTATTAATTAAATATACAATAGTGTTGATAGCCTCTGCCCACATGTTTAAAGGCAGCCCAGCATGCAATCTCATGGTCCTTACACACTCCATTATTGTCCTATTAATGCACTTAGCCAATCCATTTTCCTGTGGAGTCCCTGGAACCATTTTCTGCCTACGAATTCTATTAAAAGAACAATAATCCTCAAATTCTTTGCTGCAATACTCACCACCATTATTAGATCTAAGACATTTTAATCTTTTACCTGTCTCATTCTCAACCAAGCTTCTCTATTTCTTAAATGTTTCAAATACATCAAATTTCTGCCTAAGGAAATAAATCCATACCTTCCTAGTTGCATCATCTATGAATGTAGCATAATACCGAGAGCCACTGAGAGAAGATACCTAAGCTGGTCCCCATACATCTGTATGCACAAGCTCTGACTTTTCATCTTTCTTTTGCTTCCCATCCTTGAGAAAACTGACTCTCTTTTGCTTTCCATACACACAACTTTCACAGAAATCCATATTAATACCTTTAAGACCTGGTAAAACTTTCTTAGAATGAAGTACCTTCATACCTTTTTCACTCATATGCCCAAGTCTATTATGCCACAGTGTTGTCTCAGAACCTGCAGCAACTATTTCAATCTCTTCCTGCGAACCTACAACAACTGTTCTTGAACCTGTTTGTTTTTTCTCTGCAACAGCTAAAGTAGAAGGAACAGTATGACCTGTACAAAGATATAAGGTGCCTACTTTCACACCTTTTGCTACTATTAAGGCACCTTTTGAAACCTTCCAATTTTTATTAGTAAATGTAACAATGCAACCTTCTTCAGTTAGCTACTCTGCTGAAATTAATTTCCTACTAAGCCTTGGAACGTGCCTTACCTCTTGTAGTAGCCAATGATTCTCATTCTGCAACTTAATCTTGATTCTTCCCTTTCCAACAATCTGGCAGGGTTCGTTATCTCCCAAATAAACCAACCCAAAATCCCCTTGGACATAATCAAGAAAAATAACTTCTATGGGGCGTAGCATGAAATGAGGCCCTTAAATCTAAAACCCATGAATCATCAGCATTATCTAGGGAAAGAATCAAAGCATCATCTTTAGATTTATTACTTACCACATTTGTCTCCTTATTGCCTTCTTGTTTGTCTCCTTTATTTTTCTGAGACCAGCAATCTTTCTTCAAATGACCTGGTTTCCTATAGTACCAGTAATCCTTTTGTCCTCTGGTTTGGGATCTCTTATCCTTTGATTTTCCTCGTGACTTCCCATGACCTCCAGAACCTTTTCCTCTCTCCTTTGATCTGCCCCTGCTTTCTTCATTCAAAACACTACCTGATGTGGACCCACCTGATTTTTCCTACAAATTTTCTCACTCAGAATAACACCAACAACATCATCAAATTTTAGGGTATTTGAACTAGAAACAGAGTTACTAACCGCCATTACCAAACTATTCCAGCTTTCAGGCAAAGAACATAATATCAAGAGAGCTCTGACTTCATCAAATTTTACATTTATAGAAGTCAATTGACTAGTAATCGTATTAAATTCATTTAAATGATCTGTCACAGATCCACCTTCAATCATTTTCAGATTAAACAAACGCTTCATAAGAAATACCTTATTTGAGGCTGAGGGTTTTTCATACAATTTAGCCAAAGCTTTCATCAGACCATTTGTTGTCTTCGCTTCCATTATATTGAATGCCACCGATGGTGCTAGGCACAGCCGAATGGTTCCTAGTGTATTTTTGTCAAGAAGATTCTAATCTGCATCAGTCATTGTTGCTGGTTTCTTGGCTACTCCTTCTGACAACATCCATAAATCCTTCTGATAGAGATAATCCTTCATCTGCATCTTCCATAACTGATAGTTTTGCCCATTGAATTTGTCTACCTTCAATTTACCCTCATCCGCCATTGCTCCCACTCAACCCTGAGACTCCCACTCAACCGTGAGACCTTCCTACAGATGATAATCAAATGCAACCAGCTCTGATACCACTTGTTAGGGTTAGCCGGAGAAGATATCAATTAAATGCAAATAAAGATTAAACAGAAGAATGGAAATACACATAAATAATAATAGCGAGAGATAACTTTTAACATGGTTCACCCAAACTCGGGCTACATCCACCAATAGAGAGTCCAATATTATTATCCAGTAAATCAAATTGATTACAACGAACAATCCCTGCAACTCAATACCGTTGCAAATGCTACCATACAATATCTCAACCAAAACCCTAACCCTTAGCCGCTTTTATCAAGCCTTATGTCAGTTATAAAAATAGGGTTTTTTTTATGTCAACTCAGAAAAAAAAATTCGGGGGCTGCGCCCCCAAACCCCTACTTCTTGGGGGTTGACACCCCTGAACCCCCACTCGGGGCCCAAACCGCCCCGAACCCTAGTGAGGATACATGGCTAGTGTACAGTACTTTCCTGATCAGTCGCCACCTACCAACAATTTTCATGTATAGGTGGATGCTAGATCCACCTATAAATACCTACCTCAATTTTTTAAAAATCAATTTCATTTTTCTGTGGTGATAAGGAATGCAATGTTCCAAAATGCTTTAGTTTCACTAGTGGAAATGTGCTAGGAGTGAAATTTTGTATTCTGCATCTCTTGAGGTCGAACCGACTATGCCAACACATTGAGGTGGGAAGGTGAATGCTAGGAGAGGTCTCATTTTGTACCCTATGTCCCAATCGTTCTCGACTATAGGATTATGGTAAAGTCACTTAAGAGCCCTAAGAGTAAAAAATTACCAAACTTTGACAGAGTGTGTTGGCCATATGTGTTGTCATTGATGTCAACATAGCAGCATACATTGATGCCAACATAGAATACACTGATGTCAACACTATCATAAGACTAAGAGACTGTCCATGGTTGGATATCATGCTCCTAAGAAAGAGAAAGCTCATATTTGGAGATCATATAAGTCACATTCCTAATCAAAGCAGAACTGTGTTTGGAGCTTGATCAATATGAAAAGAGAAAACTCATCTTTGGAGATCCTAAAAGTAACATTCTTAATCAAAGTAGAGTTGTGTTTAGAGCCTGATCAATATGAATTAGAAGAATCAAGTTGTGTTGCTAATGTTGAGGATGTGCTCCTATTTTTATGAGTGTTTTATGATCATTCATATTGATCCTAAACTTTATATGGTGATGCAAAGAAGACTTGGCCTCTGGAAGCAGGTTGAAGATAGTGTGGGTTCTGTGAAGATGTTTCTAGCATGATAATGGAATGCTTCACATTCCTCTAATTTTGAAAATATGGTTTTGTGGTTCAAGATTTAAGTTGAGTATGATGTAAATATGCTAAATCCTAAGTTTCAGAGTGTTTGTTCTTCCACAATGAAAGATATAAGTGACTGAGTTCTAGTTTAGGCTTTGACAATGTAATGTGATGTTGAAAGGTGAATGTAAAGCTCCGTATTCCTCTATGTTTGCAGATATGGCTATGTGGTTTTGGATCTATGTTCAGAGGATGGTAAATGTGTTGTTTCCAAAGTTCCAGACCATCATTCCCTCTGCAGTGAAAGTTATGATTGATAAAGTACCAGTATGTGCTTTGACATAATGGAGCAGTGTAAAGACCTACTGGAATGCTCCGCATTCCTCTGGAAGTAAATGATTGACCTTGCAATTTTGTGAACATGTTCTTGAATGTGCATTTCATGTTTCTTTCTTGTTTCAAGCCTCTTGGTGGTTTGTAGCTCATTTTTTTAATCGATAGCATGTTATAGTGTGTTTCAGATAACAGTGTGTTCTCAGAGTTAATGATTGAAGGTGTGTGGAACAATTATTTGATGTGTGGTGGAAAAGCAGTGTTTGGGTATGTTGTTTGAGTCATGTGGACTCATTTGGAAGAGTTTCACAAAGATCTTTTATTGTTTCCAGTATTGTACATGGTTTTCTAGTTGATATGACCGTTACTCTTCAAGTTTTCATGTGCTTACCTTAAAGATGTCCTATTTTCAAATGAGCGGAGTGTACAGAGGTAATTCCTTGATGTTTGAAGCTATGAAGGATGTTTTGGACCTGGTTAAGCAAGTGTTGGGGTCTGCAAGGCTTGAGCCTTTTGCTAGTGTAACGTGTTGTCCTAATTAGACCTATCTTCTACACGTTTCATATTGTGTATTGTATGGCCAACTTGTAAATGTAATTTTCATGTTTAATCTAGACGACAAGCTATGTAATCAATGTAATATCATGTATAAATAATTGATCAAATTGAATGCAGAGGATATGATTGCAAGTTGATGAAAAAGGTTCGCAAGCAGATAAAAGTAGAATAAATGTATTATTAATGTGTGACTGTGGGAGAAAGAGTAGATGTTGATGCTGTTCGGATTCATCTTGAAGACTTATTTGAGATAGTGATCAAGTATAGAGTGTGCCTGACTGATCAGATCTTTAGAAGAGATTATGTGAAGAGACAGAAGTGTAATCATCAAGTGTGAGCTTCAAAGGCAATTTTCAGACAGTTGAAAGATTGTCATACTGTAATCATTTCTGAGTTTGTTCTCAGGTTAGGGAGTAGTTTCTTCCTTGGGTTAAAGCCCCTAAAACAAAGTCATCAGGGAGTAGAAGCTTCCTTGGGAGTGACCCTAAATCAAAGTTACTTAGGGAGTAGCAGCTTCCTTGGGTTAAAGCCCCTAAAACAAAGTTATTATTTGAGCTTCATATATTGTGAGTTAATCCTCACCGTGGCTTTTCCCTTCTAGGGTTTTCCACATATATCTGATGTTATGTGTTGTTGTACATTGTGTTAATCTTTCATGTTCATGTTAATGTTGTGATGCTTAAGTTTTGATCTGCTCCGGATAAGTTGAAGTTGTTAAATTTGAAGAATCGTTTAGATACTGATTCACCCCCCCTCTCAGTATCTTGGTGTGTCTAACATAGTGGTTCTTAGAGTCCATGGTACCTAGGAATGTTTCATTTATACCTACAGCTGCATACGGGGTCTATCCACAATAACCTCTCTCAGTTTTTGTCAACTCCAAACTGTTTGACCATGTTGACATTAAATGTATTCTTGCAAATTGCATCAATGGCATTCAACAAAACCTTGCTAGAAACCATATTTTTTGTTATGCACCTCATGGGGCTAAACTGACTATGCCAACACATCGGGGTGGGTGGGTGAATTCTAGGGGAGTTCTTGTTTCATACCCTAGGTGTCCCAATCGTTCTGAACTATAGGCTTTCAACAAAGTCACTTAAGAGCCCTAAGAGTAAAAAAATGTCAAACTTTGACGGAGCAGTTCTTGGAGTCCATGGCACCTAAAAATGTTCCATTCAGACCTACAAATACATATGGGGTCCGTCCAAAATAACCTATCTTGGTTTTGCTAAACGCCAATCCATTTGACTGTGCCAAAATTAAATGCATTCTTGCAAAATGCATCAGTGGCATTCAAGATAACCTTGCCAAAAGCCATATTTTTTGTTCTGTGCCTCATGGGGATGAACTGACTATGCCAACACGTTAGGGTGGGTGGGTGAATGCTAGGGGATATCTCGTTCTGTATCCTATATGTCCCAATCGTTCTAGACTACAGGCTTCCGATAAAGTCACTTGAGAGTCTTAAGAGCAAAAAATTGTCAAACTTTGACGGAACAATTCTCAGAATCCATGGCATTTGGGAATGTTTCATTTGAACCTACAGCTACATGTGGGGTCCATCCATAATAACCTCTCTTATTTTTTGTCAACTTCAAACCGTTTGACCTTGCCGAAATTAAATGCATTCTTGCAAAATGCATTAGTGGTATACAACATAACCTTGCTAGAAGCCATATTTTTCATTCTGTGTCTCATGTGGTCGAACTGACTATGGAAACATGTAGGGGTGGGTGGGTGAATGCTATGGGAGGTCTCATTTCATACTCCAAGTGTCCTAATTGTTTTGGACTATAGACTTTGGGTAAAGTACACCATATTTTTCGTTCTGCACCTCGTGGGGCCAAACCGACTACACCAACACGTCGAGGTGGGCAAGTGAATGTTAGGGGAGGTCTCGTTTCATACCTTAAGTGTCCCAATCGTTCTAGATTAGAGGCTTCCAAAAAAGTAAAAATCTAGTCCAAGGAACATTCCTTTCAAAAATACCAATCATTACCATGCTATTCTTGGGAAAGGAATTAAGGGGAAGTAGTTCAACAATCAGATAAACTCACATAGTTGGCCATTATGACCATCCACCCATTGAAATGACTTTGTCTTGGCCATTGAAAAATAGCCTTACAAGTTTGTTCTATCAGGGATGCAACTACACCTATGGGAATGTCTATGCACCAAGAATATGGTTCAAACACAAACAATTAACAAAGGATCAAAGGTTAACAAAAGTAGAACATAACATAAAAAGCTACAACATTAAGCACAAGCACATAAATAAAGATAAAGTTGGCACTTAGATCAAGAAAAAAGATTAAAGTTAGGGCAAAAATGAGTCTTAAAACATACTAGAGATAATAGATGGATGAATGCTAAAATAGGTACTATTTATAGAATTAAAATTGTAGGGTATGTAATTTCTGACTCTACAAAAGCTACTATAAATGGTAATTTGAGTAATTGACCTGTTTGTTTTTTCATATAAGTTTTGTTCATATAATTGAGTAGGGTAAATTGATACATTGAAAACAACAAATGTTTGGATCTTTGATTTTTCTTTGTGTGACATGAGGAACTTCTAGATGATTTTTAAAACTTGCATTTTGTCTAGATTGGTAATTAAATATTAAAAATTCTTTTTTTATATTGAAAGAATGCGATTACAATAGAAGGATAGTCTTAGACTATCTAGATTACAATCAATATTACAAACAACTGTCAGAGCCACACACAAACATAAATAGAGAACAAATGACCCAAATCAGATTGTATGGAAATGTAAGCTCGTCCCCAATAGTAGCATGCCATATAGCAGCAACATGCCTTTAACCAAGCCAAGAGAATACACTCATTAACAACACAATAACATTTGTGCACTTGGAACTAAAACAAGATACTGCAAGAGCCAGTCACAGGCTGTGGTTTTTTGAGCTAAGGTAGTTTGTTGTGAGACTATAACCTGCAACCAAATTTGCCAACCAAATTTGGTAAGGCCAGTGTGAGATTGTAACCTACAACCTCAGTTATGCTCTGCTCCCTCCACAAGTTCTTCCAAGATGCTCAGAAATGAAAGAGATGAGCTTATAATTAAATATTGTGTCTAATACTGTTAGAGCACCCAGGCCTCCACTACACACTGAATAACCTTCACGACTGAGAGAAGTTACACACACGAAACTATTTCATCAAGAATGCGTAAAATTGCATTAAGAGATTAAGATAGTTTTGTGCGTGTAACTTCTCTCAGTCGTGAAGGTTATTCGGTGTGCAGTGAAGGCCTGGGTGCTCCAACATGGTATCAGAGCCTTCCCATCTTGCCACCCCTTTCATTTGAGATTTTTCATCAAGTTTTCTTTAGATCACTTTCTCTTCATAGAGATCATGTAGGGTGTCTTTAACACCATGATCTCTCCTCGGTGAGCATCGCATTCTACAGATCATAGAGGGTTTTGTCTCTGGAGACGTTGCAGATTCATTTCTGATCTGGTGCCATTTTTAGGCTTCCTTGGCTGATTGGAAACTTACATAGGCTTTGTTCCATTTCGACGAGTTTGGAGTGTTGTATCTGTGCATGATTCCTAATGTAAAAGGTCCAGATTCATTCATGAATTGACCCAGTTTTGAGGACCGCTGGGTTTCATTTCACAGAGTTCGTGGGATCAATTTCTTGAGACATTATTTGTGGCAGATCTTTCATCGGGTGAGCTTCTTTTATCTCTGTGGATCGATCTCATCAGAATACACTAGGTGAAGAGACTATTCCCATGGCTGAGCCTCTGTAGACCCATCTTATAGGTGATCTATGAATTCACAGAGATCATACCTACAGTGAACTTTCTTTCCCAGTGAGGGTGGCATCTTCTTAAGCTATTGGTGTCAACTCTACCAAAGTGTGAACTTTCTCCAACATTTTTCACTTGATCTCCTTCTTTTCTAGTGTGGGACTAGTGTGATTGGTCATTCCAATCCTTCTACGGGGACGCCCTTCACACTTATAATGTTTGGCATAACATTATTTAGTTAGGGTTTTATTCTGTAGCAAGGTGGGCCAGAGGGTTTGGTCTTTGGGCATAGGGATAGGGACTTTAGTCCCACATTTGTCCTGCGAGTTGTCTTTATCTAGTTTGATAGCCCGACGGTCCTATACCTAGCATAAGCAAAGCCCTATATGGCCCGTGGATGGCATTAGACCTCGTGTGCTAGAGTGCTTTGTGTCTTGTGGATCTACGATATCCATGCATGGTATAATCAAGACCTAAGCTCTTAAGGTTGGTGATTGGTGCGAATAAGGAGATTTGTCGAGCGGTCAAAGACCATATTTTGGTGGTTTCACTTGCTCATGGTCTTTTTTCCTTTCCAAACAATGGTTTTCCTAATTTTGCAGGTAAATCTACCTTATTTTGCAGGTTTCATGTCTTTGAAAACTCAAAGAATTATCTTGTCATTATGGGTTTTTCATTTCACCCTTCTCTAATCATCTTGAAAAAAAGGAACTATAAACAATGGAGAGATGGTATATTGAAGCACTTAAGATGGCTTCATCTTTTGCCATATCTATATGGTCTTATTCCTCAAATTGGTACTTCTTGGAGCAAAAGGTTTGTTTGGTGTTCCAAAAGAGATCATGTTTTCAGAGTGATTGCTCTTCATGTTGATGATAACACATTGCGTTTCATTGCTAACATTAAGTGTCCCCATGCTCTATGGACCAAACTTTGGGAGTTATATGGAGATCCTGATACTCCACCATTCCCAGATGATCCTGCTTTAGATTGTTTGTACCTCTTGATGATTTAGATAATATACCATATGACTTTGATACACTACAGGAGTTTGCTTCTTTGGAACACCTAGCACATCTTGATGATGAGGATGGTGAGGATGATGAGGTTTCCACTCCTTCTCCTATAGAGATACCTATTGAGCTTTCACATTCATTGATTTCTACTTTCTATGATCCTAATCAGCAGGATGCATATTGTTTTCCAGATCCACGTCATTGGGATTAATATCTTGCAAACATATCATTCTTGTTTGTGGAGTCTCACATTGATGATTTGGAAGACACCATTGATGATATTCATCTCCTCTTTGAAGGAGTTGATTTCACTACTTCAGATGTGATGAGGGAACCTTCATACCCTCTTGTTCTTTCTTCTTCTCTTCTTTTGTCACAGTTTGGTAGTGAGTTGGAGTATCTTGAGCAGCATTCAGAGGAATCATTGTCTTTGGAGGTTGATGTTTTTAAGTCTTCATTAGATCTTGATTTGATTGTGGCATCATTCGGCATCGACATGGAGCCATTTGAGTGGCCTACAGAGACTTCATACTTCTTGAGAGTTCCTTCCTCATCTCTTGGTTTGGATTTTCTTCATTCACTAGTGGATTGGTTTCTTCCCAAGGGGAGAAATATTGTTTGCAAGCATTGGATAGTGTTTTGTCTTCATACATGCACCATTGGCACATGAGCTTCTTCATTATGGGGGGGCTATCATGTCTCTATCTATTCCTTCATTGGAAGGATGATTGTATTGTATTCTTGTGATGGATGTAGTTCTTGAGAGGTGCTATGGAGACCTTCATACATCACATGATCTATCACTTGGATTACATTACATTTTCTTTTTCTCTCTTTTGGAGGGGTTTTTTCCCACAAGGTTTTTCTCCTTTTCTCCATTTGTGAGAGATTTCTTTTTTGCATTGTAAATGGGTACCTAACATGGTTGTGTAGTCGGGATCCATATTGCATCTTGATTTTGCATAATAATTCTCCCTAAGTTTGCACTTAAGGGGGGGTGTTAGTGTGTTAAGTTTTAACATAGGGATAATTAGTTTTTCTCTTAGGGTGGTTTTTTCTCGTATCGGGTAGTTTTCTCACCCGTCACATATTTCTTGCCTTTATAAGGCACTATTGTACATTATGTAAATCATTTCAATCTCTTAATGCAATTTTCCACATTCTTGATGAAATAGTTTCATGCGTGTAACTTCTCTCAGTCGTGAAGGTTATTCAGTGTATAGTGGAGGCCTGGGTGCTCCAACAAATACAAATATCAAGTCCTTCACTGAGGCCTCGAAGATGAAAGAGATAAACATGTAATTGAATACATCATAAATGCAAGTGTGTCTAATACAACAGGCAAATAAAAGTAGACTGATTGACCTGCACTCCACATAACATTGCTATTAAAGGCAAGACAACCACAGAGTGAATGAAACAGAAACCCACAATCATAGGCCTGTAAGAACCGAAGACTCCAAATTAGGAGAATAAAAATCCCTATAGGAGCATAAGCATGAGCTTCCACAACCACAAAATAGAACCAAAGTCTAGCTTGGCCAAATCTGCCTCAAACTGTAGACTGGGAAGGAGAGGTAAAAAATTGATCAGGCCATCTCAAAAACCCTTCCAAATGTTTTGTGTTCAATGCTCTAGCATTTGCAAGCTGTAGAATTTGAGATTTAATTTGCTCAAGATGATAAACAAACATAATATTCTTCTTTGATAAGCCCTGCATAAGTGAAAACAAGGAAGTAGTTCGCAAAATGATATCAGAGTAAAGCTATGGAATCATTGTTTCTGAATGGAAGTTAACATTAGAGAACACTGCTAAACACTTGGTTTTCCATAAATGAAATAAAATACCTTGTCTGATAGAATCAACTATCAAATTATTATGTAAACCAAAACCTAATAAAGCTTCCTTCCATTTTAATTGATGGCCAAAGATAGTAGGCAAATTTTTAAAAACAACAGACCATTGCTTTTTAACAAACATGCAATCCCAAAAAATATGCTTCAAGATTTCTTTACAAGCACAGAAAGGACATTTAACAGGCTACACTAAGATGCATTTCAACCTATCTTCCACATGTAGCTTATAGTGTAAGATCTTCCACGCCATAATTTTTGCATCCTCATCAACTTTGGTTTTCCAGATTTGAGCACTTAACTTGATCCAAGATTTGTTCTTAAGTTTGCACTTCCACTTTTGGTTCAGCCATGGGTTAAGATCCAGACGAGGAAGTAGAGACAAATAAATTTTCTTTAAGGGGAATTGACTGAAATGCCCATAAGCAAGCCAACACTAGTCCTTGAAAAAACTACACTGAACAGGGGTGCACATCTTCATTATTAATTCTTTTGAAACTAAAGATTGCACAAAGATATGAAACTCATCAAGCTTCTTATTAAGCATAAAGTGTTCCATAGTAAGAACCCATGAAGACCAACTCATTGAATTAAAATCCCAAAGGTCATTAAATTGACGAACTCCCTTTTTGAATAAAAAATAGGCCTCCTTGGGAAATATTACAACCAAAGGCTGGCCATGGTACTGAACATGTCCATTCCACCAAATAGATGAGATGGCAAACTGAAACCATGTTGTAATGATGCTTCCTTCCACTTAAGGAAATGACAAACCTTCTGCCACACCTTCCAAATAGATTGTAAAGTTGGGGATGCCTTAATACAAAAGAAAGGCACAAGAAGAAGTTTATCTAACCAGCCAACTTCCTACCATTTACTTTTAATAGAAGCAAATTTCAATATGTCCCTTACCAAGATTTTCTATGGCTCTTCACCTTCAACTACTCTAACAATCCATTTAGCTGCTAAACATATCCCTTGGGTTTTGGGATCAATCACACCCAATCCTCCTTTCCCTCTCAGCTGTATACAATGAGACCATGAGGTATATTTGAAGCCAGAACTGCCATCCCACTTGGACCAAATAAATTGATGAGAGAGTTTATTTAAATCCTCATACCCTTTGCTTGAAGGCATCCAACATGAAGAAAAGTAAACATGAGATGAAAGGAATATTTTATTAACAACTTGAATTTTACCAGCGAATGAAAGAAATTTATTGCCCCAATTAAAGAGTTTATTTTTAAGTTTATTAAGAAACCATTTCCACATCTCATGAAGAGAGACACCCAAATTGAAGGGGATGCCTAGGTATCTTGTTATCTCGTCATGTTTAATTTGCTTCCATTCACTAGGAATCCATTGGGGGACATGGCCGGTTTGAATCATTAAAAACTTTATTTTTTCATGAGCTAGTTGATAACCAGATATCGAACAGTAAAGATCCAATATGTCAAGAGTATTATTAATTTCTGCTTCTGAATTTTGCAAAAAAAGCATATTGTCATCAATAAAGTGGGAGTTAATCATATTGGCCTTTTGTGGAATAGAAATGCCTAATATGAGATTTAATTGATTGGCCTTTTGTAATAAATAACCCAAAGCATTAGCTGTAAGAACATATAAAAAAGGAGCAAGTGGACAACCTTGTCTGATAGAGCATTGTAGAAAAAAAGGATCTGACATATGATCATTAACAATTAATTGAGCATTAGCATCCTTAAACATCATTCGAACATGCTCACATATTTTAGGACCAAAACCAAGCCATTGTAACATTTTGAGGATAAAGCTCCAACACATTCTATCATAGGCTTTGTCAAAATCAAGCTTAACCACCAAAGCATTTTGACTAGTCTATTGAGCCCATTCACTCACCTCCCAGGCAAGAATTAAATTATCAAAAATTAATCTGCCCCCCAAAAAACTAGTTTGTTTAGGCCTTACTATGCCTTGAACTACTGGTTTAATACGCCTAGCCAAAGCCTTAGCTATAATTTTATAAGAGGTATTTAATAATGTAATCGATCACCAGTCGGAAATGGAGTCTTCATTTCTTCCTTTAGGTAAACATTTGATAACTCCTCTATTAATAATAGGACCCAAAGAACCTTTGCTAAAAGCCTCCAAATAAAGACAATAGACTTCCTCTTTAATATGGGGCCACATAGCTTGATAAAATTCCACTGGGAGCCCATATGAACCTAGGCTTTTGTTCAAGGCCATAGAGAACAAAGCATGCTCAAGATCATCAAGAGATGGCATCCAGTCCAAAAACTGACTATAACCAGGATTGATTCGATTAGGAATGTAATCTTTGACAGTATCTTCCAAGATGTGTTGCAAATCATCCCAATGATGATCCTCACTGAAAAGATTTGCATAAAACTTTTGGAATATCAAATTGATCTCATTTGAATCTGTATGTAAAGATCCTTGATCATCCTTAATATAATTAATCTTCTCCTTTTTATGTTTATAATTCAAGTAGTTAAAGAAGAATTTAGAGCCTTTGTTACCTTCTTTAATCCAATGAAAGCGGGCTCTGATTTTAGCCCCCATACCTCTATAGTTGTCAGGATTACACAACTACATCTCAATCTTAGCAATAGTAGCTTGAATATTAATGTTACTAGGGTCTGCATTTATCTATTTTCTTGCATGTTCCAATTTCCCTTTTAGCATTTTTTCTTTGCGCCTACACTTCTAGGCCATTCTCTTACCAAAAGCACGTAAAAACAGAGTACATTGAGAAATAGTAGAACACAACCATTCTATCCATGATTCCCCTTCTTGAGGCTTGGGGATAGAATCCCAAATACCTTTTAGAGCAGCCATACAATCAAGATTTTTAAGATGAGAAATATTCAATTTATATGGAAGAGCATGCTTAGTGTTAGGCATTTGAGAAGCAAAAAAGGTACAAAAGATCGAAAAGTGATTTGAAAGAGTTGTGGAATAATCAACTTGAACCAAATTGCCCAATACAGCCTGGACCAACTGCAGGTTAGGGGATAGGTAAAATCTGTCAAGTCTACTTAGTTTCCTCTCACCCCCTAATCTATAATTGGACCAAGTGTACCAACAATTAGCATGACTGGAAAATTTGTCAAAGATAGGATCTATAATACCTAAGGAGTTGCGACAAAATAACCATTTATCAAATTTCTCATTGCTGAGTTTATACTGATTAAACTAGCTATGATCATTATGGTGTTCTACCATATTGAAATCACCGCCTAGAACCCAGTCAACATTGGGTAAATGATTGGACATCCATTCCCAAAGGAGATTACGTTCTTTAGTATTATTAGGTGCATACACAGAGCATAAACCAATAGGCAAACCATTGATAAAAGCAAGGGCCCAAACATAATTGTGTGAGGGGTCCTTCCCTTTATAAATAATATGCTTTGCTATCCATGGAGCAACTCCCAAAACAACACCTCTGCCATCACTATGGGATGTATGTAGAAAAATAGCATCTCTCCATACATGGAATAGTGATGCCTCAAGCCAACTGCCACTAACTTTGACTTCAATCATGTTATCAAATTATTTCAAACTAGTAGAAATCATATTTTCAAGGGAATTAATACAACAAAAACTTAATGTACATTAACTTCAATCATGTTATCAAATTATTTCAAACTAGTAGAAATCATATTTTCAAGGGAATTAATACAACAAAAACTTATTAGTTGCCATCTAAATTAGGATAAGTTAGTTTCTCTAATTAAGTATCAAGAATCAATCAACACCTAAACATTACTAAAATCTAATAGTTTAAGCTTCTAACCCTAGGCAAAAAGGAGAAACATAAGCATTAAATGTTAAGAAAGATTTTCAAAATTATGATAATTTATAAATTATTTAAAAAAACCACCTGCACATGAATGTAGTCCTTTTTTGGGTTGTGTGGGCTCCTCAATTTCAATGATTTTGATGTGCTAACTATTATTGCTCACATGACTTCACACAATCATGCCTAGATAAACTTCTAACCCTAGTCGAAAAGGAGAATCAATAAGCATTAAATGTTTAGAGAGATTTTCAAAATTATGATAATTTATAATTTATTTACAAAAACCACCTACACATGGATGGAGTCCTTTTTTGGGCTATGTGGGCTTCTCAATTTCAATGATTTTGATGTGCTAACTATTTTGCTCACATGACTTCACGTAGTCATGCCTAGATAAACTTCTAACCTAGGCAAAAAGGAGAACCATAAGCATTAAATGTTTAGAGAGGTTTTCTAACTTATGATAATTTATAACTTATTTACAAAAACTACCTCACATGGATGGAGTCCTTTTTTGGGCTATGTGGGCTCCTCAATTTTAGTGATTTTGATGTGCTAACTATTATTGCTCACATGACTTCACATAGTCATACCTAGATATTATAAGGTCAATGCCCTCACCACCCCCAACCCAAAACAAAAAACAAAAAAAAAGATGGACAATGTATTCATTAAACAATTCATATAATTTTATCCTATAATTTAACATAAAATTGTGTGAAAATTGTAATAAAATTCAAATTGTTTAACCAATAACAATTTAAATAATAATAACAAATTTAAAATCCCCAAGCACGAACACTTTGGTGGCTGTGACTACAACCAAACGACTTAATTAATAATAAATAAAATTTATTAAAATGTACAATGAATAATAACTAATAATAATTATGTATTACTGTTCTAGGGAGTGACTAGTAATGATATGAAGAAGATACGGATTTTCCCTATCACCGTGCCAAGAAAAAGACAAGGAGTTTACTTCCTCTTTTCTCCTTGAAGTGTACTGCTACGTAATAATTAACTTTTGGCCATGGAAATCCAACCATTTTTCGGCTGTTGAACAACCCTCACTTAATAGGAAGTATAGTTGGGTTTCCACGTATATGTTTTACATTATGGTATATGTGAACACTTAATAAGAAGTATAGTTGGGTTTCCAAGTATATGTTTTACATTATAGTATATGTGTACATTAAGGATAAAACATATATAATGTTCAAATTATACCCAAATATAATCTCTTTCTTTTGACAGATTGTAATCAATATCTCTGTATTGACGTAAAACACTTCAAAACTGCCGGACTGTCAAGACCAGTGTCACTTTTCGGTGAAAGCACTGAGTCATTAATGAATCGAAATGACATAAGTTAGTGTAGGTGAGCAGGTTACCAATTAATTTCGGGCTATGAAATAGAGTTTGATCATTGGTTTGCTGGGTTGAGTTGGATACGAAGTAGATGAGTCAGTGGGACTCTGCTGCAAGCAAACATTTATAAATTTTGATTAATAACGTGTGACTGCTGCTGTGTTGATGAAGATGGCTATCATTTTATTGCTTTTTAAAGACCAGTCGATTCCTTTCTTGAGAGAAGTTGAAGCATTGGTGTAGAGAATGGGGCTGAAGGCAGCTTCCTTATCTTTCTGCAAGTCCATTGGTCGTTATTTTGACAGGCAAACAGTTAAATATGAGCAACTTTCAGAGGAGAGGGTCTTTAGGAGCAGGAGAGCCAGACAGCCAAAGAGCAGAAGGAAGAAATACAAGGTTGGGAAGATTAGGGTTGCACCCAAGTTGAGATTTAAAAGGGTGCCCTCTAGAAAACCCCATTTGGCTAAGCTTAGAGATGGGTATGTGAACATGATGGTGTGGATGAGTTCTTGCAGATTTTTCTCTACCAGAATGTTGTGCAATAGTTTTGGTGTGTTTTATAGCTCAATTGTTCATCCTTTTGGAAACAACTTTGATAATCATCATCACACTAGGAAGGTTGAAGGCTTCAAATCTAGTTTAGTTCGAGCCCACTCTGTTCGTATTCATTAATGGATATAACATTGTATATATGCTATTACTTGTGGTAACTTATATTGGCTTCTTTGGATTTGATAGAATTTGATGGATGATCATGTTGACTTTCATTCTCATCTTCCGTGTTTTTATTTTTTGGCTGCTTTATACTTACAGAAATTTAGTTTGCTTGTAATTTGCAGTGTCACAAATTTATTCTCATCTCCTGTGCTTTCTTTTGGCTGCTTTATACTTACAGACATTTAGTTTGCTTGTAATTTGCTGTGTTACAATCAAAAATTGTTTCATAGTCTTTAAGACCTGAAAAAATGCAGATGTATTTAAGTACAATTTAAAATGCAGATGAAGGACAATTTACTATGTATGACGAGTATAATGTTGCCTCCATTCAATGTGAGTATTCATTGAATAACTAATTTGTACTGACGTCTGAGACCAGCTGTAACCACATATAAAATTTATAATGACAATCCAGCTCATTTGGATGAAATGTTTTTATTCATGTAGATTTTATTTCTGGCAGCACAGAACGTATTTAAGTTACCTCTCAAACTTTAAGTACCATCTTTATTTATCTGACCACCGTACACCTGCCACAAATATTCAGCCATACTGAATGGAAATTATCTTCCAAGATTTCTAAACAATATTGTTCCATTAATCATCAAAATCCCTTGAGACAAAACTGCTAATTCATCGAACCAATTGCACTGTTTTTTGGCCATTACTCTAGTAGAAGTTGATATTTGTTAAACTATATGATTGATACTTTTTAAGCTGTTCATTACCGGAGATACTATAGTTTTCTCTCAGTTTCTTCTTGGGAGGGTGGGCAAAGTGTTGATAATTATGTCCAGGGGCAATCTACAATGCAAATTATGATGTGAAGGTTGTAACTGTGTGGTGTATAAGCGTTTATGAGTATGGAGGGACGGAAAAAGTTTTCAATTTATAAGCTTTCTTTCATAGTGGCACACGGATATATGTAATGGTGAAATTTTATGTGATATTTTTTATTTAATTTTATATGTATTGTGAGAGAATAGTTTGATATATTTACATATTAATAAATGGCACCTATCCCTATGTCATTATTTATTCATTTACATACATTTCCACACATTTGATCTTATTTTATTTGAATATACACATAGTCCCATACATATTAATTTTATTGCACCTATGCACACACCTGTCCCTATGTATTTTATTATCCACTTGATTTGATCATTTCTATGCTCTAGGTCATTTCTACAAATATCCTGTAGCCAAGGATTTGATTCTTGACTTTTGAAAATTTAAATTTAAATTTAGGTTGCTTGTTACTTATTCCTTTCCTTCCCTAGGTTGACTAAATAGATTTTTGTGCAATATATTACTATGTCCTTGTATTTAAAGGAACTCAATTGCATTCATTATTATCATTAGATGACACTAAATATCATTTGTATTTACAAAAGGAGCATTTTAGAAAATTTTTAATTGGAGTACCTTAAAAGAACCTAGTTTTGCAATACATCACTCAAACAATTGCTCATTGATGTATGTTGTATTAACTTTTTCACCTAAATTTTTGAGGGGTTAACCTAGGAGAACGTGCCCCCTAGCCACATACGAACAACTTTTTGTGTATATTTTTAAATATCTACAGAAAATTTAGAGATGGAGGTGAATTAGGCAAGCCAAAGAGTAGAAGTACACTTTTAGCAAGGTTAGATCTATATGGTAGAGGATGAATCTATGGATGTAGAAAAGAACTAGACTAGTAGATTCAATTGGGGATATGGCAGAAAGTTTACACAAAATATGAGGAGTTACATAGATACATGTGCCATTTCTAGATAAAAAATGTACAAGCCCCAGAGTCTACATCAATGCTCTACATCTTATTCATGAGCTACATATCCTTATTTTCTTTACATTTACTTTCCTAGAAAAGCATTTAATTCAAAATTGGATTAGCCCACGATTGTCATTTATTAATCTAGGTTAATTTATACTAATGTGTATGCATCTTATTCAATTACCCTTATTCAATTATCCTAGATTAAGCTTAGGGAAAATTTATTTTCCTTTACATTTTCGATGAACCCCTCCAATCTTACATGTAACCTAGTTTCCCCTAGTATTTTCTCATCACATTAGGGTTTTCCCTATTTTAAATTTGATATTATTTTTCCATCTGTGTATCATTCGTGCATCCTCATTTTAGGGTTTGGTATGCACTTATTCACATATCCCATCTTTCCCTTACCCTACTTACCCTTGCATTTGCTTTAAGGTTTGCATTTTACAAATTTGACTTAGGATTGATATTTTGATCTACAACATTTTGTACCTCATTTTTGTATCATCTTATCACTCTTGTTAGGGTTTTACATCCTTATATTGCATCTCTTGTGAACCCTACACTTCCTATCCTTGGATAGGCCATTGCTTCTACATCATGGATTCTCATGGTCCTCTATCCTTGGCATCTATTTGTACTCCACTTACTGATTTTGAAATATTTATACATTTTGTGATGTGATCTATTTGTCCTCGATTCACTTATGATATCCTAGATCACACAAATGAGATCACTTGGTCCATGGAAGTATTATATCACCACATATGTTCATTTTTTTAATTTAGGGATCTTATAATCACTTTTCCTTCTATATTGAACACCCTTACTTTGCTTTTGCTTGATTACCATTTGTTACATCTCTTATATGGAGAGTGATAGTAGTACACACTTGATTCTAGTTGAATTTTACCTTTGATCACTTTTGGACTTCATATGATTCACTTCATGCTACCTATATTGAAAAGAACACACACCATGTGTTACTATAGGTTTTTATTTCCTTTTCTTAAGGTTTTTCTTATACTTTTATTAAGCTTGTTTAGTTTGATAAAGTGAGTTTAATTAGGTGAGTGGATAGTTTAAGGTCCCGTCATCCTACAAAGGAGTTACATTTTATATTTTTTAACTTGTATAATAGTCACTTTCTATTGGCTAGTTTTACCACCTCCACCCTCTTTCTAGTTTATATAAATTCAATATCTAGCTTGTGTTTGGTAATTTTTTCTAGTAGCTTCCCTTTGTGAGCTCATAATGCAATTTTGTCATCTTGACATTTGCATCTCTTAGAATCTCTGGTCTATTTTTTGTTTATTCATTTATATTTTTCATAGGTTAAAATCTCTCTTAAAAGATTATCGTGTTATACATTTGTTTGAGATTTTAACATGGTATTATAGCTAGGTTTTGAGAGTTTTAAGTACTAGTATTTCTAATTGGGAGATTTGAGTTTGATTTTTATGAGAACTTGTAAAATCTCATATGCTCTTCTCCTGTGTTTCTCAACGCTTTGAAAAATCAGAAAGGATTTATCAAGATCCAATAACTTCATATATTTTGTATGTGTTCTATAAGATTTGGATGATTGCAACTCTTTTGGTTATATTGACAGCATTTTCAGCCATTCCAACACATTTAAGAGACCCAAGAAAGTCAGGATTAGCTTTCCTTTCACTAGTTTTGGAGATCGTATGACACAGTTGCAAATGGAGGTTTGAACCTCAAAATTGGGTGAAGAACTATTTTTCATAGCATTTTCAAGTGAAAAGGACCTCACCATTGAGTCTAGAATGCTCAAAAATCCCTATTTTCATATAAACTTTGTCGACTTTAGACCTAAGAAAATCCAAGGCAATTTTTTTGCTTGGAAGAGTTGTATGGCCCATGTGTAGATGTATATAGACAGTTTAATTTTTTTTTTCCAAAAAAAAAAAAAAAAAAAAACTTGGGGCCAAGCGACCCCTAGTCTATAGTGCCAAGCACTAAGCACTTTAAGTGATGCACACTGTTCATAGGGCTTTGGCCCCTGTGCATTATAAAAGGGGCTTAAAGCCCTTAGCCCTCGCGAGTTGTTTTAATCTCTTGCAGTCTGTGAACCGCAAAAAGACTGCGAGTAACTTCAAATTCAAACCGTTGCCTACCAATTGCCTCCAATAGCCCTTCCTATTGCCCATCCTCTTCTCCATCGATGATGCCACCCAGTAGCCATCAGAGTGTCACCTCCTAGTAAGGTGGGGGGCTATTTTTGATGGGGGGGGATTTTTCATTTTGGCATAAATTTTTTCCACAGTCAAATTTTTGCAAACAAATAGGTGATGAAAAGCTAGTAAAGTGTACTTTTCAATGATAGTGGTTTTGATCAAAAAATTTGTATTTTTATCCATATATTATAGGTTGAAGCTGGTAGCTATTTTTATTTGATATGCCATATCTTGGGCCTCGGATCTCCATTTTTTGGAAATTAATAGGTGTTATCTCCATTTTTTGCAAACGAATAGGTGTTATAAAGATGTTGGAGAGCACTACATAGCTATATAGAACTTATTTTCTCTAGATTTTGTAATAGGTCCACTTTGGATCAAAAGTCAATTTTTTTGGCCTTCTTGAGCTTAGTGACTATTGTAATCTAACAAAAACATTGTAATTGCATTGAATCATAAAGTACCAAGCTTGTAATCTCTAGGGGGTAATTTCTAAGACTAGCAAAAAATGGGGGTGTATTATGTGTCTTCTTTTTGCATTTTCTTTTATGTACAACAATAAACTATAATTATTATTTTTGCATTGAAATAGATTAATTAATAGTTCCAACACTCACACCCTACAATTATTTTGATTGGAAGTCCAAAATTACTATTTATCTCAAGAAGGGTTGCATTGGGTAATAATGGGGCTCGAAACTGAACCAACATTAATTGCAAATAAACCAAAATAGTTTTACAAATGTTATAAAGCATATAACACTCTTTGTATGTCCGTGTTTCCTAACCTAATTTTTCACATTGAATTTGCTACTACTTTAAATGAAGTCTAAACAATATTGGAGGGTCTCTTTGGTAAACAATATGAATTAAGGAGTAATCAACTAGAGAATGAACTCATAAGGTTAAATCCATCTAATTTTGATACAATTCAAGACTTCCTCACAAAGCTAAAAGCTATTAGATTGCATTTAAATTAGTGTGGGATTGAAAAAAAGACACACAATTGAACTTAAGTATTCTCTCTAAACTTGTTCCAAACTATTTAGTTTTTATTTCTACATTTCATGCTACTAAATTTGCCCTAGGTACTACCTACAAAATGCCCTCTTTTGATGATTTTTCTATAGAACTCACTAAGGATCAAGACAAATTAGTTCACATGGGTACAATTAAACCCTCTAAATCTCATGCCTTGGCTACAAATCAAGGTACTAAAAATTAGAAAGGGTCTAGCGAGAAAAATAAGAAATAAATGAACTAAGGAGAGAAGAAACAAGATCAGAAAATGGCTACCTCTAATGCAACTAATGAGTCTTCTTCCAAAGGCAACAAGCCTAAGAAGGAGAATGCAAAATGTGCCTAGTGTAAGAACCTATTCATGATGAACACAAGTGTTTAAAGAAGTATATCAATCAGCTTTCACATCTTCTTGAAAAGAATAACATCAAAGTCCTTGACTCAATTTAACATGGTTCATTTCAAGGATCTTCCAAGGACACAAATAATAGTAAGAGGAAAGAAAAGGGAAAGGCCCTAGTTGTTGTTGCTTCACAACTTGATACTTGGATCATTAGCTTAGGTGCTTTCCATCACATGACATCATCACAAGATGGTTTTCCCTCCTTAGAGCCATGTACTATACCATCTATACTAATAGGTAATGACACTTCTGTTGAAGTGCATGGGAGAGAGTCTATTGACATGAGAAAATGAATATTTTAGGACATTCTCTACATTCTATCATTGTCAATTAATCTCCTATTTGTTTATCAAATCACTCACATTAGCTCTAGAAAGCAAGTTGAGTTCACACCAAACATAGTGGTAATCAATGAATTGCATAGTGGGTCTATAATTGCCATGGGTAAAGATGATCATCAACCCAACCTGTATCACTTTTGTAATTTTGTTCCTAATTCTCCTTCAATTGCATTTTTCACTCACTCAGATGAGGTGATCCATCTATGGCATCAACGATTTGGCCACTTGAACTACTGCTACTTGCAACAACTTAGTTAGCATGACATGGTTTCACGGTTGCCTTCTATTCAATTCTTTGAAGGATTTTTCTAGGGGTGTATTCTGAGGAGAAATATGACAAAGGAAAATCATGAAGGAACACACAACTTTTGGAGTTAGTACATAGTGACTTGGTAGGGCCATCTCCTCATCCATCTTTTAGCGAGGCTTAATATGTATTGAATTGTATTAATGATCTTTCTAGATACACTTGGGTATATTTTCTCAAATAAAATTTTTAGGTCTTTGAGTCTTTTTAGGACTTCAAATATTTCATAAAAAAATATTCAAGGAAGGCCATCAAGATTCTGTGCATAGACAATGGGGGGAATATGTTAACTATCAATTTGAGTAGTTTTATTCTTCTAAAGTGATTGACCTACAACACATAGTTCTCTATAGTCCTTAGTAGAATGGTGTAATAGAACACAAGAATAAGGCCTTGAAATAAATGACCAATTGTATGATTCACTCCACGTCATTGACACCTCAGTATTGGGTGGAGGCCATCAACTATGCGTGTTACATCCAAAACCAAGTTCCTCGCTGAGCTATGAAAGGGGTGACTCCTTTACAAGCTATTTATCAAGAGTAGTGTTTGTTTCGAGGCGGATGCTTCCAATTCTTCTCCTACCACTTCTCCATCTACCATCTCATTGGAAACATTGTGACATGATAGTAGTTGTTCAAAGGATCTTAATCCTCTTGATTTTGATAAGGAGTCTTATTCCTCCACTTTATATGGTGACTATAATGATGAGGATTCATCTTCCTCTCCTAGTTGTCATTCAAAGGGTCATGATTCTCCTCTTGATTCTCTAGCCATTGGGCCTCTTTGGGCTTGTCAAACATTAGAATCAATAGGCAATTGGGTTGGTGATCCTTTAGGTACTAGAAGAATAAGGTCATAGTTTTAGTAGGCTCCATATTTCTTCATTGCTTCAACTTTTGATCCATAGTCTTTTTAGGAGGCTTCTAGTGTCCTCGAGTGGGATGCTGCTATGCAAGAAGAGTCTAGTTCCTTGGAGAGGAACCATACTTGGGATTTAGTCCCCCTTCCTAAGGGAAGGGAACTTGTTTGATGCAAGTGGATCTATGAAATAAAATTTTGGATAGATGGGTCGGTTTGTAATGTCCCCTTGCTGGATCAATTTCTATTCTGTCAAAATTCACAAAACCAAATGGAACAAGCATATAGTGTAGTTAGAGATACATCTCTTTACTTAGGAATAAGATGAAGTAATTCTATTCTAGAAGCCTACAATCAGTTAGGTAACATTGCAAACACAGTTCACAAAATAAACCTATTATTATTGTAAGGGAATCATATATTCATCATTATGCAACAAATTTGATTTGTACGTGAATCTCTAATTTCATCAATAGTCCCTCAACGTAGGGGTTGGAAGGGAAATTGCAAAAGGGTGCCCTTAGCCATTCTCTCCCTTGCACAGTGCAATAGGGTGCCCGACTAGTTATTCTCCCTACTTGCCACTATAGTAGGGTGCCCTAAAGTCATTCTCCCTTAAAGTAGAATTCCTTCCTTACCCTTTGACAGACTGTTACAGTGTTATATGTATATTTTAATGCTTATTAATATATGACAGAGATGTGAAATAGACTCATATATAAAACTAAATAATAATCTCTATATTACCACAGTGGATTGGAATACTAACACCTTAGATTCTGATCCGATTAATAAAGCATTCAACATTATGTATTCTCCTCTGTTGTTTGACCACTTTTCTTTTTCTCCTCTTCAAATATCCCCTCCTTGAGAGACACTACTCTCTAATATAAACACAACTCTTTAAAGAGTCATACCTTCTCATAAGAATCACCACCCTTTGAAAAACACATAACTCTTCACTTAAACCAATCGCTGCCTCTTAATAAGAAATCACACTACTACATATCTATTTTGAATAAGACAAAAGCTTTATATATATGAGACGCCTTAATAGGAAGTTGACCATAATGAGAAAGCCTTTCTAAGTCAGCCAACAAATAGTTTAAATCCTTACTTTTAAATTTGAATTCCATATAAGGTCGACCAACATTCAAATTGCATTCCTTTCATTTTAATATTTCTGCTTTTAATTATATTTTTTGTCTCTATTATATTTAAATCTTTAATTTAAATAATATCTAGGAATGAGGCATGACATGATTGATAAGCATAAGGCATGCCTAGTCACCAAATGATTCTTCCAGGTTCCTAGGATTGACTACTTTGAGACTTTTGCACTAGTTGTCAAAATAAATTCCATCCAACTTGTTCTTTCTATTGTTGCATCCCACCATTGGGAAGTTTCTTAGGTGGATGTGAAGAGTGTTTTTCTTCATGGTGACCTCTAAGAGGAGGTATACATGGAGTAACCATAGGGGTTCATATAGGATCCTTCACTTGTTTGTAATTTAGAAGTATTTCTATGGCCTCAAACAAGTCCCTTGGGCCTGGTATGCCAAGATGGACTCTTTCCTTCTGTTAGTTGGGTTCACTTGGTGCCATTCTGATCTAAACATTTACAATTTGTAGTATGATGATACATTTCTTGTTCTCTACATTGATGATTTGTTGATCATAGGGAGTCACTCATCCACCATTAAGATAGTGAAAATTGCCCTTCATGATTTTTTCTTGATGTCAGACTTGGGTCTTCTACACTACTTCTTGGGGATTGAGATTACTTAGTCTTATTTTGGTATCTTCATTGCACAACCCAAGTATGTTTTCTAGATTTCACATGGCTGAATGTAAGTTTGCACCAACTCCATTTCTATCAAGGGTCAAACTTGAGGCTCATCATTCTTCACCATTGGTGGATGCTACTTTGTATCGCCAATTAGTTGGGAGTATCATATACTTGACTCACATGAGGATTGATCTTTAATATATCATGGGTTTGGTCTCCAAGTTCATGCAAGAGCCATATGAACTGCATTGAAAAAGTAGCTTAGTGAATTCTCGACTATGTGCAAGGCACTCATAGTAATGGGATTCAGTATGTAGTAGCTGTGGATATTGACTTGGTGGGACAAAGATTTAGATTGGATAGGCAATTCACAGGATCACAAGTTTATTTTAAGGTATTGCTTCTCACTTAGTTCGGGTCCATTTTCTTGGTTAAGAAAGAAATAATCTGTAGTTTCTCTTTCATCTATAGAGGATGGGTATCATGGAGTAGTTAATATTGATACTAAGTCCATTTAGATTTAAAACATTCAAATTGAGTTTGGCATTCCCTTCTGAAAGCCTACAATAATCTTTTGTGACAACCAGTGTGATACAATTCTCTCACAATTTGATCCATTACTAGTGGACCAAACACATTGAGATCCACATGCACTACATTTAGGAGATGATTCATGAGTAGATAATTGATCTTTAGTACTATCTGACATTAGAGTAGATCATAGACATCTTCACCAAACCCTTCATTGAAAGCAAGTTTCTTTATTTGTAAGATTTGTTAGGGGTGTGGTAGGTGTCCACTTTAGGGGGTTCTTAGTCCTCTTTATTCTCTCTCTATTCTTTGGGGGGTATTTTCTCTATTTATTTGGGGGATTCTATTCCTTTTCTTATGGGTTCTTCTCTTTGGGGTAATCTTTGTACATAGGTACCTCATTAGGCTTCATTTGTTGGGACCCATTTTTCACTCACCTAAGCTACACTTAAGAGGGGGTGTTAGTGTAGGTTTTTATTTTTTTTCCTAATTTTTTTCCTACAGTTTTATTAAACTTGCGCAGGTTAATAAAGTGAGTTTAATTAGATGAGTGGGTAGTTTGAGGTGTCACCATCCTATAAAGGAGTTATATTTGTTAGTTTTAACATGTATAGTGGTCACTCCCTATTGGCTAGTTTTGTCACCTCCACCTTGTTGGAAAAGGGGAGTGAGAACAAGGTAAAGTTGCAACTATGCAACTTTTAAATGTTTTCAAATATGAAATAAAAATATGTGTAAATTTGAAAATTACTTTCAATTTAGATGTAATAGTATTTCTCTAATTTAATCAATGCAGTAGAGAAGAAAAAAATATGATTCTAGAAGTAGACACAAAATTTACGTGGAGAAACCCTTGCGGGAAAAAACTCCACACCCAAAGAGATCATGCTTGTATTAATTCCTGTAAATGAGTTTACAATAATACTGAAATCTTCTTTAGATTCTATAGGCACTTTGTTACTCCTTCAACTTCAAATACATGTCATTAACTTATAATTCTTGTGATGATTTTTCTACCAACTCAAGGCATCATTATATAGAAGCCATAGATCTCAAACAGACAAAAAACTGTACCCAATAACATGAGAAGAATCCTCATGCAAATCCAAGCACCCAATATAGTGAACTCCAAAGCTATATAGTAGAAATCAACTGTTAACTGCAAGTCTTAAATATGGGCACCCAAGAAGTCCCAATCAAACTTAGTTAACTGAAGTGTTATGTGACAATAACATAGCACAACTAGAAGTCTCAACATGGGTGCCCATGAAGTCAAACTCAAACTCAGTCAACTAAAGTATTATATGATAACACCAAAGCTGATGCAGGAGCATCCAGAGGTGTAAGAGCAATCTTGCATCACCCAAAAATAATTTTGATTCAAAATTGATGACTTTGTTTTCATTTTTTTTCAAAATTTGTGTTTTTAGGTACCCATTTGCTTGAATAATGATTTAGAACCTTCAAAGTTTCCAATAGGGCTAAGAATACAAGAATTTACTATTTTTAGTAAGTCTATATCAAAGAAGCGGTTGAGCCCAAATTTTTCCCCAAATCTTTGGAATAGTCAAATAAGAATTCTTGGTAAATTTTAGCTCAAGATCATGTCTAGATTTCAAGATATTAAAGTTTTAATTTTGTGAGGTCCCCTGAAAAGTTCTGAAATCATATATGAGGTACTTAAACGTCCCATAACACCCCAAAAAGTTTACAGAAATATGTTTACATATTTCTAGAATCGTAGTTCACTTCACAAGTTTTCTGGTGCTTCAAACGGTTCGTCAATCAGATATCTGGATCAAAAGTTATGCTTCCCAGAAGTTGACCTATTTTTGGAGGGAGTTACAAATTTCAAAATTTTGGCTAGAGACCACCAAAAGAGATAGTTATGACCATTTTGGGAAACCCTTGGTGGTAGTAGAGATAAGGGGGAAAGTGTAGAGTCAAGAAAAGGTGGGGAAAATAGAAACCCTAGTATTTGGAGCTAAAGAAGGTAGAAAGTTCTAGAGTTTGGAGATAGGAAGCTATAATGTGTTGCAACATGTGGAGGATTCATCCTCTAATTATATTTGAGCTTCTATAATGTAATGTGTTGTCCAAATCAATAAAAGAACATTCCTATTTTCTGTTTGCAATTTTTGTTGTATTTTTTATGATTTAACCCCTTCATCAAGTGGTATCAGAGCAAGGGTTATTGAGTGTGTAGACAGATCACTGACCGTGAGATAGTTTGCACCAGGAGCTAAGGTTGTGGGTTTACTACAGAGATCAAAATGCCTCCGTGAAGAAACCATGGTGGGAGAAATGCTTTAACAGAAGAGGGTTTTAGAGCCCTACAAAGGCAAATCAATGCATTGCAAGAGGAGTTGTGATGAGGGTTTGAGCCGAGAACAAGAGAAGAAAGCAAGGATGAAGCTGAAGAAGAGCTATCTAAGGAATAAGAAGTTGTAGGAGATCCTGCAGAAGTTAGGTTGTTGAGGGCCATTTCAAAGATTGGAAAGAGACCAAGGATTGAAGTCTCTACCTATTCTGGGAATTTGAACCTAGAGGAGCTTATTGATTGGATCAATGATATAGAAGAATATTCTGAGTATGAAGATGTGGAAGATCCAGAATGGGTCAAGTTTGCAAAAACAAAGTTGAAGGGCCATGCTAGTATTTGGTGGAAGGAGGTCCAGTTAGAGAGAAATAGAAGAGGAAAAGGAAAGATTACCAGATGTGATTGAATGGTGTAAAAGCTAAAGAATTAGTTCATTCCTGTGGACTATGAGTTGGAGTTGTTAAAGAAGTTGCAAGGATTGAAGCAAGGTAACAAGTCTATTAAGGAGTATATAGAACATTTTTATAAGATTACTATCAGGACAGGCCATGTAGAGGCACACAAGGAGAAGGTAGCTCATTATATTAAGGGATTGAGGTCAAGTATTCAAGAGGAGTTGAGCCTGGTCAGAATGACCACCATAGAAGATGCATACCAATTTTCCTTGAAGGTGGAAGAGAAGCTAAATAAAAGATTTGAAAGAAATCAAAGAGGAAGACGTCAAGGCAGATAGGGTGGATCCTATGGAGGCCAAAATAAAGATCCATAGAAAAGTGAAGAAGCTAGCACCAGTCGAAATCAGATAGGAGATAATGCCTACCACCCTCGTGACGAAAATAAGAGTGAGTAAAGAGAAAGAGGAAGAGGCCGACTTGGGCAAGGACCTGGAAGAGGAGGTTTTAGAGGAACCTATTTTCAATGTAGAGAAGAAGGGCATCATGCATACGAGTGTCCGCAACATCAAAGAAGGACAAACAGAAGCCTGAAGGTAATGCATGAGTTGCACATATAGATGAAGATGCATAATCTGAGCATTCTGAAGATGCTAAAAGGGGAGAAACCCTAGTTATTAGAACTTTGTTAAATGAGAAATAACCAAATCAGAGGAAGAGTTTATTTTACGCAAGGTGCAAATGTGAAGGTAAGTGTTGTGATATTATTATTGACAATGGAAGCACTGACAATCTTGTTTCAAAGGAGATGGTTGACAAGTTGAAGTTGAGAAGAAGAAAGCATCCACATCTGTATTAGATTGCATGGTTGCAGAAGGGCCATAGAGCTTTGGTCAATGAGCAGTGTTTAGTCAAGTTCAAGATTGGGGACTACCATGATGAGGTGTTGTGTGACATCATACCTATGGATGCATGTCATATGTTATTGGAAAGGCCATGACAATATGATAGGTGCGCTGTCCATGATGGCCATGCAAACACATATTCTCTAACAAAGGATGGAGTTCGTCATACATTGAAGCCCTTGAAGGAGGTGGAAGATAAGGTATGTAGCACTACTAGAATTTTCTTGGTAGATGATAGGAGATTTTTGGAGGGTATGAAGCACGAGTGTAATTGCTTTGCATTGATTCTTAAGATTAGCTAGGAGAAATGTGAAGATGTACCAACAAAAGTCTCAGATTTGTTGGAAGAATTTCAAAACATTGTCTCTAATAATGTACTAGAAGGTGTACCACCGGTGAGGAAGATAAGTCACCAAATAAATTTGATACCAAGAGCCAGTTTGCCAAATAAGGCAGCCCATAGAATGACTCTAGTAGAGAATGAAGAGCTAAATGGACAAGTTCACAAATTGTTAAGGAAGGAACTGATAAGAGAGAGCCTAAGTCCATGTGTAGTACCTGTAGTACTAGCACCAAAGAAACATGGAGAGTGGAGAATGTGTATATATTCCTGAGCCATTAATAATATCGTGATCATGTACAGATTTCCATTTCCTAGAATGGATAACATAATGGATTGTTTGAGTGGAGCCAAGCACTTCATGAAGATTGACCTGAAGAGTGGGTATCACCAGATCCGAATTAGAGAAGGAGATGAATGGAAGACAACCTTCAAGACAAAGGAAGGTTTGTATGAATGGTTAGTCATTCTATTTGGGCTAACCAATGCACCAACCATATTCATGCGGCTCATGAATGAGGTATTGAAAGAGTTTCTAGAAAATTTTGTTGTTTTTTATTTAGATGACATTTTGATTTTTAGTAAGACTTGGGAGGAGCATCTGATGCATATCAAAAGAGTTTTAGAGAAGCTGAGGGAGGAGAAGATGTTGATTAATCTAAAGAAATGTAGTTTTGTAAAGAAGGAGTTGGTATACCTGGGATTTTTTGTCTCAGAGGAAGGTCTTAAGATGGATCCCAAAAAAGTAAGGGCTATCATTGAATGGCTCATGCTAAGGAGTGCTACAGAGGTACGATCTTTTCATGGTTTGACAAGTTTTTTATAGAAAATTTATTAGAAATTTTAGTAGCATTTGTGCACCCCTAATTGAGAGGGGCTAGGAAAGAGTTTAAATGGACTAATGGAGTAACCAAGAGTTTTGATACATTAAAATAGAAAGTCACAGAGCAACCTATTTTGGCACTTCCAAATTTCAATAAGGTATTCCAGGTAGATTGTGATGCTAGTGGCAGTGTTATAGGAGTTGTTTTGAGTTAAGAAGGTAAGCCCATTGCTTATTTCAATGAGAAGCTTAATGATGCCAAGAAAAATTATTATGTTTATGATTAGGAGTTTTATGCTATAGTTCAAGATTTGTTGTTGAAAGAGTTTGTTTTATAAACTAATCATTAGGCTTTGCAGTATCTAATAACCAAGGGAAGTTAAATCAAAGGCACTTAAAATGGGTTGAGTTTTTACAGAGTTATACTTTTGTTTTGAAGCACAGGAGTGGGAAGTCCAATAGAGTTGCAGATGCCTTGAACAAAAGGTAAAATTTGTTGACAAAAATGAAGATAGAGGTTGCTTGGTTCAATGAGCTCAAAAGTTTGTATCCTGAAGATCTAGATTTTGCAGAAGCTTGGAAGACTTGTATGGAACCTGTTACTTTGTATAGGACAACATGGTTGGATTTATTAATCCAAGATGGCATGTTGTTTAGGGGAAGCTAGTTATGCATTCTGAGGACCTCCATGAGAGAGAACCTAATTAAGGAGAAGCATAGTGGGGGATTAGCTTGACACTTTGGTCAAGATAAAACCATTTCTATTGTTGGTGAGCATTATTATTGTCCACAGTTGTAGCAGGATGTGAGGAAATTTGTGCAGAGTTGTAGAGTGTGTCAGATTGCAAAAAGAACAAGTTAGGATACAGGGCTATATCAATCATTACCTGTACCAGAGAGGCCATGGGATGATATTAGTATGGATTTTGTTCTTGGTTTATCAAGAACACATAAAGGACATGATTCCATTTATGTCATGGTGGACAAATTCTTGAAGATGACACATTTCATTTCCTATAAGAAGACTAATGATGATGTTCATATTGCAGAGTTATTTTTTAGAGAGGTGGTGAGACTACACGGTCTACCTAAAAGCATAGTTTCAGATTGAGATACCAAGTTTATTGGTTATTTCTAGAGTACATTGTGGAAGAAGTTGAAGATAGATTTGAAGTTCAGTTCTACACACCATCCACATACTAATGGACAGATGAAAGTGGTGAATAGGAATTTGGGTAACCTGCTATGATGCTTAGTAGGAGATAAGCTCAAGGGATGGGATTTGATTTTACCACAGACATAATTTGATTACAACATTTTTTTCAATAGGGGTACAAGTAAATCACCATTCTAGATTGTATATGGGAGTAGTCCAAGAAATGATTTACAGTTAAGAAAGATGGACAAGAGAGAAAAGACAAGTGCCAAAGCTGAAGACTTTGCAGAACACCTGAAAAATTTGCATGAAGAGGTGAGAAAGAACATTAATAAGATGAATATTTAACACAAGGATAAGGCAGATCAGAAGAGGAGATATAAGGAATTTCAGGTAGCAGATGAAGTCATTGTTCACTTGAGAAAAGAGAGGTTTCTAGTTGGAACATATAATAAGTCGAAAATGAAGAAATTTGGACCATGCAGAATCCTAAGGAAGTATGATTCAGGAAATGCATATGAGGTAGAGCTATAGAGTGGGATCAACATTTCCCCTGTGTTCAACTTTTCTGATTTAACAAAATATCATGAAGGTGGAACAGAGGATGGACTAATAGAAGAATAGTGGAGTATTCTGGCATCTACTTCAAAGGAGGAGATAGAAGATATCTTGAATAGTCATGTGGGAAAAAGTACTCGAAACAAGAAATATGAAGAATACCTGGTGAAGTGGAAAGGAAGGCATGTTGAAGATTCTTCTTGGTTGTCTAAGATAGAGGTTGACCATTTGGGGTATTCCTCAAGCACCTGAGATGTGACAAGGTCACTTTTAACAATTACCCTGGGTGTCTGATGTAGCAACATCCAGAGGTGTAAGAGGAATCTTACATCACCCAAAAACAATGTTGATTCAAAATTGATGACTTTATTTTCATTTCTTTTCAAAATTTGTGTTTTTAGGTTCCCATTTGTTTGAATAACGATTCAAAACCTTTAAAGTTTCCAATAGGGCTACGAATACCAGAATTTACTATTTTTAGTAAGTGTATATTAGAGAAGTGGTTGAACCCAATTTTTTCCCCAAAGCTTTAGAATAGTCAAATAAGTATTCTTGGTAAATTTCAGCTCAAGATCATGTCTAGATTTCAAGATATTAAAGTTTCAATTTTGTGAGGTCCCCTGAAAAGTTCTGAAATCAGATATGAGGTACTTAAACATCCCATAATGCCCCAAAATTTTTACAGAAATCTACTTACGTATTTTTGGCGTCGTAGTTCATTTCATGAGCTTTTTGGTGCTTCAAATGGTTTGTCAATCGGACCCCTGGATCAAAAGTTCTGCTTCCTGGAAGTTGACCTATTTTTGGAGGGAGTTGTAAATTTCAAAACTTTGGCTGGAGGCCACCAAAAGGGCTATTTATGACCATTTTGGGAAACCCTTGGTGGTAGCAGAGATATGGGGGAAAGTGTAGAGTCAAGAAAAGGTGGGGAAAATAGAAACCCTAGTAGATTTGGGGCTAAAGAAGGTAAAAGGTTCTAGAGTCTAGAGATAGGAAGTTGTAATGTGTTGCAACCTGTGGAGGATTCATCTTCTGATTGTATTTGAGCTTCTGTAATATAATGTGTTTTCCAAATCAATAAAAGAACATTCATATTTTCTATGTACAATTTTTGTTGTGTGTTTTATGATTTACCCCTTCATCAAAAGCTAAACTGAAAGTCCCTCCATGAGCGCGTAGTAATTCCCAATTAGATTTAGTCAACTAAAATATCACTAAAGTACCAACACACACCAATGTCATGCAAACAACATGCATCATTGATGTCCCCAATATTATTCTATAACAACCTATTCTGTAACATGCAAGAGTCATGCAACGACCTATAGCACCATGCAAGAGTTATCCAAAACTGATTCTGAGTTAGACTGTCATGAAAGATACATGCAACACCATATAATTGCATACATCTGACATGCAAGTATATGCAACTAGCATGTGTTGGTTATGATGTTAGTCATAAACACACATAGATAAAGAATTGCAAATCAAACCTTTATCATCTTGAAAGATACGATGAATTTAAAAAATTCATGATCCCAAGTCTCTGTGGATTAGTTCATAATCTACTGAGATCACTCAATGGTTTGATGTGCCATGTTGTTTTCTCATTCAAGGGGTCTTACGTCATTCTGATACCGAGAATTGATGTTTGAGTGTCTGGTTCTATACCTGTTTTATGTAAATCTTTAACAAACAAGGGTTAATCTTACTGTATTCAACAGATGATGACAATATTTTTTGAAGTTTGATCAATTCTTCTGATCATCAACTGTTATTGATTAATTTTCACTTTTGCACTATGAATTTATCTAAATAATGTGCCTATAAGCATATATTTGCATGATCATCGTTGAGATTTATATGTATTTGCATGACATTTTCAATCATACATGTAGATTAGTTCAAATATGCTATTAATATTTAGTTTCCTTCATGATATCAACATATTCATGTATGTTTGCTTTAGATTATCTGTGTACTTGCAATTGTGAAGATGATTTTACTGAAATTAAACAAAAGTGTTAAATGCTTTCTAATGTTTACTTAAATTGAGTGAATCTTCAACTATTGGTCTATATACATTCTAGATACAGTCATGAAGAGAAGGAAATCAAACCATAGGTTCACCAGGATATTCCACAACTAATTATGGTTGATGCAAACTTCGATGGGAAAAGAATGAAGATAGCAAGTACAACATGAAATCATCCACAGATTACTCAAAGTATACGATTGTACAAACCAAGAAATCATCCATAGATTACTCAAAGTATACGATTGTATGTAATCAAACCTTTTCTTCATTTAGTATGCAACAAACATGTATATTTACAATTAATTTTGAGAATTAATCCTGAGAGCTTCAACATTCTAATCTCAATTAAGTTTCAAATAATCTTACAATGTGCACTCCATCTCCTTTTATAGGGCAAGGAGAGGAGGCGGTTACAAAAGATCCAATGATCAAGATTTAACTATCAAAATCAACGGTCCATATCATCTTTGACTCGGTCAATAAATGTCAAACGTAGCACAGGTTGCCAGCTGGCAACCATTTGGTGTTGCTTAATCATTATGTTTGTAGTATTAATTATGCATATGACCCTGTCATCATGCATCCTTATTCATTCTTCATCTTCTTCTTCATCAGATGGGTCATCCTCTATATGTGTGTTGATGATCCCCCTAATGGGTTCATATGCCTGGATTATCCTTTCAATCTCTCCCCCATCTTGGACCTTGGCCTTTATTATAGCATGTTCCTAGGAATGAAATTGTATCTGCAATGCAGACCCTTTGTTCTTTCTGCTATTTAGCATTTCATTATATGTCTCTACCTTTGCTTTCATCCTCATAGCTTTATTAACTATATCTTCTATCAAATGTTGGAGGGGGTCATCTGCTACCTGCTTGAAATTACTATGGAAGGCCTCAATTGCAAAATCCACATCCTGATTTTCTATCTTCTCTTCTACATTATCCTCAAGAGCTTCTAGGATATTCACTTCCTCTACCATAAGGTGATGCAACTTAACACTAATGTCTCTAAGTTTCGAATTGCATCTCTTTAAGATATCATTCTCAAATTGAGTATCCTCATACCAAATACCCAATAACTGTGTAGTATTATTGTCTAGTACCTTATTGAATATGAACACTTTCATGTCTATGTGCTTCATCTCAGCTAGGGCATCTAGATCTTTCTCTACTTTGACAAATCTCTGCCCAACCTCCTTTTGTAATTTATCCACTTTGCTCCTTAATGTGCTGAGCAAATTCCAATTTGTGAGGGAGGTCTTTACTACCTTTTCTACCTCAAAAATGAATTGAATAAACCAATTATCTATTACATGTGCTTTGTGCTTCATAATATCCAGTCCTGTTGCCTCCTCCTAATATATAATGGTCAAAGGAGTAGCGGTGCTAACTGGCATATGATTCGGGTCAATGTTACCCTTAATGAAGGTATGCAACTGGGCAATGTTCTCCTTGTGCATTTTATTTTTGTCTTTCTCCCTTTTGACACTTTTCAATAAGGAATCAATATTATCTTTGGCCTCTTGGCCTTCTTTCTCTTCAGTAGCAAAGCTTAAGTCAATGTTAGTTATTTGAAATTCATCAAAACCTATCTCTCCCTTGGCTTTGTCCACTATAGGCAGAGCTACCTGAGTTGTTCTCCTACTGGTGGTCGGATCTCTTTTAATGGCAGAAGTTGCCCTTGCCTTTCTCTTTGGTTTCACCATATCAGCTGAAAATAATGCAGAAATGTCAAATTCAGGTACATCATTAACATAAGGTGGGTTCACCTCCTGTTGCAGCCAATATGGTATCTCATCTGTGGACCCTTGTTGGTCTGTATGCTCAATGTGAGCATCATTAGATTCTACATTTTCTTCCACTCTTTGTGGCGAAGGTTCTTCTCTTTGTTTATCCTGAACCTCCTCATGACTGACTTCTTGTGCCGAGACCTCTTGCTGCACATTCACATTTTGACTTTGTGTATTTTGTGGTCCTTGATTTTCAGGAGGAGTCTGAGCCCTTTGATCTAATGCATCTGGATGGTCATTTTTATCACTCTTGTTTAGATTTTCTTCTTCTCTCTCTTGATTATCACCCTGTTGAGGATCATGCCCTTTAGCCTTTGATCTATCTACTTGTCCAGGATCTTGGGTTTTATCTACCCCTTCTTCAATTATATTCTTTTTAGGTACTTGTTCATTTTCCTGACCCTCATCCTGATCAGGCATCTCTTCATCTTCAATGTGTACATTAGCCTCTAATTTATCCTGCTTTGGAGGCAGGTCCTTGTCTTTATTTGGATCTTCATCACCCTGATAGGCCAAGTCAATTACCACGGGGCTAGTGACCTGATCAACCAAATTTGTCAATCCAATCTGTTGGGCCACCTCTTCGGGGTTACCTTCCTCTATTTCTTCTATTTCAACCTCCTTCCAATGTCTCCATAGAATGAGCAGAGACATCATTAACAACCTCATCCTTAGATAGGTCTACGGTATCATCCAATGGAAACGATTGATTATCCCCCACAATATGCATTTCTTTTCTTTGTTCCTCTGCTGTCTTAGACTTGAATTTTATGATGTCAGGGACGGGGACTTCATGTTGTAAATTCTTCAAATTACCTTCACCACCTATCCTTCTCAATAGGATTGTGGGGTTTCTATCCACTGCTCCCCTCATACCAAATGTTCATTTCTTCTGGGGTGTATCTGAGGTTCTCTTCTTTTTCTTCCTTATTAGGAGATCATCATCCGAGCTCTCCTCTTCAATAGGTATATTAACAAGGACAAGAGATGCAACAATTTTCTTTTGTTTTGTAGGTGAAGGAGATGGTCCTGCAACAGATGTGGAAGCTACATCTTCTTTTGGTTGAGACTGATGGATGATTGTAACCCCAATAGGTTGGTTTTGTGAGGTGGATTATTTTTCCTTCCTTATTTTGATCGTTTTGTATTTCAGTTGATGACATTATCAGACTTTTAGAGACTATGGTTTCATTATGCAAATTTGATTATATCTCCTGATTTTGATATGACAATTGATTAGACATATGGTGATTTGATTTGATCATATTTTGATGCTATGTTGAGA
Source organism: Cunninghamia lanceolata (assembly GCA_027924645.1). NCBI lineage: Eukaryota > Viridiplantae > Streptophyta > Pinopsida > Cupressales > Cupressaceae > Cunninghamia > Cunninghamia lanceolata. The sequence goes on along the minus strand of BSBN01001593.1, from coordinate 2,611,608 downwards.
CTAGACATGTGAGATATATTAGATGATGTTTTGTGAGATGATTTCTAGTTCTATGTGATGATGATTATGTGACATTAGATAGAAAATGCAGTTTAATCTAGAATTATGTTATAGATGATTAATGTTGTATTCAATGGCATGAATTTAATTCCAGTTGCTTTGGCTATGATTATTCATGATATGATTGACACTTGATCTAGATGTGCAGGATTATATTCCTAGGCCACGGGAAATCGGAGGTAGTATTCACACATGTGATTCCCTGTGAAACCGATCCATTCCCAAGAGGGATGAGAATCATGTTTGATTTGAGTGTTGTTTAAGTGCTTGTTTATTTTATCATTTTGGCCTAGTACCCTTTTGTTTAAATTAATTATATCATGTGTTGTATAATTTTAATTGTCTTAAACCACTTGGTATTGTTTTAATTTTTTTGAGGCCATTTAAAGTGGATTTATGACTCCCTAGGTGAACCTTAGTGTCCCAAAACTTACCCTAGGTGGTTACCCATGGGTCTAGGGTCTAGGGTCAATTTTGACTAACTAAACCTTGGGATAACTCACTTTTGGTCACTCTAAACTGAGGTTTAGTCAAAGGGACGAATTTTGAAATGGATAAGGGTGGGAGATGAGTCATGCTTTGGGAAAGACTCATCTCCCTTCCCAAAGTTTGGGAATCCCTTCACTAAGAAGACTTGGGAGGTCTCCAAGACTCCCAAGTGTGTGGGATCTTCCTCCAAGGCTCTCACACACGTGTGAGAGCATCTTGGAGGGAGATGGCTCTCTTGGAGAATAAGAGGATGTCATATGGCATCCCTTATCCTTATAGAGGCTTGAAGGGGATTGCCACCTCACCACTTGTTCTCTCACACATGTGTGAGAGCACAAGTGGATAAGGTGAGGATTGAGATGGAATTGGAGGATGACACTTGTCACCCTCACACTTCCTCTCCCTTGCAAGTGGCATAGGAGGAGAAAGGAGAAGGTGACAAGTGTCACCTTCTCATTCCTCAAGGCCAAATTAGAAGGCCTATATTACCTCCTCTTGTTGATGAGTGTGGGGTTCTTGCATTTTGGAGATTTCTTTCTATTTTAAGTATATTTTGGGGAGTTAGAGAGATTTTGGAGATTGGAAGATTTGGAGAAGCTTGGAGCTCTTCACCAAACGTGCTTCCATTATTAGGGCTTTTGAAGGTAAGCTCCATGACTTGTTCATTACCCTTGCCTATTTTATTATGTGGTGTTGTAGATTTTGTTGTTTGTTTGTTTTCATTTTTATGTGGGTTGGGAGTTTGGTGAGAGCACCTCCATTTGGAGGTAAGACTCAACCTATTTGGGGTAGGGGAAAGTGAACCTCCTTGAGGTCACCCCCATATTTGTGCTACTTATAGCCTTGAGCGCTTTTTACTTGGTGATGAGATCATTTTTGATGGCAAGAGTGCCATGGCAATTTTTTTTGAGATATTTGGAGATATGTGTTTTTTTGGAGGTTTTGGCTTGAGGCCATGAGACTTGGTGTTTTGATATTTTTGGTGTGGCCTTTAAGTAGAGGGGTCCATTCCCTACCCCCATCAAACTCATTTTCATGAGTTTTGTATGTGTTTATCCTTGGGGTTTTCTGAGTTGTTGTTGTGTTGCTTGTTGTGGTGTGTGTGCAACCGTGTGAATCCCTACCTCCCTAGCTCGGGGGTGACCCACTTGAGGGTCTACGGTAGGGAGGAGGGCATTTTGTTGTGGCTTGGTTTCCCCTTTTCGTTGTGTATTTATTGCAGGTGTTTATTGGAGAAATGGAGCTTTGGAGAAGTCCATTTTAGTGTTGTTCTAGTAATATGTTGTTGGTTGTTTGAGCCATGCCCTTTGAGGCCTTATTGTAATTTTTGTCAAGTTATTCTATCCATTGTGTTGGCTGTAATAAGAGATTGAAATGTGAGCCCTCTTTATGGTTTATTTAAAAGGTTGTTTAATACTCTATACTATGAAGTTTGTGTGTTATGAGAAATGTAAGAGGAATTATATTTTTGTTGTCATGTTTACTTACAATGTGTGTGTGTGTGTGTGTGTGTGTGTTGCTAAGTAAGTTCTAGTGCATGAAAAAGAGAAAGAGAGAAATGATATACATTATTTTCTGTGATGTTGCAATGAAATTTCATGTTATTTGTATACTGTTGTAAAAATATATTTGTTGAAAATATAGGTGTTATTGCATTCCTATCTTGTAGATCTTATCAATTTTTTTTTTTGTATAGTATATTTTCAAAAAAAATGCTTCTGTATTATTTTATGTTCTAGACTGAAAATTAATATTCTATGTTAACTAAAATTAGTGTTTGGAAAAGTTAGTAGTATGTATGTATATATATATATATATATATATATATATATATATATATATATTTTGGAATATATATATATATAAATATATTTATATTCAGCTATATTATCTAGAAATATAAACTTGCTGTTCATTTTAAGTTACTGTTTACATATTGATAAAAAAAAATGCATATATGATTTTCTGTATATATTAAAATATATATTCACACACACACACATAGGTGCATATATATAAACTTCTATAAAAAAAAAGAAAAATGCTTATATATATACACATATATATACATACTCAGTTTTTTTTGTTGCAAATTGTGGACTAGAAGCGAACATAAACAAAATACTGTTGAAGGGCAAAATAAACCCTAGCACCGAAGTTAAACTTATTAAAAAAAAAGGAGAGACTTTGGTGGACGGCGGCCATGGCCGTCGCCCACCAAAGGTATTACAAAGCGATTGTGGGGAGGGGGCCGAGCCCCCACCCACACCCCCCTCCCCGCACTCGTTTCCCCCCTTATCTCCCCATGTCCCTTATACCTTTGCTTCCCCACACCCTACGACCCCTCCAAAATGTTGTCTGCAACTCTCGGCGGCGGCGGCGCCATGAACTACCATCACCCCTGCTATGTAAAACCTGCAGTTTGGCCCTTTTGACATATACTATCATATATATGTGTGTGTGTGTGTGTATATATATATATATATATATAATTCATTTTCCTCAGTACTGTATCTATATATATATATATATAAACATTGCCGTTTTCATATTTATTGTAAATATAGTTATATACATTAAAATATATATATATTGGGAATGAAACCCTACTGGGATGTGCAACGAAAATGTAAACCAGATAACACTATGGCAACCATTGTAGGAGGAACTCCAGACCTGCAAGAGAAGCACACAAAACTTTGGAGTCCATACAAAAAAAAAACAAGAAAGTAGAGAAAGACACAAGATTATGTTAGGGCAAACTTCATAAGGAAATTATTAAAAAATGGATTAGGGCTGAGTGGAGAGTGTGAGGAAAATAAGCCTTTTCTATTTTATTTAATTTTCCTTATTATTCTTGTGCACGAAATTTTGAATTCCTCCCTCTCTTGCCTTTGGTCTTGAATATTTTTGCTTTCCATAGGAATTTTCTTTTATGTTGAAAGAATTATTCTTTGGGGGTTTTTGAATTAATGTCTCATGAAAGGTATTTTTAAGGGGGTTGATTTTTGTTTTTATGGGAAGTGTGTTCCCTTTGAATTTAATTTCATATTAATTGGGGTATTTATTTTATTCCCTAGCGTGTTTTAGTTATTTTTATTTTTTAGCAATTTTACTATTATTTTATGAGAAATAGTATTTTAATCTTTCCCCTTCTCTATTAATTCGAGTTAGTTAATAAATATAATGCCGAAATTATATTTATTAACGGACTCAATTTTGAAATTTATTTTGGTGTCACTTAGTTATTTTATTATTTTATTTGAGTTTTAATATTTTATTACAAGTTGATTTAGTTGGCCTTGGTAAAGTATTTAAATTTTAAATTGTTCTTAAGTTTAATTATTATTTTTAAATTTTGCTTAATTTCTTCTTGGAGTTTTTTTTTTTAAATTTTTAATTTGATTATTGAAAACGTGTTATGCTATCAAAATTTTCCTAGCTTTTAGGGTTTTAATTTTACGTTATTTTATTAACTTTCATTTTATCACTCCATTTTATCATGCGTCCATTTCACCATTATTTCATATTTATTATTTCGATTTCATTTTGTTTCAAAGTTAGGGTTAGGTTTTGAATTTGAGGAAATCACCTTCTCACCTAGGAAACTTAGGGTTAGGATTAAAATTGTTCTAACCCTAAAAGTGCATGCTTCATGTCACATAGCCCCTAGACGACTATCATCAGGCAGGGGATTGTGTAGGGCAATGCACTTCCCTGAATTATGTGGACTTGTTTACGCCTTATGCATATGGCCACCGAGCACACATACACGTACGAGGGGGTTCTTAGGGATAGGTAGAAAAGTTTTTCGTAACTCATGTCATGACCACATGACAAATGTGGACATGACACGTGTGTTGTGTGTCATGACCGCATGGGAAATGTGGGCATGACATTTTCCTTTCTTAACTTTACCTTGTTTCCTTTCCCCTTTCGACTACCTCTTCTCCTTGAAGAAATCATCATATTCCTCATCTGACAGTTCTTGTCTCTTTCTCTTTTTATCAACAATGAGGGCTACACCTTTCTTCCTTAGCTTAGTGACTTCAGCCTCCACCCACTTTTTTGTCAATTGGATGACCTTTTGCGTTATTTGGTCCAATGAAGTCACCTTTGGTTGACTCAAGTCTGGGGCTGATATCATTTCATTGTATACCTTCTTGTCTTCATAATCTTGGGACATGATCAAGCCATCATCTTCATGTAACTAAATAGGCACTGGCATGCAATCAAAAGTGCATATCTGATTTAGAGTGAGTCTCTGATAATTGTTGGGAATTAAGGTGTCTCAACCTTTGCAAATTCCCAATGTTGTATTTATTTATCCCATGTTGAGTTGGCATAGTTAGTACCTTGTGTATATGCAGCAGGGTAAATTTTGGTGACTTTGGCAGCCATGATGTCCCCCTTGAATAATTAATGGGGGTTTGGGGGCAGCACCCCCAAGACAGGGTCAAGGGAGGTTATGACATGTAAGAGGAATATGATATTTTTAGTTAGTATATGACGGATTCTATGACAGTTGTAAGGTGCGTAAGAGCATCTGTCGTAACCTATCTTGGGACCAAGCACCCACTTTAGGATGGGATGTTGGACAAGTGTCCTTAGGCGTGGGTTTTGGGGCATGAGTCCAAGATGGACTCCCATCCCTAGAAGGTTCCATATTTGCCTTGTAAACTCTATATAAATAGGTGCTTGGATGGGAGATAGATAACTTTGGTACAAGTACTGTTATGCTGCTGGAATATCTCCAGATTTGACATTCGAAGACTCCTGAAAGAGCATTGGCTCTGAAACTGTATTGTAATCTGTTATTGTTTACTGTAATATATTTGAGTTGTGTTTTGGAGTGTGGGTTTTTTCACTCGTAAGGGTTTTCCCCACGTATATCTTGTCTCTCTCTCTCTCTCTCTCTTCTGTCTTCTTTTTGGTTCTTGTGTTTTGCTACAATATCTCATGTTAATGTTTTAACATTGCTGTAATAGTTAGGATAAAGTTGAATTTGCATAGCCCTCTCCTCAATAGATTAGTGTAGGAAGCATTTTCCACACACCTAGCTTCCTTTCAGTTGGTATCAGAGCTTGATCACCTTTGGTCCTAGTTGTAGGGTAGGGGTTTTTTGAGCTAATCTTAGGTTGAGTGGGAGTCTGTGCAGAGCATTCTGTATCTTATTGCAACAAGGAGATGGCAAGCACATCAGGAAGGTTTGAAGTAGAGAAGTTCAATGGCAGTAATTTCAAGCTATGGAAGCTCAAGATGGAAGACATGTTAGTTGACTGAGACCTTTGGGAAAGTGTGAACGGAACTAAACCAGCTGCAATGTCACAAGCTGACTGGGATCTCAAGGATCGGAAGGCTAAGGGTCTCATAAGACTTAGTCTTTCTGATTCTGTGTTGTTAAATGTCCATGAGGAGACTACTACAACACTCCTTTGGAAGAAGTTGGGGGATGTGTATCAAGCCAAATCCCTTGTCAATAAACTTTTCTTGAGAAAGAAGTTGTATTCTTTTCGAATGGAGGGTAGAGGATCCGTGGCTGAGCATATTAATGCCTTTAACATGTTGGTTGCACAATTGACATCTATTGGTGTAAAGATAGAGGAGGAGGATCGGTGTATGACCCTGCTTTGTTCTCTGCCGGACTCATGGGATCATCTTGTCATGGCAATCGAAAGCACCACATCCACATTCAAAATGGAAGAGGTGATTTCTTCACTGTTATCTGAAGAGATGCGGAGAAAGTCTTCTGAGGCAGCCAAAGAAGCCCTTGCAGTTCGTGGAAGACCCAAGGAGAAACGGAAGAAGAAGGACAAGAAAGCTGAGAAGGGTAGATCCAAATCTCCTGGAAAGTCCAAGGCTCTTTGTTGGAACTGTGGCAAGACCGGGCATTTCTGAAAGGAATGCAAAGAGGAGAAGAAGAAAAAGAAGAAAGCTCCTGATTCAGATTCTGACAAATCACAAGATGACGATGATGCCTTCATCACAGCCCTGGCAACCCATGCATCTGATGATGTGTGGCTAATCAACTCTGGTGCATCATTCTACATGACCTCGCATTGAGACTAGTTCACTAAGTATGAGGAGTTCAATGGTGGAAAGGTGTATTTGGGTGATGACTCTCATCTGAAGATCATTGGTCGTGGAAGAGTCTCTATCTGATTCCCTAATGGTCAAGTGAAGGGGATCTCTGGGGTTATGCACATCCCAGACTTAGCACATAACCTACTTTCTATAAGTACTTTGAATGATGCAGGTGAGCAGGTTGTCTTTTCAAAAGAAAGATGCAAGATGACTACAGGATCTATGGTGCTTGCTAAGGGTACTCGGAGAGGTACTCTATTTCAGCTGGAAGCATGCATTGCACAATGCAATAGTTCTTCTGACTCAAGGAAGAGGGCAGCAGTCACTTCATCCCCACCATCTAAATGAGCAGTGAAGAAATATGTTGTTTCTAATCTTGATGGTTGTAATCGTGCATTGGAAGTTAAACTTCCTGCAGAAAAGACAATGTTATGGCATAAGAGATTTGGCCACATTGGTGAGAAGGGTCTACGTACCCTAAAAAATAAGGACCTCATTGAGGGGTTAGATGATTGTAATCTTGAGTTCAACTTTTGCAAACATTGCATTTATGGAAAATAAAACCGTGTTCAGTTTTACTCAAGTTCTCATAAGTCTTTTGGTGTGTTGGACCTCATTCATTCTGATGTGTTTGGTCCTGTTAATGTTCCTTCGTTATCGAAATCTGTATACTTTGTATCTTTTATAGATGATTATAGTAGAAGGACATGGATTTATTTTCTCAGAAGCAAATCTGAAGTCTATAGCAAGTTTAAGGAGTTTAAAGCTTTTGCTGAAAATCAGACTGGTAAAAAGATTAAATGTTTGAGAATTGACAATGGTGGTGAGTTCTGTTCTACAGAATTTGATAAGTATTGCAAGGAACTTGGGATTGAAAAACATAAGACAACTCCATATACACTGCAGCAAAATGGAGTTGCAGAGAGGATGAACAAGACACTGGTGGAGAAGGCTAGGAGTATGCTTAGTGGTGCTGGTCTAGAACAAAAGTTTTGGGCTGAAGCTGTTGCCACTGCTTACTATCTGGTAAACAAATCTCCTACATCAGCTCTTGTTGGAAAGACACCCATGGAGGTGTGGTCTGGTAGAAAGCCTTCAGTAAGGCATCTTCATGTTTTTGGTTGTGAGGCATATGCACATGTGCCTAAGGAGAAGCAGTCAAAGTTGGAGAACAAAGCTGTTAAGTGTATCTTCATTGGCTACAGTGTTGGTGTGAAAGGATACAAGCTTTGGGACCCCGTGGCTGAAAAAGTGTTGTATAGCAGAAGTGTCATCTTCAGAAAGTTTACACCTTCTTCCACTATTTTGCAGCCAGAAGAAAAAGAAAAGAAAGAGGATGTTGTTTAGTTTCCTCTCACCCCTGAGAAGACTGAACAGAAAGACAATGTTGGACCTAGTGATGAGGAGAGCTCTAGTAGCTCTAAAAGATCAGAGGAAGAAGCTAAACCTCAACATCAGCTCTTGAGGAGGTCTACACGGATAAGAAAGCAACCTGAAAGGTTTGTTTTTACATTGCTTGATTCTAGTTGTGCTTATGCTTTAATCACTAACAGTGATGAACCTAGAACTGTATCAGAGGCTTTGGATATGAAGGATGCAGGTTCCTGGAAGGAGGCCATGGAGGAAGAAATGGATTCTTTGGAAAAGAATCAAACTTGGGACTTGGTGCCTTTGCCTCCTAGATGGAAACCTATTGGATGCAAATGGGTGTTCAAGAAGAAGATTGGTGCAGATGGCAGTATTGAGAAGTATAAGGCCAGATTGGTTGCGAAGGGGTATTCACAAGTGGAGGGTATAGATTATGTTGAGATCTTCTCTCCCGTTGCAAAGCTAACATCCATTTGATTCCTATTGTCACTCACAACATCTTATGACTTGGATGTAGAACAGATGGATGTGAAGACAACTTTCCTTCATGGTGACTTGGAGGAAGAGATCTACATGTCACAGCCAGAGCATTACATGGTGAAAGGTAAAGAAAATTTGGTTTGCAAACTTAAGAAGTCTTTGTATGGTTTGAAGCAATCCCCTAGGAGATGGTACTTGAAGTTTGATGCCTTTGTGTTGTCAATTAGATTTGTGAGATCAAAATCAGATCACTGTGTTTATTATAATTTTGATGGTGATCATATTCTCATTGTTGCCATGTATGTTGATGATATGTTGCTCATTGGGAAGGGTAAGAATATGATTTCTAATTTTAAATCTCAGTTGTCAGCTCAGTTTGAAATGAAAGATTTAGGGGCAACCAGGTACATTCTAGGAATGGAAATCACAAGAGACAGAACCAACAGAAAACTTTGGTTAAGCCAGAGTAAGTATGTGTAGTCCATGTTGGACAAATTTAGCATGGCAGATTGTAGACCATTGTGTGTTCCCATTTCTTTGGGGACAAAGTTGTCTATTGAGGATTGTCCAAAATCTCCTAGTGAGGTGGAGGACATGAGCAGAGTACCTTATGCTAGTGTTGTTGGTAGTTTGATGTATGCTATGGTCTGCACAAGACCAAACATTGCCCAAGCAGTGGGAGTCCTTAGTCGATTTATGGCTAATCCTGGACGGGTTCATTGGGATGCAGTTAAGCGAGTGCTCAGATATTTGAGGGGTACTTCCGAGTATTCCATTTGCTATCATGGTAATGTTTTAGGACCTCCGCATTCTGTTGATATTCATGGATTTGTGGATTCAGATTAGGCAGGTGACATTGATAGCAGGAGATCCACCAGTGCTTATGTTTTTACACTATCTGGTGGTGCTATTAGTTGGATGAGTAAGTGACAACTAGTTGTTGCTTTGTCCACAACAGAAGCTGAGTATATGGCAGCAACTCATGCTTGTAAGGAAGCCATTTGGCTTAAGAGATTGTGTTCAGATATTGGTGTTGATGCAGGTTAGATCACGATCAGTTGTGACAGTCAGAGTGCAATTTTTCTTGCGAAGAATCCAACTTTCCATGCTAGAACAAAGCACATTGATGTTCAGTTTCACTTCGTGCGAGACATGGTTGAGGATGGAAAGGTAAATTTGGAGAAGGTAGATACTTTGAAGAATGTTGCAGATGCATTGATGAAACTAGTGGGCACAGAGAAGTTCAGATGGTGTTCAGAGTCTATGGGCCTCTTGGCCCCTAGTAGTTAAATCTTGTCATTGCTTTTGGCCCTTGCAAGGTGTTCGACAAGTGGGAGAATGTTGGGAATTAAGGTGTCTCAACCTTTGCAAATTCCTAATGTTGTATTTATTTATCCCATGTTGAGTTGGCATAGTTAGTACCTTGTGTATATGCAGCAGGGTAAATTTTGGTGACTTTGGCAGCCGCGGTTTCCCCCTTGAATAATTAACGGGGGTTTGGGGGCAGCACCCCCAAGATAGGGTCAAGGGAGGTTATGACATGTAAGAGGAATATGATATTTTTAGTCAGTATATGACGGATTCTATGACAGCTGTAAGGTGCATAAGAGCATCTGTCATAACCTATCTTGGGACTAGGCACCCACTTCGGGATGGGATGTTGGACAAGTGTCCTTAGGCATGGGTTTTGGGGCATGAGTCCAAGATGGACGCCCATCTCTAGAAGGTTCCATATTTGCCTTGTAAACTCTATATAAATAGGTGCTTGGATGGGAGATAGATAACTTTGGTACAAGTACTGTTATGCTGCTAGAATATCTCCAGATTCGACATTCGAAGACTCCTGAAAGAGCATTGGCTCTGAAACTGTATTGTAATATGTTATTGTTTACTGTAATACATTTGAACTGTGTTTTGGAGTGTGGGGTTTTTCACCCATAAAGGTTTTCCCCACATATATCTTCTCTCTCTCTCTCTCTCTCTCTCTCTCTCTCTTCTGTTTTCTTTCTGGTTCTTGTGTTTTGCTGCAATATCTCATGTTAATGTTTTAACATTGCTGTAATAGTTAGGATAAAGTTGAATTTGCATAGCCCTCTCCTCATTAGATTAGTGTAGGAAGCATTTTCTGCACACCTAGCTTCCTTTCAATAATCTCTCCTTCTCACTTCTACCTTGTCATCACAATCAGCCTAGTAGTCCTCAATGTGTTTATGATGCATAGGCTTTTTGTGCAATACATACATCCTATTATAAGGATCATATGGCCTAGATAGAGAGAATGGCTGCAAGTGCATCAACTTTAACCCTCCAATCACATCCTTCACACTTTCGTTATCTAGACATATATACCATCCAATAACAATTAGAAACAAAACATTGGGTATCTTCCCCTTCTCAATATAAGCATTCGTTGAAGGCAATACCTGCCTAGCCAACTCCATCAAGATGACCTTATCATTAGAGTATCTCAGTAACATAAGAGGATAAACATCAAATCCCTCTATCCTTATGTAGGAAAAGGTGGGGAACTGGATGAACCAAGCCCCATATTTGTATATTAATGCTTGAGCTTCTACACTTAGTCTCTTTGTCCTGTCATCTTCCATGGTCCTAACAAGATGCATGGAAAAGGAGTTGTTCACTCTTTGATAGTGTTGGAGAGACTCTCTATATTTCAGATGAGGATAATGATCCCAAATGTTTACATCACCAGGGTCACTTCCGACCCTACCCACTATTTGTAGCCCAGTAAAAGTACCTCTAAATGCGTGCATGCATATACTACATAGGAGGTCATGTGGAACATATTACTTCTTCCTCCTAACTTCCTCATCCCCTCATCTAGGCTATTACTTATAATCTTTGCCCATTGGGGTTTCTTCTCAGTATATTCAACCATCCTAATGATGCCATACATCCAATTCTCAAATAATCCAGCATTCGGCTTCCCTATCATCCTGCTAAGCATTGCTATCATATACTTGTTTTCAGGGGAAAAATCAAACTTGTACATATACACAAGAAACTTAGTAGAAGCCTTATAAGTTCTATCATGAGCCCTCCATTGGTACACGACTCTTCTAGCTTCCTTTTCTTTACTGTTATATTATTTCTTCAGTTTATCCAGGTTCAATCTGACCACATTAGGTCCTTTAGGCAGGTTAAATGCTGAGGTGATGCCTATAATCAAGAAATCTGCATAGACCCTACCATGCTTTTCCACCCTTCTGGTATTTACATTGTAGTTCTGGGCACATTCTACCACTAATTCAGTGGCCTCCATTGCATAGGGAAATCCCCCGGTGTGCCACATTCCTGAATTGTAGATATTGATGAGCAAGGGATTCTCGCCTCCTTTTTCTAACTTTGTTGTCCATACATCAATGTCTGTATTTCCTAAATGCGTATCATTTATCTGTCCATATTTGAATGATACCCCCTCAGGATGTATATGCATTGGTTTCAAAAACTCTATGTCCGACCTGTTCTTTCGAGCAACCATTGGATCCTACAACAAAAAAATATGTTCTTACCCTGATGTGTCATTTGCAATGGTGATATTCAGTGATCACATGAGTTTTAGGGTGATAATTTTCTTATTCTAATACATTTCTTGCATCACAATATATATTTACTCTAGTAAAATCATTTTTACCTACTAATTCACCATAAATGACAAAAGGAGGGTTTTATCATTACATACCTGATATTTGCTTTCCTTTTACTATGTAAGGGATATCTGAATGAACACTATCACCTTGCAGTTACCATTCCATTAGCCATTCAAATGCAAATCCCATTCTATTGAGCTTGCGAGTTGCAGTGATGTCACTTTAGTCACGCAAGGGGGCTCTGTAATTCTCTATTTAATTGTTCGGTAAGTTCAAATGAACCCAAATTTTACTTTTAATCAAGCATCAAGGTGAATTAGGGTAAGTTTAATGACCATCTCTTAATCTCCATTGATTGACACATGAGGATTGGAGATATTGACAAGTGGCGGGTGTTCATTTGAAAATTTTGGAGGCTCGACCTACCGTTGAAAAGTCATTTAATGCGGGGGTGATATTCGCGGAAGTCAGGGATATTAGCGAATATCACTGATATCCAGAATATGAGGATGATGTCATCACGAGGATGACCAACTGTTGACTGATGACCAAAGTTAGGTCATCATACCATTACTTAATCAATCATGATAACATATTGTGTTTATATGATCAGGTCGATGTGCCACGTGGCACCATTTCATTGGTTACTAGAAATCTCTGCATCACGGGACTCAAGAGTTAATGTGAAGGATATTAAGAAATATCCAGATACTCAATACAACAAAATATCACCCTCATTCCGAGATGTGAGGATGGTGTCAGTATCCTTTATAATGCTTCGAAGTGGCCGAGGATATGACATCATGGTCATATTAACTAAGATCAAGGATATTGCGAAATATGACCCTCTAGGAATTTGGGGCATGATGATGTCATCATCATATCGGGTTCTTTTGTAAAGTGGAGCAAGATGATGTCATCGTCATGTTACTTAAGATCAGGGATATTATGAAATATCACCCTCCTGAAAGATGACCCTTTGAAATATGCGGGGGACTTGACAAGCAAATGTTTTCTAGCATTTAAATTTGGCATTTTGCATGTTAAGGATCATGCGAATATCAGGTTATCATTACTAAAGCACAGGTCAGGGATATTAATGAATATGACTAATATTGGTGAATGTGACCCTCTAAGAATGTCAGGTTTGACCAAACATAACTTTCTATCCCCAAGGAATTTTGGGGTGATTTAAAAGACAAACCTGCTTAGAATTTCACCCTCTTCCGTACTATGAGGTGTATGATGACAAAAACTAACTTTGACACTTGACCTTTCCTCATGAGGCATATGCATGTGTAAGAATGATATAGTATTGCTCCTTCTGACTTTTTACCAAACCGTCCAAAAGTAAAGAACAAGCAGAAGCAAAAAAGTTGGGTCCTTGTTTTGCTAAGGCAAAATGGGGCGTGTTGTGTAACCACACAACAATATGCAACAACATGAAAGCACATGCAAGTGACATGAAACAACATGAAAATACATGCAAGTTCATATAAGTGGCATGCAGTTCAATATGCAAGTCCATGTATGTGACATGCAACAACATGCAAGTCCATATAAGTGACATGCAACAACATGCAAGCACATGCAAGTTCATATAAGAGACATGCAAGTCTATGCAAGTAACATGCAACACATGCAAACTCATACAAGTGACATGCAACAACATGCAAGTCCATACAAGTAACATGCAACAACATGCAATTCCATGCAAGCTTTTATGATATCATGCAGGCAATATGCAAATATCATGCATCTCTAACTTCAATGTTAACTACCATATCATATTCATGCAAATATCATGCATCTTTAACTCCACTATTAACTGCAATATCATATTCATGCAAATATCATGCATCTCTAAATCTGTTGTTAACTGTCACATCATGTTCATGCAAATATCATGCATCTCTAACTCCATTATTAACTACTACATCATGTTCATGCAAAGTGTATCAACATTATCCAATCATGCACAGAAAAAAAACAAACTCCTAGTCTTCATTGGAAACACCTCCAAAGTGAGTGCCCAAGTTAACTCCCACTTCCTATCTATTGGAGAACACTTTCCAAGAACTTTGGAGACAGATGAAATTGGTTAGAATTGCAAAGTTAATGATAACTTATCCCATCATTCTCCCACTTGACATTATACATTGCAATTACTCTTATGAGATAATAAAATTTTAATCAATTTAGGGAAAAACATCCCTAGCCATCAATGTACCATTGATTCTTCAAACATGCTTATGTGCTCCACCAAAATACCTGCAAAAGCATCTACACTAGTCTCAACATGAACACAAGCATTGAATTCAACTGATAACAAAGGACTCTGAGTGTCTTCCACACTCATACCAAATGGAATAGCAACTACAACAAGTTGCTAGCTCATCCAAAAAATCCATACCTCAAAAATAGGGTAAACAAAACCATCATAGGTAGAACTCCATGCCATCAACATACCAACCCAAAACTACAATCAAGTTCCTGTATATCCACCACGCTAACTATCCATCCTCCCATCTCAATGCATCATACCAATGTACAAATGACCAAAGACAAGGCCAACATAACAAAATCTGCAATAACACTGAACGGATCTATGGATATTGACAGTCCACATCCGAGTCATCCCACTGTAGCCAAGGGGTAGCTAATCCACAAAACTACAAAACTCAAAGATCCAAAACAAATGTAACATGCAAACTCATCTTGACATCAATAACCTACAAACTGAGACAACCAAGAAGATATTGTGACAATAAAGAGCATACATATCCAAGAACTCCCATTGCATGGGCAATGCCAAATATTAAACAAGATCAAAGCATTAACAAGTCCTCCTATAGCACTTCTTATAGAGGATGTGGCTAACACCTCTACCATATAGTGTTAAAGAAACACTAACATGTGCCAAATTGTGAGAAGTAAGATCTCTTTCATCATTTGAAAAACTGAAAAGTTAACATCTAACATTCATAATTATGACGAAAACATGGTAGTAATAAATGTCAACCTCTTTCTGAAAGTAGATCAAACTAGCCAAATATTCCCACAACAAAGGGAATACGCCCAAAACCACAAACCATTTCTGTACCTCTCCAAACAAGTTCTCAGAACTAGTTCCATAGCTCAAGACCAAAAATAATGAGAATGGCAGAAATTCATAAACCCATGCATCTACTTCTCAACAATCCTTTTCAAGACTAATGCATAAGAGAAAACAAGATACATTTAAAGAATGTATCTAATAATCAGGTGGGCAACACCTATTAGATCATTCACCTGTCGAGTAGACCAAGAGTGAGATACAAGGTTGTCCTCTGTATATAACACCAGACAATAAAAGATTATAAAATAGACAACCTTCTCTTTAGGTCTATAATGGATTCACATCCATTTCCAAGTGTAGGCTCCTCAGTCCTTTTATTGACATCTCATAATGAGAAATCATTCCAACACATATCTCTAAGTTCAAGAGATATATAGCCTCACCCAAGTCTCTCTAGTATCCATGAGTATTCACCAATCAAACCATGCCAACTTCAAATGCAACCTACAAAATAATGAAGCTCCAAGCAAATGATTAATATTCAAAACCAAAGAGAATTAACCAAACCATTGTCAAAGTTCCAATTCTAGAATGTTAGGAACCCATGTTTAGCCCTTCTCTTTACTTTGTCAGTATATTGCTGTTGGACGCATATGCTTTGT
The DNA here is from genome assembly GCA_027924645.1 of Cunninghamia lanceolata. Taxonomy (NCBI): domain Eukaryota; kingdom Viridiplantae; phylum Streptophyta; class Pinopsida; order Cupressales; family Cupressaceae; genus Cunninghamia; species Cunninghamia lanceolata. Next base: position 2,595,796 of record BSBN01001593.1, on the reverse strand, counting down.
AAGTCATCCTGTGAGTATATTGTATTATCCCACATTCATGGGGAGTAATAGTTGTTTAGATTAGACTTAGTATATAAGTATGTGTTAAGGCCAATGAAGGCATCCATGAGTTTATTATATTGAGCTTGCTCAAAGGAGGTTACCCCCTTGAAGTGGCCTGCGATCAATAAATTCCTTCTGTGTTCTGCTATTTCTGTTATTTCATGCATTTTTTATTATATTGTAGGAGGTTCCTCTCATCTGGTATCAGAGTGCTTTCTTGGGCTCGCTAGGTGGAATTTTTGCCAAAATTTTTTTGCAGTGGCCTCCAGGCACTGTGATTATTGCAGTAGTTCTTTTTTCTTTGCATCTGTATTGTTCATTTCAATTGCAGGTTCAGATCAGAGAATAATCCCTATCCACTTAACTATGGGAAGTGCTTGGGCATAGCCCTAAAACTCATTGTGAGGAGTACCACAGGAACCTCGAAGTAGCTGGCCCATTGAGAGGACCTGCAAGCGAAAAGGGCAATGGCCCCTACCTGACTGACTAGTTCTCATCTGTGAGGTAAACCAAAGCTGTTGTTTGTGGCAAAGCGGTTATCAGTTTTACCTGAGCCATGGAGTGAGGGGTACTACCCCAATATGCAATTCGTTAGATAGCATTAGTAGTTGAGTGAATCCCCTGAACCTTTAAGAAGCTGAACTTACCTGGGGTCCATATCTATTGCCAACTGATAAATCATAGATTGCATGTCTAGAGCCGTTGCAAATCATTTTTTCACCATATCTTCCTTACTTTAGCTCTGTTTCCTTTGAAAATTCATTGGAACCCTTGAAATTCCATTCTACATATTTCCTTCCTTGAGGACCCTATCCCAAATTCCACTTATCGAAGCCAGAAATCCCACATTTGTCTATTTTTAGAGTTTACCATAACTTCTTCGATTCTCACTCAATCGCCTTCAAATTTTTCCACAGTGTTCATTTCCTATTTCTGCTCCTTTGTCCCTCTTGGACAAATTTTCCCATTCTTTCACCCTGCTTCTGAAATCCCCATTTTTTGCTTCCCTGTCCCTTAGAAAGTGTCCAAAACCTAGTCAAACCCCAATTACCCATCAGAGTTTTTCCCAAATCTAAATTTTCCTTTACTAAAAAAGTTTCTATTTTTGTTTTTCTACCCATTCCCCCCCCAAAAAAAATCCTAGTTATGGTTGTCACCCACGCAGGAGCAAAACAACATGGAGGATGAACTTGCAGCCCTCAAGACCAAACTCCAAGATATGGATGAAAAAATTCTCGGCCTCAATCTTCAGCATTCAGCCATGAACAATAGATGGTAGCCAGAGTCTTCTGCAGACATTGGGATCTCTTCTTCCAGCCATTTTCATGGGCTGAAGCTTGATTTTCCTCGCTTCAATGGTGATGATCCAATTGGATGGATATACCGGGCCGAACAATATTTTAGTTTGCATAATACTTTTGATGTCAACAAAGTCCCACTTGCATCCTTTCATTTGGAACACGAAGCCCTTCAATGGTTCTGTTGGTACATTAAGGCTCATGAAGAGCCAAAATAGATAGATTTTTGTAAACTCATTTTGCAACAATTTGGCCCTAGTGCTTTTGATGACTTCAAAGGAGCACTCACTGAACTTCGCCAAACTGGCACTGTGAGAGAATATCAAACAGAATTTGAGAAACTGGCCAATCACACAGAGGGATTGTCTGATGAATTCTTCAATAGTTGTTTTGTCAGTGGTCTGAAGGATGCAATCTGATTTGAGGTTAAAATGTTCCATCCCAACACAATGATGGAAGCCCTAGGGTTGTCTAAGTTGGCGGAGGACAAGAATACAGCTCAACAGTGCTCTAAATCCACTTTTGTTCCATTCAGAAATATGGTTTCCCAAAGACCTCCAATCATGCCAACTCCTAGAACAACTCATATCAAGCATTTGTCTGAAGTAGAGATGAGGGCACGTAGAGAAAAAGGGCTTTGTTATAATTGTGATGAGAAATTCACTTAGGGATATAGATATGTTGAGAAAAAGCTCTATCTCTTGGATGTGGATTCTCTGCCTACAACTAAAGTTTATGAAGATGCTCAAGATACAGTAGATGATCAGGTTGACATTCAGCAGCCACCTGTTGACCCTCCTTCTCAAGAAGACCACCCAGAGATCTCTCTCCATGCTTTAGTAGGAGTCACCACCCCACAAACCATGCAGGTCAAGGGTTACTTCAAGAATCTCCCTCTTACAATACTCATTGATTATGGTAGCACTCATAACTTCATTGGCCCTCGGATCGCCAAACAGGCTGATTGTTTTGTCCATCCTTTCTCCAGCTTTGAAGTCATGATTGCCAATGGGGGCACATTACCTTGCAAAGGGAAGTGTCGCAATGTGCATATCTCTATTAGAGATTATAACCTGCACTTCAACATGTTTTCCTTGCCCTTAGGCAGATGTGATGTGGTTTTGGGCACTCAATGGTTACGCACACATAGACCCATCTTATGGGATTTTGCTGAACTTTGGATGCAATTTTCAAACAATGGGTAAAAACACACATAGAAGGGCTTACAACTAGGGTCTCTCAACATCATCAGTTCACATCACATGGAAAAGATCCTTAAGAAGAATTCACATGGTGTCATCGCTCAGCTCCATTCCATTCAGATGCAACCATCCGCGGTCTCCACTACTCCTTCGGATCTCCAACAAATTTTGGATAGATATGCATGTGTCTTTGCTGAACTAGTGGGATTACCACCTTCACGACCAGAGGACCATCATATTTAGCTCCTTCCTAGAAGCATTCCTCCCAACATCAGGCCCTACCACTACCCATTTCACCAAAAGACAGAGATTAAGATGATCGTTCGGGACTTACTGAAGCAAGGTATTATTCACCCTAGTACCAGTTCCTTTTCTTCACTAGTTCTTCTTGTCTGGAAGAAAGATGGGTCATGGCACCTCTGCATTGACTTCCGAGCACTTAATCACATCACAATTAAGGATAAGTTTTTGATTCCTATTGTTGATGAGCTTCTAGATGAGCTTCATGGCACTAATTTTTTCTCCAAGTTGGATCTTCATTCTAGGTATCACCAAATTCGGGTTCATGAGGATGATATCCCTAAAATGGATTTTCATACGCACGATGGCCACTATGAGTTTTTGGTCATGCCCTTTGGCCTCACTAATGCTCCTTCCACATTCTAGGCATTGATGAATAAAATATTCCGGCCCTACTTGCGGAAATTCATTCTGGTCTTCTTTGATGATATCCTCATCTATACTAAAACATGGTCTGAGCATCTCCAGCATCTGGATCTTGTACTGCAACTTGTCTCTGATCATCATCTCTATGCAAAATAGTCTAAATGTGTTTTTTGGCAGGAGGAAGTGGAGTATCTCAGACATATTATTTCAGCCCAAGGGGTTCGAGTGGATCCTGCCAAAATAGATGCCATAAAAAAATTGGCCGCATCCTCAGACACTCAAGATCCTCCATGGTTTTTGGGACTGATTGGCTACTACCACAAGTTTGTCAAGGATTACGGGAAGATTGAAGCTCCATTAACAACTCTATTGAAAAAGGATGCTTTTACATGGACACATGCTGCTAAGTGTGCATTTGAAAAACTAAACAAGCTATGTGTACTACACCTATTCTAGCTATGCCAGATTTTTCCAAGACCTTCACTATTGAGAGTGATGCTTGTGGCAATGGACTTGGTGTTGTTCTCCTTCAAGATGAATATCCCATTGTATTCACCACCAAAGCCCTTTCAGGTAAGAATTTAGTACTCTATACATATGAGAAGGAAATGATGGCTATTTTGCATGCAGTATAGAAGTGGTGGCCATACCTATTAGGGAATCATTTTTGCATCAAGATTGATCACCAGAGTCTGAAATATTTTCTAGAACAATGGGCCTCCTCCCCAGCACAATAGAAATGGGTTAGCAAACTCATGGGTTATGACTATGAGATCACTTATAAGAAGGGTAAGGACAATATTGTGGCAGATGCTCTTTCTCGCACATTTGATGACCAAGCTTCTCTTTTAGCTATTTCTATGCATGTTCCAAATTGGTTGGAATCTGTCCAGCAGGGCTATGTCAATGACTCTTCATTATCCCAAATCATCCAACAGTTGGCCAATAACCCTTCTTCTATACCGTATTACTCTTGGGATGGTGCTTCTCTGAGATACAAGGGTCGTCTGGTGCTTCCCCAAAGCACATATCTTCAATAGGCTATCTTCTATGAACTCTATGCTTCTCCATCGGCAGAGCACTCTGGGTTCCTCAAAACTTATGAGCGGGCATGACGTAACTTCTTTTGGAAGGGAATGAAAAGGGTAATTCACCAGATGGTGGCTGAATGTTATACTTGCCAGCGCAACAAGGGTGAAACGACACTCCTTCCTCGATTGCTCAAACCCTTGCCCATCCCTACATGGATTTGGACAGATATTTCTATGGATTTCATTGAGGGACTCCCTAAATCTGGAGGGAAGACAATGATCTTGGTTGTGGTTGATCACCTCTCCAAATATAGTCATTTTTGTTCCCTCAGCCATCCCTATACCACCTCGTCAGTCGCACAGATTTTCATGGACCAGATCTTCCGTCTTCATGGAATCCCTTCTTCCATTGTCTGAGATCGTGATACAACTTTCACCAGTCATTTTTGGACAGAACTATTTCACCACACTGGCATCAAACTAAAGATGAGTTCAGGGTATCACCCACAAATAGATGGTCAGATTGAAGTTATCAACAAATGTTTGGAAACTTATCTTCATTGTTTCACCTCAGAACAACAGCATCAGTGGGCAAAGTGGCCCCCTCTCACTGAATGGTGGTACAATACCTCCTACCACACTGCATCTAAAATGACTCCATATGAAGAAGTCTATGGTCAGGCACCGCTAGTGCTCCTTCCATACACCCCCAATAGTTCACCAGTTTAGGCAATTGACACGGTTCTCTGAACCCAAGATTAGATTCTTCACATTTTGCAGGACAATCTTCACATGGCAAGAAATTAAATGAAACAACAAGCCGATCAGAATCATTCTGAGTGCACTATTCAAGTAGGTGATATGGTTTTTCTTTGTCTATAGCCATACAAGCAATCCTCCCTGAAACTCAAAGGGTGTCATAAGCTGGCTCCAAAGTTATATGGGCCATATAAGGTTCTTCAGAAGATTAGGTCAGTTGCTTATAAGTTGGAGCTTCCTCCTTCTCGCATTCATCCAATATTTCATGTCTCTTGTCTAAAGAAAGTTCTTGGCACCAACATTAGAGCACAAACTGTTTTACCAAAACTGGATAACGAAGGATCCATCATTTTGGAGCTGGAGGCAATCCTCGACAGGCGCACTCGTCAACTTCACTCTCGATCCATCACAAAGGTATTAATTCAGTGGCACGGAATGCAACCAGAGGATGCTACATGGGAGCCACTCCTTCAGATTCAGTAATAACTTCCACATCTTAAGCTTTGAGGACAAAGCTTTTCTAAGAGGGAGGGGATGTTAGGAACCCGTGTTTAGCCCTTCTCTTTATTTTGTCAGTATATTGCTGTTGGATGCATATGCTTTGTAAGTCATCCCATAAGTATATTGTATTATCCCACATTCATAGGGAGTAATAGTTGTTTAGATTAGACTTAGTATATAAGTACATGTTGAGACCAATGAAGGCATCCACAAGTTTATTGTATTAAGCTTGCTCAAAGGAGGTTGCCCCCTTGAAGTGGCCTGCGATCAACAAATTCCTTCTGTGTTCTGCTATTTCTATTATTTCATGTATTTTTCATTATATTGTTGCAGCAGGTTCCTCTCACCTACAAACACATACCTCATTTTTTGCTAAATCAATTTTATTTGCCTATGGTGGTAAGGAACACATTGTTCCAAAATGCTTCAGTTTCATGCAGTGGAAAGGTGCTAGGAATGACATTTTTCATTCCATAGGTCGTGGGGCTGAACGGACTTTGCCAACATGTTGGGGTGGGAAGGTAAATGCCAAGGAAGGTCTCGTTTCATGTGCCAAGTGCCCTAGTCATTCGGGGCAGTAGACTATCGGTAGAGTCCCTTAAGATCCTTAAGACCAAAAAACTACCAAACTATGATAGAGTAGTTCTCAGAATTCAAGGTAGCTGGGAATGTTCCAATCAAACCTACAAGTGTACATGGAGCCCTTCCACAATAACCTCTCTCAATTTTGGTCAACTCCAGTCCATTTGACCATGCCAAAATCAAATGCATCCTTGCAAAATGCTTCAGTTTCATGTAGTGGAAAGGTTCTAGGGGAGACATTTTGCATTACATAGGTCATGGGGCCAAAGGGACTTCACCAATGTGTTGGGATGGGTGGGTAAATGCTATGGGAGGTCTCATTTCATGTTCCAAGGGTCCCAATCATTCGAGGCAGCAGGCTACTGGCAAAGTCACTTAAGATCTTAAGACCAAAAACTGCCAAACTTTGATGGAGTAGTTCTCAGAATTCATGGAAGATGGAAACATTCTATTTGGACCTATAGGTGCACATGGAGTCTTTCCACAATAACCTCTCTCAGTTTTGGTCAACTCTAGTCCATTTGACCATGTCAAAATCAAATGCAATCTTGCAAAATGCTTCAGTTTCATGCAGTGGAAAGGTGCTAGGAGTGACATAATTTTGCATTCCATAGCTCATGGGGTCAAACCAAATATGCCAACATGTCCAAATGGGTAGGTAAATGCTAGGGGAGGTCTCATTTTGTGTGCCAAGTGTCTCGGTCATTCCGACTGCAAGCTATTAGTAAAGTTGAAAGGTGCTAGGAGTGACATTTTGCATTCCATAGCTCGTGGAGCCGAACGGACTTCACCAATGCATCAGGGTGGATGGTTAAATGCCATGGGAGGTCTTATTTTTTTTTCCAAGGGTCCCAATCCTTTAGGGTATTAGGCTACTGACAAAGTCCCTTAAGATCCCTAAGACCAAAAAACTGCCAAACTTTGACGAAGCAGTTCTCAGAATTTGTGGTAGCTAGGAACATTTTGTTTGGACCTATAGGTGCACATGGGGTCCATCCACAATAAACTCTCTCATTTTTTGTCAACTCCAGTCCATTTGATCATGCTGAAATCAATGCATTATTGCAAAATGCTTCAGTTTCATGCAGTGGAAAGGTGCTAGGAGTGACATTTTGCATTCCATAGCTCTATTACCGCCTGTATGAGCAGTTTGGTTTCAATTAAAAAATGTAAAAAATTAGTTAAGGTACAAGTGTCTTTGTATATATACAAAGGTGTTTGTATATTCATGCAGGTCAAAATATGCATTGGCAGGTGTAAAATCTCCATCGCCCTTTGAAAAATCAGTTAGATGCATTTACTACAGTGTTGGAGATACAAGCGAAAAATATACATTGCAGTCATATTCCAGGAAAGATTCACTGTTTGTATGCAGAGGAAATATACAAAGCAAAATATACAAGGGCGTACTAATATACAATTGCTACAGTGGCGAGCAGAAGATACATTCCTAGAATATTCTGTTGAAGATACCGTAGTTGTATATTAGAGGTTTGTATATTTGCGGATGCAAGTAAAACATACAAAGGTGCAAAGATACATTTGCTATAGTGCAGAAAGAATACAATTGGTGGGGCCCACAGGTATATGCAAGTGAGTTTGTATATGGTCAATATACAAAAGAGGACATACATTCTAGACCCGATAGAAATTTCAGGCTGCTTCATAAAGTTTGGGGTCCGACTTGTATATAGGGCGATTGCATATGCATATGTTCATGCATATACAGGGCGAAAAGGGCAAAATAAGGAATGGAAAGGCCAGCGATAGAAATGTGAGGTGTTTACGTGGCATAATTTCACTAGCTGATGACTTTTCAGTATTTTTTGATGCCATTGATCCTGGTGACAGGAGGGTGATCGACGGCCATGCTTTGAGACCGCAGCGAAGGTTTTTTCCTGAGTGTTTGAAGTCATTTTTTGATCGGGAAAACTTCAGATGTGTCCGCTGCTACATTCCAGAAGAGGCTACGGGTAGCTGAGGCTTTAATGACAGATTATGTAGCAGTATGGGTCGACGATGGACAAGCCAACTACCAGATTTAAGATGAATGTCTCTGAGTGGCGGCTTAGATCCCGATTCCACCTGCTCTCTTCCTTTGCTTCCCGGCCGCATTCAATTTGGAGCGCCATTTCTCACGATGCATTATATCTGGTGGATTTTTGATTAGCCTTGTAATTAATTTTGCTGAGTTCACGATTTTGCTATAAAAAGCAAACTGTGTTACTCTTTTGTGGTTGTTGAAGACTTGGGCAATTATTTGGGGGAAAAATAACGAAATACAGAGCATTTCTTGTTTGTTGTATCTCTGTGGAGTTTATGTGTTGCATCTGAGTTGTATCTTGCACATATGTTCAGTTTCAGTGTTAATGTTATATGAAAAATGCTTCTTGCACGTGTTTTGCTGTCTATCTCCACTTGTATGCATTTCTTCTTCTGAATTTGGTTGCTAAGGGTTTCTCAAATTCTAGAATACAGATTTATGTATTGCATGCTTAATCTCTAACTTCCATTCAAGGAGTGGATTAAATCATTTTAGGTTGAGTGTGGAGGAGATTGTATGTCAGCTAGGATATCTATAAGCAGAGACAGTTAAATACCCATTCTTGGGTGATGTTTGTAAGGCAAACACCAGTCCTAACCCCTTGAAACTCAAATGCCAGTTGCAAGCCATTCTTATGTATACGTCTAGTTGACTCCTTGCCCTGAGATAGGCACCGATCTGTTCTTGTGAAGTAGTTATGATCCAAAGCCCCTATCTTGCCTCCAAACCATAAAATTCAAACCATTTCATTATTCCAACCTGTTAGTTGTAGGAGTAGGATTAGGAACCCCTGCATACTCTCATACTTGACCAGACAAATATGTCCAAGAACGTTGCCAACCTTGTGATGTACCATGCACATCTTGGTCCACACATGAGAGTATTCTATCTGTTATCACAAAGCTAAATCTTCCTGTCATAGGGCAAGTCAATGTTACATTTTTAGCAAATAGGGACACCCCCCTTGCTGCAGCAGAACCATAAGTGAAGGGGAGGCCACTCACGCAACCTCCCATATCTTTTGACTGAATCTGCCTGTGCATTGGAACTGGCAAACCCTCTGCCAATTCAGGAGGCAACAAAATTGGCGACTCTACTGGGGATCGAATGTGAAAGTGTTATCCTGCAATCTCTGGTGAGGTTTTGCCCATCTGAGACACCAACAGAATTGGTGACTCTACTGGGGAAGAATTAGAATAGAAAAAAGAGAAGCAGTATCTGTGTGCCCATCTGAGTCACCAACAGATATTGGTGACTCTATTAGGGAGAGAAACAGAGTCAAATTATTTGAAAGGTGAATTCGTTGCAGCAAGATCCAAAAATGACCATGTGGTGCTCTGCTGGCGTGGTGAATCCAGAAAACAAAATGGCCTTGTTGATATATTGTCCTCTCTGTGAGAGGTGGTGACTCTGTTGATTGAACCTATCAAAGCTGCAACATATTTCTAGGTATTCCATCCTTTTAAAAATGATGAGTTTAGAGCAACAATCCTGGTTGTGTCCTAAAAGAAGACCATTTTTTATTGAGAGATATAAAGCTCTAGATTTCACAGGGATATGTGGTTACCCAAGTACTATTCCAAATAAAATTAGAAAATGTTTGCCAAAATATAGTGGATCAGATTTTGAATCAGCAAACAAACATCTGCAAAAATTTTATAACTTAATAGAAGACTATGAGGTAGAAGATGAAGATGTTGTAATGAGACTCTTTGTTCAGTCATTAGAAGATGATGCTAGAGTTTGGTTTTCAGACCTGCCTGTATGTTCAATTTCTTCATGGATAGATTTAGAAATTGCATTCCTAGAGCAGTTTGGTGAAAGATTTGATGTGGCCTCATTGATCATATATTTTATGAATATCCAAAAGGAAGATGAGGAATTGGTTCCAGCTCTTAATCTTAGATTTATTAAGTTGCTCAAGCAGATCCCTGAATATATGAGACCCAATAATCCATTATGCTTAGCAATTTATTTGGCTGCATTTGATGAAGAAATGAGCTATCTATTGAGAGATAAGGAACCAGTCACACTTCACCAAGCTTTCCAATTTGCTATGGATATTGAAAACAATGAGAAATATGGAATGCCAATAGGTTTCATAGCTGCAAGCCTTCAGAATAGTTTTCAAAGTGAATATATTTCTGCTATTCCAATGTGTTCATTCAAAGAAGATTTTGTAAACAGAAATATATTTCAGAATAGTATGTGCAACCATGATGTGATACATGAAGAAAATGTTGTAGAAAATGTAGGCACATCCTATAATGATGAAAACAAAGATTTTTATCAGCCTCTAGAAGACAAGCCTGTAGACACAAGATGCCCTCCAATTAATCAAATGAAAGACATACATGAGGTTGTGTCCTGCATCAGTATGTATATCCCAGTTATTCTTGATTATTTATATAAAATGGATATGCAAAGCTTCACTCTGAATGTAGAAGATGCTACTTCAAGGGATAATAGTGAATATGTTAGTGACTGTCAGCATTTAGATGCATATGTGAGCCTTTCAGATGATGAAATATATATGGATGCTGAATTTGAGTGTTTCCTTGAAGATTCTGACCACCTTCACAGTGCAAAGGTTGAAAAATTTAATTTTGGTTATCAAGGCATTGGTGAAGAGGAAAAACAGGGTCACTATTTAGAGGTGAATGGACAGGTTGCAGATGTGTGTGCTCATACAGTTGGGGATAGTGCTGGTTGTAGGGGTAACTATAAGGTTTTTGACAAAGGGCTGCATTCTGAGTTATTTCTGCCTTCTTTTGAGACATTCCAGGTGGACATAAATGACAAAATTGTTGAGCACAGTAATGATGAATATTTGCATGTTTATAAAGATAAATTTGATTATGAGATGTTGCTTGTGCCTGAATATTGCATGTTTGATACAGAGGAGCTCTTATTTTTTGAAGAAGGGCAAAATTCTGATGTGGATTCATTTGTTTCATGTGAGTCTGTCATTTTCCCAAGCAACATCAATGACTCATATGATGATGACATTCTACAACTCATGATAATGTACACTGATGAGGCTTGTTGTAGATTTGTCAATGAAAAAGAGAGGAGCAACAACACAAACAATTGGAATACTGAGTATTGCAAGTGGTTAAATGCTTTCAGGCTTCATTTGAAGAAATCAAAACAAAATCAAGTGTTTGACAAAGGAAAACTCTAGTTTTTCCTTTTTGGTGGCCCTGGGCTACCAAGTAATTTTAATAAATGTGTTTTGTGATGCAGGTTAGTGCAGTTTTGACTCTGTTGCCCAATGGATAAGGACGGGTCTGCATCCCAGAGATCTGAGGTCCTCGCTGCAGTCTTGTGCCTGCACGTCCCCAATCAGAGCCTATGTTACCGCCTGTATGAGCAGTCTGGTTTCAATTGAAAAATGCAAAAAATTAGTTAAGGTACAAGTGTCTTTGTATATATACAAAGGTGTTTGTATATTCATGCAGGTCATAATATGCATTGGCGGGTGTAAAATCTCCATCGCCCTTTGAAAAATTAGTTAGATGCATTTACTATAGTGCTGGAGATACAAGCGAAAAATTTACATTGTAGGCATATTCCAGGGAAGATTCGCTGTTTGTATGCAGAGGAAATATACAAAGCAAAATATACAGGGGTGTGCTAATATACAATTGCTACAGTGGTGAGCGGAAGATACATTCCCAAAATATTCTGTTGAAGCTACCGTAGTTGTATATTAGAGGTTTGTTTATTTGCGGATGCAAGAAAAACATACAAAGGTGCAAAGATACATTTGCTACAGTGTAGCAAGAATACAATTGGTGGGGCCCGCAGATATATGCAAGTGAGTTTGTATATGGTTGATATACAAAAGAGGACATACATTCTGGACCTGATAGAAATTTTAGGCTGCTTCATAAAGTTTGGGGTCTGACTTGTATATAGGGCAATTGTATATGCATATGTTCATGCATATACAGGGCGAAAAGGGCAAAATAAGGAATGGAAAGGCCAACGATAGAAATGTGAGGTGCCTACGTGGCACAATTTCACTGGCCAACGACTTTTTAGCATTTTTTGACGCCATTGATCCTAGCGACAGGAGGGTGATCGACGGCCATGCTTTGAGACTGTAGCGAAGGTTTTTTCCTAAGTGTTTGAAGTCATTTTTTGAGCGGGAAAACTTCAGATGTGTCCGCTGCTGCATTCCAGAAGAGGTTACGGGTAGCTGAGGCTTTAATGACAGATTATGCAGCGGTATGGGTCAACGATGGACAAGCCAACTACTAGATTTAAGATGAATGTCTGAGCGGTGGTTTAGATCCCGATTCCACTTGCTCTCTTCCTTTGCTTCCCGGCTGCATTCAATTTTGAGCGCCATTTCTCACGATGCATTGTATCTGGTGGATTTTTGATTAGCCTTGTAATTAATTTTGCTGAGTTCACGGTTTTGCTATAAAAAGCAAATTGTGTTACTCTTTTGTGGTTGTTGAAGACTTGGGCAATTTTTTGGGGGAAAATAACAAAATACAGAGCATTTCTTGTTTGTTGTATCTCTGTGGAGTTTATGTGTTGCATCTGAGTTGTATCTTGCACATATGTTCAGTTTCAGTGTTAATGTTATATGAAAAATGCTTCTTGCATGTGTTTTGCTGTCTGTCTCCACTTGTTGTATGCATTTCTTCTTCTGAATTTGGTTGCTAAGGGTTTCTCAAATTCTAGAATACAGATTTATGTATTGCATGCTTAATCTCTAACTTCCATTCAAGGAGTGGATTAAATCATTTTAGGTTGAGTGTGGAGGAGATTGTATGTTAGCTGGAATATCTATAAGCAGAGATAGTTAAATACCCATTCTTGGGTGATGTTTGTAAGGTAAACACCAGTCCTAACCCCTTGAAACTCGAATGCCAGTTGCAAGCCATTCTTATGTATACGTCTAGTTGACTCCTTGCCCTGAGATAGGCACCGGTCTATTCTTCTGAAGTAGTTATGATCCAAAGCCCCTGTCTTGCCTCCAAACCATAAAATTCAAACCATTTCATTATTCCAACCTGTTAGTTGTAGGAGTAGGATTAGGAACCCTTGCATACTCTCATACCTGACCAGACAAATATGTCCAAGAATGTTGCCAACCTTGTGATGTACCATGCACATCCTGGTCCACACATGAGAGTACTATGTCTGTTATCACAAAGCTAAATCTTCCTATCATAGGGCAAGTCAATGTTACATTTTTAGCAAATAGGGACATCCCCCTTGGTACGGTAGAACCAGAAGTGAAGGGGAGGTCGCTTACGCAACCTCCCGTATTTGTTGACCGAATCTGCCCGTGCATTGGAACTGGCAAACCCTCTACCGATTCAGGAGGCAACAAGTTCATGGGGCCGAACAGACTTCACCAATGCATTGGGGTGGGCAGGTAAATTCCATGGGAGGTCTATTTTTATGTGCCAAGGGTCCCAATCGTTCAGGGTAGTAGGCTACCGGCAAACTCACTTAAGATCCTAAGACCAAAAATTGTCAAACTTTGACAAAGCAGTTCTCAAAATTTGTGGTAGCTCAGAATGTTCCATTTAGACCTACAGGGGCACGTGGGGTCCTTCCATAATTACCTCTCTCAGTTTTGGTCAACTAAAATCCATTTGATCGTGCCAAAATCAAATGTATTCTTACAAAATGCTTCAGTTTCATGTAGCACAGCCTTGCCAAGTGCTATATTTTTTGATCTTCTCATCGTGAGGTTGAATCGACTACACCAACGCATCGGGGTGGGTGAGTAAATATTAGGGGAGGTCTCATTTCATGTGCCAAGCATCCAAGTCGCTCTGGCCTGCAAGCTACCAATAAAGTGACTTTGTTGGTAGCTTATAGCCTGGAACAATTGGGACCCTTGGCACACAAAATGAGACCTCCCATGGCATTTACCCACCCACCCTGACGTGTTGGCAAAGTTCGTTCAGCCCCATGAGCTATGGAATGCAAAATGTCACTTCTAGCACCTTTTGAGTTTGTCGATAGCTTGCAGCCCAGAATGACTGAAACATGGTGCATGGAACAAGACCTCCCCTAGAATTTACCTACCCACTCAGATGTGTTGGTGTAGTCAGTTTGAGCCCACAACCTATGGAATGCAAAATTCCAGTCTTAGCAACTTTCTACTTTGTCAGTAGCTTACAACTTGGAACGACTGGGATGCTTGTTACATGAAACGAGACCTCCCCTAACATTTACCTGCTCATCCCAATGTGTTGGCGTAGTAGGTTTAGCCCCATGATAAGCAGAATAAAAACTATGGCACCTAGCAATGATGTGCTACATGAAACTGAAGCATTTTGCAAGATTGCATTTAATTTTGGCACTGTCAAATGGAATGCAAAATGTCACTCCTAGCACATTTCCACTACATGAAACTGAAGCATTTTGCAATAATGCATTTGATTTAGGCACGGTCAAATGAACTAGAGTTGACCAAAACTGAGAGAGGTTATTGTGGAAGGACCCCACATGCACTTGTAGGTCCAAACAGAATGTTCCCAACTACCATGAATTCTGAGAACTACTCCGTCAAAGTTTGGCAATTTTTTGTCTTAAGATCTTAAGTGACTTTGTTGGTAGCTTTCTCTCCCAAATGATTGGGACCCTTGGCACATGAAATGAGACCTCCCTTGGCATTTACCCACCCACCCCAATGCATTGTCAAAGTCCATTCAGTCCCACAAGCTATGGAATGCAAAATGTCACTCCTAGCACCTTTCCACAGCATGAAACTGAAGCATTTTGCAAGAATGCATTTAATTTCAGCATGGTCAAACAGACTGGAGTTGACCAAAATTGAGAGAGGTTATTATGGATGGAACCCACATGCACTTGTAGGTCTAAATGGAATGTTCCTAGCTGTCATGAATTCCAAGAACTGCTCTGTCAAAGTTTGGCAGTTTTTTGGTCTTAGGGATCTTAAGGGACTTTGTCGGTAGCCTACTGCCTGGAACGAATGGGATGCTTGGCACACAAAATTGAAAAGAGATTGATCTTAATGTTTATTTTCCACCAAACAAATACCAAATTGAATAAAAACTGAGAGCTTCATTAAGATTTAAAAGGATCAAGATAACTGAACTTACACAATGAGAGTGCTTAAATCATCTCCTACAAAGTAAAGACAAAGAAAATGCAGCAATTTTTTTTTAAAGAACTGAAACTAATACCTAACACACAAAGCCATGTAAAGCGACCCACTCCTAGCATTAAAATTCAAAATTATTTATGAAAAACTAACACTAATTGATTAATAAATATAATAGATCCTGTTAAGACCTAAAATTTCACACCAAATTTTGCAAAAAAATTAGGTTCCCATAGTAATGAATTTCAACAAGGAAAGAAAGAAGAAAATAGAAAGGACAAGCTTGCTGGGCTGATTTTCATGTGCAACTCTAAAACCAAGTAGGAATGTTTCTATTACCATGTCTTTGGCTTGCCTCCAGACAAGAAAGATCTCATTGAAAAGGTTAAGACAAGGATGAAGCCCTTTTGTTTGATTTTGATCTCAGAATGATATATGGCATATACAAGGCTTCATTTACAGGAGCTATGAACTTGCAGCCAGTTGCTTTTAAAGGGGGCAAATTCCCTGCACAAGATCATTGTTATATTCACAAAGATTGCTTACCATTAGGTGATGATATTTTTAAGAAAGAAATCAAAAATAACTATGAACCGGGCAAGAAAAAATTTAAGTTCGAGCTTAGTCCTTAACAGGTGAAGAAGTTTTCTGAGTTATTCTGACCTGTAAGACTTGATGCTTGTGGTCCAGTTGACCTTCCAATCCCAATTAAACCATAAGGTAAGCATCTCCATGATTGCAGTTGAGTAGAAAACTTTAAGAGCAATTAATCCTTATCGGAAAGATCATGTGCATGTCTTTCTGATCAATAAGTTGTAGTTCTTTATTGAACACTTTATGCATATCAGGAAGAGATAAATAAAGTTATAGCAATCAAAGATCACAAGATAACAAGTATGCATAATCAGGAAGATACTGCATAACATTTTTACCGATGAAAAATTCATCAGCAAAAGCAAGCTAGTTGGGGTGAAATTTTCAAATCACACTGATCTTGTGCGTCATGCCGATGGATACCTCTTTCGGGGAGAAACATATATACTTCCACCGATAAGACATAATAACAATTATATCGGAGAGACATGTAAGATCAGGGTAAGTTCTTTAGATCTCTCTGACTATGTGGGTTACTCCGATAAGGAAGACCAAAAATATTTTCGGGGAAAGTCCCACCAACTTATCCCAACGAATAAAGTGATAAAGGAAACATGTTAGGGAGACTAAATACATCAGAAAGGCATCTCATTCTCTTAGAGATGATACATGTCAGTCCGATGATAATATAAATAACTATTATTTATCGAAAAGATACTGAGCGATACTTAAAGGACTTCTAACAGTCCAGTTCACCCCGATATTAGGTAGACTTCATGGTGTTCTCTTGAAACATTAGGAATTGAAAAGTAAGACAAAAGGCAGTTGTGCAATTTTGGTGAGAGTATTAAGATGTATTCTTGACTAAATAAGAACACCAAAGGGACACTTCTTATCAAAAAGACATTCAAATAGTCTTGGTGATCAATTATGAACATATAAACAACGATGACACCAAATAAAGCACACAGATCAGCCTAAGACTAGAAGAGTTCCACTGATGCAATAACATTTTATCGCTCTGACATTTCAAAATTTGAAAAACCTGTTGCATTCATTACCAGTGACGAACATTAATGGCCACATGAACAAACCTTATATGAACATTTCTGATCGAAAAGAGATTGAACCAAAAGGAATTTTTAGAAATTGTAGCAAAGAAAGATGGAAGATTGAGTGGAGGACAAGGAATTTAGTGGGCTTACAATATACAAGTAAGCATACAAGACACCCCTACAACTGATAAATTATAATTTGATTCTTCTATATTGTAGAAAGATAATATGGAAAGTTTGGCAAAAACAAAAAAATAAGAAGCAATAGGGTGAAATTGATCAGTCCAAAAATAAGAAACAGAAAACTGAGATGGGGCAGGAAATGAAAACAAGAGAACAAAAACTAAATCAAGACCTCATTGATCAATTGCCTGGTTCAGGGCCAAAAGCTAGGAGGTATGCACAATTAAGGGATGAAGTAGAAAGATTAGAAGACAAATGCAAACATATAGGAAATGTGTGGACCCCCATTAGGGGATATGAATTGTTCATGTTTCATTATTGTTAGAGAAATAGATTTGAACCAGTTTGTAACCCTTGGAATTTCAATTTGGGGAAGTTGGTTGTTCTTGACATCTTCGTGAATATAGACCTTATAAAACTTCTGGCTAATCATTATAACCCAAACCTTAAAGCCATTTGCAACCTACAAGGAGAACCTTTCATACATATATCCAAAAATGCGCTTTGTGAAGTTTTCAGCCTAGATGACACACGTGATGAGCCTATTATCCATGAGGAATTAGAAAAGGAGTACTAGAGAATGGACACTACCTACAAAGGATGGAGATTTTCATTACATAGGCCTAGAGAAGATGGACATTTAGTATCACTTGAAGATGATAATGGACCTCCCTTCCATGTTGATTTGTTTGAGCCCTATTTGAAATATACTTACTACTCAGTAGGTCAAATAATGGGAACAAAGGTCCCTGAATTTATGTCTATAGGGCCAATGGTGATTGCTGCAGACATACGGTGTCACAATGCAAGACCCTTTGATTATGCTTCATACATTTCTAGAGGGATTGACTCAGGGCTAATGGCTATCAAGAATGGTTCTCCCACAATGCACTTCAAACATTATTCCTTTCTCATGCACATGATACTCTAATATGGACAAGAGCTAGTAATGTGGCCAGAAGAATTAAAAATCACACAGTTGGATAAAGGGGGTCAACCATTACCGATACAACTGTGGACCTCCATTTGGGATAGTAGATTTGTCAATTCTAATTATGTTCATTTTGAAGAATACTTTGTCAAAACATTATACAGATTTTATGGTCACCCTTGTGATTATTCATTATCTAATGAGATCAAAAGATTCTAAAGGCCTAAAGATTTCAATGGACCACCAACTGTAAATCATAATTGGGGTGATTGGTACTACTTTCTGGATTCCACTATGATAAGGGTTTATGGTTTTGAGGACACGCCTTTCCTATTTCCCAAGACTATGCCAGATAGAGTTGCATATCTGGAGATTGTCAGACAACTGGATTATTCCAATGTCATGAATCTGAGTGCTTATGACAAAAAATCATTCATGCCCAGTACATTGTGTTTTGGGGATTTTACTATAGTTTTAAAAGAAGGATATGACCTTGTTTTGGATAAATTGTCACATTTCAATATGAAGAGGGCTGCACCGAGGAAAGGATTTGATCCTAAAGGTTTTATTGATTTTGCAAGGAAAAAACAAAATTTAAGTGGATATGTTCATATACCTTATCGTCATGATGATATCATCAGAAACATGGAAGGAATAGAGGCCAATTTCTCAATTGATAAGTACAATAGAGAAGTTGAACAAAAGATGAGGGAGATACCGGAGGTAGAAATATTATCCTTTGGTAGTGAGGAATCTGCTGAATAAAATGAACCCCAAAGCCAACCTAATAAGATCCCCAAGCTGAGGATTGAAGAATATCAACCTCCAACCAGAGAACAAGAAGTTGGGGAACCATCTGATACAGATGCTAGACAATTAGCTTATAAGTCTTTTGTTTCAAATGACCATTTCATCCAGTCTCCTGAGTTTAAATCTTTTTTGTATAAACACAAAGGAAAATCAATAAGGGAATCAGTTGTAGATGTCACACCAAGCAATGAAAGGCAATTGCTAAACACATTGAAAATAGATGTGGAAAATGAAATAAAGAACATGACTCCAGAGAAGGGAAGAAAATTATTAGAGGAATCTAGTGTGATGATCTTTCCTAGTTTAGACTTGAGATCTGGTTTAGTTTTTGACAGCTTTTTACACAATAATGATACCAAACACAAGCTCAGTCCAGAAGGGGTAACAGAGGTATACACTCGGTCAAGGTACAATCATAATGAGAATTCTCTTATGATTTGGGCTCTATACCCACCACATAAGAAACTTACAGTTATTGATACAGAGAAAGCATTTGGTCATGTGATGACATTAAAAGTGGGTGAAACCAATCCTGTGGTCACAACTGATATTGGCATAAATGTAGCCAAATTAAACCAGGCGCAGATTCAAATGTTGATTAAAGAACGGGATATGTACAAATTAAACAGTGAAAGGATACTTAAAGAAAATGAGTTTCTAAGAGACACAGTTAAGGATGCATTCAAAGAACCTACTAAAATGTTAACTCAAGGAGAAAGCTCCCAAGTAAAGGACAAGTGCGAGGAGTTACAGATGAATTCTCAAGTGATCCAAGCCAGGTTTGATGCACACTCCATAATATTCCAAAAGAGATACACTAACATGATGATCTAGATGAACAAGTTCTGGGTCACTCACTCTAAGAATCACACTGCCATTGAAGAACATAAAAGGATAAAGGACAGGCTTCCGAAAAAGCTCCTAGAGGTACAAAACAGAAACACTTCTGATACTGGGGTCATTACCACTGCTGGAGACCTGATCAGGAAGCATAAAGATTATTATGAGGAACTTCAAGAAGATGCCAAAGTGTTTATTGAAGCTTCAAAGAAGGGTGTGCTGACATTGTTTAGTTAGAATAAAGATCTCAAAAGATAGAATGAATGGATAAAAGAATGCCAACTGATATTGCAGGGAGCTTTGGAAGCAGCTAAGGATGGAGATCCAGCATTAGGAGAGGCCTTTGAATACTTAGAAAAGATGATTACTATGGAGATTATGGTGAGGAGTGATGTGGAGTATGCTGATACATACTTGAGTCAGGAATATTTAGATCATGTTACCCATGTTCATTTGTGGCTCATTAGAGCTTAATGTAATATTTTGTGTATTGTTGTTAAAGTTCCAAAAGACACTTATGAAGAGGCACACCCTCTTCAAGATATTGCTATATAAATCAAACATGTGATGAAGCAACAATCATCATCAGTAGTAGTAGTAGGAAAGGGAAATCATTATTAGTAGATAGTTTTTCATCTATTGCACTCATCCATTTTCATACTTTAGAAACTTATGCAATTAATATATATCTTGAAGCAATATAATGGAGCAGACTATGCTTAAATGGTGATATATTTTTAGTGTTCAACTGTTGTGTTGATTTTCATGATTAAATTTGTTGTATTGTCTCCAAAGTGGTTCTCTTAAGTTATTGAAATTTATATAATTTTTTAGGACACATTTGTTGTTCATGTGTGGTTATCTTGACTAGTTTCTGGTTGGAGTGAATTAAACATCCTTTCAAATAATCTATTTTGATTGGTTCCTACCAAGGATTAAAATATTTTTAAAATGATTATTGTGATTGGTTTCCCTTAGGCTAAGAATTAAAATTCCTTTCATGAGATCACAGTAATTCAGGAGAATATCACTGGGATTATTAAAGAAGAGTACAGTAACTAAGAGATCTACACATTTGTACAAGGTGCAAACATTCCAAGTGCCCAACAAGTTAGAGTTAAGTTGTAAAATAGACCCACCTATCCTACACATCTGTCTCCATAATCATCATCCATCCATTGACTCCATCCACCCAATAGATTAGGCACTAGTCAACTTTAGAACATTTTAGACAAATCCAATCCACAGTCTTGATAATTCAAGCACTCTCATTAGGAACTAGTAAGTAAGCTCTGCATCTACATCACACCTATGTGCCATAGTGAGTAGATTTCCCAAATTAGAATCCATTTAAACTTTGAAATCTGCTTTATCATTTAGGTACACCTGCATAGGCCTGGAAGAGCCTAAAGAGTAGGGGGTTTCTAATTGCATGAACCCTATTTTGTGGGACAAAAATGTATCAAGGGACTAGCACCCTCTTGTGGTCTAAAAAACCTGCATTTTTGAGATCCAACAAATTGGTGACTCTACTTGGGAACACTATAAGAGACCATATCCCTAGAGTCAGAAATTTTAAAGTACACAACTCTGCTAGTCAAAAGGAACCCAGAAGGTTAATCAATCGTCTAATGTGAGGTGGTGACTCTATTTAGAATACAAATCATTTTATGTCTTGAAATATAATAATATCTTAACATGGATGGTCGGAGATCTAAAACTGATGGTAGAAAACTACAATCATCCCCACCCCTAAAAGCTCTTTCAAAGAAAAATGGGTTATCAAACCAATCTCAACAAAATAATAATCAAAATACCCAGGAGTATACTTCAGAACAACCTATTATAACCCATAATAGTTTTACTCCTCTGCACGAATCAAATGAGACTTTATCCCAGAACTATGGATTATCTAATGATGTTTTAGCCCAATATAGGCCTGATCCCCAAAGACAACTTGAGTATGAAGCACAAATTATGAGGGAAATAGACCAAAATCAGGCAAAATGTGACTACAAGATGTCATTACAATAGAGTGAAGGAGTTCAATAGGAATTCATAAATCAAGAAACTTTTATACAAATGAATAACAACCTGCCAAAAGATGTGAGGAATAAGGATGAGATGCAACAAAATCTACTTAAGTTGCAAGAGGAACTTGAACTTGTTAAGTTAAGGGAAGCTGAGAGTTAGTTGAAATAGGAGATACAACAGATAAAAGATAGAACTAAAGTAGCCAACTCAAAATATATATCTCCACATAAACAAGGAGGGTATGTTCCAAGGAATGTACAACAGAATCTACACTAGAATGCATGTAGCTCATCCAATCTACAACCACCACCCAGTAGCTATGTCCAACAGAACATTCCCCCAAGAAACTCAAGACCATCCATCACCCATAATACTTCTCAACATGTAGTTAATCCATACCCACCTCCCGATCAACAATATGTTATAGCTCAACATTATAATGCGAATCCACATCTAAATGCACAACAACATCCTCCTCATAGCCAATACCAACCAAATCAACAACCTCATAATCAATACCAACCAAATCAACAACCTTATAATCAATACCAACCAAATTAGTGACTACAAGGGCCCCTGAACATCAATAGATACAGACAACTGGACTTTTCTAGATATCAAGTATGTCCTGATCCTATTTATAATGATCTAAGGAATGCTCTCCCAAAATTTGTTGGAAACAATGCCATCTCTACAGAAGAGCACATTAGAAGTTTTGAAACAACCATGGACAGCTTTGAAGTGCAATATGAAGATGTCCTAATGAAATTATTCATGTTGTCCCTTGTTGAAGATGTCAGAGATTGGTGCAAAAATTTACCTGATGCATCAATCTGCTCTTATGAATATTTTAAGGATAAATTGAAGGAACAGTATGGGAGCCAGTATGATCCAAATTTTGTTGTTCATGAACTGACTAGTATTCAAACAAATTATAATGAATCTGTGGTAGACTTCAATCAAATATTTTCCAAGATCTATCATAAGATCCCATTAGAATTGAAGCCCCTCGATCACATGGCCCTAACTTTATACTTAAATGCCTTTGACCCAAAAATTGGGTATGAACTCAGGAAAAAAGCCTACATGACCTTGGCAGAAGCAGAAAAGGCAACCATTAGTAATGAGAACAACAGGAGGGCAGCAAGAAAACTTGGTAAAAGAGAAAATCCAAAGATTGTACCGAATCCAAACAATAATCAAGAAAAACAAAATAATTATTACAGAAATGAAAGACCAAGGCTGCATGACATGCCTTATAACACCAATTGGAAAGATGGAAGGCCTTTGGAAAACAATAGAAAGCAGAATTATAGGAAAGATACTCTAACCCCCTAAAAAGAAATGGGACACATGTAGTAGAAAGCAACCCATGGTGCCTAGCATGTAATCTAGCCCACTCACTTGACTATTGTGTGGTGGCACAATCAGTACAGGAAGAAGAAACATCTTATGGTCAGGAAAGAGACAACCATACCATAAATATGCTAGAAATCAGACCTCACCAAGTTGATGAAAAATATTCATCCATAGAAGAGGATGGATATGAATATGATGTGGGAAATCAAAGATATAACGTCAATGTGGGAAGACAAGAGGTATTTTCAGATCAGGGGGATAATTATGAGGAAACTGTTTGTAATCATAATGTGCCACCACATAACCAATGGAGAAAACTAACTGAGGAAGAAAGGACGGCTCTTACAATAGCTGCAGTGGCACAAGAAAAAAGTAACTATAATCTAAAAACAAAGCAGTTAATGCAGACCAAGGAACACCTAGGAGTGTGTTCGCAAAAGATCAAATTCATAATAAAGACAATATGAAATATGCATCTAAAGAGCCAACAAAGACTGAACAGGATAAGATGAAGGAGAAAATGCCAGTTGAAGAAAAAAGGCATATCAAAGTAGAAAAGACTGATCAAACAATGACCCCCTCATTTGACATAGCCCAAGCAGTATCCCAAGTAAAGATATTAGTACCACTTCTTGAAATGATGAAGATAGATCAATACAGAGATGCAGTGGTCAAGATGATTTCAGATATATTGAAAAAGAAGCAACAAAGACCTAAAATCAAAATAAATAGTGTTCAACAAGAGGCTGCTAAAACTCTTGAAGTATATTTGGGTGACACCTTGACAAAGAATCCCTCTCAGGTAGATCCTTTTTACACCACTCTGCTGATAAAAAACAAACTAGTGAGGAATTGTATGATTGATTCAGGGGCAGCCATGAACAACATGCCAATGGCAGTCATGAAGGAGTTAGGTATGTGGGTTGACACTACATATGGCAAATGTTATGTAATGCACAACAGATCCATCCTAGTTGTGGGCATTATGTGGGATGTCGAGATAAGGCTAGTTGCCTACCCTGAGGCAGTATATAAGATTGACATCACTATAGTAGACATCCCACCATATTATGGAATGCTATTATCTAGACAATGGGCTGCAACAATTGGAGGAAATGTCTAATTAGATCTATCTTATGCCACCATACCAGTAGGAGAAAAAGAAGTTAACCTTTACAGAGAGCCAAGGTATGAGAATATTATAGAACGCATTGATCAGAATCAAATAATTTTTTTTCTGTGATACCTTTGTTGGGATAAGGTGCCATTAACCTTGTAAATCCTATTATTGTATTATTCCATTTATTATTTGTAATTACCCATAAGGGATGTACAAGTTTCATCGGTAGAAGTAAAAAATATTTACTATCCACAGTAATTACGGAGTTACTGCACGGTAAGTCTCGAAGTTACTGGCGGTAGTTACAGGATGTCATTTACTATGGTAAATGGTAATTGGTCAAAGTGGGGTGCACATGTGGAGGAATAATATATTTTTAGTGTTATGACGCATGTCATAGATGATGTAAGAAGGTGTAAGAGATTCTATGACAACTGTAAGTTGTCATAAGAATCTATGACACTTACAATAGCATATGACGCGTCATAAGATGCTATAAGTGGCTATTTTTTGCCCCAAGGCATTCAACCTTGCATGGGCACATTTTTCCAAGTGTAGGATGCATGTATGATAGCTTTTATGACCCTGTAAGAGCCTATTCTTGGCCATGGATGCCCAAGGTTGTATTGTTGACTCTTGACAAGTGTTATGGGCTTGTAAGAAGTCATTTCATGTCTTGAGGTTGTGTAAATTCTATATAAACCATAGCATAGTAGATGAGAGATATATAATAGTTTACAGGTACCCAGGTTTTGCTAGAGTGAATGTTGGAGGACAGAGGAAGTGAATGTATTTGTAATCTCCTTTTGTGAAGATAATACAACTTGACCTCTTTTCTTGGTGGAGTTTTTTACCCGAAAAGGTTTTCTCCACTTTAAACACTTGTGTTATGTGCTTCATTCTGCTTCTGGTATATTTTTGTATTGTGGAAATGGTTGGCTATTCAAAAAGAGAAGAAACCTGATGATGTCTCTCAAGATAAGTGGGATAGACTGGATAAGAAGGCACGAGGAACCATCTGGTTGTGTCTTTCAGACTCTGTCCTATTGAATGTCACAAAGGAAGAGGCTGCATACAGGTTGTGGAAATGGTTGGGTGAGATCTATCAAGCCAAGAGTATGGTAAATAAACTTTATTTAAAAAGAAAATTGTTTTCCATGAAAATGCGAGAAGGTGAATCAGTTGCAGAGCATTTAAATTCTTTTAAATTGTTAGTGAGTTAGCTTGATTTAGTAGATGTTGAGGTTAGTGAGGAAGATAAATGTATCTTACTTCTTTGTTCTTTACTTGAGTCTTGGGAGAATGTTATCCTTGCTATCACTGCTAACCTTGCGGATCCGAAGTTGGATGCTCTTATTTTAGTGCTACTGTCATAGGAATTGAGGAAAAAGAGTTCAGATAGTTCAAGGGATGCTCTCAGTGTCAGGGGAAGGTCTAAGGAAAGGGGACCTAATGGAGATCAAAAAGGGGCTAAGGACAAGTCCAAGGGCTGGTCTAAGACTCCTAGTAAAAAGAATAGAGTTAAGTGTTAAAACTGTGGTAAAAGGGGACATGTGAAGGAGTGCAGAAACCCCAAGAAATAGTGGGAGAGTGCTTTGGATAAGTCCTTGAATGCAGGTGAAGAAGTTTTACTTTTTGCATGTAATCTTGTTTCTAATGATCATTGGTTGGTTGACTCAGGATGCTTATTTCATATGACCCCACATAAGGAATGGTTCTCCACATATGAAGAATATGATGGAGGTAATATCTACCTTGGTGACAACTCTTCATATCCAATTGTCGGGAAAGGAAAGGTATTGTTGTGTTTCAGTGATGGAAGGATTAAAACCCTCCCTAGTGTTTTGCATGTTCCTAGATTAGCTAGAAATCTGATTTCAGTTTCGAAGTTGAATGATTTGGGAATGCATGTGACATTTGACAAGCATGGCTATAGATTGGTGAGAGGGAACTTGGTGGTAGTGAAAGGGAAGAGATTCATGAAATTGTTTAAGCTTGAAGCCACTATAGTTTATAATGCCTCATATGTATCTGAGGCTAATACTGAAAATGCATGTATGTTGTGGCACCATAGATTGGGCCACACAAGCAATAATGTATTAAAAACTATTAAGAATAAAAATTTGTTCGATGCTTTCTCCTATTCTGATGAGCACTTTGATTTCTGTGAGCATTGTGTGTTTGGTAAACTTAATAGAAAATTATTTCCTTTAGGAAGCAATAGAGCAAAAGAGAAGATAGAAATTATTCATACGGATGTGTTTGGACCTGTGGATAATGAATTTATCAGAAAATCTCATTATTTTGTAACCTTCATTGATGATGTATCCAGATTTACATGGATTTATTTTATGAAGTATAAATCTAAAGTTTTCTCTAAGTTTAAGGAATTCAAAGTCTTAGTAGAGAACCAATCAGGTTTAAAGATAAAAATATTAAGATCTGACAATGGAGGGGAATATTGCTCTAAGGAATTTGATGAGTTTTGCAAGCATACAGGTATAATTAGACAAAAGACAACTCTGTATACACCACAATAGAATGGTGTTGCAGAAAGGATGAACCGAACAATTGTGGAAAGGGCCAGAAGTATTCTTAGTGATGCACAGTTGGATAAATGCTTTTGGGAAGAGACTGTGTGTACTTCTTGCTACTTGATAAATAGATCTCCTTGTAAGGCTCTTGATTCAACATCTTATGAAGTGTGGATAGGTAAGAAACCGTCTATTTTGCATTTAAGGGTTTTTAGTTGTGAGGCTTTTGTTTATGTGCCTAAGGAAAAGTGATCTAAGTTAGATCCAAAAGCTGAAAAGTGTACATTCATTGGATATGGTGATAATGTGAAAGGTTATAAGCTTTGGAATCCACTAACCTGCAAGATTATCTTTTTTAGAGATGTTATTTTCAGGGAACTTAGAGCTATTTCTGAACCTAAGCATGCAAAAGAAAAAGATAAAAAGGTAAAGAAGGTGCACTTTGATTTAGAACAGCAAGATGCACCTCAGGAAGAACATAATGATGGATTGGGGGGTGAAGAAGAAGAAGAAGATTCGAGTAGCTCTAATGAAGATGAGTCTGTTGTTATAGAAGAAGTTGGTGTAGATGATCATGCAGACGAATGAGTAGAGTCTCTTACTCCACCCTTGAGGAGATCCACAAGATAATGGAATCCAGTTGACAGGTATATCCCACCATATTTTCGTTGTGTATATGCTTTATTGAGTACTAACAATGAACCTAGATCCTACAGGGAAGCTATTTTTGCAGATGATAGTGAGTCTTGGTAGTTAGCCATGCAGGAGGAGATGATGGCTTTAGACTCTTGTAACACCTGGGATCTTGTTCATTTTCCCAAAGGAAGAAAGGCCATAGGATGTAAGTGGGTCTTCAAGAAGAAGTTTGGTGTAGACGGGTCATTGGAGAAGTACAAGGCTAGATTGGCAGCCAAGGGCTACTCCCAGAGAGAGGGAGTTGATTTTGGTGAGATATTCTCTCTTGTTACTAAATTGACTTCTATTAGATTTCTTTTATCCATTGTTGTAGCTTATGATTGGGAGATTGAGCAAATGGATGTTAAGACTGTGTTCTTCCATGGAGACCTTGAAGAAGAAATTTATATGCAACAACCTACAGGTTTTGAGGTAAAAGGGAAAGAACATTGGGTTTGCAGATTAAAGAGGTCTCTTTATGGTCTGAAATAGTCCCCCAGAATGTGGTATCAAAAGTTTGAGTCATTTGTTTTGAAATTGGGTTTTATTAGAAGCAAGGAGCATCACTATGTTTACATTTATTGTGTTGATGATTCTATACTGGTTATTGCTTTGTATGTTGATGACATGTTTTTCAACAATACTAAGGGTATGATTACTGAGCTTAAATCCCAACTTTCATGTGCATTTGAGATGAAGGATCTTGGTGCTGCAAGGTATATTTTGGGAATGGAGATCAGGAGGGACAGAGTTAATAGAAAGCTTTGGTTGTCACAGAGTAAGTATGTGAATACTATTTTGTAAAGGTTTAGTTTGCAGGACTATAACCTAGTTAGAGTTCCTTTACCCACCGGTACTAAGCTTTCATTAGATATGTGTCCAAAGACTGAGGATGATCTTGAGGATATGTCTAATGTGCCATATGCTAGTGTTGTAGGGAGTTTTATGTGTGCAATGGTTTGCACTAGACTAGATATTGCCCAAGCAGTGGGAGTTTTGAGCAAATTTATGTCTAACCTTGGTAGACAACATTGGAACTATGTGAAGAGGGTGTTTAAATATCTTGTAGGTACTCCTGATCATTGTTTGGTTTATTCTGGTACTGATAGTGCTGATAAATCTTTGGACATACATGGTTTTGTTGATGCAGATTGGGCAGGTGACTTGGATAGTTGAAGGTCCACTAGTGGCTATGTGTTTACTTTGTTTGTAGGTACAGTGAGTTGGATGAGTACGAGACAGCCCACAGTTGCTTTGTCCACCACAGAAGCAAAGTATATGGCTGCTACTCATGTCTCTAAGGAGGCAATTTGGTTGAGAAGACTGTGTACAGGTATTGGATTTGATTGCAGGATCATTCATATTGGTTGTGATAGCCAGAGTGCTATTTGTTTGGTCAAAAATCCCATGTATCATGCTCAGACTAAGCATGTTGATGTTCAGTATAACTTTATTCAAGAGTTGGTTGCAAATGGAGAAATAGAGCTGAAGAAGATAGACACTTAGGAGAATGTTGCAGATTCATTGACTAAGCCTGTGAGCACAAATAAGTTCGTATGGTGCAGAGAGGCCATGGGCCTTGTTTCTAGTGCCCGATTATTCTTCATTTGATTTCCTATCTATTGATTTACAATGTATAATGTCAAGTGGGAGAATGTTGGGATAATGTGCCATTAACCTTGTAAATCCCATTATTGTATTATTCCATTTATTATTTGTAATTACCCATAAGGGATGTACAAGTTTCACCGGCAGAAGTAAAAATTATTTACTGTCCATGGTAATTATGGAGTTACTGCACGGTAAGTCCTGAAGTTACCAGCGGTAGTTACGAGATGTCATTTACTATGGTAAAAGGTAATTGGTTAAAGTGGGGTGCACATGTGGAGGAATAATCTATTTTTAGTGTTATGACGCATGTCATAGATGCTGTAAGAAGGTGTAAGAGATTCTATGACAACTGTAAGTTGTCATAGGAATCTATGACACTTATAATAGCATATGACACATCATAAGATGTTGTAAGTGGCTATTTTTGGCCCCAAGGCATTCAAGCTTGCATGGGCACATTTTTCCAAGTGTAGGATGCATGTATGATAGCATTTATGACCCTATAAGAGCCTATTCTTGGCCATGGACGCCCAAGGTTGTATTGTTGACTCTTGATAAGTGTTATGACCTTGTAAGAAGTCATTTAATGTCTCGAGGTTGTGT
Organism: Cunninghamia lanceolata; assembly: GCA_027924645.1. Taxonomy (NCBI): domain Eukaryota; kingdom Viridiplantae; phylum Streptophyta; class Pinopsida; order Cupressales; family Cupressaceae; genus Cunninghamia; species Cunninghamia lanceolata. The sequence continues at coordinate 2,566,220 of BSBN01001593.1, read as the reverse complement.
AAATTCTATATAAACCATAGCATAGTAGATGAGAGATATATAACAGTTTACAGGTACCCAGGTTCTGCTGGAGTGAAGGTTGTAGGATAGAGGAAGTGAATGTATTTGTAATCTCCTTTTGTGAAGATAATACAACTTGACCTCTTTTCTTGGTGGAGTTTTTTACTCAAAAGGGTTTTCTCCATGTTAAACACTTGTGTTATGTGCTTCATTCTGCTTCTGGTATATTTTTGTATTGTGGGTTTATGTTTTATTACAATCTCCATTGTTAATAGCACATAGTTAAAGATTGCTGAAATTTATCTCGAATCAGATTTCCATTGAAGTAGTGTTGCTTTCATTTCTAACAACCTCAGTACATTTAGAATTGAACAAAGTCAACTAGAGCTACAGAACTTTGATCCCATCCATCAAGAAGCCTAACTTGATGAGTGTGGTGTGTGGAAGATGTACTTTGATGGTGCATGTAGTAAGACTGGTAATGGAGCAAGGGTATTATTTATCTCACCAACTGGTAAGACTTTCAAATATTCATTCCTGCTAACATTCAAATGCACCAATAACATAACAGAATATGAGGCATTGCTTATAGGGTTGAACATTACCATACAACACAAAATAAAATGCCTCGCTGTGTATGGGGATTCAGAATTAATCATATCTCAAATCAAAGGGAAGTATTCACCAAAAAATAAAAGATTAAAACAATATAGAAATGTTGTTTGGGATGATATTGAGCTATTTGATGCATTCTCTATAAATTGGGTTGACATATCCAAAAATATAATGGCAAACTTCCTGGCAAACATAGACCTAAAGAAGGATGATATCACATTGGCAGGCATTACTGAAGTAGAATTCAAAGCTAGACCAAGATTCTCGGATAATATCTATAATTGGCAAGTTTTTAATGATGACACTGATCTGATTAAATTCTTCCATTGCATTGACCAATATGAGGCCCAAGAAATTGATTTTAATGCATTCGTGGAAGAAGTAGATGGTATGCAAACTTTATTTGGCAAGGAAGTTATGTAGCTCAAGACCAACAATATTCCTAAGGGACTTGTGGCATTAGAGAGGGTGTTTGATGGAAATGATCGAGCCCTTATGAAACAAAAACCAATAAAAAGGGAAGACGTTGAAGAAATTAACTTGGGCACTGAATTGGCACCAAAAAAAAGTATACATTGGGAAAAGGATAAGCCCAACAATCAAAAAAATGTTGATTGTGTTATTAAGGAAATATCTTTGCTTGGTCTTATGATGATCTCAAGTCATATAGAGAAGATTTGTTCCAACATGAAATTCCACTCAAACCTAATGCAAAGCCTTTCAGACAAAAACAAAGACCCATAAATCCTACCTTTGAACCTAAAATGTATTAGGAGCTTATGAAGCTTAGGGAAGGGGATATCATCAAGTCTATCAGACATTCATCTTGGGTTTTTAATTTAGTACCTGTTAGAAAGAAAAATGGAGACATAAGGCTCTGTGTAGACTTCTGAAATTTGAATGTATCCTCTCTTAAGGATAACTACCCACTTCCAAACATGGAGGCTCTATTACAGAGGGTCATGGGATGCGAGATACTATCTATGATGGACGAATTTTCAAGTTATAACTAAGTGAAGGTGAAGGAATTAGAACAATACAAAATAGCTTTCACCACACCATGGAGAACATATGTGTATGCCAGGATGCCATTTGGACTTACAAATGCTGGTGCAACTTTCCAAAGAGCCATGGATGTTGCCTTTACTGATTTGATTAGTGTAATAATGGTGGTATACCATGACGATCTCACTGTATATTCCAATAAGGTAGAAGATCATGTTACAAACCTTGAAAAAATATTTATCAAAGCATTGGAATATGACATTTCTTTGAATCCTAAAAAATGTCATTTTGCAGTAATAGAGGGAAAGTTACTAGGACATATAGTATCCAAGGACGGAGTTAGGATTAATCGAAAAAGGGTGGAAGCCATTGATAAGATTCCTACACCTAAGACAATTAAAGCTATTTAGTCCTTCTTTGGGAAAATTAATTTTGTAAGGAGGTTTATATCAAACTTTATCGAGATAGTGAATCCAATATCAAAGATGTTAAAGAAGGATGTAGACATTGACTGGACAGCTGAGGCCATAGATGAATTCATATCCATCAAAAGAACAATTAAAGAAGCCCCAATTTTAAAATCCCCTGATTTCAATAAACCATTCCAAATCTTTTCATTTGCATCTTATCACACAATTGCAGCAATAATGTTACAAAAAAATGATGAGGGGTATGGACAACCTATTTCATTCTTCAACAAATCCCTCCAAAATGCAGAATTAAAATATGACATTGTAGAAAAATAGGCATATGCATTAGTAAAAGTTGTCAAAGTGTTTAGATCATATTTGGTGGGAGCAAAAGTGATAGCCTATGTGCCTAATGCTACAGTAAAAGATGTGTTTGTACAAACTGAAGTAAATGGGAGGAGATGTAGATGGATCAATAGAATTCAAGAGTTTGACATTGAAATCCAAATCACTAAGTTAGTAAGAGGACAGGGTCTTGCTAAATTAATGGCTGAAACAAATATTGAAGCTGCCCAGGTGTGCAATCTGAATAATGAAGATAACATGATTACTAGTATTGAGCACACATCCTGGTACACTGATATCATGTATTATCTTAAACATATGAAATGCCCTAAAGGATTTGATTATAACAAAAAGAGGACACTTAAAGTACAGGCTTCAAAATATGTATTCATGAAAGGAGACCTCTATTGGGAAAACAGGGATGGTATTATGTTGTTGTGCTTAGATGAAAGCCAAGTAAGGCATGTTTTGAAGGAAATGCATGGAGTGTGTGGAGGGCATTTCTCTATGAAGACTAATGCACATAAGGTGTTAAGGGTAGGTTACTATTGGCCTAAAGTTTTCAATGATGCCTATGATTACACTAGGAAATGTGAAGCATGTCAGAAGTTTTCTAGGAAATTGAAATATCAAGGGGCATTGCCTTTAAGACCTTTGCAAGTTGAGGCTCCATTTCACCAGTGAGGGATTGATTTCATAGGGGAGATTGTACAGAAATCTAGTGGAGGACACAAGTGGATATTAGTAGTCACAGACTACTTCACAAAATGGGTAGAAGCAATACCTACCAAATAAGCAACTAGTAAGGTTGTAACAAATTTTTTATTAGAAAATATCATCACCAGATTCGGAGTGCCAACAAGAATTATAACTGATAATGGGATGTGCTTTAGGTCAGATGAATTTAAGGGATTTTGCCAATCCTATGGTATAATAATCTCATATTCTTCACCATATCATCCACAAGCAAATGGGAAAGATGAATCCAGTAACAAGAGCATCCTAAAGATCATAAAAAGAATGCTGGATAATAAGAAAAAGGCTTGGGATTCAAAGTTGAAACTAGCCTTATGGACAGATAGAATCACTATGAAGAAGGCCATAGGAAAATCACCTTTTGAACTTGTGTGTGGGACTCAAGCTAGTCTCCCTTTGCATAATTTATTACCAGTATGTAAGTTCATCTTGCAAGAAGATTTGGACGTTCTTGAACCTATGGAGGAGAGGATGGAAGAATTAATGGAAGTTGATGAGGTCAAAGACCAAGCTCAACAACACAATAAAAAGAAGCAATTACAAATGAAATACCTATATGACAAAAAAGCTAAAAACATAAAAATTGAAGTAGATGGCATAGTTCTCATGTGGAATTTCGGGAGTCAAGATAAAGGAAAGCATGGGAAATTTGAACCTTTATGGTTAGGACCATTTGTCATTGTGGGCAAGGCTGGTGAAGATTCATATTACCTCCAGAACATGACAGGAGAAGGACAAGAATTGCCAGTACATGGACAGTTCTTAAAAAACTTCTTTTCTTAAAAGATCATAAAGGGGAATAAGAATTGCTAGTGCATGGACAATTCTTGAAAGACCTCTTAAAATAAATTCTTCCATGCACAGTAGTATAGGATTCCACTCTACTTCCATTTTTCATCCATTCCTAAATCCACTTCAACTTCCATACCAGATAAACAAGACATTTGGTCTGCTTCCCCAGAGACCTGGATTCTTGCTATACCCACAAGGGGCATACATCCCCAGACATAGCCACTATGGGAACCTAAAATTTCACACCAAATTTTGCAAAAAATTGTAGGTTCCCATAGTAATGAATTTCAGCAAGGGAAGAAAGAAGAAAATAGAAAGGACAAGCTTGCTGGGTTGATTTTCATGTGCAACTCTAAAACCAAGCAGGACTATTTTTGTTACCATGTCTTTGGCTTACCTCCAGACAAGAAAGATCTTTTTGAAAAGGTTAAGACAAGGATGAAGCCCTTTTGTTTGATTTTGATTTGAGAATGATATATGGCATATACAAGGCTTCATTTACAGGAGCTATGAACTTGCAGCCAAATGCTTTTAAAGGGGGCAAATTCCCTGAACAGGATCGCTATCATATTCACAAAGATTGCTTACCATTAGGTGAAGATATTTTTAAGAAAGAAATAAAAAATAACTATGAACCAGGCAGGGACAAATTTAAGTCTGAGCTTAGTCCTTAATAGGTGAAGAAGTTTTCTAAGTTATTCCACCCTGTAAGACTTGATGTTCATGGTCTAGTTGAACTTCCAATCCCAATTGAACCATGAGGTAAGCATCTCCATGATCGCAGTTGAGTAGAAAAATTTAAGAGCAACTGATCGTTATCAGAAAGATCATGTGCATGTCTTTCTGATCAATAAGCTGTAGTTCTTTATTGAACACTTTATGCGTATTGGGAAGAGATAAATAAATTTATAGCAATCAAAGATCCCAAGATAACAAGTATGCATAATCAGGAAGATACTGCATAACATTTCACTAATGAAAAACTCATCAGCAAAAGCAAGCTAGTCTGGGTGAAATTTTTAGATCACACCGATCTCGTGCATCATGCCGATGGATACCTCTTTCAGGGAGAAACATATATACTTCCACTGATAAGACATAATAACAATTATATATAAGAGACATGTAAGATCGGGGTAAGTTCTTTAGATCTCTCTGACTATGTGGGTTACTCCAATAAGGAAGACCAAAAATGTTTTCAAGAAAGTCCCACTAACTTATCCCAATGAATAAAGAGATAAAGGAAACATGTCGGGGAGACTAAATACATCAGAAATGCATCTCATTCTCTTAGTGATGATACATGTCAACCCAATGATAATATAAATAACTATTGTCTATCGAAAAGACACTAGGTGATGCTTAAAGGACTTCTAACAGTCTAGATCACCCCAATATTGGGTAGACTTGATGGTGTTCTCTTGAAACATTAGGAATTGAAAAGTAAGACAAAAGACAGTTGTGCAATTTCAGTGAGAGTATTAAGATGTCTTCCCGACTGAATAAGAAGGCCAAAGGGACACTTCCTGTCAAAAAGACATTCAGATAGTCTTGGCGATCAATTATGAACATATAAACAAAGATGACACCAAATAAAGCACACATATTAGCCTAAGAGTAGAAGAGTTCCACCGATGCAATAACATTTTATCGCTCTGATATTTCAAAATTTGAAAAACCTATTACATTCATTTCCAGTGACGAACATTAATCGCTGCATGAACAAACCTTATATGAACATTTCTGATCGAAAAGATATTGAACCAAAAGGAATTTTTAGAAATTGCAGCAAAGAAAGATGAAAGATTGAGCGGAGGACAAGGAATTCAGTGCACTTACAATATACAAGTAAGCATACAAGACACCCCTTGCAACTGATAAATTATAATTCCATTCTATTATATTATAGAAAGATAAGATGGAAAGTTCAGAAAAAACAAAAAATAAGAAGCAATAGGGTGAAATAGATCAATCCAATAATAAGAAACAGAAAATTGAGACGGGACAGGAAATGAAAACAAGAGAATGAAAACTAAATCAAGACCTCATTGATCAATTGCCTAGTTTAGGGCCAAAAGCGAGGAGGTCTACACAATTGAGGGATGATGTAGAAAGATTAGAAGACAAATGCAAACATATAGGAGATGTGTGGACCCCCATTAGGGGATATGAATTGTTCATGTTTCATTATTGTCGGAGAAATAGATTTGAACCAGTTTGTAACCTTTGGAATTTCAATTTGGGGAAGCTGGTTGTTCCTGACGTCTTTGTGAATATAGACCTTATAAAACTTCTGGCCAATCATTATAACCTGAACCTTAAAGTCATTTGCAACCCGCAAGGAGAACCTTTCATACATATATCCAAAAATGCACTTTGTGAAGTTTTCATCCTAGATGACACATGTGATGAGCCTATTATCCATGAGGATTTAGAAAAGGAGTACTAGAGAATGGACACTACCTACAAAGGATGGAGATTGTCATTACATATGCCTAGAGAAGATGGAAATTTAGTACCACTTGAGGATGATAATGGACCTCCCTTCCATGTTGATTTGTTCGAGCCCTATTTGAAATATACTTACTACTCAGTAGGTCAAATAATGGGAACAGAGGTCCCTAAATTTATGTCTATAGGGCCAATGGTGATTGCTACAGACATACATTGTCACAATGCAAGACCCTTTGATTATTCTTGATACATTTTCAGAGGGATTGACTCGGCGATAATAGATATCAACAATGGTTCTCCCACAATGCACTTCAAACATTATTCCTTTCTCATGCACATGATACTCTACTATGGACAAGAGCTAGGAATGTGGCTAGAAGAATTAAAAATTACACAGTTAGATAAAGGGGGTCAACCATTACCGATACAATTGTGGACCTCCATTTGGGACAATAGATTTGTCAATTCTAATTATGTTCATTTTGAAGAATACTTTGTCAAAACATTTTACAGATTTTATGGTCACCCTTGTGATTATTCATTGTCTAATGAGATCAAAAGATTCATAAGGCCTAAAGATTTCAATGGACCACCAACTGTAAATCATAATTGGGGTGATTGGTATTGCTTTCTGGATTCCACTATGATCAGGGTTTATGGTTTTGAGGACACACCTTTCCTATTGCCCAAGATTGTGCCAGACAAAGTTGCATATTTGGAGATTGTCAGGCAACTCGATTATTCCAATGTCATGAATCTGAGTGCTTACAAAAAATAATCATTCATGCCCAGTACATTGTGTTTTGGGGATTTTATTGTAGTTTCAAAAGAAGGATATGACCTTGTTTTGGATAAATTGTCACATTTTAATGTGAAGAGGGCTACACCAAGGAAATGATTTGATCCTGAAGGTTTTATTGATTTTGCAAGGAAAAAACAAAATTTAAGTGGATATGTTCATATACCTTATCGTCATGATGATATCATCAGAAACATGGAAGGAACAGAGGCCGATTTGGAAATTGATAAGTACAATAGAGAAGTTGAACAAAAGATGAGGGAGATACCAGAGGTAGAAATATTATCCTTTGGTAGTGAGGAATCTGCTGAAGAAAATGAACCCCAAAACCAACCTAATAAGATCCCCAAGATGAGGATTGAAGAGTATTGACCTCCAACCAGAGAACAAGAAGTTGGGGAACCATCTGATACAAATGCTAGACAATTAGCTTATAAGTCTTTTGTTTCAAATGACCATTTCATCCAGACTTCGGAGTTTAAATCTTTTTTGTATAAACACAAAGGAAAAGCAATAAGGGAATTAGTTGCAGATGTCACACCGAGCAATGAAAGGTAATTGTTGAACACATTGAAAATAGATGTGCAAAATGAAATAAAGAACATGACTCCAGAGAAGGGAAGAAAATTATTAGAGGAATCTGGTGTGATGATCTTTCCTGGTTTAGACTTGAGATCTGCTTTAGTTTTTGACATCTTTTTACACAATAATGATGCCAAACACAAGCTTAGTCCAGAAGGGGTAATAGAGGTATACACTGGGTCAAGGTACAATCCTGATGAGAATTCTCTTATGATCTGGGCTCTATACCCACCACATAAGAAACTTACAGTTATTGATACAGAGAAAGCATTTGGTCATGTGATGACATTAAAAGTGGGTGAAACTAATCTTGTGGTCACAGCTGATATTGGCATAAATGTAGCCAAATTAAACAGGGCATAGATTCAAATATTGATTAAAGAATGAGATATGTACAAATTGAACAGTGAAAGGATGCGTAAAGAAAACAAATTTCTAAGAGACACAGTTAAGGATGCATTCAAAGAATCTACTAAAATGTTAACTCAAGGAGAAAGCTCCCAAGTAAAGGACAAGTGCGAGGAATTACAGATGAATTCTCAAGTGATCCAAGCCAAGTTTGATGCACTCTCCACAATCTTTCAAATTACATACACTAACATGATGATCTGGATGAACAAGTTCTAGGTCACTCACTCTAAGAATCACACTGCCATTGGAGAACATAAAGTATAAAGGACATGCTTCAAGAAAAGCTCCTAGAGGTACAAAACAAAAACACTTCTGATACTGGGGCCATTACCACTGTTGAAGACCTGATCAAGACGCATAAAGATTATTATGAGGAACTTCAAGAAGATCCCAAAGTGTTTATCGAAGCTTCAAAGGAGGGTGTGCCTGCATTGTTCAGTGACAATAAAGATCTCAAAAGTTAGAATGAATGGATAAAAGAATGCCAATTGATACTACAGAGAGCTTTGGAAGCAGCTAAGGATGAAGATCCAACATTAGGAGAGGCCTTTGAATGCTTAGATAAGATGATTACTATGGAGATTATGGTGAGGAATGCTGTGGAGTATGCTAATACATACTTGAGTCAGGAGTATTTAGATCATGTTACCCATGTTCATTTGTGTCTCATTAGAGCTTAATGTAATATTTTGTGTATTGTTGTTAAAGTTCCAAAAGACACTTACGAAGAGGCACACCCTCTTCAAGATATTGCTATATAAATCAAACATGTGATGAAGCAACAATCATCATCAGTAGTAGTAGGAAAAGGAAATCATTATTAGTAGATAGTTTTTCATCTATTCCACTCATCCATTCTCATACTTCAGAAACTTATGCAATTAATATATATATCTTGAAGCAATATAATGGAGCAGACTATTCTTAAATGGTGATATATTTTTAGTGTTCAACTGTTGTGTTGATTTTCATGATTAAATGTGTTGTATTGTCTCCAAGGTGGTTCTCTTAAGTTATTCAAATTTATATAATTTGTCAGGACACACTTGCTGTTCATGTGTGGTTATCTTGATTGGTTTCTGGTTGGAGTGAATTAAACATCCTTTCAAATAATCTATTTTGATTGGTTCCTGCCAAGGATTAAAATCCTTTGAAAATGATTATTGTGATTGGTTTCCCTCAAGCTAAGGATTAAAAGTCCTTTCATGAGATCACAGTAATTTACAAGAATATCACTGGGATTATTAAAGAAGAGTACAATAACTTACAGACTTGCACATTTGTACAAGGTGCAAACATTCCAAGTGCCCAACAAGTTAGAGTTAAGCTGTAAAATAGACCCACCTATCCTACACATCTGTCTCCATAATCATCATCCATCCATTGACTCCATCCACCCAATAGATTAGACACTAGTCAACTTTAGAACATTTTAGACAAATCCAATCCACAATCTTGATAATTCAAGCACTCTCATTAGGAACTAGTAAGTAAGCTCTACATCTACATCACACCTATGTGCCATAGTGAGTAGATTGCCCAAATTAGAATCCATTTAAACTTTGAAATCTACTTTATCATTCAGGTACACCCACCTAGGCCTGGCAGAGCCTAAAGAGTAGGGGGTTTCCAATTGCATGAACCTTGTTTTGTGGGCCAAAAATGTATCAAGGGATTGGCACCCTCTTGTGGTCTAAAAAACCTATATTTTTGATATCCAATAGACCCATTGCACAACGACGTCAAAAAACTTTATTTCCTCATAGGTGGAATAGGAAGTGCAAATGCTCATACCTTCCTTCACTTTCCCACAACAGTGATCTTGAAGCTTCTTCAACAATCAAAATTTTGATCTCAAATCTTGTACACTTTTAAATTGTTCCATAGCTAGCTCATGGTCCTCTTCTTTTGGAAATTCAAGGTAATGCACAGTCGGCTATTCATTGTTTAATTCTAGGGACACATCGTACCACACATTATCAGAAGATTTGAACTCTAACTGTATTGGTTCCTTATTATCCATCGCCATTGCTCATGCAAATCTTTCTGTAGATATTAGACCATTTAATGAAGCCTTAGAAATGTTATGGGTTGGACATTTTTCTAGATAACTAAAACCATAACGGAATGACAGAATTATATAGGTGTTCTCATTGCCCCAAGGATTCAATAAAGTAGTCCTTAGGTTGATATGACCATTCTAAGCTTGACATATGACTGCTAACATTTGCATATAACTGTACATTTATAAAATGAGTGTTCTAAGATCTTTCTAACAACCTTCTCTATTTTTCTAGGACAACACTATCCTAATATGTGTTTACAATGCTAAAATGTGAATAATAGTATGATGAATAGTAAATCCTCTTAGGACCTTGATGACTGTCCTAGCAATCATATGACTAGTTTTTTAATGCTAGATCCCCCCAAATGGAAGCTTTGCTCGTCATATAACAATCTCGCCCTCCTAGTCCCAAAGCTAAGTGATTTCCTTCTTGCTAATGACTGTCACATTCTTGACTTTAAGACTAATTCATGATTGCATGCTTGTCCATAATTGTACTATGTCATAGTTGGTCTATTGGCCTTGCTACGGTTGTCTTTATGTGGGAATGACATGCTTGACTTGATGGGACTATCTTCCCTTCTTAATTTAGGATTTCTACTCTTTGATTACCAACACAACTGTCTCTTCATTATGACAGTCCTCTTCTTTCTCTCTTCTACACTCTCTACTTGTGGACTTCACATTCGTAACGCCGGGGTATAAGTATCCTCTAGGAAGACAATAATGTCTTTGATACATGATAGTCAACCTAGGGTTGTCTTTGATCTTTATATGACAAACACCTAATTAATTCTAGCTACTTGCAGTACATCTAAGCATCTCCTATAATATCACCATGTTCATTGTCATTACCATGTGTCCTCCAACAACAATACAAGTGTATGTACACTATAATAAATACTTAGAATGACATAACTACAATTATGTAGTTATGAGTTCTCCTTCAAAATAGCTTGAGTTTGGAAAATAGCGGCATTGGATTTATGTAAGTTTCCATGCTAAAATGCAACACCTCAAACTCATTGCTACCTTCTATAGCTCACTGCAATTGTTTGCTATTCTACCAGATAATTATCAACATAAACCTAGAACAAAGTCCATCAACTTCTTTAATGAGAAATCTTATTAGGAACTTTATGTAGGTGAATAACGCATCAAAGTTCCAATAGTAAAATTAAAGTTTTAAAATACTGAATTGCTTAGAATTAGAAGATGAATTTTTCTAGGAATTTAGAAGGTCATGTAAGTTGATTTGTTTGATTTTGGACAAAGGGGCAGTCTAGTCCTTATATAACACCTATGCTAGTAGCCTAGTCCACTAGGGAGCAACCTAGTCTAGAGAGTTTATGTAGGTATAAACAATTATAAGAGGTCAAGAATAGTATGTACAAGATTCTATTAGATGTAAAATTGTCAACATTAGTGGAAGATGTGAAACCAACTAAAAAATGGAAGCAAGTCATAAAAGCCTTTATAAGAAATAATGAAAAATAAAGTAAATGGATAGTCATAGGAGGCTAGTCAAGGACTACCATAGTTTTAGGGGTAGTGATGGAATCATTTCTTGTTTTAAACCCTCATCAAGATGGTATTATATGTAGATATAGGATATCTTTAGTTATGCATACCTAAAAGGACATGTTGTAGTGCTAAAAATGTCACCATGATGCAAGAGATAGTTTTGATGTCATACATATTAAGGCTTAAACTATTGATCAAAACTCCTAGCATGAACTCAAGTTTTCAAAAGGACTTCATCACTAGTCTTGGATCACATCTAGAGACCTAAAGTTGACTACCATTATTGCAAACAGGGTATGGACATCCATCAAAGCATAAAGGATATAGGAATTTTGTCAGATGTAATTGCAACTGCCCTTGTAGATATGTATGCAAAGTGTGGAAACATAGACAAGGCACGTGGACTATTTGATAGAACACCTCAAAGCATAAAGGATATAGGGTTTTTTTGTCATATATTGTAATTGTAGCTACCCTTGTAGACATGTATGCAAACTATGGAATCATAGACAAGGCATGTGGACTATTTGATAGAACACCTCAAAGCATAAAGGATATAGGATTTTTTGTCATGTGTTGTAATTAGAGTTGCCCTTGTAGACATGTATGCAAACTATGGAAGCATAGAGGTTATTAGAATTTTGTTAGATGTTGTATTTGCACTTGCTCTTGTAGACATGTATGCAAAGTGTACAAGTATAGACAAGGCACGTGGACTATTTGACCTAACACCTCAAAGCATAAAGGATACCAAAATTTTGTCAGATATTGTATTTGCAGTTGCCCTTGTAGACATGTATGTAAAGTGTGGAAGCATAGACAAGGCATGTCAATTGTTTGACCTAACACCTCAAAGAGATGTTTTGTCATGCAATGCAATGATTGCAAGATATGCAAAAAATGGATTTGTTGAAAAGGCTTTAGAAACTTTCAAGCAAATGCAATTGGCATGTGTAAAGCCAAATTCCACAACCTTTGCCAGCATCCTGCAAATTAGGATCTTTGGAACATGGTATGGACAACCATCAAAGCATAAAGGATATAGGAATTTTGCTAGATGTTGTAATTGTAGCTTCCCTTGTAGACATGTATGCAAAGTGTGGAAGCATAGACAAGGCATGTGGAATGTTTGACCTAACACCTCAAAGCATAAAGGATACTAGAATTTTGTCAGATATTATATTTGCAGCTACCCTTGTAGACATTATGCAAAGTATGGAAGCATAGAAAAGGCATGTCAATTGTTTGACCTAACACCTCAAAGAGATGTCCTATCATGGAATGCAATGATTTCAAGATATGTAGAAAATGGTTTTGTTGAAAAGGCTTTAGAAACTTTCAAGCAAATGCAATTGGCACATGTAAAGCCAAATTCCACAACCTTTGCCAGCATCCTCCCTATCTCTACCAAATTAGGATCTTTGGAATAGGGTATGGATAACCATCAAAGCATAAAGGATATAAGAATTTTATCAGATGTTGTAATTGTAGCTGCCCTTATAGACATGTATGCAAAGTGTGGAAGCATAGACAATGCACGTGGATTGTTTGACCTAACACTCAACCATGAAAATTGGAAGCATAGACAAGGCATGTGGATTATTGAAAAGGCTTTAGAAACTTTCAAACAAATGCAATTGACACGTGTAAAGCCAAATTCCACAACCTTTGCCAACATCCTCCCTATCTGTACCAAAATATGATCTTTAGAACAAAGTATGGACAACCATCAAAGCATAAAGGATATAGGATTTTTGTCACATGTTGTAATTGCAGCTTCCCTTGTAGACATGTATGCAAAGTTTGTTAGCATAGAGAAGGCATGTGGACTGTTTGATAGAACACCACAAAGAGATGTCCTCTCATGGGATGCAATGATTGCAAGATATGCAAAAAATGGATTTGTTGAAAAGACTTTAGAAACTTCCAAGCAAATGCAATTGGCACGTGTAAGGCCAAATTCCACAACCTTTGCTAGCATCCTCCCTATCTCTACCAAAATAGGATCTTTGGAACAACTTATGGACAACCATCAAAGCATAAAGGATATACAATTTTTTGTCACATGTTGTAATTGCAGCTTCCCTTGTAGAGATGTATGCAAAGTGTGGAAGCATAGACATGCATGTGGACTACTTGATAGAACACCATAAAGAGATGTCCTCTCATGGGATGCAATGATTGCAAGATATGCAAAAAATGGATTTGTTGAAAAGACTTTAGAAACTTCCAAGCAAATGCAATTGGCACATGTAAAGACAAATTCCACAACCTTTGCCAGCATCCTCCCTATCTCTACCAAAATAGGATCTTTGGAGAACGTATGGACAACCATCAAAGCATAAAGGATATAGGAATTTTGTCACATGTTGTAATTGCAGCTGCCCTTGTAGACATGTATGCAAAGTGTGGAAGCATAGACAAGGCACGTGGACTGTTTGATACAACACCACAAAGAGATGTCCTCTCATGGGATGCAATGATTGCAAGATATGCAAAAATGGATTTGTTAAAAAGACTTTAGAGACTTTCAAGTAAATGCAATTGGCACGTATAAAGCCAAATTCCACAACCTTTTCCAACATCCTCCCTATCTATACCAAAATAGGATCTTTGGAACAGTGTATGGACAACCATCAAAGCATAAAGGATATAGGAAATTTGTCACATGTTGTAATTATAGCTGCCCTTGTAGACATGTATGCAAAGTGTGGAAGCATAGACAAGGCACATGGACTATTTGATACAACACCACAAAGAGATGTCCTCTCATGGAATTCAATGATTGCAAGATATGCAAAAATGGATTTGTTAAAAAGACTTTAGAAACTTTCAAGAAAATACAATTAGCACGTGTAAAGCCAAATTCCACAACTTTTTCCAACATCCTCCCTATCTCTACCAAAATGCAGCTACCCTTATAGACATGTATGCAAAGTGTGGAAGCTTAGACAAGGTACGTGAACTATTTGACATGATGCCTTGAAATGAAATGCCATTTCATGGGATGCAATGATTGCAAGATATGCAAAAAATGGATTTTTTGATAAGGCTTTATAAACTTTCAAGAAAATACAATTGGTAGGTGTAAAGCCAAATTCCACAGCCTTATCCACTATCCTACTTGCTTATGCCAAAATGGACATCCATCAAAGGATAAAAGATATGGGAATTTTGTTAGACGTAATTGTAACTACCCTTGAAGACATGTATGCAAATTGCGGAAGCATAGACAAGGCATGTGAATGGTTTGGCATGATGCCTCAAAGAAATGTCACCTCATGGAATGCAATGATTGCAAGATATGAACAAAATGGATTTTTTGATAAGGCTTTAGAAACTTTCAAGAAAATGCAATTGGCAATTGTAAAGCCAAATTCCAAAACCTTACAAATGATATCTTTGGAACATGGTATAGACATCCATCAAAGCATAAAGGATATAGGAATTTTTTCAAATGTTGTAGTTACAACTATCCTACGAGACATGTATGCAAAGTGTGGAAGCAAATACAAGGACCGTGAACTGTTTGACATGATGCTTCAAAGAAATGTTGTCTCATGGAATGCAATGATTGCAAGGTATGCACGAAATGGAGTTTTCATAAGGCTTTAAAAACTTTCACAAATGCACAAAAGAAAATTTCAACCAAATGCAATTGGCAAGTCTAAAACCAAATTGCAAACCTTATCCAATATCCTCCATGCCTATGCCAAAATGGGATCTGGGGAACATGGTGTGGACAACCATCAAAGCATAAAGGATATAGGAATTTTGTCACATATTGTATTTGCAGCTACCCTTGTAGACATGTATGGAAAGTGTGGAAGCATAAACAAGGCGCGTGAGTTGTTTGACATGATGCCTCAAAGAAATGCACAGTCTCATGGAATGAAATGATTGCAATATATGCACAAAATGGATTATTTGAAAATGATTTATAAACTTTCAAGCAAATGCAATTGGCATGTGTAAAACCAAATTCATGTAATGATAATTGATCATCATATTAAATATTTAATATAAACTATCATATACATAATGTCATGAACATAACATCTAGTCTATATACAAAGCCATATAGGCATGTCCAAACAAAGCCATACATGCATATAGAAAAATATACATCAGTAACATACAAAAGTATGTATAAAAAGATATCTAGGCATACAAAAAATGTCCCAAAAACTAGTTTCCTATGGACTTTCATCAAATAATTGGTGGCCCTTGCTTGACCGTGAAGATGGAGAGCCAATCAGTGACTCATCCTCTCTTTTCCATCAAGTAGACCTCCTCGACAGACATTCTTGTAGCTCCACCTATTAATACAGTCAAACAATATGCACATTAATATAGAAAACATGAAATATATTACATCACATATGTAATAGATCACTTACTGCTATCCGATGATCACTCTTGATCATCTTTTCTCTCTCTTCATCCATAGTTGAATGAGATGGAGTTGTGACCTCCTATGAGAAGCATCAAGAAGCAAAATTGACTAAACATAAATATCATTTATGTACATTGAATGACATGAGATAAAACAAGAAATACAAAATTATGACATTTTCATGTTATTGGCTCATACCTTGGTTAAAGGATTTGAAGACATCATGGCTACAACAATGCCTACCTGCACTAACTCACAAAGATGAGGAAGAGTCTCCATATTCAGCATCTAAAAATAGAGTTCAAGATTATTCAACCAAAATAAATACATAACTATATTTAAATGCATCATGATTAGAAATGGTTAAATTTACCTCTGTATAAGTGGTTTTGCATCTAGGGGACCAAGGAAACCATCGAGGTGTTGGTGAAGCTCCCTATTGAAATCATCAAATTGTCACAAAATAATATTACCATTGATATATGTACAATAACTACGATCATGTGATAAATTACATACCTGTTGACTTGACCTCCTCTCATAACTCACCAATGGATAGCTAACAAAGGCAGGATGAAGACTCTGACCCTGAAATTTCATTGCGCAGACAATTAAATACATTATTTTGACTTATAATATAGATAGTCATATAAAATTAATTACAAATTTCAAATAAGAATATATTAGATCAAGATGAAAGTTGTAAAAATTTACCTGAGATTCAATACCAAATGTACACTATAAGACATCATCGATGAGAACAATCTCATCCAATATGGATGTCTCCATCATTGGATGTATTGGGACCAAATTTTAAACCTTAAAATTTTTCATCAAAAATCCATTTCCCGCCATCATGATACCCTTACAATTATATTTTTCCATTTCAAAATAAATATTCCCATATTGGCCTAAAACCTGAGCCCTAATAAATCTCGGATCAATTACCTTGACCCTAAAACAAAAAGACCACATTGAAAATACCCATGTTATTCAAAATTATATCATAGGAATCTTAACCCTAAGATCAAAATGTGTAAATAAAAGACCCACGACATATCGGAGTAACTAGCCTAGAGGTCTCTTCGATATATTAGGAGATCAGTGTGACACCTAAATGTGTCACACCGATAAAACAAAAATATGATACACAACATATTAAGGGGAGATTGCCATGTCAGGGAGACTCACCCTATAGTCTCTTCGAAAACCCGAAGACAAGCATTTAGGCGATGTTTCGGGATGGTATTAAAACGTTGAAGGAAAAAAAAACTTTGGAGTATCTGGATGAGCCTTTGGAAGTCTCTTTGACATCCTGATGTAAGAAGCATATCATAGGGACTAAAGAATATCGGCTTGACATCCCACTGACAAAGTAGTAAAATGTAATATAGAGAAATTTGGAATATCGGGATGACCCAAATTCTAGTCCCATCGAAATGTCGCTAGAAATGCCGAGTAAAGAAAAACATAAAAGGAGATTTTAGGATATCTAAGGGAGGCAATATCTGGTCCCCTCAAAAAGATGAACATAATGATAAGTAAAGAGATGTAGAAAGGAGAAATAGATGTCGAAGGGACTTGACAGAACATAATTTTAGTGTGACAACCATTTAGGTCATAACAAAATCCTGACGACAGTAAAAGATCATAAACCCCTTAAGTAAAATTGATTATTTCAAAAAGATGCCAAGACATGCTATGTTGTGAAAATTAAATATCCCCCCAATGATATGAGAGCTACCATTAATGCTCAGAGTCGAGTTTATCAAAAACAATCTTAAGAAAATTTGTTTCATTATGCAAGCACGAGAGCAAGGGCAGGCCTCTACAACAGAGACAATTCTTGAATCCAAATAAATTAGAAGATACATACAAGCATGTAGGAGATATATGGACCCATGTGAGGGGATATGACCTCTTCATTTATTATTACAGAAAGATGCATAGGCATATGCCAGTCTCAAACTCATGGAGGCTGAATTTAGGGAAACGCATAGTACTAACTATATTTGTCAATGTTGAATTCCTAAAAGCAGTAGCAAAAAATTATAATCCGCAGAAATACCTAGTTGAGTTGAAGGATGGAACTGGTTTCTTCCCTATTAAAAGAGATTATATATCGATGGTATTTCAGCTAGACTCTAGCTTTGATGTAAAATTTAGAATCTGGGACTTGCTCATAGAATACTACAATATGAGCAACAATTACAAAAGGTGGAGGTTGCCTATGCACAGACCCTGAGATGAAGGAAACAAGTTTAGAGTGTTTTCAATAACAGAGGATCCCCCATAATCCATAGAGATTTGAAGAATACTTCCAATACACATATTACTCCTTGTGCCAGTTGCTTGGTGTTGAAGCTTCTATGTTTATGGAAATTGCTCACATGGTTCTAACTGCTGATGTGCAAAGCCAACAAGCACTACTCTTTGATTATGCTAAATTCCTGGCTGATGCCCTTCAAAAAGAATTAAATTCCATACAAGAAGGGGGCACTAAGTTTAGACTTATTATTTTCTTATGCACCTTATCTTATACAAAGGACAGAACATGAGACTGTGGGATGATTGTTTAAGAATAAGGGATTTGGACAGGAATGGAGATGTCAAACATGTTCAGATGTGGACTTCTATATTGGATAGTAGGTTTGAAAAGTCCCACTATCTCTACTTTGAAGAATATTTTCTGAAGCTTGTATTTAAGTTGCTAGGCCACCCTTGTGATCACAGTTTGTCACCAAAAATACAAAGATTCTTAAGGCCTAAGGACAAATATGAGCAAGGGAAGTTCAGTCACAATTGGGGTGACTGGTATTCTTATAAGGACTGCACAAAAATAAGGGTGTTTGGATTTGAAGGGTCTCCTTTTCTATTGCCTAGACAAAGTTGCTGACTTGGAAATTGTAAGGCAACTTGCTTATTCTGATTTCATGCATTTGAAGAGCTACAATAAGTAGTCTTTCATGCCTGAAACCTTGTGCTTTGGAGACTTCACAGTTATGTCTGATAAGGGGTATCAATTAATTGACAAAAGAATGAAATATTTTAAGTTACCTTCGGGGATGCCAAGGAGAATTTTGACCTAGAAAACTTCATAAACACAGTAAAAGTTAGTAAAAAATTGAAGTATCACCATGTGTTGTTTGTTGACGATGATCTAGGTAGAAATTGTGATGAACACACTGCAGTTGAAAGAAGAAGCCTATAACATAAGATAATGTTGGCTGAGGCTTGGAGGGTAGCCAAAAACCCCAATTATATAGGTGCTTTTATGGATATTAATGACCCCATTGAGAGATTGGATACACTAATTGCAAATGCATCAGATTTGACTGAGAATGTTCCTCCCTATGTCTTTGAGAGAAAGGGGATATTTATCAGAGAGACACAGGCTGAAGATGAGATTCCCATTGCTCATCTATCTCCTCAGTAGACTTTTGACATTTCCTTTGATGTTGAAGAAGAAGAAGAGGGGGAGAATAAAGACTTGCAAGAATCCATGCCTCTTATTGAGGATAATGAACCTCCGGAAGAAAGAGAAGAGGTTAAAATAGAAACTTTTGATGAGTTTTCAGAAGATGTGAGGTATTTAGCTAGCAAGAAATTTGTTAAAGATGCTAAGTTCATTAAGACCCTAGAATTCAAAGATTTTTTGTATGAATATAAAGGAAAGAAAGCTCAAGAAAAGATGAAAAATATCACCCCTGAGATACAAGATGAGGTTCTACAAGAACTTCAATCAAAGATTGATAAGGCTATGGAGAATATGACTCCAGAGAGAGGAAGAGAACTGCTTCAAGAAGCACGGGTGATGTTGGTTCCTGGATGGGACATGACTTCAGCAATTGTATCTGATACTTTTAGGAAGAATCAGGATAAGAAGATGCAACTCAGTATTGAAGCTATTGATAAAATAAAATCTGGATCAGGATATGACCCCAAGTCATAAGCAACCCAAGTGAATCCTTTTGTCATCTCATGATTCAAAGGGTTGAAGATACTGATCCGATTGAGGCTGCTGACTTGAATGTGAATGTTGCAAAATTCACAAAGGCATAGATTGAGCAGTTGGTTAGAAAGAATAATGCTTATATGGCAGAAAATGCACAACTCAGGCAAGAGGTTGCCACATACAAGGATAAATTGCCTTCATCAAGTAGTTATTCACCCTACGTGGAGGCTAACAAAAGGGAGATAGAAGCCAGAGCAGATACCAATTACTGGAAGCTCAAAGAATAAAATTTCCAAAAGAGAATCAAATAGTTGGAAACTGAAAAAAAGGTTGTTAAATAGAACATGGCTTCTAAATTGATTCAAAAAAGGTTTAACAAAATGATGAGGAATATTGATAAAGTCTGGGAACTGCACAAAAGGACACACTAAGCCCTTCAAGAACACAAAAGACTTCACCCAGGATGTTAGAGAAAAAGGAGGAATTGAATGCTACAATAGGTGTTGAAGGAAAGGTATTCAAGGAATATAATGACCTGATTAGTGAACATGAGAGATTCAACACCATATTGATAGAAGATCTAAATGATTTTGATCATCATCTTGATGTGGTATTTCCCAATTTCTTCAATACTGAAGGGAATCTATAGGCAAAGGACATTTGGAAAATGAAATCGATCAACTGTTGCCACCACTTCTGGAAAATATTAATAATGAAGAGAGGGTAATAGAAAACACCCATACATGTTTGGGAAAGATATTCCCCTTGGAGTTAGTTATGGATGATATAATCATTGTAGACACATGTACCAGCTAGGATTATATAAATAATATTGCCAAGGTGAATTTGTTCATATCTAGGGTGTCGTAAGTATTCAGAGGAAGTGGGTACAAAAAATTTTGTTATGCAATAGGCAATGCAGTCATGTCAATCTATAGCATGAAGAGGAGGACTTTTCTAGGCCAGCAGTCACGAGTCCCTCTATGATGATTAACAGAGCCTAGAATCTGATCATTGCATTTGCCTCTATTTGTCTTTCTATTTTTTAATTGTGCTTTAGTTAATTGAAAAAATACTATTATGGACAAACACATCATTTCAGGCCTGAAGCTTGTTTGCATCCTATAAATATGGGATACCAAGGCCATTTAAAAAAAAGAATCAATTGTAATATCTCATATATATACATACAAGACAATACAATACTCATAAATTTCTATCTATGTCAGTCTATATTTTCAAATATATTATGAATTTCTGAATTAATACAAAGGAGCAAAGTTATTTAGTGAATCAGAATATTTGGTATTCAATTGTTGTGTTGAGTTTCATTTATATGGGCTATATGGTTGTCTTCATAATGATTTCCTAAAATTGTTTAAATTAATATACCAAGGGTATATTTAATTTATCAGTGCACATTTGTTGTTTCTGTGTGATCTATTTGATTACTTTCTATAAGAAGTCGATTTAAGTCCTACTAAGTGGTCTAAGTTTATTGGTCTCTGCCTAGGGTTAAAATCCTTTGAACAAGTCATCTTGGTTGGTTTCCTTCCCATTAGAATTAAAATCCTTTCTTCTGATCACAACAATTTAGGGAAATATCATTGGGATTTGGTAAGAACCCTGCAACCCGACATCCTTGCACAATTTGTACAAAGTACAGATTCATATAAGTGCCTAGCAATTCGAGTTTAACCAAACATAAAGATCCATATACCATTAACTCTTGACCCCTTTTCCCAATAGATAAATCTCTGGTCCTAATCATTAGCAATTTTTACACCTCAAGACCTATTTACATATTCAAACCTATACATTAGGAGTAGTCAACAAACCTTACATCTACTTCACACCCATTTGCCACTATGAAGGTCATACAAGTCTGCACTAATAGTGAAGGTATACCCACCTATGCCTAGCAAAACCTAAAGAGAAAGGGGTTTTGACCATATCAGCCCTGTTCCAGTTAGCCAAAAAAATTAAGAGAGACTAGCAACCTCTTAGGGTTAACAACCTACATTTTTGTGACCTAACGTAATTGGTGACTCTGCTGGGGACAACTCCAGACTATTTGGTTTTAGAATACCAAGACAAAAGAAGCAAAAAAAAAAAAAATTATAACTCTGCTGGTGGAGAGAACTCAAAAAAAAACATCATTCCTCTTTAAGGAGAGGTGGCGACTCTATACAAAGTTTAGTTGAAATTTAACAATGGATGGTAGGAGATCTAAAGTTGATGGTAAGAAATTGCAATCTTCCCCACCTGAAAGGGCCCCTTCCAAGAAAACTAGGATATCAAATCATTCTGAATGTATTAATGACTAGAATACCCAAGAGAATACTTCAGAATAGCTAATAATAACTCACAACAACTTCACTCCCCTGCATGAATTAGATGAACTCCAATTCAAAAGTTATCATGCCTAATTCGATGATATTCTAGCCAAATACAAGCATGATTCTCAAAGGCATCTTGAATGTCAAGCTCAGATTGAAAGGGAAATAATGCAAAATCAGGCTGAATATGATTACAAAATGTCATTACAATAGGGTGGAGAGGCTCAAGATGAATTCATAGATCAGACAACATCCACACAAATCCATGATAGCCCACCAAGAGAAATCTAGAATAAGGATGAGATGCAATAGGATCTACTTAAATTACAAGAAAAACTTGAGCTAGCCAAACTAAGAGAAGAAGAAGAATGATTGAAACAAGAACTACAACAAATAAGGTCTAGAACCACAGCAACTAGCTCAAAGTATATACCCCCCCATAAGCAAGGTGGGAATGCTCTAACAAGCAATCAACATGGGTCATATCAGAATGCAAGTAGTTCACATACTTCAAAAACACCACATGGTGGTCATGTCCAACAAAATATTCCACCACGAAATCTAAGACCACCCAATGCCCATAACACATCCCAACATATAGCTAATCCTTATTTACCACCTAGTCACCAGTATATTCCACCTCATCATCAAAATATAAGCACGAACCCACACCATAATATACAACAACATCCTCCTCATAATCAATACCAACCAAATCAACACTTACAAGGACCTCTTAACATAAACAGATACACACAGCTAGACTTGTCTAGATATCAAATATGTCCAAATCCTATTGATAATGATTTAAGAAATGCCATTCAAAAATTCGCTAGAAACAATGCCATCTCAGTAGAGGAACATATTAGAAACTTTGAGACAATCATAGATAATTATGAAGTGCAATATGAAGATATCCAAATGAAATTATTTATGCTATCTCTTATTGAAGACGCTAGGGATTGGTACAAGAATTTGCCTGATGCATCAATCAGTTCTTTTGAAGATTTCAAGGAACAATTTAAAGAGCAATATGGGAGCCAATTTGATCCAAATTTTGTTGTGCACGAGTTAACAAGTATCCACAAAAATTATAATGAATCAGTGGTTGATTTCAATCAGAGGTTTTCAAAGATCTATCATAAAATCCCACTAGAGTTGAAGCCTCCAGATTGCATGGATTTGGATTTGTCTTTGAATGCCTTTGACCCTAAAATTGGATATGAGATTAGGAACAAAGCCCCTATGACCTTGGTAGAGGCCCAGAAGGAAGCCATGAGTATTGAAAATAATAGGAGAGTAGTTGGGAAGCTTGGGAAAAGAGATAATCCAAAAATCCCACCAAACCCAAATAACAATCAAGTAAAGAAAAATAATTATTATAGGAATGAGAGATCAAGGCTCCATGATATGCCTTATAATACAAATTGGAAGGATGGACAACCTCTGGATAACAATAGAAAGAAGAATTATGGAAAAGATACTCCTGAACCCTTGAAGAAACATGGGACATATGTAGTGGACAGCAACCCATGGTGCATTGCATGCAACTTACCCCAATCGCTTGAATACTGTGTGGTAGCCCAATCCTTGTAAGAAAATGAAATATCTTATGATCATAATAGGGATGATCATACCATAAATATGTTAGGAATGACACCTCACTCAATTGATGAAGGATAATCATCCTTTGAAGAAGATGGGTATGAATACGATGTAAGCAATTAGAAGTATAATGTTAACATGGGAGGACAAGAAGTTTTCTTTGATTAGGAAGAGGATGATAAAGAAAGCACTTATTTATCTAACATGGTCCCATAATTCCAATTAAGAAATCCCACTGAAGAAGAAAAGAGAGCCCTTACAATTGCTACTATGGCTTAGGCTAGAAACAATTACAACCTGAGGAACATGACTGTGAATACTGACCAAGGAACACCTAGAGCTGTGTTTATCAAAGAACCAGATCATAAGAAGGGTATCTTTGATAACCATAAGAAAGGAGAAAATAAAAAAATTGCATATAAAGAAACATCCAAGGTTGAACAAAACAAGGTGAATGATAATAACAAGCAGAAAACTGATGAGAAGGGTTCCAATAGAGAAAATTTAGAATAGATCACTGCTACTCCTTCATTTGATATAACACAAGCATTATACCAAATCAAGATATCAGTGCCATTAATGGAAATGATGAAGATAGAGGAGTATAGAAATAGTGATCTTAAATTTATTTCTAATGTACCAAATCAACATCAAAATCATAGCAAAAACAAGGAGATAGAAAACAAAATAAATAATCTTGAACAAGAGATTATAAGAACTCTAGAAATTTATCTTGGTGACACTATCACAAAGAATGCTTCCCAGGTGGATCCATTCTACATAACACTCCTAATCAATAACAAACTAGTGAGGAATTGCATGATTAACACTAGAGTAGCCATAAATATCATGTCAATAGCCGTCATGAAAGAACTAGGCCTATGGGTGGATACTACCTATGGTAGATGCTATACAATGGATAACAGATCTATTCTAGTTGTTGGAATTATGAAAGATGTAGAATTAAAATTAGCCTCATGTCCTGAAGCTATCTGCAGGACTGACATAATTGTAATAGATACTCCTCCATACTATGGTATGTTTTTGTCTAGACAATGGACTGCTACAGTAGGAGGGAATGTCTAGCTTGATTTATCATATGCTACAATACCAATAAATGGGAAGGAAGTCAAACTGTATAGAGAGCCAAGATATGAAAACATAATTGAATGGTTGGATCCAAATCAGATGAATTGCTTTTGTGATGTAGATCTTGGGAGTTTTAGGGTTGAAAGATCACAACCTGAATTACAAAACATAGAGAAAATAGAAAGACAAGCTCAAATAGATGAGCATGGAGTATGGAGGATGTACTTTGATGGTGCATGCAGCAAAGGAGGAAATGGGGCAAGAGTTGTATCTATCTCACCCACAGGCATAACATTCAAATATTCATTATTTTTATCCTTTGAATATACAAATAACATTGTTAAATATGAGGTGCTGCTGATAGGCTTGAACATTGCTATAAAATATAAAATCAAGCTCCTTGTTGTATATGGGGATTCAGAACTAATTATCTCTCAAGTCAGAGAGAAATATTCATCAAAAAATAAAATGTTGAAGCAATATAGAAATGCTATTTGAGATAATATTGAACTATTTGATGCATTCTCTATAAATTGGGTAGATAGATCCAAAAATATAATGGTAGATTTCTTAGCGAATATGGCTTTGAAAAGAGATGATATGACATTATTAGGAATAACTGAGGTAGAATTCAAGGCTAGACCAACAATCCTTGATAACATTTACAACTGGCAAGTATTCAATGATGATCAAGACCTCATTAGGTTCCTCCATTGTGTGGACCAATACGAATCACAAGAAATTGATTTTAATGCATTTGTTGAGGAGGTAGATGGCAAGGAGACTCTTTTTGGAAAAGAAGTGGTCCAACTCAAGATAAACAAAATTCCTAAAGGTCTTGTAGCTCTAAAGAGAGTGTTTGATGGACATGACAGGTTCAATATGAAAAATGTACCAGTCAAGCAAGATGGTGTTGAGGAGATAAATCTTGGAACACAAATGGCTCCTAAGAAAGTGTATATTAGAAAAAGGCTCAATCCTAAAATTAGAAGCATGCTCATTGCCCTGCTTAGAAAATACAAAAATGTACTTGCCTGGTCTTATGATGACTTGAAAGCATACCGAGAAGACCTTTTTCAACATGAGATACCCTTGAAATCAGATGCTAAGTCATTTAGGTAAAGACAAAGACCCATAAACCCTACACTAGACCCTAAAATGCAAGAGGAACTTACAAAACTCAAGGAAGGTATCATCAAACCAATCAGACATTCCTCTTGGGTTTCAAACCTAGTGCCTATAAGAAAGAAAAATGGGGATATAAGACTATGTGTGGATTTTAGAAACCTGAATGTGTCCTCACTCAAAGATAACTATCCTCTTCCAAATATGGAAGCAATGTTGCAGAGAGTAATTGGATGTGAATTATTATCTATGATGGATGGTTTTTCAAGATACAACCAAGTAAAGGTTAAAGAGTCAGAACAGTTTAAGACTTCTTTTACCACACCATGGGGGACATATGTATATGTAAGAATGCCATTTGTTCTCACAAACGTAGGAGCAACATTCCAAAGAGTTATAGATGTAGCCTTTGTTGATATGATCAATGTTATCATGGTGGTTTATCAAGATGATTTGAAAACATATTCCAAAAAGGCTGAGGACCATTGTGAACATTTGGAGAAGATTTTCATCAGAGCTTTAGAATATGGCATCTCATTAAATCCAAAAAAATGCCATTTTGTTGTAACAGAGGGTAAATTACTTGGTCATATAGTTTCAAAGGATGGAGTAAGGATTGATCCTAAGAGAGTAGAAGCTATTAACAAAATTCCAATTCCAATAAATGTAAAAGACATACAGTCTTTCTTTGGTTAGATCAATTTTGTCAGGAGATTCATACCAAACTTTGCAGAAATAGTCAAGCCTATCTCCAAAATGTTAAAGAAAGGTGAAAAGGTGGACTGGATAGAATAGGTTGTTGATGCATTTGGAGCTATTAAAAAAGAAATTAAAGAAGCTCCTGTATTGAAATCTCCAGAATTTGACAAACCCTTTCAAATATTTTCCTTTGCATCATTTCACACAATGGTTGTAGTAATGTTACAAAAGAATAGGGAAGGTTTTGAACAACCTATCTCATTTTTTAGCAAATCACTTCAAGGGGTAGAATTAAAATGTGACAACAAAAAAACAAGCTTATGCCTTGATGAAAGCAGTTAAGGCATTTAGACCTTATCTAGTAGGAGCTCAAGTAATAGCCTATGTGCCAAATGCTGCAGTAAAGGATGTATTTGTCCAAAATGAAGTCACATGGAGAAGATGTAGATGGATTAATAAAATCCAAGAATTTAACATTGACATTCAGATTACTAAACTTGTTAGAGGATAGGGTCTAGCAAAATTAATGGGTGAATCCAATCTGGAGGCAGCACAGATTTGTAATATAAATGAAGAAAACAATGATATTACAAGCATTGAACGTACCTCCTGGTATACTAAGATAATGTATTATCTAAAAAACATGAGACCTGTCCTCAAGGATTAAGTGATAATTAGAAGAGAACATTGAAACTCAATACCTTGAAATATATTTTTATGGATGGGGACTTGTATTGGAAAAATAGAGATGGTATCTTGTTACTATCCTTGGATAAGACATAGGCTGAGAAGATGCTGCAGGAAATGCATAGGGGTGTATGTGGAGGACATTTCTCAGCCAAGACTACTGCCCATAAAATATTAAGAGCTGGGTATTATTGGCCTGAAGTTTTTAAGGATGATTACAGTTATGTAAGAAAATGTGAAGCCTACCAAAGGTTTTCTGTAAACTTAATTATCAAGGAGCCTTACCACTAAAACCAATGCAAGTGGAAGCTCCATTCCACAAATGGGGACTTGATTTTATAGGAGAAATTGCAGAAAAGTCTAGTGGTGGACATAAATGGATTTTAGTAGCTACTGATTATTTCACAAAATGGATAGAAGCTATTCCAACAAGACAAGCTACCAACAAAATTGTGATAAACTTTCTTTTGGAAAATATTATCATTAGATTTGGAGTACCAGTGAAACTCATCATAGACAATGACATGTGCTTTAGGTCAACAGAGTTTAAGTCATTTTGTAAATCTTATGGCATAGTAGTCTCATATGCTTCACCATATCATCCCCAGGCTAATAGACAGGCATAGTCCAATAATAAGAGCATCATCAAGATAATAAAAAGAACGTTGGAAAATAATAAGAAGGCATGGGATTCAAAGTTAAAATTGGCTCCATGGGCAGATCAGATGACCATAAAAAAGGCCACATGAAAATCCCCATTTGAGTTGGTGTATGGTTCTCATGCTAGATTACCCATGCATAACCTTATACCAGTATATAAGTTTATTCTGCAAGAAGATTTGAATGTCCCTAAGCCCATGGAAGAGAGATTGGAACAATTAGCTGAACTTGATGAAATCAGAACACAAGCTCAGAAATAGAATGAAAGACTACAACTACAGATGAAATATCTCTTTGATAAGAGAACCAAGGAAAGAAAATTCAAGGTGGATGATATGGTCCTCATGTGGAATGCCAGAGGACAAGATAAAAGGTAGCATGGTAAGTTTGAGGCATTATGGATAGGCCCATTTGTCATCACCAACAAATGTGGTGAAGATTCTTATTACTTACAAAACATGAGTGGTGAAGAATAGGAATCGCCAGCACATGGACAATTCCTGAAACATTTCTTCTCATAAAATATTTTTCCATGCACAATATATTAAAGAATGGGAAATTGCCAGTGCATGGATAATTCCTAAAATATCTTCTCCTTTTAAAGAAAATTTTCCATGCACAGTAGGTTAGGATTCCATTCCCCACCCCCCACCTCCATTAGTCTGCATCCCAGAGAGTGATTCTGGATCCTTGCAATGACCTCACGACCATTCATCGATAGCTAGAGCCACTATTGGGACAAAATTTTATACCTTAAAATTTTCATCCAAAATCCATTTCCTGCCATCATGATACCCTTACAATGATATTTTTCCATTTCAAACTAAATATTCCCATATTGGCCTAAAAACTGAGCCCTAATAAATCTCGGATCAATTACCTTCATCCTAAAACCAAAAGGCCATGTTGAAAATACCCATGTTATTCGAAATCATATCACGGGAATCTTCACCCTAAGATCAAAATGTGCAAATAAAAGACCTGCAACATATCGGAGTAACTAGCCAAGAGGTCTCTTTGATATTAAGGATATATTGGGAGATCGGTGTGACACCTAAATGTGTCACACTGATAAAACGACAATATGATACACAACATACTAAGGGGAGATTGCCATGTCAGGGAGACTCATCCTACAGTCTCTTCAAAAACTTGAAGACAAGCATTTAGGTGATGTTTTAGGCTGATACTAAAAAGTCAAAGGAAAAAAAAACTTTGGAGTAGCTGGATGAGCCTTTGGAAGTCTCTTCGACATCCTGAATGTAAGAAGCATATTGAGGTGACTAAAGAATATCGGCTTGAGATCACACCAACAGAGTAGTAACATGTAATATAGAGAAATTCAGAATGTCGAGATGACCCAAATTCCAGTCCCACTAAAAAGCTGCTAGAAATGCTGAGTAAAGAAAAACAAAAAAGGAGATTTCAGGATATCTAAGAGAGGCAATATCTGGTCCCTCGAAAAGATGAACATAATGATAAGTAAAGAGATGTAGAAAGGAGAAATAGATGCCAAAGGGACTTGACAGAATGGAATTTCAGTGTGACAACCATTTAGGTCATAATGAAATCATGACGACAATAAAAGATCATAAAACCCTTAAGTCAAATTGATTATTTAAAAAAGATGACAAGACATGCTATGTTGTGCAAATTAAATATCCCCCCGATGATATCAGAGCTACCATTAATGCTCAGAGCTGAGTATATCAAAAACAATCTTAAGAAAATTTGTTTCATTATGCAAGCACAAGAGCAAGGACAGGCCCCTACAACAAATACAACTCGAGAATCAAAAGAAATTAGAAGATACATGCAAGCATGTAGGAGATATCTGGACCCCTATGAGAGGATATGACCTCTTCATATATCATTACAAAAAGATGCATAGGCATACACCAGTCTCAAGCCCATGGAGGCTAAATTTAGGGAAACTCATAGTGCCAAATATGCTTGTCAATGTTGAATTCTTAAAAGCAACAACAAAAATTATAATCCATAGAAATGCCTGGTTGAGTTGAAGGATGGAACTAGTTTCTTCCCTCTTACAAGAGATTATATATCAATGGTATTTCAGTTAGACTCTAGCTTTGATGTAAAATTTAGAATCTGGGACTTGCTCAATGAATACTACAATATAAGCAACAATTACAAAAGGTGGAGGTTGCCTATGCACAGACCCCGAGATGAAGGAAACAAGTTGAGAGTGTTTACAGTAACAGAGGATCCCCCATAATCCATAGAGCTATTTGAAGAATACTTCCAATACACATATTACTCCATGTGCCAATTGCTTGGTGTTGAAGCTTCTATGTTTATGGAAATTGCTCCCATGGTTCTGACTGCCGATGTGCAAAGCTAGCAAGCACTACTCTTTGATTATGTTGAATTCCTGGCTGATGCCCTTCACAAAGAATTAGTTTCCATACAAGAAGGGGACACTAAGTTTAGACTTATTATTTTCTTATGCACCTTATCTTATACAAAGGACAGAACATGAGACTGTGTGATGAATGTTTAAGAACAAGAGATTTGGACAGGAATGAAGATGTCAAACCTGTTCAGATGTGGACTTCTATATTGTATAGTAGGTGTGAAAAGTCCCACTATCTCTACTTTGAAGAATATTTTGTGAAGCCTATATATAAGTTTCTAGGCCACCCTTGTGATCACAATTTATCACCAGAAATACAAAGATTCTTAAGGTCTAAGGACAAATATGAGCATGGGAAGTTCAGTCACAATTGGGGTGACTGGTATTCTTATAAGGACTGCACAAAAATAAGGATTTTTGGATTTGAAGGGTCTCCTTTTCTATTGCCAAGGACTTGCCTAGATAGAGTTGCTTACTTGGAAATTGTAAGGCAACTTGCTTATTCTGATTTCATGCATTTGAAGAGCTACAATAAGCAGTCTTTCATGCTTGGAACCTTGTGCTATGGAGACTTCATAGTTATTTCTGATAAGGGGTATCAATTAATTAACAAAAGAATAGAATATTTTAAGTTACCTTCGGGGAATGCCAAGGATAATTTTGACCCAAAAAACTTCATAAACATAGTAAAAGCCTGTAAAAATTGAAGAAGTATCACCATGTGTTGTTTGTTGACGATGTTCTGGTTAGAAACTGTGATGAACACGCTGCAGTTGAAAGAAGAACCCTATATCATAAGATAATGTTGGCTGAGGCTTGGAGGGTAGCCAAAAACCCCAATTAGACAAGTGCTTTTATGGATATTAATGACCCCATTGAGAGATTGGATACACTAATTGCAAATGCATTAGATTTGAATGAAAATGTTCCTCCCTAGGTCTTTGAGAGAAAGGGGAGATTTATTAGAGAGACACAGACTGAAGATGAGATTTCCATTGCCCATCTGTCTCCTTAGAGAACTCTTGACATTTCCTTTGATGTTGAAGAAAAAGAAGAGGGGGAGAATAAAGACTTGCAAGCATCCATGCCTCTCATTAAGGAATATGAACCTCTAGAAGAAAGAGAAGAGGTTAAAATAGAAACTTCTGATGAGTTTTCAAAAGATGTGAGGTATTTAGCTAGCAAGAAATTTGTTATAGATGCTGAGTTCATTAAGAACCCAAAATTCAAAGCTTTTTTGTATGAATATAAAGGAAAGCAAGCTCGAGAAAAGATGAAAAATATCACCCCTGAGATACAAGATGAGGTTCTACATGAACTTCAATCAGAGATTGATAAGGCTATGGAGAATATGACTCCAGAAAGAGGAAGAGAACTGCTTCAAGAATGAGGGGTGATGTTGGTTCCCAGATGGGACATGACTTCAAAAATTGTATTTGATACTTTTAGGAAGAATCAGGATAAGAAGATGCAACTGAGTATTGAAGCTATTGATAAAATAAAATCTGGATCAAGATATGACCCTGACAAGTGAATATTGTTGATATGGTCACTTTATCCCCCACATAAGAAACCCCAAGTCATAAGCAACCCAAGTGAAACCTTTGGTCATCTCATGATTCAAAGGGTTGAAGATACTGATCCCATTAAGGCTACTGACTAGAATGTGAATGTTGCAAAATTCACAAAGGCACAAATTGAGCAGTTGGTAAGAAAGAATAATGCTTATATGGCAAAAAATGTATAGCTTAGGAAAGAGGTTTCCACTTACAAGGATAAATTGCCTTCATCAAGTAGTTATTCACCCTACCTAGAGGCTGACAAAAGGCTCATAGAAGCCAAAGAAGATACCAATTACTAGAAGTTCAAAGCAGAAAATTTTCAAAAGAGAATTGAACAATTGGAAACTAAAATAAAGGTTGTTAAATATAACATGGCTTCTGAATTGATTCAAAAAAGGTTTGACGAAATGATGAGGAACAGTGATAAAGTCTAGGAATTGCACAAAAGGACACACCAAGTCTATTAAGAACACAAAAGACTTCATCTCAGGATGTTAGAGAAAAAGGAGGAATTGAATGCTACAATAGGTGTTGAAGGAAAGGTATTCAAGGAATATAATGACCTGATTAGTGAACACGAGATTCAACACCATATTGACAAAAGATCTAAATGATTTCGATCAACATCTTGATGTGGCATTTCCCAGTTTCTTCAATACTGAAGGGAATCTACAAGAAAAGGACATTTGGAAAAATGAAATGGATTAATTGTTTCCACCACGTCTGGAAAATATTAATAATGAAGAGAGGGTGATAGAAAACACCCATACATGTTTGGGAAAGATATTCACCTTGGAGTCAGCTATGGATGATATAATCGCTGCAGACACATGTACCAGCCAAGATTATATAAATCATATTGGCAAGGTGAATTTATTCATATCCAGGGCGTCGTAAGTATTCAGAGGAAGTGGGTGCATAAAATTTTGTTATACAATAGGCAATGCAGTCATGTCAATCTGTAGCATGAAGAGGAGGACTTTGCTAGGCCAGTGGTCATAGGTCCCTCTATGATGATTAACAGAGCCTAGAATCTGATCATTGCATTTTCCTCTGTTTGTCTTTCTATTTCTTAATTATGCTTTAGTTAATTGAAAAGATACTATTATGGACATACACATTGTTTCAGGCCTAAAGTTTTTTTGCATCCTATAAATATGGGATACCAAGGCCATTTAAAAAAAAAGAATCAATTGTAATATCTCATATATATACATACAAGGCAATACAATACTCATAAATTTCTATCTATGTCAGTCTATATTTTCAAATATATTATGATTTTTTGAATTAATACAAAGGAGCAGAGTTATTCAGTGAATCAAAATATTTGGTGTTCAATTGTTGTGTTGAGTTTCATTTATATGGGTAGTATGGTTATCTCCAAAATGATTTCCTAAAATTGTTTAAATTAATATATCAAGGGTATATTTAATTTATCAGTGCACATTTGTTGTTTCTGTGTGATCTATTCGATTGGTTTCTATGAGAAATTGATTTAAGTCCTACTAAGTGGTCTACGTTTATTGGTCTCTGCCCAGGGTTAAAATCCTTTGAACAAGTCATCTTGGTTGGTTTCCTTCCCGTTATAATTAAAATCCTTTCTTCTGATCATAGCAATTTAGGGAAATATCATTTGGATTTGATAAGAAGAACCTTGCAACCTGGCATCCTTGCACAATCTATACAAAGTACAGATTCATATAAGTGACTAGCAATTAGAGTTTAACCAAACATAAAGATCCATATACCATTAACTCTTGACCTCTTTGCCCAATAGATAAAGGTCTGGTCCTAATCATTAGCAATTTTTACACATCAAGACCTATTTACATATTTAAACCTATACATTAGGATTAATCATCAAACCTTACATCTACTTCACACCCATTTGCCACTGTGAAGGTCATACAAGTCTGCACTAATAATGAAGGTATACCCACCTATGCCTGGTAGAACCTAAAGAGAAGGGGCTTTTAACCATATCATCCCTATTCCAGTTAGCCAAAAATGTTAAGAGAGACTAGCAACCTCTTAGGGTTAACAACCTGCATTTTTGTGAACTAATAGGATGCTGCCTCTACATCACATCTTGTTGAGAGTCCTGCCATGAGTCTTGCATCCCATAATCACACAGGTTCCCACATGAACTGCACAAATGTGGGGACAAATGATGCCTACTGCTCTCACCCTCATCGGCCTAGGTAAGATCATCAGTGTGTTGTGCTAGAGACCGTGTGAGAGTAGTCAATGAATGTAATGTCTCCACCTCAACACTCTCCTTCAAATTCGAAGGAAGTGACACACGTTCTAGCCTCAACAAGGGTCTAGGTACATGGTTTTCATCTCATTGAGCCCCCTCTCTATCTTGGACAGGGCCCCCACCTCTACCCTGGAACTCTTGAATGTCAAAATAATTAGGAATCTTCCTGAGGATGAACTCGCAATGGAGTGTCCTCAAGAAATATTCTGGTACCTCATTATTGTTACATGGGTTCTCATCAAAGACCATGTACCATCTATCCCAAAATTTTTGGGATATATCTAGATTCCTACACCAATGAATAGGGAACTGTTTGCAAGTTTCTTCTAATCTTTGGCCAGTTTTAGGATTAATAAAGTGTGCACATAATTGAAATTTTGTAATTTTTTCATTCTTCACTTGTTCATAAGACAATTTGTCAGCATAGTATTGTTGACACCTCTCCCTATAGTCTTGAAATTCAGTGATTTGTTTTGTCACTGATTTGGTGTGGGAAACAATCTCCTCTAATGACTTCGCAAGCGCTTTCCTATGATCAGTGCTTGCACTTGGATTTTTTAGCATTTGAATAAGAGTTTGAAGATGTCTTTTGTTTTCTTCTATTTGCACTAGGTAGTTTTCTTGAGTATCCCTTACATTGTGAGGACATGA
Source organism: Cunninghamia lanceolata (assembly GCA_027924645.1). NCBI lineage: Eukaryota > Viridiplantae > Streptophyta > Pinopsida > Cupressales > Cupressaceae > Cunninghamia > Cunninghamia lanceolata. The sequence continues at coordinate 2,531,057 of BSBN01001593.1, read as the reverse complement.
AGGTGGGTTTTGAGGGTGGAGGGTTTTGGGGGTTGTTTTGACCCTCCTTGACTGGATTTATGTTTTCTCGTACCTCATTAACTTTAAATGCAATATAAAAAACTAATCAAACATTGCAAAAGTCAAATATTATTTTCAAACTAATAATAATTAATCAAACCCTTCCTTCTTTAGTTACTAGACCCTCGATGTTTGCTTCATGACATCTTCCGAAGCAGGTTTGTAGGGGTGGCATCATGAAAATGTCAATTTCTCTCTTGCACTTGCTTTGTTTGACCTTCCTTTAACACACTCATGCTATATTCTTTCTTTTTTCTACAAACAAACTCTTTTGGCCACAGGTAATGAGAGAAATTGTTGGTTTTTGCACTTTTTAAGCAAAAATAATGCAAGCGCATTATAACACACTCACGTTTTAATGTGTATGGGACCAAAAATTTGTTGGCAACTTTTTGGTCCCTCATCTTTATGCATATACCCATAGGCAATTATATATTAACGAACCATGTGTGATATATGGCTAATATTTTGACATGATGTTTTCCAATTACAAAGGATGTCATACTATAATATGATTATAACCTTTGATATATTTGAACCATAATACAATAGGACATCATATGGAACCACGTTAACTCTTCACATATATGTTGCACTATAAAGATATTAAGTCCATTGAAGTCATGACCTCTATCATGATGGGATTTATTTTATATTGATAATGTTGTTATGCATATTTTTATGTATGGATATGAATATGGGAATGTTAGAAGTGTTGCGGATGTATGTGCATGTCAAACATAAATTCTAATAAACAAAATGACATACGATTATGTATCTCTCTCTGGTGATATTTGTGAGGTCACTCAGAATAAAATGAGATGATATAAATATCGACTGGCTTATAGTCAACACTATATTTTGAGTACCTAATCATAGGGTATTGTCTTATTGATCTATAAGGTAGATGAGATATATGTAGGGTGCAATCATCAGGGTATAGAATGTGGAAGGATACCTCAGATATATGGTTATTATGGAATGATTGTTTTGAGTATGAATCGAGTATTGTCCCTGTTAAAGAAAGTTTTCTAAACTGAGAACATGGTTGGGTTTCCCTACATACTATTTAGTACTATTTGATTGTTGGGGAATCATTTAGAGGGACCTTGTTGAGATATGGAATAGTAATCCAAGAAATGGGAGTTTTGTTATTAATTATTGAACTTGGTGAGTCATTGTTTGTTTGGAATGGGTAGTGATAACTGGTATATGTGCACTATTCATTCTTAAACCCTTATATGGTTATCTTCCATTAGTATTCCTTCCAGCTTACTTCTAGGAGGAAAGCTACTTTAGTGGTAGTTAAAACCCTAAGGGTATGAACCTATGTGATTAACTCTTGAGAGATTAAAGTGAGGAGAACTACTTGTGACTTCAATCCTGTTTGGAAGCGGGTATGTAGGCAACTCTTGGGCAAAGGATGCCCATGGACTTCAAGTCCATAGGGGAGGAGTTTAGGAAATGACTCCAAGGTATGGGGTGTTCCTAAACTTGATCAACTTTCCCTCTTCAGTATGTTTCAGGTTGCGGCTAAAACTACATTAGATGGCTAGGATCTCACCTTTTAATTAGTAAGTCCCCAATATATAGGCTTGATCTAGTAAAAGGAGCTTTATCGGTAGTAAGCTCACCTACTTTGAGGTTGTTGGGTTAGGCTCTCTAAATTTTCTCTGATCTTGGATGAACATTTAGAATCATTGTCTTCATAGTTTGTCTCTAATGTGAGGTATGAAGGTGCCTTTGGACTTCTCTAGACTTAAATAATCAATGTTTTACGTGTTGAACACCATGGGATAATTAATGGTGGGAATGACCAACTATATATGGTATTTATCCTTTACATCTAGATGATGGATAATTGTATAGTGAGCTTGTGATTGTTAATATGCAAATTTTATGCACTTAAAAATAGAATAATGTTTAAAATTGCTATTATGGGTTTGACTTTTGTATGATGCGTACTGTGTTTCCAAGCGATAACTAAATGTATGGAATGGCCAATGATATTAAATTATGAGTTTGTATTTGTTTATGCATATGTGACTAGATAGAGTCTAGCTCATGCACGGGTTCAATATATTTATTGAGTGTTGACTTATAATTTAGACCCTTAGACATAAAAGACCCTATGCATAATTGGTTTATGAACTTTGACGAGGGTCATTGTAATCCTCATCATTTAAATTTATTAATATCAATCCAAGGTAGTGTCCATGGCTATATGCGAAAGGGAAGAGAAATAACTTGCATGGCAATCTTTTCTACAAAAGGGAATTGACAACAATTGCATGAAATAAACTAGGGTTTAAACTCTACTGAAAAAGACAACCTAATCTAAGGAAAGCAATAAATTGAGTAGCTGATCTAATTCTGGAATAAAGGAATTGCATAATAGAAAAACAACTTAAGGCAAGCAGGAACAACAAAAGGAACTCTGAATAAAGGAACTGCATAACAGGAAAGCAACTAATGAAACTAAGAAATGTAGTCTCTACCCTTTGGTTGGAGTGGACCCTTGCTCCTTCCTTCGGAGAGAGATTAATCAATTCCAACAATCAGTAAATTGGTAGAACAACTTCTTTTATTTAAAACCTTCAAGATCAAGAGTACATGCTGCTAAAAAATAACAGAGTTTTTCTTTCCTTCAATTAATTCTTTTACAACTTCCTCCTTGCCTCTATTCTATGCCATAGTTCTATATATATATAACTATATTTATTAAATTATAATTGAGAGTCTCTCTAGAGTAGAGAACTTATTCATGTAGTTAACTAAACTTACTTATCTAGTTAACTAAACTTATTTATTTAATTAACTGATTATACAACAGCTGATTACAAGGAAGTCATGCAATATCTTTTAGAAAGACATGCAACACTAAATGTGTATTCTTTGCATGGAATAATTACTCTTTAGTTGGATCCATTAATTTATGAGTAATTATAGTCAATCCATCCTTCAAAAACTTTGGAGTGCATGTTGGTAGATTGAAAGAATCTGTAACAACTTCATAAAGTATTTTTTGAACATCTCTGGAACTGTTAAAATAGTCATTTAACTGCTCATTTGTTTTAATAGATCTCCTCAAATGCTTTTTGGGTTTTGTTCCCCTCACCTTCAAATTTCTATATCATGTTGAATTTTTGAATTTCATTAAGGGATGAGAGAGATATCATAGTTTTATTGAAGCTACATTTTTTTACTTTTGCTCTCCTCCATCTTTGGAGTTTTATAACAATCAAATTCTGTCACAAACTGTTGAAATGTTTTGATGACTTGTCTCAAACACCTTCTGGGTTTTGTGCACCTTATTTCTATCTTTCTAAATCATTTTAAAATTCTAAATTTTATTAAGAAATGAGGGAGATCTTGCTATTTTACTGAGACTAGGTTTTTGATTTTTTCCTCTTGAGTTCATCCTTCTTTCTAGTAAATCTTATTGGCGCTGCAACTTGACATAAAATGGACTTTCTCTTCACTTTATTGATAAAATAAATACTGATCTAGAGGTAAACATGTAATATCAAGATAAATTCATGCATGGAATTGATTGTTCCATTTAGACAAGTTTATTTGATATTTAGCTAAAAATCTTCCAACCCATACTCAAGTCCACTTCAAAACTGATTTAATCAAGAGAAAATATATGCTTTTATTTGACTAAATATGAGACATTTTATGCTCTCATCATCTCCCCTACACTTAAGAGGTTGTAGGTCCTCTTGCACTTCATAATCATCTTTTTGAGATAACCTCTTTGCTTTTATTCCAGTTGCTCCAAAGATGCTTTATACTTGTTGTTCTGGTGTTCTCTGGAGCAGTTGTTCTAATGATCTTTGGAGTTTCCATTCTGATGATCTTTGGAGCTCATACCCTATTGTCTATCTCCAAAGATGCTAATACTCTACTCATCTCCAGAGCTGACACCCTATTGTCTGTCTTCAGAGCTGTTGTTCTGTTGATCTTTGGAGCTACTGCTCTGAGAGCTCTGGAGTTGTTCTAAGAAGAGCGCCAGAGATGCTCCAGAATTGTTGTTCTAATGATCTCTGGAGCTGATGTTCTAAAAGCTATGAAGATGTTGTCTAGAGAGCTCTGGAGTTGCTATTCTAATGATCTCTAGAGCTGGTGTTCTGAAAGCTCTGGAGATGCTATCTAGAGAGCTTCGGAGTTGTTGTTCTAAGAAGAGCACTGAAGATGCTCCAGAGTTGCTGTTATGATGATCTCAAGAGCTACTATTCTGAAAGCTCTAGAGACGTTGTCTAGAGAGCTCCAAAGTTGCTATTTTGATGATCTCTAGAGCTGCTATTCTAAAAGCTCTGGAGATTTTGTCTAGAGAGCTTCGGAGTTGCTATTCTAATGATCTCCAGAGTTCTTATTCTAAAAGCTCTGGAGATGCTATCTAGAGAGCTCTAGAGTTGCTATTCTAAGAAAAGCGTCAGAGATGCTCTAGAGATGTTGTCTAGAGAGCTTCAGAGTTGTTCTAATGATCTTCGGAGCTACTGTTCTGAAAGATTTACAGATGCTATCTAGAGAGCTCTAGAGTTGTTGTTCTAAGAAGAGTACTGGAGATGCTCTAGAGTTGCTGTTCTGATGATCTCTAGAGCTGCTGTTCTGAAAGCTTTGCTGAGCTTTAGAGCTAGTGCTCTGCTGATCTTCAAAGCTATTATTTTTCTGATCTCCAAAGTTGATGTTTTGTTGAACTTTGGAGTTGTCGTTCTTAGTGCTCTAGAGATGCTATCTTGAGAGCTCTGGAGTTGCTATTCTAATAGCTCCAGAGTTGCTGTTTGGATTTCTAGATTTGTTTTTAGCTAAGTCCATCTTAGTCTTCCATGTGACCATCATGCACTAGTTTGTTCTCCATCCTTTTAGCCCATGTTTTGCATGATGCATGCAAAGAGGTCTTCAACTTTTGAGAGCTGTAACAGGATCCTTTATGCTGAATAACAACTGTATCAACCTTGTTTTTGCTAAAAAATTTGAAATCCTTCCTTGAAAATTAGTGCCTCTCAAGAACTATTAGAACATAACAATATTTTAGAGAAAAACAACTCCCAAAGAATAAACCAAGCATCATCCTACATTTTGCTTTCAATTAAGTTACAAATCCTTAAATTACATAAAATCCACTTTAAGGATAATGAATGAAGAGGGGGAAAAGGGTGTTACTTTTAGGTTTTCATAGGAAAAATAATGGCCCCATAAACTCCCCCACACTTAAGTTCTTGCATGACCTTTTACAAGCTACTTTTTTTTCTCCATCTAAGATTTTTACATATAGCTAAGAATTTAAAACACTTATATCTCTTTAACCATTACTGTTTTGTAAAAATAGAGAGAGGTTTTTAATCATATGGTCAAGAAGAAAAAAAACCTCTTTCAGAATTTAATTTGGATCATTTTGGTCAATTTTTTTAGGCTTTATGTTGCTGAAAATTTCAAATGGAGATATCTTTTTAATGGCTGCTACTGTGTAAAAATGGAGAGAGGTTTTTCATCATATGGCTAAGGGGAACAAAAACCTCTCTCAAATTTTCATTTGAAGTTTTGTATCTTCCTCTAGAGCTAATTTGTCCACTTCTTGGTGTGAATGATTGGAAGATGCAAACATGTGGCTACTTTAGGGATTTGGGTCAAAAGTGGATTTTTGTAACTTAACATTTATAACTAAATTAAAAACAAAAGAATAGGATAAATACCTCAGGTTGCTTCTTTGTTGTTATTGCCTCCATGTTATTGAAGTTCTACTGCTAGAACTAGAGCCCAAATTTGTAACAACCAATCATCCAGGATGCCTTCAAATGCCAAAATATTTGCAAGAGTCCTTGGAAGCAGCAACTTGTATAAAAAAACATGTGCAAAACACTTATTTGTAGAAAATAAACCTACCCTAACCTACTCTACTTAGTGATGTAGAGATAGGTTACACAAAACCATTAACTGGTTGGGGAAAATAACTTCATTTTCTCAAAATATAGATCCATGCATTTAAATTTCTAAAAGAAAAGGAAAACCATGAGAAGAAGATGACTAAAAATTTGAACTTTGATGCTTCACCTTCCTTTGAAATAATAGCCTCCTCCATAATTTCTGACTCTAGTACATGCATGGGCTGATTGGAGAGATCTTGAAACTCATCCTCATATTCTGGTACATGCATAATTAGAAGCAGCTCCTTACTGTTCCTCAAATATCTGATCGGGTAGCCCTCCTTGGACTTTGAAGGCATCCAAATAATACTTTACCATACAAGCTCCTCTAGTGGAGACAAGTTTTCTTGATTATACTCATTACCTATTGCAAACAATAGGGCATCAATGTCTGCTTCTAAAATGTATTTTTCCTTGCTGGACATTGGAGTCATGGTCATCTAGTTGAAGAGGCTACACAAGATCTGAAATTACATAATAACAAGGTTTTTCACCTTCTTTACATGCAAGAACCTTAACAATTGGATCTATTGTTTGGGGGGTTTTTGGCATACAGATCTCTCTTAAGGAACTTCTTTTATCTACCTAGACTTTAAAACAATAAACCTAAAAAGACTACCAAACTAATTTTCCCCTCTTTTTGACCTACTGTCACCAGATCAACAACAACTCCCTAATGACATCTATCCCCGGCAACAACACCAAAAATGATGAGGGTCGTTGCAATCTTCATCATTTAATTTTAATAATATCAATCCAAGGTAGTGTCCATGGCTATATGCAAAAGGGAAGATGAATAACTTGTATGGCAATCTTTTCTACAAAAGGGAATTGACAACAATTGCATGAAACAAACTAGGGTTTAAACTCTGCTAAAAAAGACAGCCTAATCTAAGGAAACCAATAAATTGAGTAGCTGATCTAATTCTAGAATAAAGGAATTACATAATAGAAAAAAAACTTAATCTATGGAAAGCAGGAACAACAAAATGAATTCTGAATAAAGGAACTGCATAACATGAAAGTAACTAATGAAACTAAGAAATGTAGTCTCTGCCCTTTGGTTGGAGTGGGCCCTTGCTCCTTCCTTCGGAGAGAGATTAATCAATTCCAGCAATTAGCAAATTGGTAGAACAACTTCTTTTATTCAAAACCTTTAAGATCAAGAGTACATGTTGCTGAAAAATAACAGAGTTTTTCTTTCCTTCAATTAATTCTTTTACAACTTCCTCCTTGCCTCTATTCTACGCCATAGTTCTCTATATATAACTATAGTTATTAAATTATAATTGAGAGTCTCTCTAGAGTAGAGAACTTATTCATGCAGCTAACTAAACTTACTTATCTAGTTAACTAAACTTATTCATTTAGTTAACTGATTATACAACAACTGATTACAAGGAAGTCATGCAATATCTTTTAGAAAGATGCAACACTAAATGTGTATTCTTTTAATGGAATAATTACTCTTTAGTTGGATCCATTAATTTAGGAGTAATTATAGTCAATCTATCCCTCAAAAACCTCAAAGTGCGTGTTGGTAGATTGGAAGAATCCGTAGTAAATTCATAACGTATTTCTAGAACATCCCTGGAACTATTAAAACAATCATTTAACTTCTCATTTGTTTTAATAGATCTCCTCAAATACTTTCTGGGTTTTGTTCCCCTCACTTTCAAATTTCTATATCATTTCTAAATTTCATTAATGGATGAGAGATATATCACAGTTTTACTGAAGCTGCATTTTTTTACTTTTGCTTTCCTACATCTCTGGAATTTTATAAAAGTCAACTTCCATCACAAACTGTTGAAATGTTTTGATGATTTGACTCAAACTCCTTATGGGTTTTGTGCACCTCATTTCTATATTTCCAAATCATTTTGAAATTCTAAATTTCATTGAGAAATGAGGGAGATCTTGCTATTTTACTGAGAATGGGTTTTTTACTTTTTCCTCTTGAGTTCATCCTTCTTTCTAGCAAATCTTCTTGGCACTGCAACTTGACATAAAATGGACTTTCTCTTCACTTTACTGATAAAATAAATACTGATCTAGAGGTAAACATGTAATATCAAGATAAACTCATGCATGGCATTGATTGTTCCATTTAGACAAGTTTATTTGATATTTAGCTAAAAATCTTCCAACCCATACTCAAGTCCACTTCAAAACTGATTTAATGAAGAGAAAATATATGCTTTTATTTGACTAAATATGAGACACTTTATGCTCTCATCAAACTTCTATGTGGAATGTAACCCAATCAACCTGACCTATGTTGGAGAATCCTTGTGATATCCTTATTGTGTATAATTGGCTATAAGATTACCCACATGTTGCAACTGAGTTTGATACAGGTATGGATAGCTATCTATCACCAATACTATGAAAGTGATAGATGCTAGGTGCTATCTATCATATCTTAGGATGAGCCAGTTGTCACCAGTAGCACAAAGGTGACAGATACCAAGATCCATATAGGTTATGATGCAAGTGCAGTTTAGCTAGTTGTCACCAGTACCATGTAGGTGATAGATACCAGGTTCTATCCACTGTATCTTAGGGTTAGCAAGTTGTCACCAGTACCATGGAGGTGATGGATGCTAGGAGCTACCCTTTGGTATGATAGGGCTTAGTCAACTTTCACGAATACCATGCGGGTGATAGATGCCAAGAGCTACCCCATACCAGCTTGGACCGACTTTCACCAGTGGCATGAAGGTGATAGATGTCAAGATCCATCAACTTGACATGTTCACCAGGCTGTGGAAATCTTATTAATGGCCACATGTGATTATGTAAGATATTTTGCCTACTCCTTAGTGAGTGTTGAAAACAAGTAGTATGGGACGCTTTCTTGTCATCATAGTTGGTTATGATTATGTATGTTGTTACACCTACTCCTTAGCTAGTGATGCTGACAAGTAGTATGGGATGCTTACTTGTCATTACAGTTAGCTATGAATCGGGAAAAAAAGTGGGATTCATAATGTAGCATGAGATGCATTGATATTCATTTTTCTCATTAGGAGGTATTCATGAGCTTATGTGTTAGTGCACTAGGTAATGGGAAGATGCTTGTATTAGGTTGCATGTACTTCCACTTACTAGTTGGTCACTATGTATGTGTGAGTCAATCCCTATGTACATCTATACTAAGGACCCTATGTATTATGCATTGTCGCACTTGAGCCCTTGCCGATGATGATCGCAATCAGTATGGGATGCTTTCTTGTCATCATAGTTGGTTGTAAATCAAGAAAAATGATGGAACCCATGGTGGGTATATGCACAAAGATGAGGGACCAAAAAGTCACCACATGACTTTTTGGTCCCATACAAGTCATAATGCACTAGCATTATGGCTCAGTATTACCAAGCCTAAAATGTGAGCATGTTATAACGTGCTCACATTTTAGGCTCAGTAATACTAAGCCATAACGGAAGTGTGTTATAATGCTAGTGCATTAAAATGCTAGCACATTATAATGCTAGCACATTATAATGCTAGCGCGTTATAATGCTAGCATGTTATAATGCTAGCGCATTATAATGCTAGCATGTTATAATGCTAGCACATTATAATGCTAGCACATTTTGCAAAAGCAAAACTCTCTCTCTCACTCACTCTCTCTCTCCCCCTCTCTATCTTGTTCTCTCTCTAAGAGATAGAGAGAGAGAGAGAGGGAGAGAGATAGAGAGAGTCATAGTTTTCTTCTTTCCATTTCCTTCCTCGATAAGGGAGAGGGAAAGATAGGGAGATGGGGAGAGATAAATAGGTAGAGAGAGAGGATAAATATAGGGAGAGATAGAGGAGAAAGAGGGGAGAGATAGGATGATAAAAAGTGAGAGAGATGTCCAGAGAGATATGAAGATAAGGGAAAGATAAGGAGATAGAGGTTTAGGGTTGCTTGGGTTTAGGGTTTATGGGTTAGGGGTTAGAGGATAGGGGTTACGATTTAGGAGAATTATTTAAGGTTTAGGGGTTTAGAGAGAGAGAGAGAGAGACTTCTTTTGACATGCAACCCTAAACCCTAAATAATGCCCCTAAAGCCTAAACTAGAGCAACCCTGAACCTCTAAACCCTAAATAATGCTCCTAAAACCTAACCCCTAAACCCAAGCAATTATAAATCTCTATCTCTCTACCTCTATCGTTCTCTACCTCTCAATCTCTCTCCCTATGTCTCTGGTCAAGTCCCTCACTCTCTATCTCCCTATCTCTCCCCTTGGTCTCCTCTATATCTCCCTATTGGTCCTCTCTCTCTAAACCCTAAACCCTATACCTCTAAACCTTAACCCCTAACCCCTAAACCCTAAAATTGAGAAACTCTAAACCCATAAACTATAATCCCCTAAACCATAAACCCCAAACCCAAGCAACCCTAAACCTCTATCTCCCTATCTCTATCATCCCTCTACTTCTCAATCTCTCTCCCTATGTCTCTAGCCATGTCCCTCACTCTCTATCTCCCTATCTCTCCCCTTAGTCTCCTCTATATCTCCCTATTGGTCCTCTCTCTAAAACCTAAACCCTATACCTATAAACTGTAACCCCTAACCCCTAAACCCTAAACCCTAAATAATGCCCCTAAACCTTAACACCTAACCCCTAAAACCTAAACACCTAAACCCTAAACCCAAACCCCTAAACCCTAAACCCAAGTAAGCCTAAACCTCTATCTCCCTAGATCTCTCCCTTATCTCCCTATCTTTATCATTCCTCTACCTCTTAATCTCTCTCCTTATGTCTCTGGCCATGTCCCTCACTCTCTATCTCCCTATCTCTCCTTTCCATCTCATATATATCTCCTTATTGGTCCTCTCTCTAAATCCTAAATGCTAAACCTCTAAACCTTAACCCTTAAACCCCTAAACCCTAAACCCCAAACCCCTAAACCCTAAACCCAAGCAACCTTGAACATCTATTTCCCTATCTCTTCCCTATCTCCCTATCACCATTGTCCCTCTACCTCTAAATCTCTCTCCCTATGTCTCTAGCCATGTTCCTCACTCCCTATCTCTCCCCTCGATCTCCTTTATATCTCCCTATTGGTCCTCTATGTCTCTCTAAACCCTAAACCTCTAAACCTTAACCCCTAACCCAAAAACCATAAACCCTAAATAATTCCCCTAAACCCTAACCCCTAACACCTAAATCATAAACCTGAACAACCCTAAACCCCAAACCCCTAAACCCTAAACCCTAAACCCAAGCAACCTTGAACCTCTATCTCCCTATCTCCCTATCTTAATCATCCCTCTACCTCTCAATCTCTCTCCCTATGTCTCTGGACATGTCCATCACTCTCTATCTCCCTATCTCTCCCCTCTGTCTCCTCTATCTCTCCCAATCTCTACCTCTCTAAACCTAAACCCCTAAACCCAAACCCCTAACCCCTAAAACCTAAACCTAAACAACCCTAAACCCCTAAAATCTAACCCCTAAACTTGAGAAACCCTAAACTCATAAACCCTAAATAATCCCCTAAACCCTAAACCTGAGAAACCCTAAACCTCTATCTCCCTATCTCTCCCTTATCTCCCTATCTCTATCATCCCTCTACCTATAAATATCTATCCCTATCTCTCTAGACATCTCGCTCACTCTCTATCTCCCTATCACTCGCTTCTGTCTCCTCTATCTCTCGCTATCTATCTCATGTCTCTATACATATCTATCTCTCCCTATCTCTTGCCTCTCTCTCCCCTATCATTCCTCTATCTCCCTATCTCTCCCTCTCCCTTATCGATGAAGGAAATGAAAACAAGAAAACTAGGACTCTCTTTCTATCTCTGTCTCTGTCTCTGTCTCTCTCCCTATCTCTCTCCCCCTATCACCCTATATCTCCCCTCTCTCCCCTCCATCTCCACTCTCTCTCCCTCTTCCTCCCTCTCCCTCTCCCTTATTGACAAAGAAAATGGAAACACGAAAACTAGGACATGCAAAGAGGGATGAGGATATAAATTGAGAGGATGAAATGGAAACAAGATAATGTTGATAACTGAGAGGGGGGGTGAATCAATTATCTTCAATTAATGACATTCTTTTCTTCTTTAACAATTAGTGCAATATCAAATCATATAAGCATACATATGTTGCAAGTATGAGGTGAGCCAGTGTTGTCATTGATGTCAACATACTCATATTGCATTGACAAGAAGGATTTGATGAGCTGTGTGCTGAGGATATTGAGAAAATTAGACTCAGTCAGGAACAGTGAAGAACAGTGATGAGAAGAAGGTAAATGTACTATATAGGTTGAGAACCGGAGGATGCGGATTAAAGGGTTAGTAGATATGAGTCTTGAGATGCTACAGTTAAGATTTCAGAGGTCCGCATGAAGATCTGAAGGCGTTGTGGCTGCCGGTATAGAACCGGGTCCGGCAAGTATCCGGAGGTGACAGAGGATCACAAAAAGGTCCGGTGAGGTCCGGAATTGTATTATCATAATCTGCGGATTGGAAGGAGTGTTTGAGATGTCCTTGTTATGTGTCATCCTGATTTGTGTGTGATTTGGAGGTCCGGAAGTACCTCTTGCATTATGACAGTGGCGACAGACTGTGTTCTTGAAGTTCCGGATGAGGAAGACAAGAGATCCCAGTAAGCAGAGGAAGTGCGGATGTATCCGGACATTCAGACAGACTTGTGAAGGTTCTTGAATCATGTTTAGGTTGTGTTGTTGGTCCGCATTGATGGTAGAGCCCGGAATTGAAGTTATTCTTCCGGATGAAGTTATTGCTCTGTTTAGCCGACCGGATGAGTTGTTCATCCTGCGAATGTTCTTGTGATAGCCGACCGGATGTGTTATTCATCTTGCGGATACTCCTATGGTTGTTTGCCGACTTAGATGCTTGTTCCTAAGTCGATGTCTTGTATAAGTAATGATTTGTGAATTCATTTCAGTGGTGGCATGTGGATGAGCAGGATATAGCGAAGAAAGGTGTGAAAGGCAGAGCAGAGATTGTTGGGCTTAATTGGAACTGATCCGGACATGGTAGAGATGTCATTCTCCAGTTCAAGACTGTGATTTTTATCACTTTGTAGACAGTGTGTCTCCTTGTAGGCAGTGGGCCTCTTTGTGAGCAGTGTGCTCGGGCAGTGAGCCCTTATTGGCATGTGCCATTCATTTTTCCTTATTCTTCTAACAGAGAATAATTCTTGGGTTAATCACCCCGTGGTTTTTCCCTTAACCGGGTTTTCCACGTCAAAATCTTGGTGTTCAATGTGTTGATGCTTATCTGCTCTTGTGTTTATGTATTGTGCTTCCATGAATGATTATTTGATATGCTGCTAACTAACAACAGAGAATTAAGTGTTTGAAATAGAACAAGTTCTATACAACTGATTCACCCCCCCCCTCTCAGTTGTATGCCCTAGATCCAACAATTGGTATCAGAGCTAAGTTCCTCTGATAGGAGCTTAACCGCTTGAGGTGATCCAGGATGTCGTCATACAAGAAGGATAGTCCGAAGTTCGATGGAACCAACTTCACTCTCTGGAAAGGTCGCATGAAGTGTCATTTGGAATGTATGGGAAAAGCATACTTGGCTATGATTTCAAAACCATATATACCCCCACAAGGTGGTCCGACAACTCCAGATGAAACCACAGAAGCTGAAAACAATCTGCGGACCAAGGAAGCTCTTCTAAACGCATTGAATGACTCAGATCTCTCGAATGTCATTGACCTACCAACTGCATATGAGATCCTAAATAAACTGGAACTTCTGTATGAAGGAGATGAGTTTGTCAAAAGTGCAAGGTTGCAAAGTCTGAAAGGGAAATTTGAAAGATTGAAAATGAGAGATGATGAAAACATTACTACCTTTATGCCAAGAGTAAATGAGCTGGTATGTGGAATCAGAAATGCTGGTGGAACTCTAGATGAAAATGAGATTGTCTGCAAAATCCTAAGATCCCTTCCTGCTGCCTACAAAATCAAAGTTGCTGCCATTGATGAATTCAGAGCCCACACAACTGTCACAAGAGAACAACTGGCTGGCAAACTAGCTGCATTTGAAATGACCGAGTTTGGAGATGATCCACCCAAGACTGAATCTGCTTTTAAAGCCAGTGCCTATGTGAAAGGCAAACAGAGATTTGATCCGGGTGAAAACTCATCAAGGAAAATGTCATGGTATGATCAAGCAAGAAGAGACATGGAAGAAGAAGAAGCAGAAACAGCTCAACTTGAAGCCCTCATTGCAAAGAGACTGCCCAGAGGATCCGGTAAGTATGAAGGAAAACTACCTTTTAAGTGTTTCAACTGCAATAAGATTGGTCATTTTGCCTCAAGATGTCCGGAGAGATCTGCAAGATCTAATACTCACAGACAAAGGTTTCAAAAAAATTGCTATTATGTTCATGAAGAAGATGACAATGAAGGAGTAACAGATGATGAATCAGATCCAGGAAGCAAATCCGGAAATGAGTGGGTGTTTATAGCCATCAAGGAAGAAGATTCCTTGCTCTCTGAATCTGTCAATCACAAAGTTGTTGAAAAAGCCTTGGCTGCTCAAGTGGAAGAAAAGGATGATTGGGTTATTGACAGTGGATGTTCTCACCATATGACTGGTGACAAGAATAAGTTCTTAGACTTGGAAAGATATGAAGGAGGAATGGTAAAGTTTGGTGACAATTCTGCTGGCAGAATCAGAGGTAGGGGAACTATTTCCTTTGATGGTAAGAGCAAAACAGGTAATGTACTATATGTTGAAGGATTGAAGCACAATCTTCTCAGTGTTGGTCAGTTAGTGGACAAAGGCTATGATCTCCGGTTCAAGAATGGAAAATGCAGAATCTTTACAAGCTCCGGAACTAAAATTGCATCCGGTACTCAGACAAGAGGTAACATCTTTCATCTGGTTGGTTCAAATAAAAGTTGTTTGTTTGTTCAAATTGATCAGAGTTGGTTATGGCATAGAAGAATGTGTCATGTAAATTTTGATAACATCATCAAAATAAGCAATACTCAGGCTGTGAGAGATCTTCCAAAGTTGATAAAACCTACAAACAGTGTGTGTAAAGAATGTCAGTTAGGCAAACAAAGCAGAGTCTCTTTTAAAAGCAAAGATCAGTCTTCTACCGGATTGTTGGAATTAGTACATACTGATCTATGTGGTCCGACAAGAATCAAGAGTCTGCAAGGTGATAGATATTTCATGTTGTTAATTGATGATCATTCCCGGATGATGTGGGTTACCTTTCTAAAAGAAAAATCAGAAGCTTTTGAGAAGTTCAAAATCTTCAAAGCTATGGTGGAGAATCAAACCGGATTGAAACTAAAGTGTCTAAGGTCTGATAGAGGTGGTGAATTTACATCTGGTGAATTCATTGACTTTTGTGAGAAACAGGGTATAAGGAGACAGTTGTCTGCTCCTAAGACTCCACAGCAGAATGGAGTAGTTGAGAGAAAGAACCGGACGATCCAGGAAGCTGCTAGGACAATGATGTTGGAAGCAAATATTCCTCAAATGTTTTGGAAAGAAGCTATCAGCACTGCAGTCTACACTCTCAATCGAGTTCAAATCAGAAACAACACCGGTAAGACCCCCTATGAACTTTGGTTTGGCATCACTCCTACTGTGAAATATTTCAGGGTATTTGGTAGCAAGTGTTATATTAAAAGAGATGAAGATCTAGGAAAGTTTGATGCTAGAAGTGATGAAGGAATTTTCTTGGGCTACTCCACTCAAAGCAAAGCATACCGGTGTTACAATAAGAGATTGAGGAAGATGATAGAAAGCACCAATGTAAAGGTTGATGAAGGAATTGAGAAGCCTTCAAGATTTTATGAATTTGATGAAGATGACCAAGATAGTGTTCAAGGACCTCAATCCTCTCCGGTGAAACAGAGTCAGCCTGATCCGGTAAATCAGGAAGAAGAGTTAGGTTTGAATAAGCCTGATCAAGAAACAGCAGTACTGGATACTCCCAAAATTCCAAGGTATGTAAGACTGAATCACTCTGAAGATCAGATCATAGGTGACAGAAGCAAAGGTGTACAAACTAGAAGGAATATTGCTCAAGATCAGAATGAATGTTGTCTGATTTCAAAGATTGAACCTAAAACAATAAATGAAGCCTGCAATGATGAAAACTGGACCAAAGCAATGGAAGATGAACTGATGCAAATTGAGAAAAATCATACTTGGGATCTTGTTCCCAGACCTAGAGACAGGAATGTAATTGGAACCAAGTGGGTCTTCCGGAACAAACTAAATGAAGCTGGTGAAGTAATCAGAAACAAAGCTAGATTGGTCTGCAAAGGCTACTCTCAAATAGAAGGAATTGACTTTGAAGAGACTTTTGCTCCGGTAGCAAGAATTGAAGCAGTCAGATTACTTCTTGCATTTGCTGCCTTCAAAGATTTCAAGGTATATCAGATGGATGTCAAGTCTGCCTTCCTAAATGGTGATCTGGAAGAAGAAGTCTACATTGAACAACCGGATGGATTTCAATTGTCTGATAATAATGATATGGTCTGCAAGTTGAAGAAAGCTTTGTATGGATTGAAGCAAGCCCCAAGAGCATGGTATGAAAGGTTGGATAAGCATCTTGTGCAGATTGGATTCAACAAAGGTACTGCTGACAGCAACTTATATTTCAAAATTGATCATGAAAACATTCTGATTGTTGAAGTGTTTGTGGATGATATCATTTTTGGAGGAAGAGATAGTATGTGTAAAACTTTTGCAAATCAGATGAAAAGTGAGTTTGAAATGTCTATGCTTGGTGAAATGAATTTCTTCTTGGGTCTGCAAATTACTCAAACAAAAGAAGGGATCTTCATCTCTCAGACCAAATATGTGAAAGAATTGTTAAAAAAATTTGGTATGGAAGACTCAAAGCCTATGAACACTCCTATGGCAACCGGATGTAAGTTAAGCAAAGATGATGATTCTCCAAAGGCAGATCAGACAAAGTATAGATCAATGATTGGTGGATTGTTGTATCTCACTCAAACTAGACCAGATATAATGCAAGCTGTTGGTCTTGTGGCAAGATTCCAGGCTGATCCTAGAGAATCTCATGTTATGGCAATCAAAAGAATTTTTAGATACTTGAAAGGGACAGTTGAGTATGGTCTATGGTATCCTAGAGATCCGGATTTCTCTCTTCATGCTTACACAGATGCAGATTGGGCAGGAGATGTGGATGACCGGAAGAGCACTAGTGGTGGAGCATTCTTTTTGGGGAAGAGATTGGTTTCTTGGCTAAGCAAGAAACAAGATGCAATATCTCTGTCTACAACTGAAGCAGAATACATTGCAGCAGCAGGTAGTTGCACTCAAATCTTGTGGATGAAGCAGATGCTAAGAGACATCAAAGTTGAATATGAAGAGCCTATTACAATTTTCTGTGATAATTCAAGTGCAATTAATATTTCCAAGAATCCGGTATTGCATTCTAAGACTAAGCACATATCTATCAAATTTCACTTTTTGAGAGAACAAGTAAACAAGGAAGAAGTCAGATTGGAGTATGTTCCCTCCAAGGATCAGATTGCAGACATCTTTACAAAACCTCTTCCCAAGGACTCTTTTGAATATCTCCGGGAGAAGTTAGGGGTCATGGCCCCTCCGGTGATGAACTAAGATGCACTGATGTGCATCAGTCCGGTGGCTATCACAGTCATATCTTGTGATCCGGACTAATGGGGAGCTGCAACTAAGGGGGAGCAGCTGGTATTATTCTGATGCATGAGAGTTGCAAGTATGAGCCCTTTGCCATTGATGTCAAAGGGGGAGAGAAGACATGTGAAAAACAAGTGGTTGATGATCAAAGGGGGAGCAGCAAAGGAAGACATGTGAAGAGTTGTTGTTGATAGGGGGAGCTGTGACAGAAAAGAGAAGTTCTTGTCTTGATGGTTTTTTCACATCATATGTTGCCATCAATGACAAAGGGGGAGATTGTTGCAAGTATGAGGTGAGCCAGTGTTGTCATTGATGTCAACATACTCATATTGCATTGACAAGAAGGATTTGATGAGCTGTGTGCTGAGGATATTGAGAAAATTAGACTCAGTCAGGAACAGTGAAGAACAGTGATGAGAAGAAGGTAAATGTACTGTATAGGTTGAGAACCGGAGGATGCGGATTAAAGGGTTAGTAGATATGAGTCTTGAGATGCTACAGTTAAGATTTCAGAGGTCCGCATGAAGATCTGAAGGCGTTGTGGCTGCCGGTATAGAACCGGGTCCGGCAAGTATCCGGAGGTGACAGAGGATCACAAAAAGGTCCGGTGAGGTCCGGAATTGTATTATCATAATCTGCGGATTGGAAGGAGTGTTTGAGATGTCCTTGTTATGTGTCATCCTGATTTGTGTGTGATTTGGAGGTCCGGAAGTACCTCTTGCATTATGACAGTGGCGACAGACTGTGTTCTTGAAGTTCCGGATGAGGAAGACAAGAGATCCCAGTAAGCAGAGGAAGTGCGGATGTATCCGGACATTCAGACAGACTTGTGAAGGTTCTTGAATCATGTTTAGGTTGTGTTGTTGGTCCGCATTGATGGTAGAGCCCGGAATTGAAGTTATTCTTCCGGATGAAGTTATTGCTCTGTTTAGCCGACCGGATGAGTTGTTCATCCTGCGAATGTTCTTGTGATAGCCGACCGGATGTGTTATTCATCTTGCGGATACTCCTATGGTTGTTTGCCGACTTAGATGCTTGTTCCTAAGTCGATGTCTTGTATAAATAATGATTTGTGAATTCATTTCAGTGGTGGCATGTGGATGAGCAGGATATAGCGAAGAAAGGTGCGAAAGGCAGAGCAGAGATTGTTGGGCTTAATTGGAACTGATCCGGACATGGTAGAGATGTCATTCTCCAGTTCAAGACTGTGATTTTTATCACTTTGTAGACAGTGTGTCTCCTTGTAGGCAGTGGGCCTCTTTGTGAGCAGTGTGCTCGGGCAGTGAGCCCTTATTGGCATGTGCCATTCATTTTTCCTTATTCTTCTAACAGAGAATAATTCTTGGGTTAATCACCCCGTGGTTTTTCCCTTAACCGGGTTTTCCACGTCAAAATCTTGGTGTTCAATGTGTTGATGCTTATCTGCTCTTGTGTTTATGTATTGTGCTTCCATGAATGATTATTTGATATGCTGCTAACTAACAACAGAGAATTAAGTGTTTGAAATAGAACAAGTTCTATACAACTGATTCACCCCCCCCCTCTCAGTTGTATGCCCTAGATCCAACAACATAACCATGGAAGCAAAAATAAAATCAACACACATGACACAATATTTTTGACGTGGAAAACGCTGTTAAGGGAAAAAACCACGGGGTGATTAACCCAAGATTGTATTCTCTGTTAAAAGAATAAAGTAGTACAAAATGGCACTTGCCAATTAGGGCTCACTGCCTGAGCACACTGCTCACAAGAGGCTCACTACCTACAATAGTTTATAGAAGAAAACCAAGTACTTGAACTGATGAGAAGCATCCACATATGCTTAGGTTCAGTTCCAGTTAAGCTCAATATACTGATCTACTGCACTTCATTCTTCCTTTGCCTTAGTGCTGCTATTCTGTCACATACCGGACCTCTATATCTATTTCCACACTGTTCTTTGCTCTTCTTCACCCTTCACAATACACCACACACACCTTCTCATCAAAATCCATCTGGTATATATATCAGTACAAAGGATTTCAACATCTTTCTAGTCGGCATCCGAAATACTCAATATTTTCCCAAACTCTGGTCTATCGGCTGAATCTTTGCTTACCAAGTGATGCGTATGAAAGAGATGCTTATAGAAGTCATCAATCATGTTGGCCAATCATGAATGATCCCTTAAGAAACTTTATTACCATCAATATCTCATCCGGATTAAGGTCTGATGCTTTGTCGGTCAGTTCTTCCTCAGTCTACTCTGCCAAACAGGAACCCAATACTTAGGTTCTCATATCTCTTCACTCTTTCATCATCGGAGGCTCAATCCCTAGAATTTATCAGTCAAGGTACTCCTCTTGACTTCCCCAAGTCCGCACTTTACT
Source organism: Cunninghamia lanceolata (assembly GCA_027924645.1). Lineage (NCBI taxonomy): Eukaryota > Viridiplantae > Streptophyta > Pinopsida > Cupressales > Cupressaceae > Cunninghamia > Cunninghamia lanceolata. The sequence goes on along the minus strand of BSBN01001593.1, from coordinate 2,511,053 downwards.
AAGATACTTCCTCTGAGAGATTCGGACCTGATTGTCAGACCTTGCTGCATGCTCTATTCTTGGTCACCAGACCAAATTACTCTTCAATCTGACTTCCAGTATAGACTCACCATGTCCTACGGATGTGTGGGATGAACTTTTTTGCCATCAATGACAACACTCATGAAGCCACATAGTGTCTCTTGCCAACAATCTCCCCCCTTGGCATTGATGGCAACACTTAGTGAAAAATGACTAAGTGTCACGCTACACTCCCCCTTGGCTGATGCTTTGTTCTAATGTACATTTTACCAGAGCTCCCCCTTAGCTAGATTTCTCATTTTTCACTGCTACTCACTCCCCCTTTGACATCAATGGCAAAGGGTAGAATCCGCACACCAAAATTCCCCAAAAAAAATCCAACTATACTTAGCCGCATAAGTATATATACATGCTATACTTACATAAATTGGAGTATATCTGCAAAAGTTGTCTTCAACTAAACAAATTTTGTAGCCCAACTCTGCTTCATCCTATCCAAAATTGAGATGTGACCACTCAATAGGAATGTAAAAGCCTCTGCCCTCTTTAGATCTGTCGGATCACTGGTCCGGGCTGTGGTTTGAGCATCAGTTAGGGCCTCATGCATGGCCTCTAATTTGGGGATAATCATCCCTCTAAGTTCACCCATCCTACTTATTATGTTCTTCCTCTCCTTCTCAAGCTTCTTTATCTCATTTATGACTGCAATAGTCTGACATTCCTGGTTTATTATGGATGTGGTGAGAGGATCAAAATTCTGAGAGAAGCTTGATAGTTTATCCTCTTGTTCTTTTACTTTCTTCTCAATATCCTTTGTCACTTTAGACCAAGCTAAACAAAATTTATATACTTCTCTGCCATCTTTAAGAGCATTTTCTAAGATCTTTATCCCAATATCCATATTTCTCCTATCATTGGTTATAAATCCCTGCATCTCGGAGAATCTTTTTCCCAAAAACTCCTTCTGAACCTTTTCTTTAGCTGACTTCTCTACGAAATCAAAATGTGTATTAATAGAATTTATAAGAGATTTTAGATTACTGGATGAGGAGGCTAAAGGATCCTTCTAAAAGGATGGCATGATCTTTTCCAACACACCGGATGCAACATCTATCAACTCACAGTCTTCCATGTGAGATTTCAGAAGTTTTTCTTTTGCCTTTGCTTGGGCAAAGGAAGCTATCTTTATTGTTTGAACTAGGGAGAGGGAATCAAAATTGAATGGTCCTTGAAGCAGTTTCGGTTCATCAATTTCCATCATCTCTTTGGTCAAGAAATCTTTGACAGTTTATGCAGTGTCTCTTGCCGGAGACAGAGTCTTCTTCCCTTCTGCAGTCTTAGAACTGTCTCCTGGAGTCTTCTCTGTTTGGTCTTTTTCTTTTTCCTTTACTTCTTCTTCTTGACTGGTTTTCTCCTCTATTCTTTCTTCTCCTTTAGATCCAGAGTCTGCAGGGGAATCTGGATGAGAAATATTTACTTCTTCTTGGACTTCCTCTTCCGAAACAGAGGAATCCAGGTCCTTAGTTTTCTCCTCGCCTATCTCTTTTGATTCTTTTGTATTTTTCTCTGTAGGATCTTCCTTTGATGTACTGAGTCCTTCATCATCCATGATAGAGGGTTCATCACCTAAGTCCTCTATAACAGGAATATTGAATCTTTTGTATGCATTTCGAAGGATGTCTTCTGTTTCTTTTGCCACTTTGCCAGTCTCTCCAAGCATAAGCTGATTCATTCTAGCTTTGCTCCGGAACTCATCCTTGCAATCTTTGAAGATCATATTCATTTGTTTTTGAGTGATTGAAGGGTAGAGCTGAATAGCTATCTGTTCCTAGATCTCAAGGTCCTTTGCCTTGGCATTGTTCTTCCTTATTTCTAGTTCCTTCTCTAGGCTTTTGGGAATTAGAGATATGATTTCAATAAATGCCTTATTATAGATATTCAGATACCTGATTGTAGCTTCTTGTAAGATCTTCTGGTCAGCTTCATTATATTCATCATAGAACTCAATCATTGGTTTTAGGTTCCCATCCATAGTGACTGATTTGATGATATCATCAATGCGGAGAGTAGGCTTTTCAAAAAATTCCTCTACCTTCTCTTCTTTGCCTTGACTGGTAGGGTTCATCAATTGTTTTCTTCTTCTTCTTCATTTTCTTGACTTCCTCATCAGTTTGAGTTTCTTCATCATCCTTTTGACTTGTATAGGATCTTGTTGCCTTTTTCTTTGTTCTCTTCTCTCCCTTTCCGGATGTCTGAGCTTCCAGTTTTGATGCCTTTGAGCTCTTGGAGGATCTGGTCTGGGAAGGGGCTTGCACCAGATCACTTTCCTTTTCTGCATCTTGTTTCTCTTTCTCTGCCCTTTCCATCTTCTCTCTGTTGGCATCAACTGCCTCCTTTGAAATTCCATGTCTCTTGGAAAATTCTTCCACTTCTCTTCTCACTTTTCTTTTGATTTCAGGCTGTCTCAGTTTAACATGAACTTTTACACTCAGCTCTTGGTAGGTTCCAAACCTTTCTGCCTTAGGATCCTTGGACTGACTCAACATGTGTTGAACATGTAGTTCTATAATTTTCTCATCTACTTCATACCCCATTGGCATGATCCAGACTATCCTTGGCTCCACTGCCTCCATTAGGCATTGATCAGTGTCTATGATGAAACACACTATATCTTTGTACTTCTCAACCAATGATTGGGGAATTCTTTCTCTGGTTTGCATCATATTTTGAAAATTCTTGAAGTAGCCCTAGAGTTCTGTATTCTGTGCCTTGGCATCACCAAGCCCATACATATAATCTCTGATTTGTATGGCTATTAGTCTGTCATTCTGCCATATCCAACCACTAGATTTGGGTAACTCATTCATAAAGTAAAAGAATAAACACAATATCAGACCACCATATTTGAATGAGTTTTTCTTGTCCTTCTTGATCTTTTGTAAGTTTTCTAACAGTTGGCTCAAAATAAGCTCACAAAGATCATAGTCAGCGTTTTTCCTTAGCATTTCATAAGCAATATATACAGCAGTTTCAGATATTGAATTTTCCCTATTGGAGTGGTATATCTTGTAACCAATTATCATGGAGGCAAACTTGATATCAGGATTAGTGATATCTTCAATTGTCATTGCCCTCTTGTCAAATTTTGATCTTGTTGCCTCACTCACTATCTGATTCTTAACGAATTTGAGAGTAGGTAACCCGCCGGATGAGTGCAATCTGGTAACTGTCCTAATGGCATTCTTGGTTAACTTGAATGGCCTCATTAACCACATGAAGTTGTCATGCATTCTACTCAGAACATACCAGACCCATTCATCTTCTACAAAACAGGGGAAATGGATGCACTGACTGAAATGCTTATCTCGGATGGCCTTGTATTGGGGTTGGAGATCAAATGATTCATCTGTCAGTTCCTTGTGGTAGATATCCATCAGCTTGGACTCCCCAAATTCTTCAATATTTACGTGTATGTAAACCCTAATATCTTCTACATGCAGAACTCCATGCGGAATGCTAGAAAATGCGCATAGGGGATCAACTTCTAGGGATTTATAGGGATGTTTCTTGAATTTAGGGCATGGCCTATCAGTGATCTTCACAACATTTGGAGTAGCCATCTTTCAAAGATTTAGAGAGAGATTTCAAGAGTGGAAAATACCTCTTACGCTTCTAGGGTTCACTATATGAGCCAGATCGAGTTGCTTGGATGAATCGACTTCTGCAGTTGATCTTTGAGAGGTTTGAGATAACTTGTTGTAGAGCTCCTTCTCTCTTCTTTTCAAATGCAAATGTGCAAATGATGAACCAAAGAACCCTTTTATTTCTGTGCAAACCCTAATTCCATTTCGTAATAAATGTGCAACCTAAGTTATTATGGTTGCCTTGTTTTCCTTGCTCTGAGAGAGATCTTTCTGGATCACTGGTATGCACTATTAGCTGTCTATCTATCTTTCCCTAATCATTCCACTTATCCACAGATCAAGATACCTCAAATTTGAGTCATACCGGATCTAACTGTGAGAATCTTGTTCTTACCGGATGACTATTAAACCGGATCAATCTAGGAAGATTAACCTCTTCTAAACTTCTTGCGGATCTTCCATATCTTTACCAAGGCTCATTTAGATGTTTCTCTGAGAACCCTTTAATCCGCAACTTTCCATGTGCCAATTTCAGGCACCAATTGATTGGCTGGGAGAACTTGTTTTCTTTTGAGACTCCCCCTGAGCTAGAGCTCATCTATTTAGTTTCTGGAAGGAATATCAGCACCAATTTCTGGTGCGGATCCATCCACAACATTTTCTATACTCCTCTTCACCCAAATCTTGTTCATCTGCATTCACTTTTCCCTTTCCTTTGTCTTGGTTTTGATTATGATGCACTAGACCCTTTTTGTCCTGATTCTTGCTTCTGTAGAATTTGGCAATATGACTGGATCTATTGCAATTGTAGAAAACAACATTTCTTTGCATATTTGACTGATATCCTCTTGATCTGCACTGATTGCCCATATGTCCCATTCTATTGCATGCAAAGCATCTACCATTGAATGAATTGTTCATTTGCATATTTCTACACTCATGAGATTTATGACCATACCTTTTGCAATTTAAACACTGTCCAGAGAAGGATGAATTAGTTTGATTCATTCTTCTTCTGCACTGATTTGCTTTATGACCAAAGTTATTGCAATTGTGGCAATATCCATTGAAGGATGGATATCTTTGAGCATTTGGTTGTCTTACCGGAGGTCTTCTAGGCTTGTTCCTTGGATTTCCTGATCCAGAGTTCTTCTGACCGGATCCAAAACTTTCACCTTTCTCATACCCCAAGCCTTGCTTGTCATCTACCCTCTTTTGGCTTTCAAGAAGAACTTCAAGTTGAGCAGAGCTTATCTTGAATTTTTCTTTGTATTCATTTGCTGTTTGAAGATCCCCTTTTAGAGTGTCAATCTGATTCTCAAGTTGTTCTTCATTGTCTCTAGCTTCTTCAAGATCAAATTCCAAATGCTTGATTATTCTATCCATTTTGTGGCAGTCTTCTAATTTTTCTTTGAGAGATTTTTTTAGGTTATCTTCAGTCTTTCTTTTCTCTTCAATTTCTTGGGTCAATTTCATAACTCCTGATTCCATTTCATGTCGTACCATAATGACCTCTTTTGATAACTTCTCACATAACTTGGTTTTCTCATTTAGATCTTCATTAGTATCATTGGCTTCATTTTGACTTGCTAATTGTTGAAGAAGTTCCTTTCTTTTATTCATTGAGATACTTAGTTTTTCTTTGAGTTCATTTATGAAATCATCAGCTTGTTTGAGTCTTTCCCTCAGCTCATTGACTTCAGAGTGAGATTGATCAAGATGATCTAAAGTAGATTGAAGTTGTTCCCTCATACCATACATATTCATTGAGATTCCCAGATCTTCCTCAAACTTTTAGGCTCTGTCTAGAGAAACTTAGCTCTGACACCAATTGTTGATAACTGAGAGGGGGGGTGAATCAGTTATCTTCAATTAATAACTTTCTTTTCTTCTTTAACAATTAGTGCAATATCAAATCATATAAGCATACATAACCATGGAAGCAGAAATAAACTCAACACACACGACACAATATTTTTGACGTGGAAAACCCTGTTAAGGGAAAAAACCACGGGGTGATTAACCCAAGATTGTATTCTCTGTTAAAAGAATAAGGTAGTACAAAATGGCACTTGCCAATTAGAGCTCATTGCCCGAGCACATTGCTCACAAGAGGCTCACTACCTACAATAGTTTATAGAAGAAAACTAGGTGCTTGAACTGATGAGAAGCATCCACATATGCTTAGGTTCAGTTCTGGTTAAGCTCAATATACCGATCTACTGCACTTCATTCTTCCTCTGCCTTAGTGCTACTATTCTATCACATACCGGACCTCTATCTCTATTTCCACACTGTTCTCTGCTCTTCTTCTCCCTTCACAAAACACCACACACACCTTCTCATCGAAATCCATCTGGTATATATATCCGCACAAAGGATTTCAACATCTTTCTAGTCGGCATCCGGAATACTCAATATTTTTCCAAACTCTAGTCTGTCGGCTGAATCCTTGCTTACCAAGTGATGCATATGAAAGAGATGCTTATAGAAGTCATCAATCATGTTGGCCAATCATGAATGATCCCTTAAGAAACTTTATTACCATCAATATCTCATCCGGATTAAGGTCTGATGCTCTACCGGTCAGTTCTTCCTCAGTCTACTCTGCCAAAAAGGAACCCAATACTTAGGTGCTCATAGCTCTTCACTCTTTCATCACCAGAGGCTCAATCCCTGGAATCTATCAGTCAAGGTACTCCTCTTGACTTCCCCAAGTCCGCACTTTACTGAGATACTTCCTCTGAGAGATCCGGACCTGATTGTCAGACCTTGCTGCATGCTCTGTTCTTGGTCACCGGACCAAATTACTCTTCAATCTGACTTCCGGTATAGACTCACCATGTCCTGCGGATGTGTGGGATGAACTTTGTTGCCATCACTGACAACACTCATGAAGCCACACAGTGTCTCTTGTCAATAGATAAAACTAAAGTTCATTGGATGGGAAGAATGATGAGAGGAGAGGTGGAAAATAGTCAAATAGGGAAAAATTGTTGGGATCTAAAGGGAAATTGGAAAGGAAAAGGAAAACTAGGAAAGCTAGAAGAAGGAAAACTAGGAGGTAGATAGATCAGAGAGAGAGAGAGATGTTTTATTTCACCGTAATGTGCTAGTGTTACAACACGCTAGCATTATGTGAATGCACATAATGCAAGCCCATTATATCGTGCTTGTGTTATGCTTTTCCTTGGTAATTTCCAAGCCTTTGGCTTGGATTTGCCTTGGGATTCCAACCCAAAGGCTTGGACTGTGTTTAGGACATCCAAAGTTGTGTTTTTCCAGATTGTAACAAAAACCACATAATCTAGAGCGTGCTCCCCATCAGGTTTGCACTTATTTTGATGACAAGTCGAAAACAATACCACCATAATACTAAGCTCTCTGTTAGCTTTATAACCATGTAATGTTTTTGACATTTTGAGTATGTTAAGGATTTCATCTTTAATTTCTTTTGTTAGTGAATCCATTTTTTGTCAAAAACCAACTTGTCTAGCATTTTTGATTTTTTTAACTGTTCATTGAAATTTTGAAAATAAATTACATTTTTAGAAACTAGACTCCATTCTACACGTATTTAAAAAAAATTGATTTTCGATTAGTTTTCAAAAAAAAAAATTGGAGGGGAGGGCACACTCAATTTTCTATTTTTTCAAGATGTGTCCACTTTGAAAATTAGTAAAAAATCAATTATTCATGAAAAAATTATGAAAAAAATTAGGGATAAACTACATGGTGTTAGCTAATCTCTCACTGAATTAATTTTTGAAATACTTAAAAAAAGTTAACATTTTAGGGGGAGCACACCAAATGCTATGTTATGTTTTTTTGAAAAAAACATGACCAATTTGTGTGCTCCCTCTTTTTGAACCCCTTAATCTCAACCATTTTTGAAAAAATAGTAGTTTAGAAACTAGATTCGAAGCACTACGACTCTTGTTTTTGTTGTATCTTCAAATTTTGAGTGTAACTATCTTCAATTTCTCATCCAACATCAGTCTTTCCTGATTTTAGGAAAAAAAAAAGTGGCATCTTAAGACCCCCTTTTGGTCCCCCATCCTTGTACACTTACCCTGGTGTACTCTTAGATACACTAACTTCCTATTTCTAGTTGGGATATATTTGAGGACTTACGAGCTAGTGAATTAGGCAAAGGGGAAAATGCTTGCAATATGGTCACAACCTTTCCTTTTGCTACCTGGTCACTATGTGTACCCATGATGTGCATATGATCCAGTCACCTTGTGCATAAATGTTGCCTACATGAGCTAATCACATTGTGTATATGTGCATTATTCACATTGTGTAGATGGGTTGTACCCCTGAGCTAGTCACACTATGTATGTGTGACCCATGTGATAGATAGTCACATTATGTGCATGTAATGTATGTGTGAGCCAGTCACTATGTTTGATCAAGTGACGTTATATGAGCTGGTCACTATGTGGTTATGTGTGTTTTCATACCTTGATGTTAGTATTGAGCTAACCTTTGATCGGATTGCATTTGCTATCATACTATGATATATGAATAGAACTGGGATCATAGGATTTACTTAAAAGATATGATTTAAAGTGAGATCAGAGGTCTCATATCAAAGGAGAGGATGAAGCCTCTCTATTGTTGATGTACGAACTACGAAACCTCTGATTCCCATGAGGGAATACATAGGCAGGGCCATTACGAATGAACCCTCGAGGTTTAGGTTTGGGTCTAGGGATGACCCTGACCTTGGGAGCTTACCATGCTCTAGTGTGAGTATATGAGTTGTGGCATATATTTGTTGCCATGACTATGGATGGTAAGTCTCTGAAGTTGGTACTTCTAAATTAGATAAAAGATGCTTGAACGTCTAAGTTAGTTCTTAATGAGTAAAAAAAATTAGTTGTAACCAAGGTGGTTATTACATTGCTTAAGAGGGGAGAAGGTATTTTTCATGTGTTGTTTTCTACAAATTTGCCACTACTTTTTGAAAACCCCAAAAGTATTTTCTAAAGTTAATGGGAAACTACATTGCTAGTGCTTTTTCCTAAATTTTGTTGAAGATATTATATATATTTTGTAGTCCTGAAAGGAAAATCATTGTAATGGCAGTTGTGTGAAGATTGTAGTTTACTTTGCCCATGGACGTTTTCTAGAATATTTCTAGGATTTTAGCACGTAACTAATTTGTCCTAAAATATTATATGATTATGTCTAACAAACTTCAAAATGCAACCTCAAAATCCATAAGTATTAACCAAAATAAATAACCCAATACTAACAAAAGGGTACAAGATAAACTTCCAACAACTTCCATTAACTTCCATGATACAATATTATATAACAATGTGCAAAATATCCAAGAGATGTCCAAATAATATCCACACAATATATAACTCCAACTCATTAAATATAATAAAAAGTACAATAATTACATTTAAAATAATATGAAGGTCTCCCAAGTACATATCTAGTACTTATCAATGAAGAAAATTGTTGGCAAGAGACACTGCTCTGATGAAGAATTGCATGTTGTCATTGATGGCAACAAGGAAAAGGGATTTCACTGGCATGCCAAAGAGACATTACTCTGAAAGACCAACTTGGTTTGGCAACAAGGCACAAAAGTATTCTAGTCTGGAAGGCTAAAATGACCAAGTATGGACTGTATACAGAGTAAGTGACAGAGATTGGGTCAGTATGCCTCTGCAATAGAAGATCATTACATGTAGTTTAGGTATGTTGTTCATAGCTATTTGATGATGTTATGTTCCAATGATCAAGACCTGACTTCCTCTGGAAGTCATACTATGAAATGTCTAAGTCTGGGTGAACAAAACTAAGATAGGAATAGTGCACAATGCCTGAGAAAAAGGGTCTGCATTTCTCTGTAGTTGCATATTTTGTCTTGTGGTTCTTGAGGTATGCTAAGAGGTCAAGAATGAATGTTGATTATGAATCCTTGAGTCTCCTATGGTCCATAGTTAGAGTTTTGATGTTATAGATGAGCTGGCCAAGCATGTTCTTAAGAGATAGGCTAACAAGCGTGTAAAATCCATATGCGAAGAAGATATATTGTTTGAATAATAAATCAAAGTGGTTGTATGATTGGTGCAAACCTATATGAAGATCATTAAATGTTTGGTCTGGTCTACATTACTATTTGTACACATGATCAAGCCAACAAGGTAGAATACATTATATACATGCTTCATGTCTGGCTTGCTGACCTGATTATGAGATTGAATTCAAAGTTACAAATATTTATATGGGTTAGATTTGAGTGTTGAGTGAGGTGATGATATTGCGATGTGAATGAACTAAATGTGTGTGCAATTCAAAAGTAGAGTTGTGACCAGAAGATGACAATAAGGGCAGAAGAGCAGAGTTTATGTAGAGTAGAGAAGAAAAAGTAGAGCAGACAGTATGAAGTCTTTTAAATCTGTATATTGAACTAATTGGTACTACACCTCAGCATTATGTAGATGCATTTGTAGTAGTACTATTTTGGCAGTGAGCCAATCCTTATTCTATCATCTTTTCTCTTGGCAGTGACCCTTTGTGTAGTGAGCACTTCTTGATAGGGCAGTGAGCCCTAAGGCAATGACCCTTCTTGTAATTCGGTATTGTGCTATCATAATATATTGTGAGCTAACACTCATTGTGGTTTTTCCCTTTTTGGGTTTTCCACGTAAAAATCCTAGTGTCTATGTGTTATGTCTTTATGGTTGCTATTCTTATGTTTATTCTACTTTCATGTTGTTGAATTTGGTTATTGGATTAAGGAACAACAAACTAAGTGGTTTAGTAGAATATTGATTCACCCCCCCCTCTCAGTATTCTCTGTGTTTAACAGATAACATCTTTTTATAACCAAGATATACAAGGGGTCAAATACTACAACCCTCATTAATAATTATGATTACAATAAGCAATAAACCAACCACCACAAATAAAGGTGGCCATATACAATATGCACCATGAACAATATTTGAAGAACTCAAAGCTCAACTCTACAAGATAATCCTCCAAGCTCCCATGCTCTTCATGCTAATCGGGGAAGGGTTTGAACCCACCATGAGGATGTCCATTTCCTCCCCATCCATAAATCAAGGTAAAGAAGCAATGTCCATAATCCAAGGTGTTGTACAGTACTATACTAGTGATTATCTTATTTAATTAATTTCCTTATTAATACATAAGCATACACATGAAACCATAGATCCAAAACATATTAAATACAAGAAACAGATTTCTCATCACACATCAACACATCCTTTCTAGCATCTAACACATATATGAATGCAATCATGTAATACTACTTTTACTCCCATAGTTTTTTTTTTGATGAGTAACGAGGGATTATTTAGGTTGGCCCCGCACTAGCAGAGGTCACAAGGGGGACCTCCTCCCCATCAACATAATCCACTTAAAATCCACTTATTCAACTTAGAAGCCACATAGATGTTACTTGGGGGATTCAAACTTGGATCTCCATCTTGAGAACCATATGGCCTTGCCATTTAAGCACAACCCCTTTCATACTTTTTCTCCCATAGTTACTTAAGTATTAGCAACAAAAATTTATTATAGTTAATACCAGAGTTAAGTTAATTTGAAATATTAAATGATGTGTAAATAACAAAGGTAAATTACAACCTGTGATAATTTAATAAGAACTCTAAAGGAAATCATTAACAAAGCAAATTGGATAACATAATTACATGATTAGATTAACATCAAAACCCACATATATAAAAATTCTAATATCTTTTAATAATATTAAATTCAATACTTATCTCAATCAATGTACTTGGATTGGCCAACTCTCACCCTAGGAATATTTTAGTGGTCTTGGCCTTCATTATGGCTATGATGCACTCGAAGAGGAACAATTCTTATTCAAAACATTAGTGTATCATGTTCAACACAAGTGCACACAAGCCATGGTTAGGACAATCCTAAGTGTACATTGTGCTATGAGTTGGACACACACTATGTGCTCCTTCTCTAATGCTTGTAGCCCACCAAAATCACCTTCTTCTTCCTTGAGTGTTCTCCATGTCCTTTTCAAGTCTCACATAAAATGCCTTACATAGCCTTTTAAGGAGTGTTTCTAAACCATCACACCCTTTTACAAAGGTTATCATTAATAATTATTTAATAAACACAATAATTCCTCCCTTTTAAAAGGGTTTTTATTAATATTCTTTATTTATCTCCATTTTAACGAAAGGATCATAATAGCCTCTATTTTTTCCATCTCCTTTTAATTATAAAGGGTTAAATAATTTTTATCCTCTTATAATTTAAAGGGTTATTCATAAACTAGCTTTCTTTTCCATTTTGGGGAAAAGGTCACATAACATTTTCCCCTATAAATCAAATGTTCTCAGTAGAGCCTCAAGTTAAATCTAAAACATAATTCACCAAAAAGTAATTAGTCAAGTAAGTATGGATGTAACTCTATCAATATAACAATGAATCTATTTTCATTTTAACTTCATCTATAATTATATTTCTCAAATTTTAGATCCTTTTAATAACCCTTCTAGTTTAACTAAAACCACAATTAGATCCCATAGAAATAATTTATTAATCAATAACATGATTGGAACTATAAGCACATTTTCACATGAAATAGATCATGAATTTATACTTGAGGAGCTAAAACAAATGTATACACTAAATCTCTTATCAAATAACTTTATAAATTTGGTCATTCATGTGTAACCTTATTTGTAATACAAGTATTTTAATGTTTTAGGTGTCAGTTCAATAGAAAATTCACAAAAGTATTATCATGTGATCACATACCACTTACCTAGTGAATGACATGCATATTCCATACTATGCAGTAACTCATCATTGAGTACCATATAATCTATACACTCAAAATATATTCCAAGATGATAATCATGCATTTTGGACTACATGAATATCCTCTTTTCATATACCAAATACAATTGAATGGAAACATGTATACAATAACCCTTAAACAAAGTTCATATCATTTCACATAGTCTAAAAATCCAACAAGGAATGCAATTTATTGTTATCAATAGGGTGTTTATAATACCTTTAGAAGGTTATTACACTGAGAACTAACATAGCTCACCCTGTCATAGATTAACATATAATCAACAATAAAATACTTTACAAAACACATATACAAGGTTATTGGTTTGATCAAGTCCAATAACAAAGTATAATAAACAAAGATGGCACCAAAAAAATCCCACAATTTATCTTAACAAACAAAAGAAAAGTAGCAAACAATTACCACCCACAAAGCACTCCATCGAAAAATATTAGCTCTAATCCTTTTAAGGAATGAGGTTGACTGAATTTTAATTTAATTTGGGGATGAAGATTTATTCAAATAAATTTTAGAGCACTTTTCAATTATTAATAACACATGTTGAAATTAATATCAAATTCTATATGAACTTCCATATCACAGAAAATTGTAAAGGTTGTCTCCCCCTATAAAATTTGACATGTCCCCAAGTTTGATGCTAAGAGAATCTATTAGATGGTAAGAGAACTTGTGGGATATGTAACTTAAGTTAGATTTAAGTAACAAATTTGAGTATTATTTTTTCCAACAAGCAACATAGTGGGATTGCCTTATTCAACCAAGTAACCAACTCAATAGAGCAATTAGGTAAAAAATAAGATGCAATAAATAATATTGAAATAAGTTTATATTGATATATTCCTTAATACTATTTTTAATTTCTCTAGTAGTCATCAATAATTTAATATACTATTTGTAATTTCTCTAGTAGCCATCAATCATTGAATATGTATAATATATTCTATTATGACCTAGTATTTGTTTTAACTTCAATCAAAGGGATAGAGATGGATGCTCATTCAAGGAAGTTTTTTTAAGGTACCAATCAATTGCAAACTCCAAGATATCATTTAGGAAAATTCACACACACTAATGCATACTTAAATTTCATTCTTCATTTTAATATGATTTTTTGTTTATAGATTCTTCCAATTCACCACATGTTCCATATACTCCAAGTAATTTTATTGGTCTGTTTATTAGGTCTTGGTTTAACTAGAGATAGTTATAATTAATTAATTAATTATCCTTATCTATAATTTCCAACTTGTTGATAATGTGTTAGTTAGCTAGATAGGATGAATAATTTTGTTTTCCAAAATATAATTTAACTATAATAATGTGTAGATCAATATGTATTTCAAGAGTGAGATTTGGTTTTGGTGAGGTTGGAATGAGGCATAATTTCATATTTACACCTAGGTACCAACCACTTGAAGTTCAATTTATGAATTCATTAGTAGTACACCTCACTACAATAACTACATAGAAAACTATTAATTTGATATATTTCAAATTATAATATAAGTGTTTCCCTATTTTACACTCCTCACTAATCAATATAACTCCTTACTACTCTTGTATTATTGATCATTATAAATTTCTTATTAGTCATATAGATTCTATATCATTACACTTGCCTTATTAAGTAGGTATATTCATTATAACTTTTTCAATAAATAATTATGGTACCAATGATATTAGATATGTTGGCATGTGCGTCTAGTGCTCCCGTGATGTTTCATGACATGGACTAACCACCTCTCGTGGATCCTAACTCTGGCGATTGTAGCGGAGATTAATGCCCATGGGTTTTGGTCTAATAGAAATTGTGGTCCAATAATTGGTATCAGAGCTAGACCCTTGCAAGAATTCTAACCAACTTAAGGGTTCCTGGCAAGTGGAGTACAATGGGTAAAAAGAATAGAAATAAGGCCTCAAATAAAGAAAAGATAAAGTTGTTGATAGAAGCAGTATAAACAGGCATTCAAGACCTTCATCTACTAGGCAATATCATTCGGTCAGGTATAATTATTCTCAGTTCCATGGTTATTGCTATTTGTGCCATGTTTACGGTCATAAAGCTAGAGATTGTGAAAGAAATGTCTTTGGTTCGAACAAGAAGAAAAGATTTAATAGTTTGTCAAATTAGGATTATAATGCTCTGTGTTACAACTGTAGTAAAGTTGGTCATCTAGCAAGAAATTGTTGGGTGCATGAAAGATATGATTATAGAAGATTTCTCAGATCACCCAGAAGAAATTACTTTTCTTTGGGTCAATACAACAATATTATATGTTATAGGTGTAGTAGTTATGGACACAAAACAAGGTGGTGTAAGAAAAGTTTGATAAAACCATCTAGAAACAATATGACCAAGCAGAAGCAAGAGAGTATCTTAAACAAAAAGAAAGGGACTATACTTGTTTGGAAGAGAAAACAAAGTCTAGAAATTGAAAAACCTAAACCAATGCATGGTACACAAAAATGCTTTACAAATTAAAGAAGTAGAAGCTTGGAGTCAGGGGGAGTTGTCAATCATCTCATCTCTTAAACCCTAATGAATTTCAGTAGGTGTATTAACAGTTTGGTTGATCATATTGTGTTTGTTTTTTCATCTAGAATTGATTGATGGCGGGAACTTATGACTATCTTGGTAGCAATAACTTTAGTATGTCCTTGAGAATTTTGGAATGGTAGTGACAATGTTTGGAGTTCTACTCACAGTCCACTTATACTATGTACTCTTGAAAGGACTTGAATGCATGATCATGACAAACTTTGGATGCAAGATTTGAGGAGTTTGCAGAGGTTGATGTCATATGTACTTGCAAAAGAATTAGGACTTCATGTCACAGAAGTTGACACTTACAGAGAAGTTCATAGAGACTACATTTGTTCATTTTCATCTTGATGTTGTTATTATAGTGATGCAGAGGCATCCACACTAAAACCTTGACATACAGCATGGATGTCCGCAACCCTTCATCATCATCATCATATTTTCTCTTAACACTATCAGCATCATCATATGTTCTCCTGCCGACCGATATCCTCCTGCAGACAAGCCTTCGACCTTTCGCCTGTCAGCAGCATCATCATGTCCGGCTATCGGCAGCATCATCATATTCGGCAAGCGCGATCATCCTCCTGACGTTCACTGTTCATCTTACCGCCAACCTCTATCTTCATCATCATGATGTTCAACATCATGTTCATCAGCAGGATATAGAACATCCGGTTCCTCCCATATATCCTGATGACGACAACCTCATGCACCCTTCCTTCGATGCTTACGTCACCCCGATATCCTGATGACGATTATCCTGATGACGATGACGTCACATGCAGCTCCTTCAATATCCTGCTGCCTGATATCCTGATGACGATTATCCTGATGACGATGATGTCACATGCAGTTCCTTCAATATCCTGCTGTCGGCCAAACTTAACATTATCAGCCCGCGATGGTTTTATCAACCCGATCTTCTACCTTATGCCGATACGCTCCTCCTCGGCAACACCTGATGATGATCACCCCGAAACACATTTACCTTATGTAATCTACTGCATCATGCTCACCTCCATCTACTCGGATGACGCCTGAAGTACCTGCAGGATATACGCAGAAATATCCTGATGATGCCGTTGTGACAAATTTCCAACCTTAGCGAATTTCGATCCGCCGAACCTCCTGGGATGACCCGATCTGCTTCCTGGACAACTTTCCAGACTCTAACAACCAGCACGACCTAGCACATACCCATGCTAGGGTCCTCAACACCTTTTGACGACGATCCTGCAAGCATGCACATGAACAAACAGAAAATGCAAACTAAATCCTAAACTACTGTACATAGCCATTCCACCGATTCAACGAATCAACCGGTGGAATGGATCAGTGAATCCATGAAACCACCAAAACAGCAAATCGATTTCACAATGGAGATCAAGCAGAAAATGAACACAAATAGGATCTTTATTGATTTCAAAAGATGCATACAGTACTCTGTCTCACTCTCTCCAACCTAGCTTCTCAACATCTATGTCTAAAACCAACCGATCCTCATGCATAAATAGGATCTCTTGCGAGTACTACTGACCCGACTCCAAGCGGCTGGGAAATCTCTCCAGGCAGCTGGGAGATCCAACCGGACCTACAGCATAATAGCTGTCTTAACAAACTAGCTAAAAATAGTAAAGTATGGTCAACATGACCTTATTACATGCATTGGTCTTACAAGACCTTCTTGGAAACATTAACAAGACTCAAAACAAACTAACTGCCTCATGGAGGCCAGCTGTCAGGTAGGTGCTCCTGCACCATACTCCCCAACAGAAAAGAACTCATGTCCCATGAGTTAGGATGTGGAAGTCCTCCACCTTTACACTTTGCCTTTGCAATGTAGGCCCTTCTCTCACATACCTTGTGTTTTTCAGGTTGTCTGACCAGAACCTCTGTCTGAACTACCTCTTGAACTTCTGTAATGTTCAACTCTGTCTTCCTTTCAACCTTTATAGGACAAACAATAGTCCCAACTATGACAACATCCTTGTCATTCCTCTCAACTGGTTGCTATTTGCAAACCTGTTTCTGAACCTGCTGCTGAACTCTGTCAGTCAAAACTGAAGCTTTCTTCAACCTGTTGTCCTTAACAACTCCTTTCCCTGCAGTGTCCTCAACTGCCTTTATGCCTGCTCCTATAGGCATCTACACAAATTCCTTCTTTCCCACTAGAATGATTTTGGCTGCCCCCTGTGCTGCAGCATCTTCCTCTAATGGCATCAACATAATAGTCTTCCCATCTTTCTTGATGGTGTAGGTATTAGCATACCCATCATACAGTACCCTTCTATCAAATTGCCATGGTCTACCCAACAGTAGGTGACAACATTCCATGGGCAAAATGTCACACAAAACTCTATCATGATATGCCCCAATCTGAAAATCCACATATGCCTGTTCATAGACAAAAAGTGATTGACTATCACTCACCCAAGATGCCTTGTAAGGGTGTTGGTGTGGAATCCTTTCCAAATTTAGTTTATCCACCATTTCCTGAGATACCATGTTGTCTGTTGAACCAGTATCAATGACAACCTTACATACTTTACCTTTGCTCTTGCATGTGGTCTTGAAAAGAGCTCTTCTTTGCATCATATCCTTTGATGTCTGTAAACTAATTCTCCTTAGCATCAATGCTTCTCCCTCCTTAGGATATCCATAACCGTCAGGTTCCCTATCTCCTTGATAAGTGTTTGAACTCTGTACACTTTGCTCTACTTTCTCTTCTTGCACAAGTTGTACTCTCTTGTCATTCGTTCTATCATTTCTGGATGATGAACCTTTGCTTTCTGGACATTTGAAAAATGGATGACCAAACTCACCACAGGTGTCACACTTTCCTGAAAATGTAGTAGAACCTCTACCACCTCCAAAGTTGCCTTTATTACCTTTCCATCCACCTCTGAAATCAGACTGTCCCTGTCCTTTACCAGTGTCTTCTTGACCCTCATTGGTTTGCCTTGTTGTAGGGGCTGATCCTCTTCCCCTCATATTGCTGCCTCTTCCTCTCATGGACTTATCTTATCCCCTATTCATCTTTTCTTCAATCCTGATTGCCATTTGGTAACAATCCTCCACATTCTTAGGGTTAGCTAAAACTAACTCATCCTGTATGTTCAATCTCAAACCAGCCAAGTACCTAGCCACCTTTTCTACCTCATTCTCATGATGACCAGATCTCATACTCAACTTATAAAACTCCTCAGTATATGTCTTCACATCCATTTCCTTCTGCCTTAAAAATTGCAACTTCTTAAACATCTGAATTTCATAATCCCTTGGCAAGAATTTACCTTTGATCCTTGCTACCATTTTATCCCATGAAGTGATCTTTGACTTCCCTTGTTTCCTTCTCTCGGATTGTACATAATCCCACCATACCAAAGTATGACCTCCTAACTTGGTCTTTGCAATCTTTACCTTCTGATCCTCAGCAACATCTTCACATTCAAAGTGATTATCAAGTGCAGCAATCCAATCCAGTAACTCATCTTCATTCAAACTTCCATTATACTTGGAAACATCAACCTTTACCTTAGGTTTATCACTCTGCACTACCTTTAACAGTTTTGCAAATCTCTGGTCTTCAGCATCCAGATCTTCAGCTACCTCTTCATACTCTTCAACAGCATCTTCATCTTCTTCAGGCTCAATGTCTTCCACTTCCCTCTTTTTATTCTTTTCCAGGGCTACAAGCCTGGCTTGAAGTGCTTCAGCAAGCTCCTTCATCTTCCTCATCTCTCTGGCATGTTTTTCCTTCATCTCCTGCAACTCCCTTGCAGTACCACTACCTTTCGGAGGCATTTTGTCAACCTCTCACTCCTCTACCTCTGTCCTTTCGGTGACAGAATCAACTCTACCTCTGCCCTTTCGGTCACAGAATCAGCACACAACAGCCCAGACCTTTTGCTGAGCTCTGATACCACTATGATGCAGAGGCATCCACACTAAAACCTTGACATACAACATGGATGTCCGCAACCCTTCATCATCATCATCATATTTTCTCTTAACACTGTCAGCATCATCATATGTTCTCCTGCCGACCGATATCCTCCTGCAGACAAGCCTTCGACCTTTCACCTGTCAGCAGCATCATCATATCCGGCTATCGGCAGCATCATCATATTCGGCAAGCGCGATCATCCTCCTGACGTTCACTGTTCATCTTACCGCCAACCTCTATCTTCATCATCATGATGTTCAACATCATGTTCATCAGCAGGATATAGAACATCCGGTTCCTCCCATATATCCTAATGACGACAACCTCATGCACCCTTCCTTCGATGCTTACGTCACCCCGATATCCTGATGACGATTATCCTGATGACGATGACGTCACATGCAGCTCCTTCAATATCCTGCTGCCCGATATCCTGATGATGATTATCCTGATGACGATGACGTCACATGCAGTTCCTTTAATATCCTGCTGTCGGCCAAACTTAACATTATCGGCCCGCGATGGTTTATCAACCCGATCTTCTACCTTATGCCGATACGCTCCTCCTCGGCAACACCTGATGATGATCACCCCGAAATGCATTTACCTTATGCAATCTACTGCATCATGCTCACCTCCATCTACTCGGATGACGCCCGAAGTACCTGCAGGATATACGCAGAAATATCCTGATGATGCCGTTATGACAAATTTCCAACCTTAGCGAATTTCGATCCGCCGAACCTCCTGGGATGACCCGATCTGCTTCCTGGACAACTTTCCAGACTCTAACAACCAGCACGACCTAGCACATACCCATGCTAGGGTCCTCAACACCTTTCGAAGACGATCCTGCAAGCATGCACATGAACAAACAGAAAATGCAAACTAAATCCTAAACTACTGTACATAGCCATTCCACCGATTCGACGAATCAACCGGTGGATTGGATCAGCGAATCCATGAAACCACCAAAATAGCAAATCGATTTCACAATGGAGATCAAGCAGAAAATGAACACAAACAGGATCTTTATTGATTTCAAAAGATGCAATACAGTACTCTGTCTCACTCTCTCCAACCTAGCTTCTCAACATCTATGTCTAAAACCAACCGATCCTCATGCATAAATAGGATCTCTTGCGAGTACTACTGACCCGACTCCAAGCGGCTGGGAAATCTCTCCAGGCAGCTGGGAGATCCAACCGGACCTACAGCATAATAGCTGTCTTAACAAACTAGCTAAAAATAGTAAAGTATGGTCAACATGACCTTATTACATGCATTGGTCTTATAAGACCTTCTTGGAAACATTAACAAGACTCAAAACAAACTAACTGCCTCATGGAGGCCAGCTGTCAGGTAGGTGCTCCTGCACCGTCCTTGAGAATTTTGGAATGGTAGTGACAATGTTTGGAGTTCTACTCACAGTCCACTTATACTATGTACTCTTGAAAGGACTTGAATGCATGATCATGACAAACTTTGGATGTCAGATTTGAGTAGTTTGTAGAGGTTGATGTCATATGTACTTGCAAAAGAATTAGGACTTCATGTCACAGAAGTTGACACTTACAGAGAAGTTCATAGAGACTACATTTGTTCATTTTCATCTTGATGTTGTTATTATAGTTTCATCAAGATAGTGGTGTGCAAGACATGTTGATGAGTTGTTATGCAAGTTATATTAGGACATGATGTTATTTTCTTGTATATATTCATGATGATCAGATAATTGTTGCATGATGTGGTTGTTGGTGGATTGTCTTAAAGAGACATCAAACTTGTTAGATTGGTGCTCTGCTACAAATGAGGGCTTGTATTATCTTAGAATATCTTCTTCATGGTGTCTTATTACTTCACTTCTTCAATGTTCACTTTGGTATTTGATGATTGTTTATAGTGCAAGATATCAGAAGGAATGTATTCTTGATCACATTATTCTTTATCTTAGAAAGGAGACCTTCAATGGTTGGCTTTGTTTCTTGGTATCTCACCTGATAGTGCAGTATCACTTATCAAATGATAGTTTGGGAATGTTTGAGTGATGTCTGGCATGATTATTTTTTTTCTTTTTAAGTTGTAGTTGAGCAAGATGCAAATAGTACAAGGACAGATTAGACAATGTCAAAGGACTGTATTGGCTATGTTGCATTGATCAGACTTTGTAGTTATAAGTGTAGGATTAATTCTTGCAATTTTTACTAGTTCAAACTATGGTACTCAGCAGACTTTGCAGTGATAGGAGACTTATGGTGATAGATCTTCAATTACTTGCTGCTTTGATGCTATTGATACATGCTTTCATTTCTTGATACTTGATCATTGATATATGTTGTGCCATTGATGTTCTACTCTATTCAGTTGGTAGTCCTCATATCTGTCATGTTTGGCATCTTCAGTTGTTGTCCTTTAAATTCTCATTTATGGTACTCACAATGCAGTTGTATTTCAGGCTATTCTAGATGTTTATGCTCCATGAGACAGTCACGGTATGCTTTACTTTTTCTATTTTTTACTCATCATTCCTGTAGCATATTGGCTTTTGGTTCATGATATTCATTGAGGCATTGGTACACTTTCTTTCTCCCTTTGTCTTTGATGCAAAAAGGGGGAGAGAGAGTTGGCTTTTTCCATCAAGGACAAAGGGAGAGTTTGTTGCCCTCTTAGTTGTTGTCCTTGATGTCAAATACACAAACTCTCAGGTTTGTGGTACATTGATAGTTGCATCATGACACCTTTGTTTTTTCATACTTGGTATGACAATATGACAATGGTAATATGGCTACATTGATGATCAATATTCAAATTCTATGGAGTTGTTCTTACAAGGCCTTGATCATCATTGGTTTGGTAAGATGATACAATGTTGAGGTAATAGCTAGTTTAATAGTCAATTGGCTCATGGTGACCTTGATGACTTGTATTTCATGGTTCTTGTATTGATATGTTTCATGTTGACACTCCTCATTGCTTGGGTTTGACTCATGGTAATGTCCTTGATGACTCTCATGTTGGCTTATGACTTTCATGGTTCATCTCAGTTGATGTCTACAATTTTGACATATGGTATTCCTGATGTCATCTTAGTTGATATACATCTGATGCTTAATATACAGTTGATATACACTTAATTCTCTACATAGTTGCTATGCACTTGGTTCTTGGTGTGCTCATGATATTTTGATCTTTTGTGCTCATGATATGTCATACTTGGCTTATGGCATATGATATCATGTTACATTTTTCTATATGACAGGACATCTGATATACTATGATGTCAGGACAATTGATATGGTTGATACTATGTTTGTTTTAGTGTGGTATGCACTTCAGTTGTTATGATCTCAATGGGTTGTATTTCATTGTGGCACTTGACTCTGCTAGTTCATATTTGATGCTCTATTTTATGACAATTGTTGATCTCTTGACAATTGTTCATATATGATAACATGTTATCTTTCTTTGTTATTATACTTGTTTTATGACAATTGGTATCAAAACCAAAGGTCTCGAGTTTGAAACTCCCTAGGTAACGCTGGGGAGAGATTGTTGGCATGTGCGTACAGCACTCCCCGTGATGTTTTATGACATGGACTAACCGCCTCTCGTGGATCCTAACTCTGGTGATTGTAGCAGAGATTAATGCCTACGGGTTTTGGTCTAACAGAAATCATGGTCCAACAAGATATTCCTTACTAGACATATGTAATACTGGTCAATATCATAAACTCTTCACTAAACCTAAGTATTTTTCTCATTAAATATATACGACTAAACATTTTAGACTTCTCTAACCTTATATTAGTCTTTTAACCTTCCTATTAGCTTGTTGGAGTAGAGGACAACACTGAGAGGGGGGGGTGAATCAATGTTGTATAATTTTTAACATCTTTTGCACTTTTTCATTTACAAGACAAAGAATGAAAGAGACTTCAATAATCTATCAAACACATATGTACAAGTATGATGATGAATAGTGTGAACAGAACCTTATGAGAAAAACATTTGGACATACACACATAGAGGCAAATAACATAAACCATAACACATGTTTTTGATGAGTGGAAAACCCTCATAGGGATAAAAAACCACTCTAAAAATTTGCCTCACTAGCTTAATAGAATCTCACTGATTACAACAATTCTCACTGACATACATGCCTCACTGGCAACAAACAGGTCTCACTAGAAAAATATGACCATAAGAAGGAAAAACTCAATTAAGGGGATTGCCCTAATTCTCTATAATACACCAAATGTCTTAACTTTCTTCATCACATATCCAATATTTCTAAGGATATATTGCATGCTTTCTGCATCAAAATAGACCTTCTTTGATATTAAAACCTTCTCTGCAATTGGCTACATATTGTCTTCCTTGTACTTGATTCACCCCTACAAAAACATCTCATTCATCTCTCTCAATCACCTATATCACCTGCATAATATTATACAAAAACCCATATGCAATATACATTCAAAATCTCATTCATGATTCTCAGTCAAGAAATCTATTCTCCTGTATATTTCAGTCTTCACACATTTCTCTTTCACATCCATCAAAGCACATGCAATTTCTTTTTAAAAACCTCACAAAAATGTCTTCAACTCTGCATATTGATCCACACATTTCAAACACACTGAACCTACAATGTCATTATAAAAAAATGACCTTTCATTTCTTACTTCTCTTCATATCCCTTCTTCTACAAAAACCCTTCATTTTCTTCTCTGCATTTATCTTCACCTATTATTAAAAAATATAAAAGACTTACATTATTTTCAATAATATTTTAACCAAACTGCCCTTTGTCAGAAAAAAAATCTCTTCCATATTCGGACTTACTTTCCATCTATATCAGAATAAAATATAGAAGACAAAAAAAAACCTTTAAACATTACTCACAAAAGGCATTAAATCTTCCACTTCCCTCTTTTTAGAAAAACAATTAAACTTTACCTTGTCACCTTCAATGTCACGAAGGAGTTTAAACTTAGAAAGGAAGCTTTAAAATTCCAAAAGATTTTACCTTTTGGAAGGCTAAAAATAGCTTTTAAAACTCATCTTTTCTACAATCATAAGGCTTATGATGGTCACAGTCATGTCAAAGTTTGGAGTTGAGGAGTGGAGTTCAAACTTTAAATACCAACCTTTGATTAATATCTGTGCACCCACCACTCATTTAAATATGGCGTTTGATTATCATTTTGGTGCCCCATGCCCATGTGGTGACTGATGTCATCGGTTAAGCAAGGAAGAGGGGGCTAGTTTCCAAATTTTATAAAAGCCCTCCAACTAGTATATTAAGTGATTTTGACTTGACCTAGTAGGTCACTTTCCAAATATAACATAAAGTGACTTTATTTGGTGACGGCTAGTTATAGAATAATACAACATAGTTTGTAAGGGTATGGATTAGGATTTAGAAAGAAGTTTTAGGGTTTTAGAGAAATATGCATCTAGAAAAGATCAAATCCTAACTGCAAGTATACTTATAACATGAGAAATATGCAAACTCTAATTGCTAGCAGGAAGGAAAGATAGGGTTCTAGAAATTTGTGATATTATTTAATGAACCCTAGGATATTAGTAAGGCTAAGACAAAACATATGAACCCTTAAACTAATCATGCCTTGAATTTGGTTCACAGATTTCTCCTGAGGTCACATTAAGAATATTGATCTGATACACATGATATAGAATTGTAGCAGAACATGTCTTTGGCATTTGTGACTTACACTTGAACATTTGACTCCTGTGAAATCTCCTGAAGGTGAAGCATTAACACCAAGACTTGAAGCATCATCACCAAACAAGTAACCTCTGCCATACCCCTGCCACTGAAGACAACACTTTGTATTATATACCTGACTGTATATTGAACACCTCTGTCAAGAACACTTTTAATCTCTGCTACTGTAGTCTGCAAGCACCTAGGGTTTAGGTGAATGAATATAACTTAGAGAAAGAAACCTAAACCAAATTCTCATTTAAGAGAGTGAACTCTCTAAACCATAGGATCCACTGCCTTGACTCAACAACAATTAAAACTCCATTATGTATCAGAGATTGAACTCATAACATGGTGATCCTGATTGATGGCATAATCAACATCAACATCATCTAAACCTCTTAATTCTGCCATACCAACTACCTTCAACTCTACCATCATAGAGGACTACAACATTAGAGAACATCATAAGATTTGCATCAACATTATAGGACAATGATCAACATTAGAGGTTAGTGATCAATACAAATGTGATTAATATGAACAATATAAGGTGATCCTGCATAACATGTAATATCCTAGGATCCTATTTCTTCTCTTGCTCTTGTCTTGAACAACAACATTGATGCAACATGTGCAGCACATCTGAAGTACTGTTCCACAAGCATGCTTCTTATCTTTTGAAGCATAAGAATTCTTCCCTACTCAACCTGATGACCCCAAGAGAATTATCTTTGTATTGGAACTAGGTGGACAACCTGTTAACAACATTAATGATCTCTGCATTGGAACCAAGTGGACAACCTATGAACAACATGACTGCATGAAGCAACGCTTTGTCAACATTCTTGTGTATGTCCAACCTTGTATCATGATATCACAACCAAGCCATCAATGGCAAACTATTCAACACCTTTTTGACATTAATGATAATCAACCTCCATCAATTTTTGGTTATATAAAATGTATACATGTCTTGTACAAGACCAACACTCTCATGCTCCCTAATACACAATTTTTTTAGGTTTCTACTTTCTCATTCTTATTCCCATGGAGTGAACACCTTCTTCCACATCCCCTCAACTACAAACACATCATAAAATATTTTGGATTAGCAGCAGATGGTATTACGTCAAATTTGAATTTATGGACTAGTAGAGATTGATGATGATGGGCACAACAAATTAGATAATGAAGGCTCTACAAAATAAACATGTATTTATTGAGGATCTTCTAGAGGAAGAGTTTTTTATGACTAACAAAGACAAACAGAAATAATTCACCAATCCTAGGCTATAAGTTTTTTCTCCAATTTTTTTTTTGGTTTTTTTTCACTTTCATGCCATGTTGTTGTTCTGAGAGGGACTTTCACAAGGCTAAATAGTTTCTTTTTAATAGGCAATATGAAATTACATGAGTGAACAGATAAATAAAATAGGTTACGTCACTTAAAAGTGAAATATATAGGAGCCAGAACGTGCGCACCCAAAATTTCCACGGTCCACATAGAGTGCCACGTGGACCAGTAAAAAAATTTGTAACTTATTTAGATAAATAAATTAATAATAAGCCATATAAAAATATATTTTTAATTCTTTTTTTATTTGACACGTGGGAGGACGAGATTCATCTGTCAGAAAAAAATGGAATTTTGGTCATGTGACTGAAACGTAGGCAGTCAGAATGCCAGTTGCTACGTGGCACGACGTCCAAAGTGGAAAGCCCCACCACATCACCACATGCCACTCCACCACCATAACACTCCACTGCATCACATTAATGTCTCGGTGCCCCTTCCAATTTAGACCATCACTCCACATTTATTGCATGTCCCCTCTTCGTGCTTCCACGACATTTCGCGTAAATTTTGATAGGACCTCCATTCAATGCTGACAGTGCCTCGCACAACTCGCCAACTTTAGAGCCTTTCAATCTAAAGTTCTTGAAATTTCCTAACTTGTCCACCAGAAGGTGCTCGATTCAATTCTCTACAACTTTCATCCCGCCACCACAACATGCTACGCTTAGACTCCATTATATGTGATGGAAGGCACCAATTATCAAATGGGAAATGCAGCTCTAGCTCTGCCATACCTCCTTCCGAGTTCACCAGCGCCATGCAGGTGAAGAATACATGCATATGTTTACATTATTTTCATTAATTGCCCCCAAGGTATGTGCTAAAGGGTTTAAATGTAGGTGAGGAAGCATGAAGGCCATGGCATGCTCGTCAATGTTCACGGGGGCAATTCTTTCGACCCAAATGAGCATGCTCACTCAGGCCTTGCCATTATTTAGTTTTCATTTGTTTACTCTATCTTTGCATTGTTGCAAATTTCCTTGTTCATATCAAGCTTTCATGTTTTTAACACTATGGATTCTGTGTTCATCAACACACTAATTATATAGAAATTAATCTTTTGTTCCAGCATCAGTGTCTTTAAAATTGAGGTTGTTTTTTATTTCATCACAGAAAAAATAAATATTGTTGGTTGTTTTGGTGCCATACATAAATCTAGGGTTGTTTTTATTTTCATTACAGTAACAAATAATATTGTTTGTTGTTTCAGTGTCATACACAAATCTAGGGTTGTTTTTATTTTCATGATGCAGGAGCATCACTAGTTCAAGAGCAATCTTGCATGAACCAAAATCATTTGCATTTCAATTTGTTTACATTGCAGTTCTTTCATTTTCTAGTTCAGTTCAAAGCAGTTCAGTTAGAAGCAGTTCATCTTGTGGTCTGGTATTGGCATTTCACATCTTACAGATTTGGACTTAGCATAAACATTCACTCATCTACATCATATCAAGAATTTAGAGTATTTGGATTAGTTACTGGAAAGTTATCGCTATCAGAAGATCCTCTGTTTTCACAGTGCGAGCTTTTTGACAGTCATGAACAATCAGCTGAAGGAGAAGATTTGTGAGCATTGGTCAACTTGTGGATCCTAATGATACATTCTGCAATGTTCCTTGGTTTGTGGTCGACCTTCCTTGGAGGTCCACACATCATTTCATGCATTCAAGGAGGATTTTAAGCCGATAGGTCTAACCTATCCAAGAACACACGTTCGTGCTCTTCTTCGAGATTCTTAACCTCTTATGGCTGGCGCGGAGGAAACTATTGGTCTGGAAAGGATATATATTGATGTAATAGATCCTTAGGAAAGCATCTATTCACATAAGAAAGACCTGATAGTTTAGATTTGTGTGAAGGTGCTCCAAAGCTTTATCTTGTGCATGGATGTAATCAGGCCTGTGAGCCTTAATTCTAAGCCCGCATGTTGCCGGCCATATTGTATTTGAGTTCTTTGATATACTGATTGACTGAATCTATATTTGTTCCATTTTTTTGAGTTGTTTTCGTTGTGTTTACTCTTGCTGCATGGTCCAGACAGTTCATTCTGTGAACCCTCCTACCGTGACTGCACTAAGTGGTATCAAAGTGAAAGTTCAAATCTTGGAGAGCGAATTGAGTGAAGTTGGTGAAGGAATTCCGTAAGATCTTGC
This sequence comes from Cunninghamia lanceolata, assembly GCA_027924645.1. Classification (NCBI taxonomy): domain Eukaryota; kingdom Viridiplantae; phylum Streptophyta; class Pinopsida; order Cupressales; family Cupressaceae; genus Cunninghamia; species Cunninghamia lanceolata. The sequence continues at coordinate 2,482,787 of BSBN01001593.1, read as the reverse complement.
TATGGACAGATCACCAAACTGAGGCAGGTTACTTGTGTTGCAACTGATCACCGATTGTGAGGCAGTTGTCACCTTGTAGCCCAATCGCTGAACCTGAGGCAGTTTGCACTTGATCCTAGGAAGAATGCTGTGAGGAGAGTTGTTGTTGTTGGTACAATGATGGCTAATAGAATGGATGAAATGATGGAATTGATGAGAACAATGCAAATCCATTTGGATGCTATTGAGGAAGATAGGCGAAGAGGATTGACACCGAGACCTAATGTTGAAAGCGATGATGAAGAATAATTTCAATCTGTTGAACACACTGGAGAAACCCTAGAAGGTGATGAAGAAGAATCAGACCAGATAAACATGTTGCAAGCTATTTCAAAAATTGGAAAGAGACCTAGAGTTGATGTGCCGAACTATACTGGTAATTTGAACCCTAAAGAATATATTGACTGGATAAATGATATGGAAGAATAGTTTGAGTATGAGGAAATTGAAGATCTGGAGAAGGTGAAATTTGCAAAGACAAAGTTGAAAGGACATGCTGCTATATGGTGGAAAGAAGTTTAGTTGGAAAGAAATAGAAGAGGAAAAGAAAAGGTTACAAACTGGGACCAGATGGTGACAAAGTTGAAGAATCAGTTCATACCTGCTGACTATGAGTTAGAGTTGTTGAAGAGATTACAAAACCTAAGACAAAAGGAGAAATCTGTGAAAGAGTACATTGAAGAATTTCATAAAATGATCATAAGGATAGGACATAGTGAAGCAAACAAAGAGAAAGTGGCTAGATACATCAATGGGTTAAGATTGAACATTCAAGAAGAGCTAAGCTTGGTGAGGATGACATCTTTAGAAGAAGCATGTCAGTTTTCCCTAAAAGTTGAAGAGAAGCTAAACAAAAGACATGATCAGAGACAGCAAGGTAGAGGAGGTAAATTTCAAAGAGGAAGAATGTTTTCTGGATCTGATACAAAGCAGAACAAGTTTGACAGCCGATTGAAGAATGATGACAGAGATAATAGTGCTTACCGGAGAGATGACAGAAATTTCTACTAGAGAGGAAACCCTAGTGCACACTAGAATGAAGGATACAGAAGAGAAGGAAGAGGATTTGATAAGAAGACATTCAGAGGTACTTGTTTCAAGTGTGGAGGTGAAGGACATAGAGCATTTGAGTGTAATCATGGTAGTACAAGTAAGAGGACAGAAAGTAGTGGAAGAGTAGCCTGTATTGAAGAAGAGCCTGTTGAACTAAGTGATCCCTATTCAGTTGGCAAACCTAAGAAAGGAGAATCATTGGTAATGAGGAGAGCACTATTTCAAATAGAGGCGAATGAGGAACCACCATAGAGGAAAAGTCTATTCAGAACCAGATGCAAATCCGGAAGTAAGTGTTGTAAAGTTGTGATTGATAGTGGTAGTTCTGATAACCTAGTTTCAGAGGAGATGGTGACTAAGCTGAAGTTGGAAAGATTGAAACACCATAAGACATATTAGATAGCATGGATTCAGGATGATCATAAGGTATTGGTGAGTGAACAATGTTTGGTGAAATTTCATATTGGATCTTATCATGATGAAGTCTTGTGTGATATCATGCCTATGGATGTCTATCATATCTTGTTGGGTAGACCTTGGCAGTATGATAGAAAAGCTATACATGATAGAAGAAAGAATACATACACTATAACAGCAACTAGGAAAAGAATTACTTTGATTCCTTTGGAGGACGATACTAAAGATGTGGTATGTGGGAATGCTAGAATCTGTTTGGTAGATGGAAGGAAATTTTTGGATGGTTTGAAATAGGAAAGTATGTGTTATGCCTTGATTCCTAAGAAGCCCGAAGCATTGAAGAAAGAGACTAAACTGGAGGAGATAAGAGAGTTGCTAATAGAGTATGAAGACATCATATCAGATAATGTACCTGAAGGATTGCCACCTATAAGGAGTATCAGTCATCACATGGATCTTATACTGAGAGAAATTTTGCCTAACAAAGAAGCACATCGAATGACACTGGAAGAGAATGAAGAACTAAATAGACAGATACAAGAATTGTTGAGGAAAGGTTTGATCAGAGAAATATTGAGTCCTTGTGCAGTACCTACAGTGTTAGCACCAAAGAAGGATGGAGAATGGAGAATGTGTACTGATTCCAGAGCAATAAACAAGATCACAGTTAAGTATAGATTTCCTTTACCTAGGATGGATGATATCATGGATTGTTTGAGTGGAGAAAGATATTTCACAAAGATAGACTTGAAGAGTGGATACCATCATATCAAAATCAGAGAAGGTGATGAATGGAAGACTACTTTTAAGACAAATGAAGGATTGTATGAGTGGTTAGTGATGCCTTTTGGATTGACAAATGCGCCGAGTACTTTCATGAGATTGATGAATGAAGTCTTGAAGAAATTCTTGGGTAAGTTTGTTATTGTATACTTGGATGATATTCTAATTTGTAGTAAGACAAAAGAGGAACATTTGTGGCATATTAGAGAAGTTCTGCAGAGACTGAGAGAAGAGAAATTGTTGATAAACATCAAAAAGTGTAGTTTCATGAAGGAAGAGTTGGTATATTTGGGATTTGTGATTTCTGTGGAAGGATTGAAGATGGACCCTGAGAAAGTGAAAGTAATTATTGAGTGGCCTATACTAGAGAGCATTGGAGAAGTTAGATCATTTCATGGATTGGCTAGTTTCTACTAGAAGTTCATCATAAATTTTAGTTCAGTTTGTAACCCTATGACAGAGACAATGAGAGGTGACAGAAAAGATTTCAAGTGGACATATGGAGCAAATAAAAGTTTTGAGTTGTTGAAGTAGAAAGTGACAGAGCAACCTGTTTTGGCATTACCAGATTTCAATAAGGTATTTCAAGTTGATTGTGATGCAAGTGGAAATGCAATTGGGGCACTGTTAAGTCAAGAAGGTAGACCTGTAGCATATTTTAGTGAGAAGTTGAATTATGCAAGGAAAAGATATTCAATCTATGATCAAGTTCTATGCCATAATTAAAGCCTTGAAGAAGTGGAGACATTACTTGTTGCCTAAGGAGTTTGTGTTGTATACAGATCATCAAGCTTTGCAATATTTGAACAGTCAAGGTAAGTTGAATCAGAGACATATGAGATGGGTAGAGTTCATGCAGAGTTATACTTTTGTGTTGAAGCATAGGAGTGGAAAATCAAACAAAGTTGTTGATGCATTGAGTAGAAGAAGAAAATTGTTGATAGAGATGAGAATTGAAGTGTTGGGTTTTGATGAATTGAAGAATATGTATGAGGGAGACACTGATTTTGTAGAACCTCGGAAAGAATGTAAGGAACTTGTTGCAATAGATAGGAGTAAGTGGTTGGACTATTTCATTCAAGAAGATATGTTGTTCAAAGGAAGTCAGTTGTGCATACCTAGAAGTTCAATGAGAGACAATTTGATCAAGGAGAAGCATAGTGGTGGATTGGCAAGACATTTTGGCATTGATAAGATAGTGGCTTTGGTAAGTGAAAGTTACTTTTGGCCTCAGATGCATAAGGATGTTCAGAGATTTATACAGAGTTGTAAAGTTTGTCAAGTTGCAAAAGGGAGTAGTCAGAATACTGGATTGTATAAATCTTTGACAGTACCAGAGAGACCTTGGGAAGACATAAGCATGGATTTTGTGTTGGGATTGTCTAAGACACAGAGAGGACATGATTCAATATTTGTAGTGGTGGACAATTTTTTAAAGATGGATCATTTCATACCTTGCAAGAAGACAACCGATGCAGTGCATGTAGTTGACCTATTTTTCAAGGAGATTGTGAGATTGCATGGATTACCTAAGAGTATAGTTTCAGACAGGGACACAAAGTTTGTTGGTTACTTTTGGAAGACACTTTGGAAGAAGATGAAGATAAACTTGAAGTTTAGTTCAACTTTTCATCCATAGACAGAGGTGGTGAATAGGAGTTTGGGCAACTTGTTGAGATGTTTGGTTGGAGAGAAAATTGAAAGTTGGGATTTGATTCTTTCACAAGCAGAGTTTGCATACAATAATTCAGTAAATAGGAGTACCAGAAGAACACCCTTTGAAATTGTGACCGGAGTGAATCCTAAAGGAGTTGCAGAATTGAGAGATATCAGTACAGAGGAAAAGAGGAGTGAAGAAGAAAAATAATTTGCAGACCATATGAAGACAGTGCATAATTAGGTGAAGAAGCATTTGGAGGATATGAATAGTAAGTATAAGGAATAGGTTGATGAGAAGAGAAGACATAAGGAATTTGAAGTGGGAGATGAAGTAATGGTGTACTTGAGAAAAGAAAGATTTCCAATTGGGACATATAACAAGTTAAAGATGAAGAAGTTTGGACCTTGTAAGATACTCAAAAAATTTGATTCAGGAAATGCATATGAAGTAGAGCTACCAGAGACATTGGGTATATCACCTGTTTTCAACATTATAGACCTTTATCAGTATCATGAAGTAGAGTTCAGTGACAACATGGAAGAAGACTTGAAGAATAAGTTACCACAACAAGCATCGGAGAAAATTGAAGACATTTTGGACAGCAGAGTTAGACACGGTACCAGAGGAAGACAATACAAAGAATACCTTGTGAAGTGGAAAGGGAGACCAAAAGAAGATTCATCATGGATTTCTCAAGTTGAGGTAGACCGTCTTGGTTCTCCCCTAGCCTCGAGAAAGTGAGGGACTCACTTTTTCAATAACCCTGGATGTCTAATGCAGGAGCGTCCTTGGTTCAAGAGCAATCTTGCATCAACCAAAATCATTTGCATTTCAGTTTGTTTGCATTGCAGTTCTTTCATTTTCCAGTTTAGTTTAGTCAGAAGTAGTTCAACTTGTGGTCCAGTATTGGCATTTCACATCTTGCAGATCTAAACTTAGCATAAACATTCACTCATCTACATCATATCAAGAATTCAAAGTATTTGGATAAGTTCCCAAAAATTTATTGCTATAAGAAGATCCTCTGTTTTCACAATGCGAGCTTTCTAACAGTCATGAACAATCAGCTGAAGGAGAAGATTTGTGAGCATTGGTTGACTTGCGGATCCTAATGATACATTTTGGAATGTTCATTGGTTCATGGCCAACCTTCCCTAGAGGTCCGCACGTCATTTCATGCATTCGAGGAGGATTTTAAGCCAATAGGTCCAACCTATCCAAGAACACACATTACACCTCTTCTTCGGGATTCTTAAACTCTTGTGGCTGAAGTAGAGGAATCTATTGGTCTGGAAAGGATATATATTGATGTAATAGATCCTTAGGAAAGCAGCTATTCACATAATAAAGACCCGATAGTTTAGATTTGTACAAAGGCGCTTCAAAGCTTTAACTTGCACATGTATGTAATCGGGCCTGTGAGCCCTAATTCTAAGCCCGCATGTTTCCGGCCATATTGTATTTGAGTTCTTTGATATACTGAATGACTGAATCTGCATTTGTTCCATTTATTTGAGTTGTTTCCATCGTGTTTACTCTTGTTGCACGGTCCGAATAGTTCATTCTGTGAACCCTCCTGCCGTGACTACACCATTTCATTACAGTAACAAATAATATTGTTTGTTGTTTTTGTGTCATAGAAAAATCTAGGGTTGTTTTTATTTTCATTACAATAACAAATAATATTGTTGCTTGTTTCCATGTCATAGAAAAATCTAGGGTTGTTTTTATTTTCATTACAGTAACAAATAATATTGTTGCTTGTTTCGGTGCCATAGATAAATCTGGGGTTATTTTTATTTTCATTAGAGTAACAAATAATATTGTTGGTTGTTTCGGTGTCATAGATAAATCTAGGGTTGATTTAATTTTTATTACAGTAACAAATACATTTCTTGCTTGTTTCGATGCCATAGATAAATCTTGGGTTGTTTATTTTTCAGTTAGGTTTTCTCTTTTAATTAGGTTTTTCTTTCATCTTTTCAAAGGTTATTTCATAGGTTATCACTGTTTATTTGTCATAAATCTTTTTCTTTGTCTATATCTCATAAACAATATATTACAAATATTATAGCCATAGGTTAGCATTTGTGTTTCCGTAGGATTTATATTACAAATATTACAATCATAGTTTAGCATTTATGCTATCCTAGGGTTTATATTGCAAATATTGCAGTCATAGATTAGCATTTTTGTTTCCCTAGGATTTATATTGGAAATATTATAGTCATAGTTTAGCATTTCTGTTTTCCTAGGGTTTATATTGCAAATATTACAGTCATAGTTTAGCATTTGTGTTTCCCTAGGGTTTATATTGCAAGTACTATTACAGTCATGGTTTAACATTTGTGTTTCCCTAGGGTTTATATTGCAAATATTACATTCATATTTTAGCATTTGTGTTTCATAGGTTCTGCATTATCAATCAAACATAGATAAATCTAGGGTTGTTTTAATTTTCATTACAATAACAAAAATATTGTTGCTTGTTTCGGTGCCATAGATAAATCTTGGGTTGTTTATTTTTCAGTTAGGTTTTCTCTTTTAATTAGGTTTTTCTATTGTCTTTTTCAAAGGTTATTTCATAGGTTATCACTATTTATTTGTCATAAATCTTTTTCATTGTCTATATCTCATAAACAATATAGGACCAAATATTACATTCATAGGTTAGCATTTGTGTTTCCCTATGGTTTATATTGCAAATATTACAGTCATATTTTAGAATTTGTGTTTCACAGGTTCTGCATATCATTCACTCTGGCTATCTTATTCTCATAGGTTTTGCATTATCATTCGATGTCATTTTTCTTCAATGCTAGTCATACATTTGGGGGTTTCTCTTTTTAAGTTTTTATTAGGTTTTTGTTTTATCTTTTAATAGGTTATTTCATAGGTTATCACTATTTATTTGTCATAAATGTGGTTCCCTAAGGTTTATATTGCAAATATTACAGTCATAGGTTTGCATTTGTGTTTCCCTAGGGTTTATACTGCGAATAATATAGTAATATTTTACCATTTGTGTTTCTCTTGGCTTTGAATTACAAATATTACAGTCGTAGTTTAGCATTCGTGCTTCCCTAGGGTTTTTATTTGTTATCAGTTTTAAATTTATCATAACTATAGATGCAGCATTACTGTTTTGATTTGTAGTGTTTTTTGATCAGATTGCAATTTGTGTTGTATGTATGCTTCTTGTTTCCACATACGTTCAATTGACAATTTCTCATTTTCAGTTATTATTTTTTATTGAATTTGCAATCGTTCACTCTGGTTATCGTATTCTCATATGTTCTACATTATCAAACAGTTAGGTTTTCTATGTGAGATTTGTTAAACTCTTAATGTTTTCCATTCGTAAGCTTTATAATGTTCTTCATTAAGCCATTATAGTCATAGGTTAGCAGTTGTGTTTCCCTATGGTTTATATTGCAAACACTACAGTCATAGTTAAATGGTTTATATTGCTTTCTTAGGTGCAATAATTGCATTAATTTAGTAATGCAAGATAGATAGTTCTTTTAGGTGCCTTAGATAAATTTGGGAGTGTCTTCTTTTTCATAGGTTTTGCTTCATCAATACGGTCATGCAATTATTGTATCTTTTTTTGGTGGCTTACATAAATTTTCCATTGGTGTTATAGATTAATTTGGGGGTGTTCTCCTTTGCATAGGTTGTGCTTCATCAATTCAGTCCTCAAACTAATCTATCTTTCTTAGGTGCCATTGAATCATTTGCCACAGTGGTACGCCGATCTTCCACAAGTTATGGAAAAACTCTTGCATAAAAAAGCACTATGAGATCAAACACAAATCAGATATTAATTGCACATTTAGTCATATATATTTGTCAACAAAACAAGCTAAGGATGGTAGCCAAACAAGTGTAAGTGTTTTGAAATTGTATCTGACATAGGGGAGAGAAGCCGAAATGTGCACACCCAATTTTTGATAGTTCACGTTCAATGCCATGTGGACCAGTAAAAAAAATTGCAACTTATTCAGATAAATAAATTAATAATAAACAATATAAAATCCAACTTGGAAATGAAATAGCCATATCATAAAAGTTTGCACCCTTCCCCATAAACATTCAAATCCAACTGTCAAACCAATCTAGCCATCACTTATAGATTATTCACAACTACACAACAAAATAGTGGTGCCACGTCAACATAGTTCTAACCCATGTGTCTGATCTTTGACCAAAATGCTAACCCATTACAACCATGTTACCCACTGTAGCATAACCTAAACAATTCACACATGCATCCGCCTGTCTCATAAAACATGAGACCTAAAACACATATCAACAGGAGTCTCTCCCATCTTGCCAAGTAGGGTGCACACGTACTGGCTCCTTCCTCTAAAAACCCACCTACATCCAAAAATACAAGCTACAAGGCTGCCATTATTCATATAAAAATTTATGGAAACAAATGCGAACAATACACCAAACCAATCAACTCAAGAATTAATGGCCCAAATCAATCAAATCTGCAATTCATATCACCCAGAATTCAAATTCCAAATAGGATAGGGATTTAATTCACCACACCAAACAAGCATCAATCAAATTGAAATAATTCCCAATTCAAATATCCCTTGAGGTGTTTTCTTCACATTGATGCTAGAATGTGTTGTCTTAAGGTCTTTGTAACTTCAATCCTGCCACCACTACATGTTACACTCGGACTCCGGTGTCCCTTCTAGCTTTTTTATATATATGTATATGCATATGTATAAACACATACATAGACAAATACACATGTATATGCATATGTATAGACACATACATAGACAAATACATATACATATACATATACTACTTCCACGACATCCTGCATAAACTTCAAGCCAACCTACATTCAATGCTCCCAGTGCCTCGCACATCTTGCCAACTTTAGAGCCTTTCAATCTACCATCTTCTCAAATTTTCTTCACATTGATGCTGGAATGTGTTTGGGGGTGTTCTCTTATGCATAGGTTCTACTTCATCAATTCAGTCATTCAACTATTGTATTGTTTTTAGGTGCCATTGATTAAATTGGGGGTGTTAGCTTTTTTATAGGTTCTGCTACATCAATTCAGTCATGCCATTGATTAATTTAGGGTTTTTCTCTTTTTCATAGGTTCATTATCATCAATCAAGTCATGCAACTATTGTATGCTTTTTAGGTGGCATTGATTGATTTGGGGGTGTTATCTTTTTTTATAGGTTCTGCTACATCAATTCAGTCATGCAACTATTCTAGATTTCTTAGGTGCCATTGATTAATTTGGGGGTGTTGTCTTTTGCATAGGCTCATTATCATCAATCAAGTCCTACAACTATTGTATGCTTCTTAGGTGCCATTGATTGATTTGGGGGTGTTATCTTTTTGATAGGTTCCGCTACATCAATTAACTCATGCGGCTATTCTAGCTTTCTTATGTGCCATTGATTAATTTGGGGGTGTTGTCTTTTGCATAGGTTCATTATCATCAACCAAGTCCTGCATCTATTGTATGCTTTTTAGGTGCCATTGATTGATTTGGGGTGTTATCTTTTTTATAGGTTCTGCTACATAAATTCACTCATGCAACTATTGTAGCTTTCGTAGGTGCCATTGATTAATTCGGGGGTGTTCTCTTTTTCATAGCTTGGCCTTCTTCAATTCAATCCTCTAACTATTGTATTTTTTTTAGGTGCCATCGATTAATTTGGGGATGTTCTCTTTTTTAGAGGTTCTTCTACATAAATTAAGTCATGCAACTATTCTATCTTTCTTAGGTGTCATTGATTCGTGCTTCATCAATTCATTCCTGCAAGTATTGTTTGTTCATCAAATAGTAATAGACCTTGGAAGATGTATATCTGTTCAAGATATACATGATATACTATGGATGTTTTGAACCATGGACATCATGTATATCCTGAACAGATAATACTTCTATTCATGTGTTCATCAATGCCCATTGATTTTAATATTTGTATGGTTGGAAGTTAAAAGTGTTTTTGATGGAGTATAAGCTAGCCACCCTTTCACTCCACTGCCTCTCATTAATCTCTCGCCGCCCTTGCCAATTCTTCTATATAGTCATCTTTAATTACTGAATTAAACAATTACTAAAATCCATTCATCCATGTTCCAACCCTAGATTTATCTATGGCACCGAAACAACCAACAATATTATTTGTTACTGTAATGAAAATAAAAACAACCCCAAATTTATCTATGGCATGCATACATTGGTTACTTGCATTGTTATGCTGACATTGGACAAACGAACATTCTTTATATGTCTGAATAAATATTAACAGCTAAATAAATATGTATACACATATATACATATTCATATATATGTATATGTATATATATGTGTATACATATTTACATGACTAAATAGATGAAGTAGAACCTATGAAAAAGAGAACACCCCCAAATTAATCAACGACACATAAAAAGGATACAATAGTTGCAGGACTGAATTGAAGAACAACAAGAAAATAGATATATGTACACATATGTATATTTATACTTATATGTGTATACATATACATATATGTATATGTATATTTCTATGTATACATATATGTACATGTGTATGTCTGTGTATGTATATACATATACTTACATATGTATAAGTCTATGTATATGAATATGTATATACCACATGCATAAACATATACATATATGTATATGTAACAATAAAAAGAAGCTGGAAGGGACACTAGTGTCTGAGCGTAGCATGTTGTGGTGGTAGGATGGAAGTTGCAGAGACCTGAACCAAGCACCTTATGGTGGACAAGTTAGGAAAATTTGAGAAAATGGTAGATTGAAAGGCTCTAAAGTTAGCGATTTGTGCGAGGCACTGTGAGAATTGAATGGAGGTCCTATCGAAGTTTATGTAGGATGTCATGGAAGCACAAAGAGGGGACGTGTAGTAAATATGGAGTGATGGTCTAAATTGGAAGGGGCAACGAGACATTAATGCGATGTAGTGGAGTGTTATGGTGGTGGAGTGATTTGTGGCAACGTGGCAGGTCTTTCCACTTTGCATGTCGTGCCATGCACCAACTGGCAGTTCGACCACCTACGTTTTGGTCGCATGGCCAAAATTCCATTTTTTTCCTAACTGACAAATCCCATCCTCCCACATGTCAAATACCCCAAAAAATATAAACTAAAAATGAGAAACTGTCAATTAAACATAGGTGGAAAGAAGAAGCATAAAGACAACACACATTGAAATCTGATAAGAAAACATTGCAAATCAAAACAATAATGCTGCATCTGTAGTTAGCATAAATTTAAAACTGTGACTGTAATATTTGTAATATAAACTGTAGGGAAACACAAATGCTAACCTATGACTGTAATATTTGCAATATAAACCCTAGGGAAACACATTTTTTACAGCTAAACAATGAAAAAGATTTATGAAAAATAAATAGTGATAACCTATGAAATTACCTATGAAAACCTAATTGAATGATAATGCAGAACCTATGAGAATAAGATAACCAGAGTGAATGATAATGCAAAATTGTCAATTGAACATAGGTGGAACAAGAAGCATATATACAACACACATTGCAATATGATCAGAAAACATTGTAAATCAAAACAATAACGCTGCATCTGTAGTTATCATAAATTTCAAACTGTCAACAAGAAGGGTGCAATTGTCAATATAAAAACTTAAAAACTGTCCAAAACATCAAGTGTATATGAAACCCAAATAAGGCTACATCTAGCTGTTGTGATAGATAAATGGTGGTTGGTTGCTTGGGGTGCCACTGACCAAGTTCTCATCCCCTTCCAGTTGATGAGGAGTGCTTCTTACATGACTGGGATATGGACTCAAAAATTGTGTGCAAGTGACATGTGTTGGCAGCGGTGGCGTAGACATCTATACATCACGAGTGGCAATGTAATTTGAATATTGAGTGCACCTGAAGTCAGATTGGGAGATGGTTGAATAATTTATTGCCATGGAGAATTGAGGGATATTGATGTTGAGAATATCACAAAATACTCCATTACTTTGAGACAAGGGATTAGCAAGGGCCCTTAACTGCCTTTCTCTTTGTAAAGCCCTCTGCGCATCCTCAATCTCTTTTTCCTTTCGGTCTTGTTCCTTCTAAAGCATCTCTAGCACCTTTTTGGCATCTCTATCCTTCTTCTATTGTATTTTTTGCTACCTTTTTTCTTTACGTTGTATCTCCCTCTCTATTTTGGCCTACTCCTTCAACTCCTTTTCCACTTTATTTGCTACCTTTTTTCCTCGTTCTCCTATTTATTTCAAACTTTTAGCTCCTCAACCTATTTCTTCCTTTTCTCTTGCTCCATTAACAACTTCATGTAGTCATCTATCGTCAATAGTTGAGATTGTCTGCTCAACCAAATTACACCACCTTTCAATTTTTTTACAGACAGTGTGCACAGGCAACTTGAGGAATTTGTTGATGTGTGGAACTGTTTCTATTTGTTCTATCTAATCCAACTATGAGACAATGTTCTCCTCCACTTCCTGTGACTCGATGAAATCTTGATCGCCTCCTAAATCTGAAGTGCAAGAAGGAGCATAGTAATGCACAACTTTAGATAGGTCGATTATAGGTGGTGGTGATGGGAAAGTAAAATTACCCTACGTTTCTAGGACATACAAATCAATGCCTTGATTCATTGCCCCCTCCACCAACCAGGATGGTGCAATTCATTCTGATGGAAGACCTAAGATATCACTGAATTAGTCAATAGGGTTGTCTACCATGGGAGGAGTTTGCTGATCAGCCACCACTTGTGCAACTGAATCAGTAGGATAGCTATCAAGAGACTGCTGTGATTCTATCGTAGTCTATACAAGTTCATTTGGAAGAGTGGACTACAATTGTGGTACATCCTCTCTTGACACAACAACTCTTGAAAGGCTAAGAATGTTTTCCACTGCAGAAGCATCCTCGTTGACCTGAAATGTGTCGCTGGGATGCATGTCTTCCATGAGTGCATCTGGATTGAGTGGCCATATCCTAGTCCTTTTAAATCCTTCCTTGATGTTGTCAATTGTCAAAGCTCTTATGAGTGTTTTTCTGCCTAACATTGTAAGTTTTGTCCTCCTCACTTCAATGTTGGGAAACCTTGCCATAAATGTTGCATGTTCTAATTTGAAATAAGTTTTAAAAGGTAAAAAGACAGTCACATCCAACGGCTATAGCTTATGTGAGGTGTGTGATGGAAATGTTAGTAAATCTACACCCAACGCTCTTGCTTCTTGGATGGTTTCAACTGCTACATGGCTTCCATGCCTGTCAAAAATTAGCAAGTGTCTATTGGTGGGTGATACACTACCTGGAATTGAGTTCTTAAAGTGGGTCAACCAATCTATGAACAAGTCTTTAGGCATCCATGCATGGGGCTGGGATGCCATGCAAGCACCTGGTTCACAGTCTACAATGTAGTTATCTATGTTTTGTTTCCCCTTAAACAAGTAAAAGCTTGGAATGCTCTACCTGGCAGCATTGACACAACATAGAATGGTTATCCATTCACGACTCTTTGGAATAATGTAAGACACATTTCTACTACCTTTTTTGGCCAGCACCTTCATGGACCCATTTCTACTTGCCTAGATGCCAGTTTCATCACAATTCCAAATGCGATGAGGACCATATGGCAGTGCTTCATATGTTGCAGACAATGTATTGTAGAAAGCTGCTACAATAGTAGGCCTAAGTTTGAGTGTCCTATCTTTGTCTAGGCCTTCAGCAGTCCGTAACACAAGTTCAAGATGTCTATTCTTGAAACTTGTCCACTAGGACTTCCCTGGGAACCCATTGGTGAAAGGGTTTGGCCCTTTTTGATAGATTTGAACAACCTCTACCTTAAGATTGACTATCTCAAGACCATGGCCAACCTCAGCCATTTCCTTGCACCATTCCACAATCAGATGTTCTTCCTCTTCAGTGAAGACTATTGGCGAACCTTTATTGGACATTGTTGTTAGACCGCCAAGTCATTTGGAGAGTGTAGCTATTGGGTTTTTCCACTTTTTGGAAGCTCCCCTTATTGACATGTCATTTTTCTCAACATCATTTAGTGCCCCTTTCATGTCCTCCAAAGACCACAGCCATTGTTTCATTGTTTCCTTCTGTAGTATTCGAGGTGTAGGAACCTCATTCTGTGGTACTCGAGGAGTAGAAATCTCATCTACTGTTGCAATAGGATCTTCTTCTGGGGAAAAAAACAACCTCATTTGTGGGAGGGCAAACTTGTTGTGGCACTTTTGTTTCTTTTCATTGCTCTATGGGTCACCGCTACATTACCCTTAGCCATCTGCACAAAATAAGTACAATCAAAACCAAGAAGGGAAAATAGCATATATTTACTTGTTGTGACAAAAATATTTTCATATTCAATGACAGTTATGTTTATGTATGAAGACAGTGATGCTTGAACAGAAGATTAATTAGTTTTTGTATGTGTTTTTTCTTTTTATTTTGTTGCATTAATATTATGAAATATTGTTAACAATTTACAAACGTACATTTATTCTGTAGTGAGCGACATAAGGAAAAGAGGAGTGACAAGCACAAAATTACACAACTGCTAACCTATGACTGGCAATATAAACCATAGGGGAACACAATTGTTTAACTATGACTATAATGGTTGCAATATAAATAGTAGGGTCACACAGTATAAAGCTTAAGAATGAAAAATAGTAAGAGTTTAACAACTTTTACATCTTTTGTGCATGACGAACTCATTCACAGGCATAAATTCATTCACATGCATTAATTAATATTTTAGAGTGTAAATGATGTAATATTTGGAATGACTGAATTGATGAAGCCTAACCTTATGAAAAAGATGAAACAAAACCTAATAAAAAGAGAAACCCCCAAATTTATGACTGGGATTGAAGAAAACCTAACTAAATGATAATTTAGAACCTATGAGAATAAGATAACCAGAGTGAATGATAATGCAGAAACTATGAGATTAAGATAACCAGAGTGAATGACAATGTATAACCTATGAGAATAAGATAACTAGAGTGAATGATAATGCGGAGCCTATGAGAATAAGATAACTAGAGTGAATAATAATGTAGAACCTATGAAAATAAGACAACCAGAATGAATGATAATGCATAACCTAGAAGAATAAGATAACTAGAGTTAATGATAATGCAAAACCTATGAGAATAAGATAACTAGAGTGAATGATAATGTAGAGCCTATGAAACACAAATGCTAAACTATGACTGTAATATTTGCAATATGGAAGTTGGTGGATAGGTTGGCATTTATGTTTCAATATAAACCCTCAGGAAAGACAAATGCCAACCTATGACTTTAATGGCTGTAATGAAGAACAATATAAAGATTACGAATGGAAAAAACTAAGAGATTAAGATAACCAAAGTGAATGATAATGCAAAACCTATGAAACACAAATGCTAAACTATGACTATAATATTTGCAAGATAACCCCTAGAGAAACAAAAATGCTAAACTATGAGTGTAATATTTGCAATATGGAAGTTGGTGGATAGGTTGGAATTTGTGTTTCAATATAAACCCTAGGGAAAGACAAATGCCAACCTATGACTTTAATGGCTGTAATGAAGAACAATATAAAGCTTATGAATGGAAAAAACTAAGAGGAATACCTGGAACAATATGGAAGTTGCTGAACTAGAATATGTGCTTGTCACTCCTCCGTTTCTTATGTCACTCGCTGCAAAATAAGTGAATACATCAAGGTTTTCATGGCTATTTGAATTGGGAATTATTTGAATAATATTGATGCTTGTTCGTTGTGGGGAATTAAATCCCTGTCCTGTTTGGAATTTGAATTTTAGGTGATATGAATTGCAAATTTGATTGATTTGGGCCATTAATTCTTGAGTTGATTGGTTTGGTGTATTGTTTGCATTTGTTTCCATAATTTTTTTATGAATAATAGCAGCCTTACACCTTTAATTTTTTTGATGCAGGTGGGTTTTTAGAGGAAGAAGCCAATACATGCGCACCCTACTTGGATAGATGGGACATACTCCTATTGATACGTGCTGTAGGTCTCATGTCTGATGAGACAGGCTGATGCATTTGCATGTTGTTTGGGTTATGCTATGGTGGGAGTTATCATTGTAATGGGTTAGCACTTTGGTCAAAGATGGGAAAGATGGGTTTGAATTGTGTTGAGGTGACATTATTCTATAGTGGTGTAGTTGTGAGTAATGTGGAAGTGACACCTGGATTGGTGTGGCAATTCTCTTTATAATGTTTATGGGGAAGGGTACAAAGTTCTATGTTAATGTTGTTTAAATTTAAAGTTCCTACCCTAGGTTGATATGTCAGATACAAGTTGAAAACAAGATAACGTGTTTGGCTGCTATATTTTTAATGTTTTTTTTGGAAATATTATACTATAAAATGTGCATTTAATATCTAATTTGTGTTTGATCTTAAAGTGCTTTTTTATGCAAGAGTATTTTCATAACTTTTGGGGTAGCAGTGCATATGTGTGGACCCCAACATGTGCCAGTCCTATCTCATGTTAGGGCCCCCACGCACGTTCTGGTCCTACTACTTTGTGTGGAACATGGAAGTATTCATTTTGTGTGGTCTATAAGTCATACAAGTTATAAAGATAGTAATAAGTAGTCATAAGTACTTGTATAGACTTGTAGAAGTGTCTCTAGCATGTTTTCCAATGTATGAAAAAATAATAGTATAATATGAGCATGCAATTGTGTAAATATATTCATGATTATTTTAGATGATTATAAGAGTATGTGAGCTTTAAAATCACAATCCTAATTTCTTATATAAACTATTTCATCAAGAGTTCTACAAGATTATCCCTAACAATTATCTTTGCATGAAGAGAATTGGATGGTTATGTCCAAAGAATTTTAATAGAAAATATTTTACAAGTGTACAATGTTGGAGAATACTCATTATCCTTCTCTCTTGGTCTTAAGTTGTTCACTAAATGCATAATGATGATTGAGAATAGATTCAAAATCTTCTTAGCATATAATACAACCAAGTACCATTGATTTCCTACAAAGTACAAGATGTAAGGCAACTTTCCATGATGACATTTACCAACTTGACATAGGGAAGTAACTTTTTTATTTATTTTTAAAATGATTTATATAGGATTCTCCAAACCAAAATTTCTTTGAAAAAGATGTGAACTCTTTGCCTCTTAGACTACAAGCTTTGATGGTAGCTCTTATGGGGCAAAATTGTTTTTGTAATCATGTTCCTCAACTAGACTAACTATCTTCCTTGATGTAATAAAAGATGTATTTCTCCTTGCTAGAACTTTAAGATGACAATATGCAAATATTAAATTTACAAGTTTTGTACAATGATTCAAAGTTTCAGACGTGTATCAACCAAACTCATTATCTAGCCAACCCTTTGATAGATTTCCAAGAGATTTTCAACACACATGTCCATACTATTTAAATTGGCTCTGATACCAAAATGTAAGACTACTTTTTCTCCCATAGTTATTTAGGTATTAGCAGTGGATTTATTATAGTTAGTACTAGAGTTAAGTTAATCTAGAATATTAAATAATGTGTAAATAACAAAGATAAATTACATGTGATAATTTAATAAGAACTCTAAAGGAAATCATTAACAAATAAAATTGGATAACATAATCACATGGTCAGATTAAGATCAAAACCCACATATATAATAATTCTAATATCTTTTAACTAACAATAAGTTCAATACTTATCTAAATCAGAGTACTTTGATTGGCCAACTCTCACCCTAAGAAGATCTTAGTGGTATTGGCCTTCATTATAGCTATTGCACACTCCAGGAGGAATAGTTCTTATTTATAACATAGCATATTATGCTCAACACAAGTGCTCTAGAGCCATGCTCAACACAAGTGCTTAATAAAGAAAACACTCTGTTGGTTCCCAAAATAACTCCAACATAAAACTCAAACATTCCTAAAACAACTAGGCCAGGGATTGTCGTCAAGGTGAAAGGAAGAGGTTTATCAACAAGTAAAGGAGAATTTTGGCCAATTATAGGACTGGGTAGACTCCTCTGCACTTTGAGCTCAGCTTAGACTCTGGAGGGATATTCCAAGGGGTATACCTAAATAGGTATTAAGTTTAAACTAGATGAACAACTAAAAATATTGGACAACCAAACCCAACTCATCATCTTGACTCCAAAAGCTATCACTAAGTCAAGAATGATTGGCTGTCACATAACCCCTATATAGTTGATTTCAACTATGTGAATGTACATGCACAAGAAAGATGGTTTTTACCTTGAACCATAGATGAAAGATTTGTTTAATTTAAAAGAGTGTTTGATCCCTCTCCAATATGGACCAGTGCCTACTCTATTGGGCAACTGAACCATAAACAATAAAGAGGGAAGAAAATATTTGAACCAGCATCAACAGAATACCAAAATGTATTCACATACATTTCTCATATTATAATTCATACATTGGACATACTTAATGATCTAGAACCAAACTACAAAGACCCATTTGCAACAAAGAGATGAGTGAAAATAAAGCTTGTATTGATTTTAAATGTTGTCACACAGTATCAAATCTCTATTATAATCGTACTAACAAATGTGGTGAGAGAAAACATACAGCTATGATTATACATTCCCCTAAATATTTACCAATGACCATGGAGACATACCAATGCATAAAAGGGTGAGTGCAAGATCATGATGGACCAAACGCTACTCCTAAGTGGCAATGTAAATGTGAAAATAGACTTAAGTAACTTCATGTCAAAAATTGAATAAGTTAGCTACACAATCTAGAAAAAGGTAGTAATAAAAATTGTAATAAATTAAATGTAGTTTATGGGCTACTACTTTTTTGAAAATGTTAAGAATAGTTTGGTGAAAATTGGATATTTCATTGAAGCACTACTAAATTTTTTAGAAAAAATGTAAAAAGTAGGTGTCATTCTGGCCAACCTAAGTATGAGAAAAAGATAATATTTTGCCTTCATGATTTAGATTTAAGTAAAGGAAACATGAGAAGATGTGACACATTATTTTTTGAATCTTTTAAGTAAATAAATAATTATTTATGATTTTTTTACTGTGACTTTTTTAAAATATTAAAAATTAATTTTCCAACCAATCTAACTTGGTCAAAAATATATGAAACTAAAAAATCCTAAACTTTAATGTATACCCAATAAATCCTAGAATGTGATGCATCTTTTGGATTCAAACAAGGATTAATATGTTGAAGGTTATGGATATTTTTCAATATGTATATCTGTTAGGAAATCAAACATAGTGTATGTAGAAAATTACTAATAATTACCTATTAAAATTATTATGAGATGTATATTATATTTTTAGAATCTTAAGAGCTTCCTATATAAACTCTTTTCATTTGATTAAATTTAATTACAAAAAAGTTTGTCGACTTCAAGGATGAAATTGTGAAAAATTTCAAGATAACACTAAATGGGTGGTTTTACAAATTTATTTGGCAAGTTTTGGGACTCCCACTTGCCTAAATATGAGGTAATCCCAAGGTTTTTTAAGAGGGAATCCATATTTGAGATAGAAATATTAAAACCCTTTCCATCCAAATCTAAATATTAGTATAAATGTTAGCACTTTTTCATCTAGCAAGTTTTTTCTCCAATGCCCCTGTTTGGCCCATCATGATCTTGCACTCACCCAAAATATACTTTACAATACATTCCTACACTGCATCAAAACACATTCTCCATTTATTGCCCAGACTGGCTTGATTTGAAGCCCTGAAACTCTCCTGAGGCACTACAGACTAGATAATTGGCTCAGCGACCAACCCTAAGAATATCTTCATTTCATGTATATATAGCATTCAATTCTTATTCATTGCACTAATTTCTACCACTGCACTCAATCAAATGAGTACACACCATATTGCATTAAATTTTACGCCTAGATACAGTCAGAGAAAATGCACATTTGGGAACAAAACCCACGCCCTACAACCCTAAGAATGTCAAAAAGAAGACCTTTCACATGCCTTGGCATCCTTTAGGAATGAAAGTACCTATAGAAAGATTTGCCTACTAAGGCACTTCATCCTTGCATTTAATTTTGGTCCCTTTACATTGAAGATATCTACTATTTCATCTACCTGCAATTGACATATCACCTTCAATCATGGCACGTTTTCAGGCAGATAGGCGCTTCACATATGATCTGTTGAAATGCTCGTGTAAAGCTCTTTATGCTATTCTAAAATATTTTAAACCATGCTTAAAATATTTCAAACTATTAAATTTATTATTTTCTTTACAAAACATTTGGTCTCCTTTGAATTTTTTGCCTCTGATCTCTATTTCGCCCTTATTCGACAAATTTTCATCTTCAAGAACCTCTGCACCTTTGTCATTTTCCTTCTTGTATTTCCCTACGTCATCTTGGGCACTATTCTACCTTATTAGCAAAATATTGATTTCGTGCACTCTTGCAACTCAATCTCCTTTACTCACCCTATCGGCAAATACCCATCTTGTCGAACTAGCCATTTTCACCCCTTGTTGGCAAATCTTTAATTTGCTAAACTCATCCCTTTTATCACCCTTATCGGTGATTTCACACTTTCCTAAACCTGGAGGCCTTTGTATCTATTTCTTCCTTTATCAACAAAAGTCACTTTTGCCAAACTCCACTCATTTTGCCTTTATCGACAAAACTCACCATTTCAGAATCAAGGGCCTTTATTGGCAAAACTTGCATTATTCACACCAAGAGGAAGGTCCCATTTCTCCTTCGTTTGAAAAAAAGCCTTTTTCTGAACCTTCTATTTCATCTCCCTTTTGGCCCTACTCTATCATCTTATCGACGAAATGTAAAAAACATGAACTTATGGAAAGTTCAATTTCCACCAGATTCGTCGATAATACAATGCCTTGTCTTTTTCCTCTATCAGCAAACTTGCACCTTTTAGAACCAATGGTCATGGCACCACTTCTTTATTATTAGAAAAAAGCCTTTTGCTAAACTTTCTATTTCATCTCCCTTTTGCCCTCTTTATCACCTTGTTAGTGAAAAGGCCTATTGGCAAACTGCCAAAATTTGAACTAGTTCGCTAGTTCCTCCTTTTGATTTGCCGATATCTCTCTTACCTTAGCCAATTTTCACTTCATCTTTTATGCCCCTTTTGCCTTATTGGAAAAAATGAAGATTCACAAACTTGGCTTCCTCCTTGTCTTATTTGCCTTATTGACAAATCCTACTTTTTTCAAACCAAGCCTCCGCCGCATCTCTTCGCCTTTATCAGCGAATCTGCATTTTATCAAACCCAAGGCCCTTTCTTATGCTTCTTCCTTATCCATTTCTCCATGTCAGAAAAATGCCATATCGGCGAACCTACCAAATCCCAAACTTTTCACTTAGTTCGACACTTTGTCGATTCCCCGACAAGCACACTTTTTTTTCCTTTCATGCCTTAGCCAATTTTCACGTCATCTTTTTACCATATTGACAAATTTGTTCTGCACCAAACCAAATTTCTACCTTAATCACTTTCCCAGACTTTGTCGATGAATCTTCTGTTGGCGAACTTCCTATCGGCAGACCTTCAGGGTTCTGAACTTTCCACTTTTGCCGATAGACTTAGCCTTTGTGTTTATCTTTGTTTCCGCAACACTCTCCCCTTTGCTCTGTTGTCACCTTATTGGTGAATCAACAAACCTCTGAACTCCTAAAAAGTTAGCAAGATTGAGAAAATGTCAATTTGCCGACAAAGGCAAAATTTGAAAAATATTCGAAGGGAGAAACCACCTTTGACCAAGGCAAAAACATGAAGACCTGTAATGTTCCCTTTTTCAGTCTAGTCATCCTGGGGACACTTATCCTCATTCCTAGTTGTGTGGAACAAATATTTAATTATCAACTTTGGTGCTTTGAGAAAAAGTTGATAATTAATCAAGTTATTTATATTTTTGGTGAACTTAAGTTATAATGTTGCATTTTATAAAAGTGACTTAAGTGTGGGATGAGGACATAAGTTTATTTTCTCCTAGATTTATTATTAAAGTGAGGACCACTTTGGAATTGTTGGGAATTAAGGTGTCTCAAGCTTGGTAATTCCTTGTATTATTTCATTGTATTTATTTATTTATTGCCTATTGTGTAATTAGGATGCAAACCCTATGTTGTCATCTTGTGGGAGTTGGCACGGTGATGTGTCATCCTACATGGAATATGACCACATGTAAATTTGTCCTCACATGAGGAGATAGGCATCCCACTTAGTGGTAGGAATATTTTGCCATGTGTCAGCATCTTGTATAGTGTGTAAGGAAATATTGACTGAAACAGTCATGACAGATTCCTATGACAAATCTATGACGCGTAAGAGTCGTAAATGGAAGATTCTATGATAGGTGAAGACATGTGTCGAGAAGCATCTTTCAAAAAGGCATCTTTGGGTGTCCCAAGGAGGCTTATGACATGTTGTAAGAGAATATGCTATTTATAGCATGTTTATGATAGATTCTCTTACAGCTGTAAGATATGTTAGTATGACAGATTCTATGATGGTTGTAAGAGTCGTAAGAGCATCTATCATTACCCAGATTGGGAACAGGTGACCTCTTTGGGATGGGGTGACTTGACAAGTGTCAAGAACATTCTACAATGTTGGACAAGTGTCCATAGGCATGGGTTTTTGGTCATGAGGCCATGTTGGACGCCCATCTCAAGATAGAGCCATTTTTGCCTTGTATTTTCTATATAAACAGGTGCTTTGGAGAGATGTATTATGTGATTGATAGGTACTGTTATGCTTGTAGACACCCAAAATTGACCTAAGCATTCAAACATCGCATTAGCTACCATCTGCATTTGTCTAACACACTTGAGCAATTTTCCTATCACTTATGTCTTCTATTAATTAAATAAATTCATATTTATTTAATGAATTCATTAGCTATTTTTTATATTTTCTCTAATCTATGATTAAATAATCTTTAATTATTTAATTAAAATTCTCTTCATAAGCCCACTTTCCAATTAATTAAATAAATTTTATTTATTTAATTAATTTTCTCTTATCATTTATCTTCATGAGCCGACATGTGTGCCTCTTTCATTTAAAAAGATAAGTGGTACTACATCTTTTATTTAATATCTTTCACATGTAGTACTTTTTATGTACACGGTCACACATAAGCCTTATCTTCCCTCCACTTGTCATCTACACATTCACCTATGACTATCCTTTAATCTTAGCCTTTCACATAGCCACCAAATCTCTACCGTTGATTGATTTTGGTTGAGTTCTATAAAAACACCCTCTTATTCCATACTACATCTATCCAGCATTCACATAGCATCTACATTATCATCTTGAGCATATTGAGCATTTTAGCATCCATTGAACTTATTATCAATATCATCCATCCATCATGGCAGCTTTGATCTTCATAATTGTTCATTGTTGAGAAGCAATCCACATCATAAACAAGGAATCATACAATCTAGGTGATATTGTTCTTGAATTGCATGCTTTTGATTTCATTTGGATTAGATTCTTTGATGATGGTAGGGTTAGGTTTTCATGGCTATGCTTGATCTTATTAACCTGATTTTACCTATCACATTTTGGCACACCCGGTGGGACTCACGTCCTTGATTAACTTTGTTATTTGAAGTTGTTTTCGTGAAGATCAGATTTCTCTGAGCACTTATGGCAAGTTTCAGTTGCTTCTGAGTAAAAACTAGTCGCTACCTGAATAAACGCATCACTTTTGAGCCGAAACCTCACTTTTAGCCTTTTCAAGATCGCTTCTAAGTGAACAGTAGTCGCTTATTATCTTTTTTGCATCACTTACAAGCTAATAGTGGTCTCTTATGTTTTTATTTGCATCACTTTTAATCTAACAATGATCACTTTTAGCTATTTGGATCGCTTTATGCAAAACTAGGGTTTTTTGTTATATCTTTTTTTTCATAGATCTGAGCCACTTATGACCTATAATCAGTCACTTGTTACTTTTTTGCATCACTTCTAAGCTCTATCAATTCGTATCTGGATTTACTGGTGTCACCTCTGATCTGTAACATTTCACTTCCGGCAAAATATAGATCACTTCTGATCAACATTTGATCGCCTCTGGTAACTCTGTCGCTTTAAGTCTGTATCATTTGTAGTTTAGTTTTCTTGGTTACTAATTGGGTATTTGTGTAGCATCTTATCGATTGTCCAAGAAAAGGAGGTTATCAAACTACTAACATATCTATTGCAGCTCTGATCAGTCCAAGACTTGTGGTTTATCACTAATCTAGGAACATTTGGGCTTGGTGCTTAAAATGAATAATTGTTTTCTTCATGCTTGATTTATCTTTCTTGATTGCTTGACTGTGCATGTTTGTAACCCAAATTTAATAGAAAAAGTATCCTCTCCCCTTGCCTATCAAATAGATCTTAGGGGTATGAGAACTTGTTATTATCTTTAGAGGGCTTGCCTTCCCGGTGTGAGAAGGGGTATGATCCAAGCGGTAACGGGCTAAAGCCAAGTCCTTCTGAACTACTATATAAGAAAAGTGTTTGTGTCAAAAGCCACAAACAATGGGTGTTGTTGTGTTATACCAATAGCCAACCTCCCCCCAAACCCTCCAAGGTGTAACCCTTGAAGACTGGGAGACTCCATAATGGAGAGTAGCGCTGCCGCACGTATAGCCACCCAAATGGATGCCCTTACTAACAACCTTGTGTAGTAGCCAAAAACCCTCTATTTGTTGATGCAAAAGGTGGGACCTTTGAAGCTACCCTGATTCACATGGTTCTTAGTAGAGATAACAGGGACAATCCTAAAGTTTGGTGGGGGGACAAGCCTTGGGAAATCTGGATCTTGGTATGCATGAGAAGTGTGTGTCGTGGAGAGGAACCGGTGCTACCAAGATCCTAAAGCTATCCGCTTTGAATAAGCATGGCCAAGGGACTCAACAAATACAGTCCTTTCCTAGCCTAGGTTGTACAAGTTTGTGATTGTTGTGAGTGCGAGTGATTGAAATCACTATTTTCTTGTCAAAAAACATGATTTAAACATATTCCCTAACAGACACATACCACTTTTGATCCTTAATTGATCACTTACAGACAACCAGATCGCTTTCAAACAATAATTAGTCACCTTTTGCGTAAACCCAATCACTTTTGAACAACAGTTGCTCGCCTTTGTCCCAAACTAAGTCACCTTTAATATGCAAAAAATTACTTTTGAACTAAAATTGCTCGCCTTTAGAAAATAGGTTCACCTCTGGCTAATACTGTAACCTGTCATCTCTAGGCTATTACTGATCACCTTTGGCTTTTTCTGTGTCGCATTTGAGCTATTATCTGCAGCCTCTGACTAAATATCAGCAAATCCCAGTAACTCAGCCAAATCAACCATATTTCCAGCTTGCTTAGCTTCAGCATTAGCTTTCAGACTTGCTTCTGATCATTTATAGATACCTGAACTTTGTCTCCTATCTTGAGCATAATAAACAACTAGACTTTTTGGACTTTCCATCTTCTTGAGACCTCAAATTAGCAAACCAAACATCCAACAATCAATCCAACATCAGCAAAATATCATCTTTTGGCCTTAGCCTTAGCAATATCAGCAAACAATAACATCAACCTACTTTTTCCCTTTGAGTGTGTGAGCTATCCTCTAAATAAGTCTATCAACCAACCATCAAACAACTAGCAATCATCAACCAAACAACATCAACAATCAAGCAACCCAACAACAAAGCAAACAACAAACTAGCAAAGCAACCCAACAACCAATCAAACAATTAGCAAACCATCACCTTTTAGGTCTCAAATCTTCCAAGATAAAGTCCAACTTTCAACATCAACAATCATGCCTCAAACTAGGAGCCAATATAGAGCTGAAGTGGAAGCAAAACTGCGAGCTAAGATGGAAGCCAAGATGCAAAAATCTAAATCAACGCCTCTTAGAGATGTGACTCAATTTTTGACTAGTATGCCTCCTCACATGTTTGTGCCCGAGGGATACACAATTGGAGAGTCATCCTCACAACAAGTACAACCTCAAACATTTTCAGAGACTTATGGAGAGAAATCCCAAGAAGACTTATCAAAATTTAGAGATACACATGTATGGGATCAATTTGAGAGACTTGTTTTATCTGATCCTAACCACTACTTCTTGCAATTAGCACGTATGGGAGACAAATTACCAAGAGATTTGACATATCCGCTATTCGAGAGCATGATCCAAACACTCTCGCTGTCATTGCAAAGGGACCATCCACCATAGCCACATCATCGCATACCATGCTCCAAAATCCATCTTTCAATCCATCCATTTCATTACCTACTATAACTTCTTTTGACCCACCACGCCCGGAGTACACTTTAGAACCTTTGATAAATCCAGCTAATGTACTTCCTTTCCTTTCACAAAATCTAAACATTCCACCTTTCCATGTTTCACAACATACATCTTCTCCTACCGTGACCATATCTCAACCTCAAGTAACACAAGTTGTTCATGTTGCCCAAGCACAAACTCCTCACACATCACAAGCTATCCCCATGTCATATACTCCGCAATTTTCCCAAGCTATCCAAACAATGCAACTTGTCCAAGTTTCACAACCATTGCAATCCGCTACTCCTATTGCATCACATGTGGACACCACATCCCATATTCCTACCACTGCTAATATGGTCTTCACCTTCTCCACGGATCCATCTAACGCATCATACGATCCCAATGTTATTCTCATTGACATGAGTGACCCGCCTATTGTTTCACAAGCTAATCCTAGCACAACAGTCTCTTATGTTGATCAACTTACATCATTTCAACCATCTTCCTATAATCCCTGACAATCCATCAATCCATCTTATACCACTCAATGATTACCCATCGTTACTCAATATATGCATATACCAATCCTCATGTTATCCAAAATACAAACCTGAATGTCCATCCTTCCACATCTACCAATCCTTCCTTCACTTACCATGTCACAAACCCAACTCTGAACTCAAAACCATTGATCAATGCCAATTCATCTTCCACTTCCCATGTGATGCAAAACCTTGGCCCTAATTCATCGTAATATACTCAACCATCGCTTGTGTCTCATGGACAGCAATCTTCAAACACATATGTGTCACATACTAATCCTATGACATATATTGTGAATACACAACCTCAACAAATGGTTATGGCTTCGTATATCCTGCAACAGCAACCGCAATATACATCATATTACACTGCACCTCTAAACCAACAACCCCTTTTGCAACAACAACACCTTTCTCCAATGGATGTTCAACAAATGATAACAAAGCAGTAGGACAAGGCAAGAAAACATTTTCCTTAGAGTACATATGCAATTATCCATTTGATAAGTCACTTCATATGACACCTTTTCTGCCACACTTTGAAATTCCACAATTTGACAAGTACAAAGGAAAAGGAAATCCGGAAGACCATCTTAGAGCTTTCTTTGTCTCATGTCTCGATGGTGCTCAAGACGATACATATCTTTTGAGACTATTTCCCCAAAGCTTAGCGGGACAAGATCTTAAATGGTTTTCTCATTTACCTCTGGGCATTAAGTCTTTTACAGAACTTGCAAATAAATTCTGATCGCATTTTGCTTTCAACATTGAACATGAAGTGAACATGAATGACCTTGTCAACAATAAACAATGCAATGGTGAAGGTTTCTCTTCATTCACTCAATGATGGCATAATATGGCTAGTAAATTATCATGGGAAATACCTGAGAAGCAATAGCTCAATATCTTTGTTCAAAATCTTCATCCCAAGATTTTATTCCAACTACAATTGTAAAGTGCTAGTACCTTTGATGAACTTGTTTCCAAAGGAACCATCATTGAATGCGCTTTAATTGCTAAAGGCACTATCAAGATTTTCAGAGATAACAAAGACAATCCACAAAACTCCAATGATAAATCTTGCTTTTGGAACAAGAATAAGAATATTGTCAATGACAATGTTGTAGACGCAAAGAATATACAAACAATGAAAGCTCCTATTAACATTCAAGTCGCATCTACAACAACCCAACCTTTTCAACGAACTCGACAATGACACAATTCAAATCCTCGAAGACAATTCACATCATTAGTGAAACCTATGGAAGTTATCTTTTGAAACCTTCTCCAAGTAGGAGATATCATGTTACCGGATGCACCACCCAACGGTGAACCGCTCTTCAAAGCTCCTTGGTACAAAGAAAATGAGTATTGCGATTATCATAGAGTCAAGGGATATAAAACAAATGGTTGTATGCACTTAAAGCATGTTATTCAAGATTGCATCAATCAAGGTTTAATCAAAATCACACTTCCAACAACACAACCTACACAGCAACTGACATCGAATTATAATCTAGATGCTTTCAAGAATCCACTTCCATCTCATGACAAACCAAGTAACCCTCATGCTGGAAATGCCATTCAATATAACTATGAATCATCCACTATTGGTTGCATTGACCATGCTCATATTTCATATTTCTACTATTACTATCCAAGGAAAAGCACCTGACTGCACAGTGACTACCCAAAGAGGTCGCATTACCATTCAAGGAGCACTTGTCCATCCTCCTCGACCATCTTCTAGCTACAACATCCTTGATCACCTTGGCAAAACACCTGCACATATTTCCATTCTTGAGTTGCTCCGCATATCCCCTACCCACAAAGCTATCCTTGACAAAGCCTTACAAGAATCTTCAGTGCCCAATGATATTGATACCACTCAATTCCAATCTATGATAGCTAGCATTGCAACCCCTTGCCATCTCACCTTTTCTAACAAAGATCTTTAGCCTTCCATCAACCTGTCACATAACGAAGCCCTCCACACAGAAGTGTTTGTTAAACAATGCCGTATCAAATGAATCTTAGTGGATGCTGGAGCTAGTCTTAATATATGCTCATTAAAATTAATAAAACAATTGGGATATTCTGAGAAAGGTGTTGACACTTCCAAGGTCATTACTATCAAAGCATATGATGATTCTGAGAGAGATACTAAAGGGATTATTCACTTGCCTATTCAAGTTGGTCCGGTCACTACTGACACCCATTGTCAAGTTCTTGATATTGATCTTCCCTATAACATCATTCTTGGTCATCCATGGATCCATGCTCTCAAAGAAGTTCCTTCCACATACCATCAATGCCTCAAGTTTCCACATAACGGTGTTGAAATTACTATCCATGTTGATCCCAATCCATTTGAATTTTGTCGTTCCTTTCAAGCTAAATATCAAATCCCTAACCACATTCCTATCAACACCAAAGCATATCCATCTTCATCATATGTAGATCCATTCGTCCTACTCAAGCCATCATCTAGCAAAGTCGCTTCCAATCTCCGTATCAAGTACACCGAACATGGCCCGGGTGAGTACACAGTGCAAGAATCTTGTTGTGTTGGAACTCTTCCCTTCTCTCCCAAATCTCATGTCAAACCTTCTACATCCTAGCCATCTTCATCCACAGCTATCATAAAAGCCCCACCCACATTATTCATTAAAGGAGGATTCCTGGACAATGAAGACATCGATGACATCAACTCTTGGATATTTTTTGATGAGAACGACCAAGTCCAACTTGAAGTAGAGAGATATAACAATGGATTCCGCATCATTAAGAACATGGGCTACAAAGGACATGGTGGATTGGGATCACAGGAACAAGGACCTATTGAACCCATTGTTGTGTCTAAGAAGTTTAATAAGCAAGGCCTTGGCTATCAACTGGAGGTACCCCTTCCCAAAGACATTAAGTGTATTTCTGATATGGAAGCTGGACCTTCCTTGGTAGGAGAGACTTCTAATGTGGATACCATTGATGACTCATCCCTTCATATCACTGACCTTTTTCAAGAAAACTCCATCTTTATGATCTCCACAACTTCATCTAGTTGACACCCTTCGTCCGTTACCCTTTCACTCGTATATCCTAACCTTGTCGATTGGGACCAACAGGGGGCACTGATGTTGGACACATTTGAAAATGATGAAGCTATTTTCGAATTCATGGGTTTACGACAAGGTATTCCATCAGGTGATCATAAAGCAGGCTTCATGATGGATCTACCTAAACTAGCATATTTTGGCGGAAGTATCAAATCCTTTAGTTACAAAAGTGAAATAAATAAAATAAAAAAAGATAGGTCATTGGGTGAAAATTGAAAGGCACCCCTTGACCATGAAAAAATAAAATTAAAGGACATGTTCGAGGGTGAAAACCTCTCTGAGGCACCTGAGGATGGGGGATTTGATCTTCCTATTGCCACTGACTATCATGAGAAATCGACAGTGCTAGTTGAAAAATCACAAGACATGAACTTGGGCATAGAACAAAATCCAAAGATCACATATTTGGTAGCATCACTATCAGAGTAGGAAAGAAGAGATTTCACCGCATTTTTCATAAAAAGAACTATCAATTTTGCATGGACCTATGCTGACATTCCAGGTCTCGATCCTTCACTTGTGGTACATCATCTAGCGGTATCTCCTAATGCAAAACCTGTCAAACAAAAATTACGCAAAATGCATCCACAAGTAGCTCTATTGGTTAAGGCAGAAATTCAGAAGCTCTTAGAAGCAAAGTTCATAAAGCCTATTGATTATCCAGAGTGGGTTTCAAACTTGGTACCTATAGCAAAACCTGATGGATGAGTTCGTTGTTGCACAGATTTTAGAGATCTTAATAAAGCATGTCCAAAAGATGACTTTCCATTACCAAGCATAGACAACATTATAGACCTCATAGCTAGACATGAAATGTTATCTTTGATGGATGGATTTTCAAGATATAACCAAATTAGAATAGTAGAGGAAGATCAAGACAAGACATCATTCATTTTCCCATGGGGTACAAACTACTGGGTTGTAATGCCTTTTGGTCGCAAGAACGCAGGAGCTACTTATCAATGAGCCATGATAGTGATTTTCCATGACCTTTTTCACACTATCATGAAGATTATGTTGATGATATTCTAGGAAAATCCAAGACAAGAGGACATCTACAGGTTTGGCACAAATCTTTGATCAACTAGAGAAGTATCAAGTTAGGCTGAACCCAAAGAAATGTGTATTCGGTGTAACATCTGGAAAACTGTTGGGATACATTGTGTCTCGATGAGGGATAGAAGTGGACCTTGCCAAAGTAAAAGCTATCATGGAGATGCCTCCACCATCAAGTCTCAAGCAGCTCCGTAGTTTACAAGGAAGGTTGCATTCCATCCGTAGATTTATCTCACAACTAGCAGATAAGTGTCATCCTTTTCAACTTCTTCTCCACAAGGATGAACCTTTTAAGTGGGATGAGAAGTGTCAATAGGCCTTCAAAAAAATAAAAGAATATTCAGCAACACCTCCTATGTTAGTACCTCCTGTACTTGATCGATCACTATTGCTCTGCATATCTTCAACAACAGCAGCATTGGGTGCCCTTCTAGCTTAGCATGATGATTTAGGAAAGGAGCAAGCCATTTATTACATTAGCTGAACTCTTGTGGGATATGAACTTAATTATTCATCTATGGAAAAAGCATGTTTGGCATTGGTGTTTTCGTCCCAAAAGTTGTGACATTACATGTTGAACCAAACAACAAATCTTATATCTAATGTTGATTCACTCAAATATCTTCTCTCCAAAGTAATCCTTATGGGAATACTAGCAAAATGGGTTATGATCCTAAGTGAATTTGACATATAATATGTGGATCGCAAGGCCATAAAAGGACAAGTTATTGCTGATCAGTTAGCTGTAGCACCCATAACAGATATTCAACCAATACGTCTAGAGTTTCCTGATGAAGAATTGTTCAACCTAACTTCACCAACACTGTGGAAACTATATTTTGATTGATCTTAGACACATGGATCAAGAGCAGGGAAATTGTTTGTTACCCCTCAAGGAGATTGTATCCTAAAATCATACAGAATTGTATTTCCATGTACCAACAATATAGCAAAATATGAAGCTTTAATCACAAGATTGCTTATGGCAGTACAATGGGCTATCAAATAGCTACAGGTCTTTGGTGATTCTCAATTGGTTATCAGACAGGTTTTAGATGAATATCAAACAAAAGATGTGAAGCTCCTTCCATATAAGCTAATGGTTGATGATTTCCAAAAATATTTTGACACTATCACCTTTGAACAGATGCCATGGCTATGATTGGATCCCAGCATTTGAAGTACCGCAGTCTGAGCTTATTTGTGAGATTGTTGGTCCCAATTCACCTTGGTATGAGGGCATATATGAGTATCTCTACAATCAAACCTTTCTGTTACAACTATCTAATACCCAACGCAAAACCTTCATCCATCGAACCTCTCGAGACACTATCTTAGGAGACACCCTATATCACCGGAGTCTTGATGGTATCCTTCTTAGATGTCTAGATTCTGACAAAGCAAAGGTTACCTTATGTGAATTACATGAAGGTGTCTGTGGATCGCATTCCAAAAAACTTCTACGAGATGGATACTATTGGCCAACTATGGAGAAAGATGCATAGCAATTTGCAAAAAGATGTCTACAATGTCAGAAACATGGAGATTTAATATATGTACCAGCACATGAACTTCAACCTATTACCATTCCTTGGCCATTCTTGCAGTGGGGACTTGACTTCATAGGTAAAATCTATCCAACTTCATCAGATGGTCATAATTTTATCATAACTGCCACTGAGTACTTCACAAAGTGGGGGGAAGCAATACCAATGACCTATATTACTGGCAAGCAAATATCTAAGTTTATCTACCACTATATCATTTGCTGGTACAGAGTTCCTCAAGCCATTGTCACTGATAATGGTCATCCTTTCAAGAACCAAGAGGTCAAAGATCTTTGTATCAAGTTCCATATCCAACATCGATTCTATACACCCTATTATCCTCAAAGAAACGGCCAAGCTAAGGGTTCTAACAAAACAATTATCAAGATCCTCAAGAAGACAGTCAATGAAGCTGGTCATGATTGGCATTTACAACTTAATCCTGCATTATGGGCATATAGAACAAGTATCAGAACTCCAACTAGAGCTACACCCTATGCTCTAGTGTATGGCACTGAAGCCATCCTACCTATTGAGGTTGAGATCCCCTCACTGTGAGTATCCTTACAGCATACTATTTTAGATGAAGAATATTAAGTATCCAAACTCCATGATCTTGAGCTATTAGATGAACAATGTCTTTCAGCACTCAACCATCTCCAAGTCTATCAGAACCATCGACACCGCAGCTACAACAAGAAAATCAGAGAATGTAGATTTCAAGTTGGGGACCTTGTCCTTAAAGAAAATCAAAAGAATTAGCAACATTGTGAGAAATAGGGCAAGTTTGAACCTAATTGGCTTGGTCCTTTTGTCATCACATTAGTTTATGGATCAGGTGCATACACTCTCTCAACACCTAAGGGCATTCCCTTGGATGAACCAGTTAACAGCATTCATCTCAAGAAGTTTTATCCATGAATCTCAGCTATCCCAAAAAAAAAAATCCATCCAATAGTGAAAACCACTTTGTGGTGCTTTGGATAACAAAAAATAAATAGTACAAGATAAATAATCCATTCTTTAGTGAAAACCTGGTAAACAGGCACCTTGGATAAGTACCATAGTGAAAACCTAGCAAATAGGCACTATGTGTAGTGACTAGCTCCCATCATTCGCTTAGTTTGTTTCGATAATAATCTTTTCATAGCATACTTCACCATCTACCCTATATAATCCATATCATAATCCACATCTCACCTTGTAAGCCATTATCCCTTATACATCCTTAATAAACAGTCTTCCATCCTCCCCTCTGCCTTGCTGGCTTTCATAGTTTGGATTTTGTTGAGGTAATTATATCATTTGGCACCATAGTATCTTGATCGCACAACCGCATCTATCATAGCTTCTCCATAATAAACCATCATCCCACACTGGGGGCACTTGTTGAGCCTTATTTGGAAGTGGATACTTATAGCTCTAGCCAATAACATAGCAAACACCCAAGCTCAAACACAACAAACATTTTAACTTCAAGCACAACACACATCCAACTTCAAACGTGGCAAACATTTGCAACCAAGATCAAAGCACACCAATTACTAAAAACATCAAAAACATTTCGAAATTCCAAAAAAATAAATCCAAGCAATAAAGTTGATCTTTTGACATCAACCATCAATGCAATAAGCAAGAACTACATCACCAGCTCTATCGTTAAAGCCTTGATCCCATGGACACAGGGTATGTAGGCAATCTGAGATGTGAAGGAAGCACTCTGATTCATGCAAAGATGATAGCCCTCTTTTCATTATCCATATTTCATCTTTCTTCTAATCATCCTCCAATCTTTCATCTCATTTTCTTCTATCTTTCATCACTTACGTCATCAATAAACCTAGAACTACATATTTATCATGTCTCATCACCATCGTAATGTGCTTTGATCCCATCGATACAAGGTATATAGGCAGTATGGAATATGAAGGAAGTATCCAGTATGTAAGCACAGATGATCCACCCCATCTTCTTTCATCTTCCATCTTCTTCCTTTTGATTAGCTCAAGCAAGAAGCAAACTATCTATATACTGAAAGCTCAAGCACTTTAACCAATCAAGAATAAGCCAGAAGCTTTTTGTCCGCATGCCTTAAGCCAACATTTGCTATAGCATTTTATCAACATATTTAGCCTTCAACAGGATGCAACTTTCCTCTCAACAAGGCGCCAGCTTAAATCCATCCAAGAGCACTTAAATTTGGCAAGAGAACGTGATGACAATATTTTTTGTTTTATCTTTTAATTTATCTTTTGTTCCTTTCCTATGCCTAATCAAGACTGCCCTAATCTATCATATCCTGGTATGTTACGATGAAGTACGGAATGGGGCATGGTCATATTGCTTTCGTATGCCATGTCTGCGGGATGATCTTACTCTCTTCCTATGCATATTGCTATCTTGTACATGTAGGGATTAGCATCTTACATATCAATATCTCTAGCATCTGAGAAGCTAAACAATCTCTTATGCACATGAGACTATTCTATGTCAAGACTAGCTCCATACATATAACCAACAAGGTATCACTATGTCTAGTGGAGATAAGCTCAGACCATTGCTTATAGCGTCAAAGTCCATCTCAGAACTCTGGCTGCTATTCATATCTTGGGTATGTTGGCTCAACATCTTGACCTCATACAATCAGACAAGATTGTAGTATGTTAGTTTTGCATTAGATATTTTGACACCTTGGTCTTCTATACCCTGGTGCATAACATCCACATGCTATATCAAACATAAGGATTGCATTTCTTTTTAAATTATGAGCAATTACTTTAAAAGCTGCCACTTCATGTATCCATTTCAGCATACGCCTATGTAGTTCTCAACCAAGATCAATCTTTCTCTCCATCATCCTTGTCCACATCTCTTATCCTGCAACACAAGTGTGTTAGAGATATCATATCATTACCATATATATATAAGCATCAGTCCATATCATATCATTACCATCTACATATTTGCATTATCATTAACATAATACATTTCCATTATTTCCATTTGCATATTCATATCATTTGCATAAACATTCATATAATCCATGAAAATACAAATACAACATGCATAACCATCATAATACCATAAGTGCATCCATTACAACATCATGTCGATAACCAATGCCATCATATATATACATAAATGTGTCAATATACAAGTGTCCACATGTACAAGCTGAGCCATCAAAATGTATGTACAATCGGCTCTAGGCCTCATCATGATACAACATATTATACATAAACAATGTAGCCCTAGTGACTACTAGTAGCTCCCTCGCCCTGACCACCACCACTGGGTTCTGTATCTGGCCCCCTATCTCTCTGTGGCCCCATCACTGATGCTACAGATCGAGACACACCTGTCCTCCATGAACTAGACGCTCTTGACCTGCTTCTGAAGCTAGGTTGCCTTTGCTCTGCTGGCACGGCCCCATAGTATAAGCCCCTATAATACTTAGCCTCACCGTGTGCCCTCCTCAGCTCTCCCTATGTCTATGTCAGTTGTGTGGCGAGATACATAGTAGCCCCATCTGTACCCAATGTAGCCACTGCTCTATCTCGCTCACCAGTTATCACCTATAACTACTGAACAACTATATCCCTCTCTATCCCTAGACCATCTCTCTTAGCCCTCATCACCTGCATCTTCTATAGGGTAGTGTCCCCCTCCAATCTCATCATCTTCTCATTCCACCTAGCTATATCTCTCTCCCCTATCACTCTGGCAAGTGAACCATCATCCTACCCATCACCTCCCTGAGCTCTCACCTGTAGCTATGCCTGGTATGTCTAAGCCTGTGCTCTCGCATGTCGTAATCCTATCACTGCCTGATGCCTATCTAACTCCACTCTCCTTAGCCTCATCTAAGCCCGCTACCTCCATCTCCTCTCCTCCCTAATCCTCCTCCGCAGCTGTTGAATCCCAACATCATCACCTCCTAATATCTGACCCTGAGGCTGCCCCTGCGCTTGTCCCTGCACCTGTATCCCTGGAGCTACTGGCACAATAGCTTATGCTGGTGGAGCCTGTCATCATCTCCTCCTAATTAGTCTCTCCATCCCTATCTCTCCTATCTCTCCAACCCTCATCAACCGCGTCAGTCTCGCTATCACCCAGTATTCATCATAATCTAGTAGCGTGCCTGGATTTGCAGGACCTTGTCCCCACTGGCTATAGCCCCTCTCTCTCTCTCCACCAAAGCCGTGTCAACCACTACCTCCGGCCCCCAATCAAAACCCTCCTGTCGAGTCCTCCCAAAAATGGCATCACTAACTGGTACTGCCTGTGGCAACCCGAACTATCTCAAAACCATCTCAGGCAAATAGCACTCTATAATATATCCCGCATCCAAAAATATATCTCGCCTGCCTAGCATAGACAAGCTCTCTATCCTCCTCATCCCATCTCTCGCATCCTAGCCATGGCCTCCATATAAACATGTCTACCTCATCCAATATTCATCACCAGTACACTAGCCCTTTGCGCTGTTGGTATGTCAGAGCTCCTCTATACATCCTTGCATAAGGCTCTCCCACTACTCTGTCTACCCATCCATCTAGCTTGGTCACTGGAATATGCTCATATGCCCATACATGCAAAATTGTGACTCCTACAGACATACTAGCACCAAACATATATACACAGTCATGTAGATAATGATATAACTACCCCAGCACACACTTCACCCATGCATATCTCGTCCCATAGGAGAACATCCCCTCCATCACCATCCCCCATCCGACTGGGAATCCTCTCACTCATCTATCACCCACTAGCCATATGATAATAGCTACAACTACTCGCTGTATCCTATTGCATAGCTCCTCCATCCTGGCCATGGGAATCTCTAAGCTCTCTGCCCCAATATCTAGAGTCCCGAATAATCATCTAAATGCAGCTAGACCCATGTCAGGATCATAATCTACTCGGTCCCCATCAATAGGAATGTGTAGAATCCTAAACACATCCTCTAGTGTGATCGTGGCTTCTCCCATCGGTGGCAAGAATGAACTATGCTCGCTCCTCCATCGCTCCACCATTGACATCATCAATCCTCGATGTGCCTACACTGGCTCTAGCCTTGATACATGTTCTAACCCAAGGATCTCTAGCACTAGCCGCTCCTCTACATCTAGTAATCTAACCAACCGCAAATCTCTGGGATGTGGCTCTCGTGATAAAAATGGTGGTAGTACATCTTGCATCATTCCGCTCACCGTATCAGTCTTTGTGCTATCAAAATTGCCTTTTACATGCTATACTTGACTATCTCTACTATAATCGACCCACTTTTCTATATGCAACCATCTGTTGATCCTAAACGATTCAATTTATTACATGCGCCTGTTTCTAGCCTACATGTGACTTCTTTACCACATGCGCTTGATCGTTGACTAAAAGCGAGCTAAACATCTATATGCACATATCTTTTTCACTATAAGCGACCTATTTTCTATACGCGAGCATCTATTCTTTCTAAGCAAGCTATTTTTCTACATGCGTCCACTTTTCCTCCATAAAGCGACCTATTCTAACCATATATGCATTTCGCCTATCTATTTGCTCTAACCGACCACAAGCAACTCACTTTTTCCATATGCGACTAAGCCACACCTATATGCGACTAAGCCGCACCTATATGCGACCTAAACTACTCTAAGCGACCGCTTTTAGCCCACAAGCAACCTAAACTGTCTAACCTCTAACCTAGTCGCTTCTAGTGACGTGTGTGCATTTATGATGCTTTTAGCAAAAAATTTGATACATACTGGTGTGCCTGCTCCCTTTGGTTGTCCATGTGTCCTCACTTGCTCGGCACGATGATCTCTGCGTGGAATCACCATCCTAATAGCTCTCCAACTCTTATCGCACAACAACTCTGAGGAGCTCTGGATCTCTATAGATTTCTGAACACAAATGAGCACAAATGAGCCTATTTGCCCTTGAGAGACCTACTTATAGCCCTTGTCCAAACCCTAATTCTTCTATACCATCCTAATTTATGCCACCCAACCCTCGTTTTCTCTGTCTCAACCATGTTTTCTAGTCTTTCATCTTATCGCGAGTCAACCTAGCCCTTCCTAGTTAGCTTGGCTTACCTCTTGAGGGGGCATCACTTGCCAATTACACTGGGGCATCACCTTGTTTATCAAGCAAATTATTGTATCTTCTTTGACACAACATTTTAATGAACATTGTATCAAAGAGGGGCAAAATGTAGACACCCAAAATTGACCTAAGCATTCAAACATCGCATTAGCTACCATATGCATTTGTCTAACACACTTGAGCAATTTTCCTATCACTTATGTCTTCTATTAATTAAATAAATTCATATTTATTTAATTAATTCATTAGCTATTTCTTCTATTTTCTCTAATCTATAATTAAATAATCTTTAATTATTTAATTAAAATTCTCTTCATAAGCCCACTTTCCAATTAATTAAATAAATTTTATTTATTTAATTAATTTTCTCTTATCATTTATCTTCATGAGCCAACATGTGTGCCTCTGTCATTTAAAAAGATAAGTGGTACTACATCTTTTATTTAATATCTTTCACATGTAGTACTTTTTATGTACATGATCACACATAAGCCTTATCTTGCCTCCACTTGTCATCTACACATTCACCTATGACTATCCTTGAATCTTAGCCATTCACATAGCCACCAAATCTCCATTGTTGATTGATTTTGGTTGAGTTCTATATAAACACCCTCCCATTCCATACTACATCTATCTAGCATTTACATAGCGTCTACATTATCTTCTTGAGCATATTGAGCATTTTAGCATCCATTGAGCTTATTATCATTATCATCCATCCATCATGGCAGCTTTGATCTTCATAATTGTTCATTGTTGAGAAGCAATCCACATCATAAGCAAGGAATCATACAATCTAGGTGATACTGTTCTTGAATTGCATGCTTTTGATTTCATTTGGATTAGATTCTTTGATGATGGTAGGGTTAGGTTTTCATGGCTATGCTTGATCTTATTAACCTAATTTTTACCTATCACAATGCTACCGGATTGTCTCCAGATATGAATGTCGAAGACTCTTGCAAGAGCATTGGCTCTATGACTATATTGTAACCTTCATTGTTTACAGAATACATTTGAGCTATGTTTTCAAGTGTGGGGTTTTTCACCTGTAATGGATTTCCCCACATATATTTTGTCTCTCTCTTCTTATGTCTTACATTCTTGTGTATGTGTTTGCTGCAATATCTCTGTTAGTGGGTTAACATTGTTGTAACTGTAAATATTAAAACAAATTTGGACTCGTCTCTCCTCATTAGATTAGTGTAGGAAGCGATTTCTGCACATCTAGCTTCCTTTCAGTTGGTATTAGAGCTTGATCACCTTTGTTCCTAGTTGTTGGGTAGGGGTTTTTTGAGCTAATCTTAGATTGAGTGGGAGCTTTGTACAGATTATTTTGTGATCTTGTTGTAGGAAAGAGATGGCAGGCACATCCAGAATATTTGAGGTGGAGAAATTCAATGGCACTAATTTTGAGTTATGGAAACTTAAGATGGAAGACATGCTTATTGATCATGACCTATGGGAAACTGTATCTAGTGTAAAACTAGCCACAATGGCACATGATTGGGATCTCAAAGATTGAAAGGCTAAGGGTCTCATAAGACTCAGTCTAGCTGATTTTGTCCTGTTAAATGTCCCTGAGGAGAAGAGCACAAAAGACCTTTGGAAGAAGTTGGGAGATGTTTATCAGGCCAAATCCCTGGTGAACAAACTTTTTCTGAGAAAGAAGTTGTATTCTCTAAAGATAGAGGATGGAGGATCTGTTGCGATCACCTAAATGCCTTCAACATGTTAATTGCACAATTGACATCAGTTGGTGTGAATATGGAGGAGGATCATTGTATGACCTTGCTTTGTTCTTTGCCAGACTCGTGGGATCATCTTGTGATGGCTATTGGAAGAACCACATCCACTTTCACAATGGATGAAGTGGTATCTTCGATGTTATCTGAAGAGATGCGGAGAAAGTCTTCTGAGGCAGCCAATGAGGCTCTTGTGGTTCATGGAAGACCCAAGGAGAAAAGGGAAAATGAAGGACAAGAAAGCTGAGAAGGGAAGATCCAAATCTCCTAGAAAGTCCAAGGCTCTTTGTTGGAACTGTGGAAAAATTGACCATTTCCGAAAGGAATGGAAAGAAGAAAAGAAAAAGAAGAAGAAGAATGTCCCAGATTCAAATTCTAACAAATCTCAAGATAATGGTGACATGCCTTCATCACAGCCCTAGCCCATCTGATGATGTGTGGTTGATAGATTTTGGTGCATCATTCCACATGACCTTGCATCAAAGCTGGTTCACAAACTATGAAGAGTTCAATGGTGGAAGAGTGTACCTGGGTGATGATTCTCATCTAAAGATTGTTGGTCATGGAAGAGTCTCAATCCGATTCCCTAATGGATGAGTGAAGGGGATCACTAGGGTTATGCACATCCCATGCCTAGCACGAAACCTGCTTTCTAATAAGTATGTTGAATGATGCAGGTGTACAGGTTGTCTTTTCGAAGGATGGATGCAAGATGACTAGAGGATCTATGGTTCTTATGAAGGGTACTCACAGAGGTACTCTTTTTTAGCTAGAGGCATGCACTTCATAGTGCAATAGTTCTTTTGACTCGAAGAAAAGAGTTGCAGTCACTTCATCCCCACCATCTGAACAAGCAGTGAATAAATCTATTGTAACACTTTCTGATGGTAGTGCACATGCTTTGGAAGTTAAACTTCCAGCTGAAAAGACTATGTTATGGCATTTGATATGTGGCCACATTGGTGAGAAGGGTCTTAGAACTTTGAATAATAAAAACCTCATTGAGGGGTTAAATGATTGTAATCTTGAGTTCAACTTTTGCAAACATTGTGTATATGGAAAGAAAAACCATGTTTAATTTTACTCTAGTTCTCACAAGTCGTCTGGTGTTTTGGATCTTATTCATTCTGATGTGTTTGGTCCCGTTAATGTTCTTTCAATCTCCAAATCTATATATTTTGTATCTTTCATAGATGATTACAGTAGAAGGACATCGGTTTATTTTATCATAAGCAAGATTGAAGTCTTTAGTCTGTTTAAAGAGTTTAAAGCTTTTGCTAAAAATCAGTCTAGTAAAAGGATTAAGTGTTTGAGAACTGATAATGATAGTGAATTTTGTTTGGTAGAGTTTGATAAGTTCTGTAAAGAGCAAGGGATTGAAAGACATAAGACATCTCCATACAACCCGCATCAAAATGGAGTTGCAGAGAGGATGAACAGGACACTGATGGAGAAGGCTAGGAGTATGCTTAGTGGAGCAAGCCTTGAACAAATGTTTTGGGCTGAAGCTATAGCCACTGCTTGCTACCTGGTAAATAGGTCTCCTGCATCAGCTCTTGTTGGTAAGACACCTATGGAGGTGTGTTCTGGTAAGAAGCCTTCAGTTAGACATCTTCATATTTTTGGTTGTGAGGCATATGCACATGTGCCTAGGGAGAAACAGTTTAAATTGGAGAACAAGGGTGTTAAGTTTATCTTCATTGGCTATGATGTCAGTGTGAAAGGATACAAGCTTTGGGATCCTCTGGCTGAAAAAGTGTTGTATAGTAGAAGTGTTATCTTCAGAGAGCTAACACCTTCTTCCGTTGTTTTACAGCCATAACAGATAGAAAAGAAAGAAGATGTGGTTCAGTTTCCTTCTACCCCTGAGAAGACTGAACCGATAGACCCTGTGAGACCTAATGATGAGGAGAGCTCTAGTAGCTTTGAAATCTCTGAAGAAGAA
The DNA here is from genome assembly GCA_027924645.1 of Cunninghamia lanceolata. Classification (NCBI taxonomy): domain Eukaryota; kingdom Viridiplantae; phylum Streptophyta; class Pinopsida; order Cupressales; family Cupressaceae; genus Cunninghamia; species Cunninghamia lanceolata. The sequence continues at coordinate 2,440,409 of BSBN01001593.1, read as the reverse complement.
GTAGAACCTCAACGTCAGCCATTGAGGAGGTCTACACGAACAAGAAAGAAACCTGATAGGTTTGGTTATTCATTGCTTGATTCTAGTTGTGCTTTTGCTTTGCTTACTAACACTAATGAGCCTAGAACTGTGAAAGAGGCTATGGACATGAAAGATACAGGTTCCTAGAAGGAGGCCATGGAAGATGAGATGGCTTCTTTGGAGAAGAATAAAACATGGGACCTGGTTCCTTTACCTAAAGGATGAAAACCTATTGGATGCAAATGGGTGTTCAAGAAGAAATTCAGTGCAAATGGCAGTGTTGAAAAGTACAAGGCCAAACTGGTTGCGAAGGGGTACTCACAAGTGGAGGGAATTGATTATGGTGAAATTTTCTCTCCTATTGCAAAGATGACATTTATTCAGTTCCTGTTATCTCTTGCAGCAGCTTATGACTTAGAGGTGGAGCAGATGGATGTGAAGACAACATTCCTTCATGGTGATTTGGAGGAAGAGATCTACATGTCACAACCAAAGCATTACATAGAGAAAGGTAAAGAAAATTTGGTTTGCAAGTTGAAAAAGTCTTTGTATGGTTTGAAGCAGTCTCCTAGGATGTGGTACTTGAAGTTTGATGCCTTTGTGTTGTCGATTAGATATCTGAGATCGAAATTAGATCATTATGTGTTTTACAAGTTTGATAGTGATCGCATTCTCATTATTGCATTGTATGTTGATGATATGTTGTTGATTGGGAATGGTAAGAATATGATTTCTGATTTGAAGTCTTAGTTGTTAGCACAGTTTGAGATGAAAAATCTAGGGGCATCCAAGTACATTCTGGGAATGGAAATTAGAAGAGACATAGCTAATAGGAAACTTTGGTTAAGCCAGAGTAAGTATGTGAAGACAGTGTTGGATAGGTTTAGCATGGCAGATTGTAGACCATTGTGTGTTCCTATTTCTTTGGGGATAAAGTTGTCTATTAATGATTGTCCAAAATCTCCAAGTGAGGTGGAGGACATGAGAAGAGTACCTTATGCTAGTACTCTTGGCAAGTTGATGTATGCTATCGTCTGCACAGGACCAGACATTGCCCAAGCAGTGGGAGTCCTTAGTCGATTTATGGCTAATCTTAGACAAGTACATTGGGATGCAGATAAGAGAGTGTTCAAATATTTGAGGGGTACTTCCGAGTATTCCATATGCTATCATGGTAATGCTACAAGACCTCTGCATTCTGTTTGTATTCGTGGATTTTGATTGGGTAGATGACATTGACAACAGAAGATCCACCAGTGCATATGTGTTCACAATGTTTGGTGGTGCAATTAGTTGGATGAGTAAGCGACAACTAGTGGTTGCTTTGTCCATGACGTAAGCTAAGTATATGGCAAAAACTCATGCTTTCAAGGAAGCCATTTAGCTTAAGAGATTGTGTTTAGATATTGGTGTTGATGCAGGACAAATTATGATTTGTTGTGATAGTCAGAGTGTGATTTGCCTAGCAAAGAATCTGAGTTTCCATGCCAGAACAAAGCATATTGATGTACAATTTCACTTTGTGAGAGACATGGTACAGGATGGGAAGGTGAATTTGGAGAAGGTAGACAATTTGAGAAATGTTGTCGATGCATTGACGAAACTAGTGGGCATAGAGAAGTTCAAATGGTGTTTAGAGTCTATGGGCCTCTTGGCCTATAGCAGTTAAACCCTGTTAATTTCATTGGCTCTTACAAGGTGTTCGATAAGTGGGAGAATGTTGGGAATTAAGGTGTCTCAACCTTGGTAATTTCTTGTATTATTTCATTGTATTTATTTATTTATTGCCTATTGTGTAATTAGGATGCAAATCCTATGTTGTCATCTTGTGGCAGTTGGCACAGTGATGTGTCATCCTACATGGAATATGACCACATGTAAATTTGTCCTCACATGAGGAGATAGGCATCCCACTTAGTGGTAGGAATATTTTGCCATGTCTCAACATCTTGTATAGTGTGTAAGGAAATATTGACCGAAACGGTCATGACAGATTCCTATGACAAATCTATGATGTGTAAGAGTCGTAAATGGAAGATTCTATGACAGGTGAAGACATGTGTTGAGAAGCATCTTTGAAAAAGGCATCTTTGGGTGCCCCAATGAAGGTTATTACATGTTGTAAGATAATATAATATTTATACCTTGTTTATGACAAATTCTCTCACAGTTGTAAGATATGTCAGTATGACGGATTCTATGATGGTTGTAAGAGTCGTAATAGCATATGTCATTACCCAAATTAGGAATAGGTGATCTCTTTGGGATGGGGTGAGTTGACAAGTGTTAGGAACATTCTACAATGTTAGACAAGTGTCCATATGTGTGGGGTTTGGGCCATGAGGCCATGTTGGACGCCCATCTCAAGATAGAGCCATTTTTGCCTTGTATTTTCTATATAAACAAGTGCTTTGGAGAGGAGATGTATTATGTGATTGATAGGTACTGTTATGCTACCAGATTGTCTCCAGATACGAGTATCGAAGACTCCTACAAGAGTATTGGCTCTGTGACTATATTGTAACCTTCATTGTTTACGGAATACTTTTGAGCTGTGTTTTGGAGTGTGGGGTTTTTCACCTGTAAGGGTTTTCCCCACGTATATCTTGTCTCTCTCTTCTTCTTTCTTACATTCTTGTGTATGTGTTTGCTGCAATATCTCTATTAGTGGGTTAACACTATTGTAACTGTAAAGATTAAAATGAATTTTCACTCATCTCTCCTTATTAGATTAGTGTAGGAAGCAGTTTCTGCACACCTAGCTTCCTTTCAGGAATATGAGCCTTTTATTAAGTTGAGGAGAAAAAAAGAAGATAATTTCAAGAAATGTGAGTTTGTAACTCCTAGGTGCCTTTATAAGTAGATGGATAGCTCATTTGGAGACCATGCTTGTATTTCTATTGTTATGTTGCTGGGATCATACCAGAGTTTAGTCTTTCCCTTCTTGTCGACAAAATCTCACTTGGAGAAGATCAATTTTGGTAGTGAGATACCTACCCTAGCTGATAAATAGTGGTTTCTACCTTAGGGAACCAATGGAGCTAATTAGTGTTGAGAATTTTTGCTATGTTTTGGAGTGGAAATCAATAGTTTTAATTTGTAATCTTGTGTTGTTATTGCTAGTAGTTTGATTATGTTTTGTTGAGACTTTATGCTCATCCATGCTGGTCCGTACATTCTCATGGCCGTACTGGCAGATTGAAGATTTGAAAAAATAAAATATTAAATGTGATTTTTGGGTTTCTATCTTCTTGCAATATCATTGTCTACCCTAGACATCACTTTCCATTGTGGTTTTGAAGGATTAAAAGTATTGTCTGATTTTCTATGTGCATTCGTTCCTTTTGAATGGCCATACATGCTGAAATGTATATGGTGTTCGATTTGAACTATTAAGACTTTCTTGGCATCATTCTGTGATTGTATTTTGAGTGATATACTCAAATACTCATCTTGGGTCATTTTTATATATATTAGACTTGATTTGAAATTATTTCAAACTCATCCGTACCTGGCATAGCCGTACTCTGTTGAAGTGATCAATGCATTTGAGAAATAAATGTTGAAGTTTTTAAATCCTTTGTTGATTACATATTGTTTGTCTACTCTAGATGCCTCCATCAAGGGATATATTACAATGTTTCATGTTGTATTGAATTTCTAGTGAGTGTCATACCTGTACCAGGTCGTACGGCCCTGAACAAATGTTCTTCTTTGTTGTGGGTTAAGTTATCATTGATTTAGTATCTTGGCTGCTCATAATTATTTTTATGATCAAACTAAATAGTTTTATAGTAGAAATAGGATTGTTTGTTGTGTGGTTTAATTAATGTGATTTCAGACTTCCTTCATGGTTGTCATACATGTCCATACCAAGTAGCAAAGTTAAAAATTAGTGCATCAGTCAGTTTATATCAAAACAAGCAGTCATTATCAGCTATTTGATGATTTATTTGCCAATTACAGTGCAGGGTATGATTCTTTGCTTCAAATCTTCTTTATGAATGTTGTCCTATCACAAGGCCACCGTACAGATGAGGGTAGTTCTGATTTCTCAAACTCAGAGTGATCAGTAGTGGATTTTTACTAATATTTGTTTAGATGGTGATTGTTTCTAGTGTTTGATGATGTTGATCAGTATGTAGGTTGATTTCCAATGATTTGCCGAGCTTTCATGATACTTGAATTCACCTCTAACCCATATCTCTGATTATGATGCATTAAAATTCATTGTAATTATTCTTTATATGCAAACATACATATTAACCCCTAGATGGTCCAACTACCAGTGTGGAGCAAATGAATCTTTCATGTTCTTCTACCCACTGAATAAGTCGTGAATCCCCACTGCATAAGTGGATGCCTGCTGAAAAACAAATGCCTGCTCTATAGTGGATGATTGTAATTAGTTTCATTTGCAAAGTATTGTTTGTTAACCAATCACCGTATGCTCTCACCTTGCCCATTGCGGGATCTGGATGATCACAAAGTGTGAGGTATTTAGTTGGTTGATGCATTTGATGCTAACATTATCATGTCATTGTAAAATAATTTGAAAAAATTGGGGTAGCACCTTACAGTGGTATCAAAGCTAGTCATTCATGCCAACCTGTGTTCTTCTTTAGATTGGCCTACAGTGAATCTCAGTTTAGTCACATACTCAATTGATGAATCTTGAGGACACTAAGTTCATCACCTACAGAAGAAGAAAGTATCCTTGGTTTGATTCAGAACTAGAGGAAGAGAACATCAAGGCAACTAGAGGAGCCCAGTATGAGAGACATCTTGAATGATCTTACTAGAGGCCAGCAAGATATTGTTAGAAGTAATCAACAAATGAATAGATTGTTGGCTTAGTTAGTTAGTCAGAATCTGGGAAGAAAGACACCTCAGAATAATAGAGGTAATGATGGAGATCGTGGAGAGGCTAGCAATTCCCATAATTATGGTCAACCACACAATGCCACTCGTGCATCTAGGACCTCATCTTCTAGACCTATGATGCCTATGTTTTTGGGTCAGTAGCAGAATCCTACTAGAGGACAGCTGTTTGCCACACAAAGCTTTGATGATTATCGACGTGAATGGGAGTCTTATGGTGATGATTTTCAAAATCTTATGTCCTTCAATGAATTCTATCAAATCAAGTATCAGAATAGACCTAGGATCTAGAATCATGATGTGCAAAAGAAGCTTGGGAAAGTGCCTATTTCACCTTTTAATGGTTCATCTAAGTGCACAGCCAGATCTTGGGTGCAAAAGATGGATAATTATTTGTGCTTGAATCCTATGTTGGAGTTGGATTGTATCAAATTTGCAGCTGCCCACCTTGAAGGAGATGCTCATGATTGGTGGACACATGGCATGATCACTCAAGGTCACAGCCTAATTACTTCATATGAAGATTTCACACAAAGGTTGATTGATTGTTTTGATAAGTTTGAACTAGAGAGCCATTTCAAGGAGTTGGCCCAAGTGAGACAAAAAGATTATGTGGATGCCTACATCTCTGAATTTTAGAAAATTGTCATAATGGTGACCGATGTGTCAGAAGGGAGACTTACATACTTGTTTGTCGAAGGGTTGTTAGAACATTTGAGAGGTTTGGTGAAGGCATTGGAGCCTAAATCTCTTCATGAGGCCATCAAAAAGGCTTGAAACATAGAGGGTACAGCCCCTAAGAATAAATTCTAGTACAAGGCATCCTTTGATAAGAGGAATGAAAAGAAAGAAGACAAGAAGCTGGTGGAAAAAGATCAATCATAGTAGAAAACCAGTGCTCCCAAGATGGATGATGAGCTCTGAAATGAGCTGAGAAGAAAGAAACTATGCTTCACTTGTAAGGAGCCTTGGGTTCCTAGTCACAAATGTTATGAAAAGGGCAAGGATCATCAAATTAAAACTTATGTGACTGCTGAATTAGATTCTAAAAATTTTGATCAGCATAATGATTCAGAGAATAGTGATGAAGATGAAGCACTTGAAGAATCTAATAAGAGCAAGGTCAATGAAGGTATCTTTGGTAGGATATCTAGCCAAATTGAGAATGATCCTTTTAAAGTTTGAGGTGTGTTGTGTGGACAACAAACTATTTCTCTCATTGATACTGGAGCCACACACAACTTCATTGATGAAGGAGTAGTGGCAAGAAGAGGCATCCAAATGGAAGAATTTGAAGGATTCAATGTCATTATGGTAGATGGGTTTACCATTCGATGCACAAGAAGGATCCCAAACTTGTGTCTTCAATTGGGAAACTAAGAAGTAATAGATGTTTTCCATGTGGTTAGTATTGGTAATTCAAAAATAGTCTTGGGTATTTAGTGGTTAAAATCTTTGGGGGAGATATCCTTGAACCTTGAAACTATGGAGCTTAAGTTTCAAGCTGGTGGTAAGACTATAGTTTTGAGGGCAATAACTAATGGATCATCTAGAGCTCCTATGGTTAGAAGAATGGAAAAAGAATCTAAAGTTGATATAGATGATGAGTGTAGTGGACAAAATGTTGAAGATTTCTATAGTATGATTGGAAATCTTCAAAAAGATGAAGTAGAGTTTGCGGGTTTGTATGGAACAGCAGTCTGTAAATCAAAATCAGATCTTGATTTGCATTTGGAAATGGTAAATCAAGGAGTTAATTCTGATTTCCATTCATTTGTTAATCCACTTTTTGATATGAGATCTGATTTAATTTACTCCAATCCTATCTTTGAATGGAAATTGAAGTCCAAATTTGATGAAATTAATGTGAAGATGGATGATGATATTGTCATAATGCAAGAAAGAAGATTGGAACTTTTTTCTAATTTTCAGGGATAGCATGAGGATAATGAGGAGATTGATGCAAATTTTTCAATGGATGACAAAGGTTTTGGTACATTTGAGTTTCTCTAAGATGAAAGTCTCCAAAGTAATGATGATAATAAGCATCTTAGGTTGGTTAGAGCAGTTCCATTACCTCTTGATCAGTAGAGAAGCCATTAGCAAAGTATATTAGAAGGTTATGGAGATTAGAGGGATGTACTTTGGAATGAAAGGAAACAAATTTTTAGTTCTAACTTGGCTGTGTCTGTAGATCAGCCTCTTCTATCTTGAGTCTAGAATGGCTTTTGAGGGGTGGCCAAGTATTTTTAGTTTGAGAAGAAGTTATCTTCAAATGGAAAAGTCAATTCCAGCCTTCTCCAACATTGAATTGAGCATTCTAATTTTCATCCAGCAATATCAAATGTGGGATTTGGTTTGGATCAGCTACAATTCTCATTGGAGAAACATGAATATGATCAATTCTAATTATAAACTACTGATATGTTGTTTGGACAACCATCTGTTGATCAGAGTTAAGGCTCTTATCTATTGGAAGAATGATGGAGTTAAGTTTCAAGTGTGGGGTAATGCTAGTTCTTCTTTCCTAACATCATAGAGTGTGAAGATTTCAGTTGAACATCTGGATACTACTTGATTGGCTAACTTCTACTTGGTCTTCAAAGAGATTAACACTTCAAGTTATTTTAATGAGAAGGTGTTTTTGGGGACATTGGATGATGATTTTTGGATCTCCTGCGTTGCAATTGCTTAAGGACAAGCAATTTCAAGGAGAGGGGACTGTAATGTTCCCTTTTTTAGTCTAGTCATCCTGGGGACACTTATCCTCATTCCTAGTTGTGTGGAGCAAATATTTAATTATCAACTTTGGTGCTTTGAGAAAAAGTTGATAATTAATCAAGTTATTTATATTTTTGGTGCACTTAAGTTATAATGTTGCATTTTATAAAAGTGACTTAAGTGTGGAATGAGGAAATAAGTTTATTTTTGCCTAGATTTATTATTAAAGTGAGCACCACTTTGGAATATGAGCCTTTTATTAAGTTGAGAAGAAAAAAAGAAGATAATTTCAAGAAATGTGAGTTTGTAACTCCCAGGTGCCTTTATAAGCAGATGGAGAGCTCATTTGGAGATCATGCTTGGATTTCTATTGTTATGCTGCTGGGATCGTACCAAAGTTTAGTCTTTCCCTTCTTGTGGACAAAATCCCACTTGGAGAAGATCAGTTTCAGTAGTGAGATATCTACCCTAGCTGATAAATGGTGGTTTCTACCTCAGGGAACCAATGGAGCTGATTAGTGTTGAGAATTTTTGCTAAGTGTTGGAGTGGAAATCAATAGTTTTAATTTGTAATCTTGTGTTGATGTTATTGCTAGTAGTTTGATTATGTTTTGTTGAGACTTTATGCTCATCCATGCTGGTCTATACATTCTCATGGCCATACTAGCAGATTGAAGATTTGAAAAAATAAAATATTGAATGTGAGTTTTGGGTTTCTATCTTCTTGCAATATCATTGTCTATCCTAGACATCACTTTCCATGGTGGTTTTGAAGGATTAAAAGTATTGTCTAATTTTCTATGTGCATCTGTACCTTTTGAATGGTTATACATGCTAAAATGTGTATGGTGATCGATCTGAACTGTTAAGACTTTCTTGGCATCTTTCTGTGATTGCATTTTGAGTGGTATGCTCAGATAATCATCTTTGGTCATTTTGATATATATTAGACTTGATTTGAAATTATTTCAAACTCATCCATACCTGGCATAGCCATACTCTGCTGAAGTGATCGATGCATTTAAGAAATAAATGTTGAAGTTTTTAATTCCTTTGTTGATTGCATACTGTTTGTTTGTTCTAGACGCCTCCATCAAGGGATATATTACAATGTTTGGTGATGCATTGAATTTCCAATGAGTGCCATACCTATACCAGGCCATACGGCCCTGAACAGAGGTTCTTCTTTGCTATGGGTTAAGTTATCATTGATTTAGTATCTTGGCTGCTTAGAATTATTTTTATGATCAGACTAAATAGTTTTACAGTAGAAATGGGATTATTTGTTGTGTGGTTCAATTAATGTGATTTTAGACTTCCTTCATGGTTGTCGTACATGTCCATATCAGCCAACAAAGTGAAAAGTTAGTGCATCAGTCAGTTTATATCAGAATAGGCAGTCATTATCAGCTATTTGATGATTTGTTTGCCAATTACAGTCCAGGGTATGATTCTTTGCTTCAAATCTTCTTTATGAATGTTGTCCTGTCACAAGGCCACCATACAGATGAGGGTAGTTCTGATTTCTCAAACTTAGAGTGATCAGCAGTGGATTTTTACTGATATCTATTTAGATGGTGATTGTTTCTAGTGTTTGATGATGTTGATTAGTATGCAGGGTGATTTCCAATGATTTGCCAAGCTTTCATGATACTTGAATTCACCTCTAACCCATATCTCTGATTATGATGCATTGAAATTCATTATAATTATTCTTTATATGCAAACATACATATTAACCCCTAGATGGTCCAACCACCAGTGTGGAGCAAATGAATCTTTCATGTTCTTCTACCCACTGAATAAGTGGTGAATCCCCACTACATAAGTGGATGCCTGCTGAAAAGTAGATGCCTGCTCTATAGCAAATGATTGTAATTAGTTTCATTTGCAATGAATTGTTTGTTAACCAATCAATGTATGCTCTCACCTTGCCCATTGCGGGATCTAGGTGATCAGAAAGTGTGAGGTATTTAGTTGGTTGATGCATTTTATGCTAACATTTTCATGTTATTGTAAAATAATTTGAAAAAAAATTGGGGTAGCACCTTACAAGACCAAACTTTAACCAAACATAACTTTTTCATTTTAAGAAATTTTGAGATGGTTCAAAAGGCAAAGTTGCTTAGAATTGAATTCTCTATCTAATGGAGGCATTTTCTAAGAAATTTGCATAGGATTATTGGATGTTTCAGGGGTAAAAAGGGAAAAATGGGAGTAAAATTTTCTGGGTGCCAACACACTCAACACAGGTTCTCCAAAGCCATGTTTAATAGAACAAATGCTCAACACAAGTGCACACAAGCCCTGGCTAGGACAATCCTGAGTGTATACTATACCTTGAGTTGGAGGAGAGGGATTTTGATGTTTAATGATCATTTTTTTTTAAGTAATTCAGATTCAATAAGGGGTTGGATCAATGTAGATGGGATTTATTTTTGTGGACTGGTCTGTTTAAATTGATTAGGGAATGGTGCCATGCCTAGAGTGTTTGGAGAAGATCCAAATATATTTGGGAGTTGTTTCTAAGGTATTTTTGTGGCAATAATCTCTTCTTGAGATTGTTGTTTAGAAGAATCTAATGATTTGTGTTCATCAATGATTTCAACCATCATGGGGGGAGATGGTCTTGGTAGATTTTTTCCTAATCATAACTGAAGGTTGTTTAGATGAATAGAATTTATCCCAACTATATTTTCCTACTCATCTAGATAGATTGTTGCACCTTGTTTATTGCATTTGGGATTGGCTATAGGTTGAGTAGGAAGCGATGGTTGATTAACTGGTTTTATTTATTATTGAGTTGACATATTAGTTGGGCCAGTTAACAGAGGTTGCTATTGATTTGTTAAATCTATTTGTTGACATGGGAATGATTGGTTATATTTATAGTGGGGTGTCCACTATTTTTGCATGATATGTGATCCATACTTAGGTTGAAACTGTTGAGGTCAATGTTGGTTAGGCCATGGTTGATTTGACCATTATTAATTTGGTTACTATTGATTTGGCCATTGTTGATTTGGCTAGTCTTGTGGTCCCCATTGAGGATGGTTTGGGTGTCCACTCCATTGTGCACCCTACTAGTTATCTCCCCAATTTGCAAGGCCTCTATAAGAAGCCTAGTTCGGGTATTGCTTATATTGGAAGTTAAAGTTTTCATTTGCCCTATGTAGTTTAATTCTTCTTCAACTTGAGCATTTTTTTTTTTAATCTCTTTAGAGATGGGAGTTGATCACAACTAGTAGAGTGGTTTTTGTCATAGATTTGATAGATCCTAGTTCTTTCTAAAGGATACTCACGCAATGGGTGTTTATTTTTACATCTTAGACAATATATGGACAATGGTACAATTGTATTTTTGTTATCTAAATTCCATCTAAAGTAGTGTTTAACTGAACAAAAATATCCATCTTGAGATTTGCAAATTCTTGGACAATGAGTTGTCCTATGTTATTTTGTTTTTTTAATGATCTTGTTGTTCTAATTCCATGTTGTGTCCTAGAATAATTCCTATGAAGTTCACCAATTATATCCATATCCATTATTTTTATGTTCCCTTATCCCATCAAGTCCAATGCTTGCTTTGACTCTTTGTCCATCCTCTCAGGAATAAGGCTTTAGCTAAATTTTGTTGTATAGGATTGTCATATCTTCGAAGGACAAAATTAAATCTATCTAGATAATCTTCTAGGCTTTCATCTTCTTTTTGTTTGGTTATAAAGAGACTTACATGTTGGCAAGAGACACTGCTAGGCATGTTAGGTGTTGTCATTGATGGCAACTAAATCTATCTTACACATCCACATTGTATCATTTGATCATACCGGATGTCAGATTGCAAGTTTGTCTAAGTCTGGATAGACAGGAATAGAGCATATGATAGGGTTCATCTTTTTGGTCCACATTTCTCCACAAGTAATCATATTGTGTTGTTGATCTGAGGGAATGTTAAGGGATGTTAGGGGTACCTAAATCCAAAGTTTTAGCCTCTGATGATGAAGGAATTGAAAGTTACAAGCATCTGAGTATCGGGTTTTGGTTAGATAGTTCAATCCAGTGAAGAACAGGCCGACATGGTGTTTGATCCTTGTGCAGATTAAGAGAAGTGGTTGGTTGAGTTATTTTTGAGATCCATTGGTATTGGCCGACATGTGTGGTGACTTGAACACATAGCTTTTGGTCCACATTGATATTTGTGCATGGATTCAACCGACAAAATAGTGATCTTGAAATAGTTTCTAAGTTTTCTTGAGGTTGACTGCAGTTGATGTGATTCCATGTTGCAGATATATATAATCAATGGGTTCAAGCATTTTGAAGAATGGTTGTGTGAATATGAAGTGAGAGGTGCAAATTCTAGTAGTAACAAGTGCGAAGCAAAGAGATCTAGGGTTCAGATCATGGCAAAATAGTGAAACAGGGCAATAAGAGATGAAATGTATGAAGTCAGTATATTGAGCCTAATCAGAATTGTAATCTTGCATTGTTAGATGCTATTCTTCAGTTCAAACCTTTTAGTGAACTCTTGTAATTGATCTTGTAGGTAGTGAGCCTCCTTTGAGCAGTGAGCTCTGGGCAGTGTGCCCAAAGGCATGTGCCTTCCCATTTGTAATATTTTTAACAAAGTATAAAATCTTGTGGGTTAACCCCCACCATGGTTTTTCCCTTAACCAGGTTTCCACGAAAAAATCCTGGTGTTCATGTGTGATGATCTTATTGTTGTTGTTCTTATGTTCTTATTTCTTTCTTTTGAATGTATGTGGTAAATTTATAAAGAAACATAATAATAAGTTTTGTAGAACACTGATTCACCCCCCCTCTCAGTGTTCCTTAATTTCAACAATTGGTATCTAAGCTTGGCTCCTTGGAAGAAGTTTAATAGATTAAGGAAGATTTGGAAAGGTATTTCAATGGGATCATTCAGGTATTCTGATGGCATCAATGAAAAAATTCAAGTTGCTTTAGAAGATCTTGATCAGTCCAGAGCAAAAGTCAAAGAACTAAAAGAGAACCTTAAAGATGTTGAGGATTTCATTCATACTTCAAAAGGGCAACTAAGAAAATCTATAGAAAAGAGGAAGGAGTTACTTTAGTGGTTAGAAAATTAGAATGAAGACAATGACATGGATGAGGCTCTGAAGGAGAAGACAAAGGAATGTGAGAAGATGGCAAAAGAAGCTATTGTATTAAAACACAAGATGGAATCTGGAGTGATGTGGCTAACCAAGGAAATAGTGGAAAGGAAGAAGACTAAAGAAAACCTAAATCAGTATCTAAAAGAAAGAATAGAAGAGTGCTCTAGATTGCACGGAATAATTGGCCATCTAGAGTCTGATTTACAAGAAACCAGGTATAATGAGGAATAACTTGAAAAGCAAATTGTCATTCTCAAACATGACCTAGAAGCTGCAAATGAATACAAAGAAAAGTTCAAGATAAGCTCAGCTAAACTTGAGGTGTTGCTTGATAGTCAGAAGAAGGCAAATGATAAGTATGGTCTGGGATATGAGAAAGGTGAAAGCTCTAGATCCGGTCAAAGAAATTTTGAAGGAAGAAATCCAAGAAGGAATCCTAGAAGGTCTCCGATAAGGCAACCTAATGCTCAAAGGTATCCATCTTTCAATGGAAATTGTTTCAATTGCAATAAATTTGGTCATAGAACTACTCAGTGTAGAATTAGAGTGAATCAAAGTGGTCCATCTTTCTTTGGTCAATGCTTCAATTGTAAAAGGTATGGTCATAGATCTAATGAATGCAGAAGTATGATGATGAACTACTCTAACAACATAAGAAAAGTCAACTCTTTCAATGGCAACTATTTTTCATGCAATAGATTTGGACACATGGCTAATCAATGTAGATCAAGAGGAAATCAAGTAAATGAGAAAATAAATGTTGTGTGCTTTAATTGCAACAGATCCGGTCATATTGCAAGATTCTGTAGAAGTAGGAATGATAATAGAAAAGGTCTGATAAACAGAAACCAGAATATGCAGAGACAAGATAAAGGCAAGGGAAAAGTATATATGAATGAGATACAGAATAAAATGAACCAAGGCATGGGTGAAGAAAGGTGAAATGAATAATGGTGATGGGTCCGCACTAGAATCTAGTGCTGATAATTCATTCGAGAATTGAAATTGGAGCTCTAGCTTAGGGGGAGCTGCATTGAAAATTTAATTCCCCCTACTAGAAAGTGGGTGCTTGAATATGGCACGATGAGAGAAGATAGAATGGCCTATTGTAGATCATCTAAAGGAATTTCTGGAAAGAAAAAAGTTGATGTGGCAACTTGCAGAGCAATCTATGAGAAACTATATCAAGAAACAGGGTATCTGAAAGAGTTAGGGCAAAAGCATTTATTACATCAAAAAGTAGGTGTGTGGAGGTTAAAAGGAAACAAACTCAAGTGACCTCAAAATTGCTTTGCATCCAAGAAGAAAGAAGAAAGGTGAGCTCTTTGCAAAGGATTTCAAGAGACTAAAGTGTGAAGAAGATTTCCAAGCGATAACCCTAACCAGAAAAACAAGGTATTCTCTATAAATCTTTCTGAATCTACAATTTCTGAATATGGCTACTCCATTGGTTGTTGATATCACCGAAAGGCCCTAACCTAAATTCAAAAAGCATCCACACAAATCTATAGAAGTCGATCCGTTAGTTGCTTTCTCTAATGTTTCGCATGGAGTGTTGCACATAGAGACATTAGGGCTTACATTCATGCTAGCATAGATGAGTTTGGGGACTCAAAGTTACTAGACTTGTTTAAGAATCACTTGAGGGGTGAGATTTATGGTCTTAAACCTGAATATAAGGCACTGCAAGGCAAACATTTCATTCAGATTATAGGGTTCCCATCCTTCGATGAGGATGAGTGGGTTTGATATGTACCAAGTTGAATGCATGATGAATTTATGTGGTTGAACAAACCTTTTAAGATCACAAAGGATGCCATCAAGGCCATGATAGGATTGAACTCATCTGGTGGACTGCCAATGCTAAAATTAGTGAAGAACCAGACTGTAACTGAAACTACCGGTTCAAAGTTTGATAAGAGGGCAATGACAATAGATGATATAATTGATCTGGATGTCAAATTTGCATCTATGGTGATTGGGTATAAGATATACCAATCCAACAGGGAAAATTTAGTGTTTGGTACAACCATTTATGCTGCTTATCAGATGTTAAGAGAAAATGCAGACTATGATTTATGTGAGCTTCTAAAAAACTAGCTAATGGAAAACTTGTACAAGATCAAGAAGGATAAGAAGAACACATTCAAGTATGGTACGTTGGTCTTGTGTTTGTTCTTTTATTTCATGAATGAGTTGCCCAAGATGAAAAGCCTATGTTGGACCAGTGGCAAACCTATTTCCATACAAATAAGAGAGCACCTTCACAATATTGGTGACTCCAATGCCCAAAGGATTGCTCTTTAGGGATATTTCAAGAATTTCTAGAATATGATGCAATCAAGGGAAATAATCCCTAGGTCTGTGGTAGAAAAGTACAAAGACACAATTTGTTTCATGGTGGAAACAGATCAATGCCTGATGGAAAAAGTTGAACCAAGGACTGTATGGATCATGCCCATGGGGTATGAAGTTGATGAATGAATACTGGATATGTATGCTCAACACCTTCTGAGCAAACCAAAAGACACCTCAGTTGAGAGATTTGGTACATATGATGAGCTCAATTTGAAACTGCATGTTGAGCTTCAGAGACCTGAATCTAAAAGAAAGATCCAAAGGCAAGTTGAAATGTATGCAAAAAGTATTGGAATAACCAAAGATGTGAGACAAAACAGGGAAAGGATAGAGAAAGCTGAGAAGGAGAAGCAGTATAGGGAATAGGGAAGTGTTATGGCAGAATCCTCTCCTAAATCAAGGACTACTAGGAGTTCTAGTACAACCTCCAGTGCATCATCTTCTCCTATTGTAGAGAAATTCAAAGAAAAACCTACTGATAAGGAAGGAAAAAGAACAAAAGTAATGGCTAAAAGGTCATATATCAGTATGGAGAAGGAGGATGAAGAAGAGACTGATTCAGATGATGAGGTTAAAGAGTTGAAGGCCTCATGCACTAAGGCTACTAAAGTATCTAAGGAGAAGCCCTCTAGAAGCATAAAGTCAAAGAAAGCAGAAGCATCAAGGGTTACCCAAGACAAGCCCTCCAGAAGTGTAAGGGTGAGCAAAAGGAAAAAGACTGAGACTCATGTTGAAAAATCTACCTTGTCAATTGAAGACATTGTAAATGCAGTAATTGTTCATGGGAATTTGAAGCCCATAACAACATATTATGATAGCTTTGATGATGCTAACAAGAAAATCTTGGAGGATGATACTATTAAGTACCTGAATACATTCAAAAGAGCACTTGTGGAAATTTTGTCAAATATTCCTAAGAGTCTAAGTGACATTTTGGAGATGAGAAAAGAAGCTACCAAAGCAAAGGATTTGGAGCTAAGGGAACATGTATTGTCCAGTCTATGTCCAGTAATCTCCAGAAAGGAAGCAGATAAAATTTTCAAAGAAGTTTAAAATTAATTCAGAAGCAAGAAAAGGATGAGTAAGCTGATGATTGGAGACATTGATGAAGTTGTCAAAGAAATGGAACAAATTCTAAAGAAAGCACTGGACAAGAATAAGTTTTATGTGGTTATTGAAGAACCTATTGATATTGATGATACATCCATTCTGAATGATGAAGAGTTGCAGAAAAATGAGCAACAAGCTGAAGTAGATGATGTCTCTATTTCGAAAGAAGAAATATTAAATAAAGGAGATGAAGAGATGATGAAGGAAGATAATGTTAATGGTGTAGAGGATACTCAAATTTCTCTGGACTAATATAGTGAAGAAAATATAAAAATGAATATAAATGCTCCTACGGAAGGTGATTCTGAGAAGAATAAAGAGCAGAAAGTAGAAGAAGTTAGGGACAAGGAAGATCAAGAAGAAGAAACTGATGATGGAATTGATTCATCCATTCTGGATGTTGAGGAATTTGATAATGTTGCTGCTGAGGATACACAAAATCCTCTAGAAAAGAATGTAGAAGACACTGCTGATGATGCAGAGAAAGAAGAAGCACAGAAAAAGAATGAAAATGTGGTTGACTCTGGAAAGGGAGAAGATGCAGGCCCTAAAGAGCATAAAACTGAAATGTCATTTTGGGCAAGAGATACTGCAGAAGCAGTGAAAGAAATTTTGGAGAAAGATAAACAAGTTGCAGAAGATCTAGATATAATATAAGGTCCAATCAATTTTGATACTCTATCACTGGTACATAAGATGAAGTTGGCCTCTTTTGCACAAGCTAAGTCTAAAGAGGAAATCTTGAAGTTCCATATAGAAGACAATGAGTTGCTTTGTCTTGCTTCTGACATTTTGGAGAAAATCATGCCTACATATTAGAAGGATTCATCAGTATCCCTCTCCAGTTAGTTGAAGAGTTTGATAAACTTTGTAAGTACTCATTTTGAATCTTTTAAAAAGTCAACAGAAGTTAAAGTCCAGAATGAATTTAATGATTAAAGATTTAGTGAATTGAAAATAATAATTGACAATGATAGAATTATGTTGGATACTAGTGTAAAGAGTATTCAAAATGCCCTCACTGAAGGAGGAGACGTGTACAAATTTTGTTTAGCTTACCCAAAAGTTGTAGAGGATATTGAGAAGAAAATAAAGGAGTTCAAGCAAAAGTTGTCAAATGTATCTCAATCCTTTAATCCTTTGACAGTGTCTGCGGCAAGTCAAGAATGTCAATTAATTTGCTTGAATGATGAAATAAAGAAATTGGTGAAAGAAAAAAAAAACATTGTGGCAAGGATGTGTGAACTCCGGGGACTAATTTCACCTAAGTCAGAAGCAATGTTTAATGCATTGACAGAATCTCAAGCTATTGCTCTGACAAGTGATCCCACTGATCTACAGAAGGTAGAATCACATGCATTTTTATTTAGTGGTCATATTTCAGTTTTGGGTAGCATGAAGAAAAGTTGGGACAGTGAATTGGCACTGTTGAAAACATTTTTGGTGATGTGTTTAACTTCATGTAGAAAAGACATAAGGATTGTTTGTATATATGCACCCATGTACATAGAGTTTTTGCATAAATTTTGATATACGGATCCCAGCCTTTTCCATTGATGTCAAAGGGAGAGTGGAAAGCAGTGAAAAATGAGGAATTCATCTAAGGGGGAGCATTGGAAATCACAAATGTACATAGTAAGGGGGGGTTGTTCTAACACTTAGTCATTTTTCACTAAGTGTTGCCATCAATGCCAAAGGGGGAGATTGTTGGCAAGAGACTGATAGGCATGTCAGGTGTTGTCATTGATGGCAACTAAATCTATCTTACACATCTGCATTGTATCATTTGATCATACCAGAAGTTAGAATGCAGATTTGTCTAAGTCTGGATAGACAGGAACAGAGCATATGACAGGGTTCAACTTTTTTGTCTGTATTTCTCCATAAGTAATCATATTGTACTACAGATCTAAGGGAATCTTAAGGGATGTTAGGGGTACCTAAATCCAAAGTTTTAGCCTCCGGTGATGAAGGAATTGAAAGTTACAAGCATCTAAGTATCAGGTTTTGGTTGGATAGTTCAGTCCAGTGAAGAACAGGCTGACTTGGTGTTTGATCCTTTTGTGGATTAAGGGAAGTGGTTGGTTGAGTTATTTATGAGATCCAATGGTATTGGATGACATGTGTGGTGACTTGAATACATAGGTTTTGGTCCGCATTGATATTTGTGCATGGATTCGGCTGACAGAATAGTGATCTTGAAATAGTTTCTAAGTTTTCTTGAGGGCAACTGTAGTTGATGTGATTTCATGTTGTGGATATATATAATCGATGGGTTTGAGCATTTTGAAGAATGGTTGTACGAATATGAAGTCAGAGGTGTGAAGTGTAGCAGTAACAAGTGCGAAGCAAAGAGATCTAGGGTTCAGATCATGGCAGAACAGTGAAATAGGGCAGTAAGAGATGAAGTGTGTGAAGTTAGTATATTGAGCCTAACCAGAACTATAATCTTGCATTGTTAGATGCTATTCTTCAGTTCAAACTTTTCAGTGAACTCTTGTAATTGATCTTATAGGTAGTGAGCCTCCTTTGAGTAGTGAGTTCTGAGCAGTGTTCCTGAAGTCATGTGCCTTCCCATTTGTAATACTTTTAACAGAGTATAAAATCTTTTGGGTTAACCCCCACCATGGTTTTTCCCTTAACCAGGTTTCCACGTAAAAATCCTGGTGTTCATGTGTGATGATCTTGTTGTTGTTGTTCTTATGTTCTTATTTCTTTCTTTTGAATGTATGTGGTAAATTTATAAAGGAACATAATAATAAGTTTTGTAGAACACTGATTCACCCCCCCCTCTCAGTGTTCCTTAATTTCAACATTCCCTATGATCACTTATCCTGCAATAATCCTAATACTTTTCAAGAAATGCATTTTCCATTTGTTCCCATGTACGAATAGAATCTGGAGTCAACCCCATAAACCATCTCATGGTAGAATTATTTAGTGTGTAGGGGAATAATTTCAACTTCTGGTTATTTGAACCATAGTCGTATGTTTGGCACAATACCTTAAACTTAAAGAGAAACTAATCTAGGTCTTCTAAGGTAATTTTTCTAAAGATTGGAAGTATTAAAGGAGAAATATTTTTCATGGGAGTATTTTCTTCAAGATCAATGACTATAGGGTAGGAAAATGTTCACCCAACAAATCTATTTGGATGGTCATTATTGTTATTATTTTCCATGGTAATTGGGTTGGGCTATCTCTCTTGATGAATTGAACCTTCTAGGCTTTGAGTTTGAGTTTCCTCTAGTTATTCCTGCAAACTCATGATTCATTGGATATATTGTGAGATTATGTGATATTGGGCGGATGTAGAAATGTCTGAGCTTTGTAATATTTCCAAGCTATAAGATGAGTAGTTTTTCTGATCAACAATACTCTATTTTGCATTGCTACTTTCACCTATAGAATGTTTTGGGGGTTTTGGTTTAATAAAATGACCTTGTGAGTCTCTTTCCCTAACCATGCAAATTTGTTTTTCTAATACTAATCCTAAGAATTACCATTGATTTATCTACTAACACTAGTCCTTGATAATGGCACCAAAATGGCAAGGGTCATTGTACACCTTGCATTTGAATAGATTGATGTGTCTAATTTTCAAATTCAAGGCGTGTCCATGGCTATTTGCAGTAGAACTCCAACTAGTGGTTCTCCTAACAAACTTCAATCTTCATTTAACAAGCATTTTACTCCTAATTACTTGAAAGGAAATGGACTAATTGCAATCAACTAAATTATTGTTCATCCCTTCTAACCATTTTTGAAAATAAACTTGATCTAATGAAATCAAAGATTACAATAAAAAAATGTTATTTTGAGTAAGGAAACTAACACCTAATGCTAAAAATAACATACTCTAATGAAATCAAGGATTACAATAGGAAATACTATAAAAGAATCTAACACTTCAAAAATACCAGTCCCTATCTGTTGGTTGGAATGGGCCCTTGCTCCACCTCTAGAGAGAGACCAATTAACCTTCAATAATCAGTTCGAATAGATGAAATCCTTCCTTTTATTTTCGTTGCTTGAATCAACAGTACATGCTTACTTCAAAACAACAAAATTTTGATCTTTCTTCTTTCTTTCAACAAAAATCTATATATTCTTCACATGCCACAATTCTATATATATCTACTATTTTCTTAACTGATAGATATAACTATTATTTTTCCATCTTAACTAAGAGTCTCTACAAAAATAGAGGACTTATTCATTCAGTCTACATTTACTAACTATAAGGTAAATTATGCAATGCTCTCAGGAGAGACATATAGTGGTGTTGATTATGTAGCTCTTTACAATGAACTATATCTTTATGAGATATCTGTAGTTGTATGGTTGTGAGAGTTGAATTCAGTGGAGAAGATGTGACGTAGAACAAAAGATGGCGATGAATCTCTAGAGTCTTTGCATGGAATAATTGTTTAGTGTTTACTCTCATTCCCGCTAGATCCATTAATTCAAGTGCAGATAATAGTTGATTTATTCCACAAAAATTTTGGAGTGCTTATTGGTATGTCAGAAGAATCTTTTGTCATCCTTCAAAGTATCTCCAGTGTTTTGTGAACTCTATCACAAGTATCTCCGAATACCTGTTATGATAAAAATTGTATTTCTACATAGCCAAATGTTACTTCAAGCCTACTACCTGAAACTCTTTATCCTAGAAGTTCCCTTAAGCATGACACTTATATTTTAACATAATTAAGTAAAATGTCTCAACAATTTATGCTCAAATCTGGGATGAAGTGGGATTTAGGCAAGGAAAGGAAGGTATATTTGTAAAATTGGACTAGCCCTTTCCAAAGCTCATCAGTCAATCCACTAAAAGTAGCAATAATCCTAAACCTTCCAACTCCAAAAATAGTAATAGAAGTAAAAACATTCCTAAGATACAATGGATATAATAGAAAACTCATCAATGGATATGCGGCAATTACTAGACTTATAGAAGGGCACCTAAAGAAGAAGACAAAAAATTCCAATGGATAGAGTAGTGTCAAAATCTTTTGACACCTTGAAAATGAAGATAACAGAAGCACCAATATTAGTTTTTCTAGATTGGAACATCCATTTTCATGTACATGTAGATGCATCAAGGACCACAATTGGAGCAACATTAACACAACCAAGGGAAAATGAGGATCACCCAATTGCATATGCTAGCACAAATTGTCACAAGCATAGAGAAATTATACTATGATAGAAAGAGAGGCATCAACTATGGTTTATACACTACAAAATTTTAGACATTTGGTGATCCCACAATAGTGTGGCCTACTTTTTGGCCTGAGTGGGATGTTCAAAATCAACATTTTTCAGCATTTTTCAAATTGTGTCAATTATTGGGAACAAATGGTCAAGAATTTAAAGATGATGTAAGCTAATGAGTTGTAGAATTTTTTATGTAGATTCAAGCTATATATATATATATATATATATATATATATATATATATATATATATATATATATATATATATATATATATATATATATATATATATATATATATATATATATATATATATATATATATATATTTCTATAATTTTTATTTTTATTCTTTACTCAATTTTTATTTTTTCTATTATCTTTTATCCAGTGATATTATTCTGTCATGCATTAACTTTCGCTACAAATAAAAAATTTCATGATTTAAACTGGAATTAGATCATTGACTCCAATGTCTAGTGCATGGATATTTTTTGGTAATTTTTTATTAGATATTTTATTTATTATTAATTTTTAAATTAGTACTAACAAAAATTTTAAACCTATATTATTCGGCCACACATTTTTATTACAATATATATCAAAATTAATATTTTCTTTTTTCAATTAAACAGGGACTTCTAAGTGGAGTGTAGTGCATTTTTTTAGATTTTTGTAACAATGTTATTTTTCCTAGTATCTTGAATAGAGGTCAATGTTTTGTCATAATGGACCTACATTCATTATATATTTTTTTTAAATATAATATAAGAGAGAACATAATACAAATTGTAATTTTTGTAAATCTAATACTAAGGACCACATACCTACAAAATAGCATTTCCAAATGACTTCATTTGATCCCCCAAAAGGTGAAGCAAAACTATTTTTTGTCAGTATTTTGATAGGTGTGAAGGAGACTCTATTAAGGGTTTGATTTAATCATATGGGGATTCTGTCCAAGGGGGTTTGATATAAGAGGGTTTGATCTAACCCCCTTCAATCAAACCCCCTTGGATGGAACCCCTCTAGGGTTAAATAATTATTTTTCTAAAAAATATGTGACTTCATGGAAAAATCAAGATGTCCCATAGCAAGTGACCAAGGAAAACATTTTGTCAATAGAACAATTACAAAACTACTAAACACCTTTATGATAGCACATAATAGAAGGAGCCCCTACCATCCTCAACTAGATGGAACAAGTGAGGCATTAAAAAAAATCATAGGTACTACACTCACAAAAATGTGTAATAGTAACACCATAGATTGGAACATCAAGATACTAGTAGTATTATGGGCCTATAGAACAATTTATAAAATATTAATAAAATTTTGCCCATTTGAATTAGTGTGTGGAGTTGATGTGGCATTACCCATTCAATACATTGTACCAAACTTGAGATTAGCTAATAGATTGTGGTTGAATGAGGAGGAATCTCTACAAAAGAGACTAAAGGAATTGAAAAAATCAAATGAGAAAATATTGCTAGCATCCAACCATCAAATTTTGTAGAAGAAGTGCCAGAAAATATGGCATGATAGAAATTTACGGCATAAGGTTTCCCAAATAGGTGACATAGTTCTCCTATATGATAGCAAGTTTAGGAAATAGGGGAAATTAAAAATGTGATGGTTGGGACCATATAAAATAAATACATAAAAATTACAAAATGAAACATTAAAAGGTTATGTTAATGTCGCAAGACTAAAACTTTACTACGAAGAAACATAAGACAAAAAACCCATGAAAAGTGACATAATTTGTAACATATTATAATATATACATAAAGTTACATTGTGTGAAGAACACTCCAATGAAAATATGAGAATGAGGACAACAAGTAAGTAGGTACAATAAATTCATAGCCCTTGCCAAAGATCTATAAAGTTGATGCATTACAAGAAAAAATCACTTTAGAAATTTGTGAAGAGCTCTGTTGCAAAGTGAAAGAAAGAGAATTCTAGAAGAAAGAAGAAAATTGTAGCATGGAAAAGGAAGGAAAGGATATTGAAGAGATGGAAATGTTTGTTCTTGTTTATGCAATCAACAACCCTTAACCAAAATACAAGAAATACCCCTTCAAAGCAATGGATATGAATCCAGGTGGAGCATTCTCTAATGTGCCCATAAATGTGATATATGGGGAGGATGTAAGGAAGTATATACATGCCAACCTGATGGAGATTGATCACACAACCTTTCAACCCTACTGCAGAACACTTCCAAAGCTAGGATATTAAGAATATCTTTTGTAGTACCAACAAATCTCCAACTTCAAGTTAGATACATGAAAAGATTTTCCTAACATAGTAGAACATGCTTGGGTTCATATAGTTTTAACTTATATCCATGACAACTACTTATATCTGGACAAACCCTACCAAATTATGAAGGATGCAATCCACGTGGTTACAAGATTGTGGAACAAGGGTGAATTACCATCAAAGAAAAAGGTGAGAAACTAGAAGGTCAAAGAACTCATAGGAGAAAGACCAAATGGAAGGGACTTATCCATCGAGAGAATAATAAACCTACTAGTAAGATATGCAACCTTAAGCATCACCCTCAAGGTATACTACACAAACATAGAGGGATCTTCTATGGGTATGGCCATCTTGATTGCCTATGAAATTGTGGTACAAAATAAGGAGTTTGATTTATGTTAGGTTCTTTGAGAGTAACTAATGGAGAACATCACAAGGATAAAGGTATCTAATTTCTACCCATTCTATTATTGTTTTCTTATTATATGTTTAGCATTCTACTTCATGAATTCACTCCTATTATTTGTACAGAAAATATGGATACAAGATTCCATAGTTGTGGCAAAAATAAAGGACCATGTAAAACACTTCAAAGGCATGACCTCCTACACTAAATCACATACTAGGGTTTCTTCAAAGCTTTACAAAAAGAGATGCAAGTAAGGGATCAGATTTCCTATGATGTGGTTAGGAAATATATGTAGAGGATCTTACTTTAGTGGTGGACAAGGATCACATTTTCATAGAGGTGATAGAGCCAAGGAAATATTGGATACAATATCTACCCTATGAATCCAATGATGAGTTGATACATGCTAGTGATAGAGAATTACTAGATCTCCCTAAAGACCCAAATGTAGAGAGATTTGACACATAAGTAATTTATAGACAACAAGCAAAGAAAAGGGTTAAAGAACACCTAGAAAAGAATAAGGAAAATTTGTAAAAATAATGGGGATTCCAACCAAACCCCAACCCGCTAGAAGTAACTAAAATATTCAATTCTCCCACTGCTTAAGAGGTTGGATCATTGCAAGTATGTTTCTCCAAGTGAATTAATATAGAATCATCAAGATTTGATATAAGGGATTCCCAAATACAAGAATCATTGAGTGGGAAAGAATTGTAACACTACTCCCCATCAACAACTTCAAGAAGAAAGATACCAACATAACTGCAACAATAGAAGAAGAC
Organism: Cunninghamia lanceolata; assembly: GCA_027924645.1. NCBI lineage: Eukaryota > Viridiplantae > Streptophyta > Pinopsida > Cupressales > Cupressaceae > Cunninghamia > Cunninghamia lanceolata. Next base: position 2,415,499 of record BSBN01001593.1, on the reverse strand, counting down.
ACCTAAATCTCCCACAAGAGTGGTAATAAAGACTCTCTTACAAATAAGTAGTGAAAAGAAGAAAGGTGAGAGATCCCAACCCAAAAAAGAAGAAATAGACCAAGAGGAAGTACACTACAATGCCAACAGAGAAAGAAACACAATGCAAGTTGGTATAGAAGCAAAAGAGGAAGAGGTAGATATGGTGCAACCACCTCCAAAGAAATACAAGGGATTTCCTCAAGAGATAACTACCCCAACAAAGAAAGAAGAAGAGACAAAGAAAAATAAAACAAAGAAAGAAGTAGGGAAACAAGAAAAAGGTAAACACAAGAAAATAGCAAAGGAAAAAAAATTATTGGATGTATAAAAACTATTCAAGTCATTATCCAACCTAGACATCCTCACCACCACCTCATAGATGTATCCCTTAGTAAATACAAAGAATAAATCTATAATTGTCAAGGTGATGATAGATTTTATCCTAACTTAATTGAAAACACTTGTGGAGATAATTGAATATTTTCAAAAGGAAATAGCAACAATCTTAAAGTAGAAAAGGGAAGAAGCAATGAGGACTAAAGAAGAAATAAGAAAATAATCCCTGGACATAGTTGCAACAAAATTGTAGCTAGAAGAAAAAGCCAAAATTAAAATAATTACAGTAGGAGGAATTGATATCAAAACAAAGAGTTGATACACTCCTATTTGAAGAGAATGAATCAATACAAAAAGTAAAATAGGAAACTGAGAAAGCTACACAAAAATCCTACACCAACTTTTTTTGGAGAGAAAAACAAACGTAGAAGGAGAAAGAAAAAATATAGAAGGAGAAACAAATACCAAAATAGAATGAAGAGAAGTTGTGAAAAGAAAGGGAAGAGAAACAACAAAAGGAGAAGGAAGAGAAAGAGAAATAGTAGAAAGAGCAAGAAGAACAACAAGAAGCACCACAAGAAGAAGAATAGGTCAAACTAGAGGTGTCACAACCCAATGCCTTCTCCATATCAAGACATGATGAAGCAAATCAAATAGTTTTTAGCAAAACAAAAGCAATTACAACAAATCCCATCTCCTCCAATCCTATAGCTTCCAATAACAAAATTGTCACAAATAGATCACCACTATATGTATTCCAATAAGGAGACATGCTACAATCAACAACAAGGGAATAACTTCTCAAACAACAAGCGCCATAGTTGATAAAATAGAAGACATATTGAGCACACTATAAGAAGCATCTTGACAACTCACCAGGGATACCTCAACCACCTTGGGACAATAGCTCAAGCAATTCATAGATGGTCTAGTACATTAGCTATAGAGCCAAGAGGGTGAAGTGAGAGAGAAATCGATGGAGGATATCAAGAAGAAAATTGAAGAAATAATGAAGAGCTGTATTTGTTACATAGGAAAAGAGAATCTTTCCTATACAACATTAGAACACAAGCCTTCAAAGGAGAGCCAAATGGTCTAGGGCTTGGTTCTTTTCTATTGTAATAGATAATATTGAATTAATGAGGTTAGATCTAGGGTTTCTATAATGAAACATGATAAAACAGAACTTACTGACTAGTCGGGACTAAAAACCCATAATCTGAGACGTGAACTAATCAAAGCAGGACTATCAGGGGCCATTGCCAAAATAATGGCCCACATATGGAGGACTAGGGCACCTAGGCACATGTGTCATAGGGTTTTGGGCCGCTAGAAGTCTGAGATGCTTCTAACAATTGTACTTTCATCTTTCTATCGCTTGTTTCTATTAGATCTTCTATCTTTGACCTGAACATAGAAAAGAGGGAAAATGGTGGTGTTGTATAGAGGCTTGCCTCAGTCAAGCCTCTATGTAAGTGTTCCCACTTTAACCACAATAGCAAGGATTAGATCAAGAGTGTGTGCTCTGGGTAGGCATAGGTAGATCTGAATAATCAAAGATAAATGTAAACAAGCATGAAGGAAAGATGTTACCATGAACATGAAGCCCTTGATGGGATGATGTCACTATCAAATCACCACAAGGAGAGAATGAAGGGAGAAGGATCTTCCTTGAATATCTACAACAAGGGTTAGTACACAATAATAACCTATAGAAATAGAGATCTTGTAGATAAGAGCTTGTTAGAGAGAATCATCATAAGGAGAGTCATTAGCTAGAATGTCATTTCATTATTAGGAGTAAATGAATGAGAGAGACTTGTTCATATATGCATCTCAATTACTTTGGAGGGCCCAATTAAGTTGAAATCGACAAGGTGGATCACTTAAGTCATAAGGCCGACATTAAGATATAAGTTGTTGGGGCCAAATTTCGAAGACTGTAGCACCTAGGTGCCCTAATCTTGGTAATTTGGGCTATCCAAATGCTAGGTGATAGAGGATTATGCCTTGTTTATCACATAGGTAAATATAAATTGGATAATGTAAACATAGGTGATCATATAACCCACAACTGGTGCTAAACCTAGTGAAATTGTAAAGGGGTATATAATTTTTTATAGTACAGTACTATTGTAAGTCACCAAGTTATAAGTAGAAATCAGGAATATGTAGACAGCATAGTCAAGTGCAGACTCTTTATATCAATTTTTTTAGGATGGCTTGCTACAACAAAAGCCTTGAAAATACAACTTGAATAGATTAAGGACCAAATCATGTAATGAGTATTCATTGAGACCCTTCATAATTAGTACCAACAAGTTCAATATCAAAGGGAAGGACTCGAATCCCAAATAAAGAAACTTAGGAAGTAGGTAGCCTCTTCCTCCCTCATCTGATAGCTCTACAGCTAGCAAATGCCAACAAAATCACAATGCAAATACACATACTAGAGATAGTAGAAGAAAGAGAGCAAACCTTACTTAACATCAATGGTCAAATAATGTTGCTATAGCTTGAGGGATTACCCAATGGGAGAAAATATATGCTTAGTTGCAGTGAATATATAAGTTAATTCTACCATGAAGTGCAAAAGTATCCTACAATTTTGTGGTAAAAATTTTTATCAACTTTAGCAGGATAGAGCTAGGATGTCTTGAGGATAAGACATCATTCCAAAGGGGGGATGATGTTAGTAGGATAGAGTTGACATTGCAGAAAGAATCTCCCACCACAAAAGGATTGTGATAAAAACACATTCAAAAGAAACAAGGAATACAAGGAGACACACCCTTTTACTTATACTTGAGTATAAATAAAGGTTTTGTAAATGTAAAATGGAATAGATAGGAATGAGAATAGGAAGAAATGAATAGGAGTATGATAGAATGAATAGGAAGGGAACAAGAAGGAACATGAATGTAACATGGATATATGTGAATGTAACAACCTTGTTTAATAATGTAAATATGATATCACAGATTGGTTGGACTCACTTGTTATATGTTATGGTGTATGCTATGGTTTTTTAGTAACTATGTTTTTTTAATGGTATATGTTCTTTCCTATCACAACATTTTGTAATCCATCATAGTCATTATGATCCTCTTCTTATCCCTAACACCACCAAGTACCTAAGCACATATCTTTGATTTGTGCCCATACTTTCCAACAGGGATCTTGAAGAGGAGATTTATATGAAACACCCTAACAATTTTATGGTAAAGGAGAAGTAGCATTTAGTTTGGAATTTAAAGTAGTCCTTGTATGGATTGAAGTAGTCTCCATATATGTTGTACTAGAAATTTGATTTGTTACATCCCCAATTTTTGTCTTGTTATGCTTTTTACTTTTACTTGGACATAAGTAAATCTATTATGATGTTTAGATTAATGATAAGAAAAGACATGGATTATATCGAACGTCATTTACAAAATTATGGAAATGATTATGTTTTTTATCAATTTAATATTTGCATTATGAGATTTGATTTATTATTTGAATAATGATGCACTAATCATAATTTGTTTGGTAACAAGTTTGATACAGGATTACAGGTTTTTAGATGACTCTCGAAGAAAAGAGAGAGAGTATCTTTCGGAGAGAGAGATATAGACCTCGGGTTACGAGTGGTTTATTTGCCAAATTGAGTATAAGTGTTTAACGAAAACATGAACCAATGTGTCATAAGAGATAAGTCTTATCTTGTTAGTTTATTTTTGAACCCAATCGACAGATAGTTGATATCTCACGAATCTTTGCAAGTCGTAATGTGTCATCATATTCGTTAGTAACTTAAACGACGTCATTTGTGTATGAACTGTGACCATTTACGTTTAACGTAAAAGTTACGACATCATTGTCGTAAAATGTTTGTCTTATTGTTATTAAGTCACTTGAGGTATTGTTGTCAACTTTTAATGTTAGGACGTTTTCATCAAGTTAAGTTGACATGATTTTAAGGAAGGAAATTGTGATGGGGAGGTAAACTCAACCCATTCACATTATTCGTAAACTATTATTTTATTGATATTATTCTTATTGATCAAATCATAACTATCGAATAAGATTGATGTTATGTAAGCCATATTTGATATAAGCAAATAGATATATTTATGAACCGAATGAGGATAATACCTCATGTTAATTAATAAAACTTATTCATTTGAGTAGCCTTGGGTATGTTACTTGAAATGCCTTCATTAATTCAAGTGGAATTGGGATCACTTAAAGTGATCAATAATGACCATCGACGGTTTTAATACTTGTGTCGATCTCTTTCATGAGGGAACGTGGTATTATTGTTACAATTGATGATTTCCCCACTTTTGGTGCCTTTCTAAAAATTGTGTTAGTCCCTGCTGATAAATTGGGTTCGGTTAAAAATGAATGAGTAGTGGACTGTTATGACTCCGATTTCCTTTCTAACTAAGCGAGTGGTAGAAAGAAGATAAACTACTCATTACGAGCGATCGAGAGTCATAATACCCCACAACTCATTATGAGTCAAGCATATAGGAATCGGCGATGAAAAAAAAAGAAGGATAGTAAGAGATCACTGCAAGAATAGGGAGGTGTAATAGGGAAGGCGATATCATATAGGCATTGACTGGTTACTAGTTTCTACAAACAATAAACTTACTTGAACCACCACCAGGTAACACATATGTTTTGTGTTGTGATATCACCATATTATCATTTTCTCTTAACGTCTTTTGCATGCTTGGAATAGGAGAATTGATTTGATCATTTAGTCTGTTCTATGATAATCAATGCATAACTAGCGAACCTGTATAATGATTGATTTTACTATGTATTAAACCATTAGAAGTATTGATAGCGCCATTATAGCTGGCTAGTTGATGTGTGATATAAGCTAAATGGTCTGAGTCGAACACCTTTATATTTGTTTCGAAGTCTGATTGATATATATATTACTGATGAAATGAATAATTGTTCATTACTCTTTCTTTATACCTGTAGAGGGACTCATTTTAAAGTCGTCGATTATATAGAAAGACTAGTCAATTTAATGAGAAGGAATAATCTTGTGGTAGGTCAAGTGTTTGGTTATAAGATAATCACACCACTTTCATATACATTAGTGCCATGAAGAACTATGATAGGTTTTCACGTAGTTGAGTAAGCTGGTTAAATCCTTGAGGTGGAATAATGGAAGTTTAAAAACATTTCTTGTTAAGTTTATAAATGTCAATAATGGTTTCTTTTCAAAGAGAACTTAGAATCTTAATAAGCTTAGAAAGCCACTTTATTTTTTGAGTGATAACTCATTGGGAATGATTGATAGAGACATTAAGGTCCATAGGACCATCCTTACTAAGTATTACGTAAATGAGAATAACTTTGTAGTAAACCTTTATGATGGGATTAAACTAAGTCTAACTAGAAAATGATCTTGTAAGGAAATGTATACGGGTGTATATCTTGATATCACGTTATCAAAGGTATTTCACACTCCTTTGTATAGGAGGTATTATCTATTATAGAACTATGGTATTCTTAACCTTAGTTGAGTTAAACCAATGGTCGATGATGAACCTAGGTCTCCTAGAAATGAGATATGTTTTTATTATCCAAGGGTTAATAGGTAAACCCTAGAGTTGATTATGAACCAACTAATTAGTTATATCATATAGACTTTTCTAAGTTAGGATAACTATTATCATGACAAGATGATTAATCTATTTAAGTAAACAAAATTGGTAAGAATAAACTATGGGAATACGACAGTATCCAAGTCGAGTAGGGGTGGGTGAACACTACGACCACATTCATTATGAATGTTATTGATATTAAAAACTTTGGCCAAAGTAATGCATTTGTTTCTTGCATGCATTGTCAGTTCACTGTATCTGGATTGCACAACCTATCAAAAATCATACTTAGTGGTGCAGGAGCACCAAGGAGACTAAAGGACTTATGTCTTGTTTTTTATGTTCATTTTGTCTTGTTGATTCCATAAGGTCTTGAAGACCATTCTCATGTTGTAATAAGGACCATGTCCATTTATTGTTGATGTCATAAGGTATAATAGGCAGTTCTATTTGTAAGCCTTCTAAGGCATGTAAAAGGTAGTCATAGAAACATAGGGGCAGTCATATGTTTTCTCATATTGTAAGCCTTTTTGGCATGTGTCAAGTAGTTCTAGACTTCTAAAAGGTTTAATGACAATTACCAAGTGTTTTGAAGGCATTATTAAGCCTAAACAAGTCGTTGCAGTCCTAAACAGGGCAGGTGCAACAATGGTAAGTAGTTGCAGTTTTAAAACTGATAGGGCAGTTCAATGGTGGAAGAATAGTTATGCACCCTCCATCGAACCAAACTTCCTCTCAATCAATTGTATATATTTTCCAAGACTTTGGACTGGAGGAAGGAGTCTTGGAGAAGTCATTTGAATGAGAAGATAGTAATAAAAACTCAGAATTTCTGCATTTTTTGTGTAATTCTGCTACTACAGGTCGTACCCTATTTCTGTACGGACAGGTTGTGGAAGATCATGGTGGTGGCATGATGTAGACTGAGTTGTCTTTCATTTTCATCTAATTTGGTGTCTTGAAACAATTCTAGAATAGAATTAAACTCTTTTCTCTGAAAATAGTCTAAGAAACCCTCATCTAGGGTTTTGGTAGAAAGTATGCATTTTCCTTCCATTCTACTGATTTGATCCATTCTTGATCAGTGGGATAGGTTGTTATAAGATTGTTTTAGTAGATTACAACAAGTTTTTTTGTAGAAGAACTGAGAAGGAGGAGTCTTCATTGTGAATACCTAACATCCTCATGTGTTAGGTGATGTCTAGAGGCATAGTAAAGAACAAAAGAGGACCAATCAGTTGCAGTCCATGTTGGGACCCTAAAACCCCAAAATTCCATAGTTTTGACATGTATTCTAAGTGCTCAAATAATTGGTTGGGTTCTATGCATGAATTTTAGAGGGGTCTCTTTGTATTTTAGTCCTAATTGGGGCTCTAGGTCATTGGGAGGAGTTATAGGTTGAGTCATACCGTCCAAAACAACCTATACTCAGTTTTGGATATGTGATAGGGAGTCCAAATGGGTATCTCTTGATTATCTTAGATATGGGTTTGAACGTCTACAACAAAAGTTATTGATGACTGTTCTCTTTTCTAGGGCTACAACGAGTATCTTGGGTTTGTGAAGGAAGTACTAGTTCTGAGTTTGATCTGCCTTTGCCAATGATTGGAATGGGTCCCAATGCATGTATAATCAACTTTTCCATGAATATTTCAGAGCCTCTAACTATTGTTCCCACTTTTGCAAATTGATCCTTGAATTTGGGTTTTTGGGTGTAGTGGAAACCTTATCAAATTGTTTTATCCTCCTTCTATCCAAGTGCCTCTACATCATAGTGGTATCAGAGCCATAAAAGGGTCTTTTGTTGGTTGTGTAAGGCTTGGTATATGTTAGAAGAGGAGAGTGAAGTGGTTAAGAAGTTCAAGGAGATGGAAGAAAAGATCAAAAGTGGAGTCAAGAAAGCACTCTGAGCAGAGTTGAAGGCATTGAGGATAGGAAAGCAGATAGATGAAGGTTCTAATGAAGAGGAAGAAGAAGAGCAAGAAGAGGTAGAGATGCCTGTAGATCAAAAACATTTCCTTGAAGCCATCAAGGTAATTGGCAAGGACTCTTCAGAGGCTCAGATGGAGATTCCCATGTTCAGTGGCAAGATGAATGCCGATGAAGTCATGGAGTGGATTGAGGCCCTAAACAACTACTTTGAACACAAAGAAGTTCCTGAAAACAAGAGGGTGAAGTTTGCAAAAACTAAACTCAAAGGTGCTGCCCTTACATGGTGGAATTACACCCAAGGTGAGAGGGTCAAGAATGGGAAGAGCATGATCTCTTCATGGAGCAGAATGTTGGAGAGAATCAAGTCCCAATTCCTTCCATCAAACTATGAGGTGCAGATCTACAAGAAGATGCAAAATCTCAAGCAAAGAGATTTGGATGTGACCACTTACACCGAAGAGTTTCACAAGTTCTCTCTTCGTTGTGGATACATGGAGGATGAAAAAGGTAAAGTGGCAAGGTATCTAAATGGTTTGAGGCTTAATATCCAAGATGAAATCAGATTATTAACCCCTAAAACTGTGGATAAATGCTTTCAAGTGGCATTAAGGGCTGAAGAGAAGTTGAAGAGGAAAGGTGAGCAGTAAAATAGAGGAAGAGGTGGTAGAAATTTCAGAGGTAGGGGTAGTTTTGGAGGCAGAAATCAGTCCCAAAGAAGTCAAGGGGAATCTAGTTCCCAAGAGCAAAGTGGAGAATCAGGTTCTAGAGGAGGCTTTAGAGGAAGGAGGCCCAATGGAAGGGGTATATTTGGTGGACCAGGAAGAGGTCCTAATGTCTTCACAGGAAGGTGCTACAATTGCAACCAAGTGGGACATCCAGCCTTCAAATGTCCTGAAAAGCAAGCCTCAAGCTCTCATAGAGGAGAGAGAAGGAACCAATTGATCTAAGAGGAAGATTGCCAAAGTGTTAACTCACCAATTGGAAGTGTAGCCCCAGTCAATGAAGGAGAAAGTTTGATGATAAGAAGAACCATGTTGAAGGTGTTTCAAACACAAGAACCCCCTCAAAGGAAGACATTGTTCAAGACAACATGCAAGGCCTATGGTAAGATTTGCAAGGTAATTGTTGACTCAGGCTCAACTAAAAATTTGGTTTCCATTGAAATGGTAGACAAGTTGAAATTGAAAAGACTTCCTCATGTTAGTCCTTATAAAGTATCATGATTGAATAAGGGGCAACAAGTTTTGGTAGATGAACAATCATGGGTAGAATTTGAGATAGGGGAATATAAGGACAAGATTTTGTGTGATATAATTCCCATGGATGCTTGTCATTTGCTGTTAGGACGCCCATGGCAATATGATGTTCAATCACAACATGATGGTAAAACTAATTCTTTCATTATAACCAAGAATGGTAGGAAGTATAGAATGGATCAATTGCCTAATGAGAATGTAGAGAAGAGTGTTGGGTCAATTGTCATGATTGTGAGTGGTAAAGAGTTTCTAGATACCTTTAAGGAGGAAGGAACCCCAGGGTATGCTCTGATTTTGAAGCCTAAAAATAGTCCTAGTTTGCATGATCCTAATAAGGGGGAGGTTCCTAAGGGGGTGCAGTAATTGTTAGAGAAGTATAAGGGGATTATGGTAGAAGAAATGCCTAATGAGTTGCCACCTATTAGGGACATAACCCATCAAATTGACTTCATACCGGGATCTACTTTTCCAAACAAAGTAGCCTACAAGATGACACCTTCTCAAAATGAAGAGATTGCCAAGCAAGTGCAAGAATTCTTGGATAAGGGATTGGTAAGATAAATCCTTAGCCCATGTGCTATCACAACAGTCCTATCCCCTAAAAAGGATGGTAAATGGAGGTTGTGTACAGATTCTAGAGCTATTAACAAGATTATCATAAGATATAGGTTCCCTATGCCAAGGATTGTGGACCTAATGGACTGCTTGGGAGGGGCTAGATACTTTTCTAAGATTGATCTTAAGAGTGGGTATCATCAAATTAGGATAAAGCAAGGGGATGAATGAAAGACAACATTCAAAACAAATGAGGGTCTTTATGAGTGGTTGGTGATGCCATTTAGTCTATCTAATGCCCCAAGTACTTTTATGCATCTCATGAATGAAGTTTTGAAGGATTTCATTGGCAAATGTGTTGTGGTAGACTTGGATGACAATCTTGTTTTTAGCAGGACTAAGGAAGAGCATTTGCAACATTTGGATCAAATTTTGAAGAAGCTACATGATGAACAATTGATGATCAACATGGAAAAGAGTATCCTCATGAAGGAAGAACTCACCTATCTTGGTTTTGTCATTTCCCAAGGTAGTTTGAAGATGGATCCAGCAAAGGTAGAGACCATTTTGTCATGGCCAACTCCAAAAACAGCAGGTGATGTGAAAAGTTTTCATGGTTTGGCAACATTTTATAGGAAATTCATAAGGGGTTTTAGTCATATTTGTGCACCAATTTTGGATACCATCAAAGGGGGGCAGAAATGTAAGTTTTTTTGGACAAAGGCAGCCAATGATTCTTTTGAAATTCTGAAACAAAAGATAGCACAACATCCCATTCTTGTTTTGCCCAACTTTAATAAGTTGTTTGTGGTGGAATGTGATGCTAGTAACCTTGCTATAGGGGCTGTCCTAAGTCAAGAAGGAAGGCCTGTTGCTTTCTTTAGTGAAAAATTGAATGATGCTAAGAGAAAGTACTCTACTTATGACTTAGAATTGTATGCAATGGTACAAGCTTTGAAAAATGGAGGCACTATCTTTTGCCTAAAGAGTTTATTTTTTATACTGACAACCATTCACTTAGTTTTCTGAATTCACAGGAGAAACTCAACCATAGGCACATGAAATGGGTTGAACAACTCCAAGCATATACTTTTTCAATCAAACACAAGAAGGGGTAGGCCAACAAAGTGGTAGATGCATTGAGCAGAAGGGTGTGTATGGTTCAAGAAATTTAGTTGCAAAGTGTAGGGGTTGATGCTCTCAAACATATGTATCAGGATGATGAAGATTTCAAGGAGGTATATGAAGTTTGTTCATAGTTTTTAGACTCTTATCATTCTGATTTTTCTAAGTTTTTGTTGCAGCAGGGGTTGTTGTTCAAAGGCAACGAACTATGTGTTCCTAGGTGTTCCATGAGGGAGAACATCATAAAGGAAAAACATTGTGGTGGACTAGGAGGCCACTTTGGGCTGGATAAAACATTGGATCAGGTGAAGAGGTTTTATTTTTGGCCTAAAATGCAATCAGATATCAGAAAGTTTGTTAAATGTTGTAGTATCTGTCAAAGGGCAAAGGGTACTTCATCTAATGCTGGTCTATATCAGCCACTTCCTATTCCTAATAGGCCATGGGAAAGTATTAGCATGGATTTTGTTTTGGGTCTTCTTAGGACTCAAAGAGGCTTTGATAGCATATTTGTTGTGGTGGATAGATTCAATAAGATGGCTCATTTATTGCCATGTAAATGCACTAATGATGCTTCACACATTGCTAGTTTGTTCTTCAAATAAATTGTTAGAATCCATGATTTGTCTCTTAACATTGTGACTGACAGGGATCCAAAGTTTGTAGGCCACTTTTGGCGCACCTTGTGGAAGAATTTGGGCACTCAATTGTCATTCACTTCAGCCTATCACCCTCAAACTAATGGCCAAACTAAGGTGGTGAATAGGTCCTTGGGAAATCTTCTCAGGTGTCTTACCAAACAACATGGAGAGGCATGGGATATGATCATCCCTCAAGCTAAGTTTGCTTACAATGATTCCACCAATAGAAGCATAGGAAGGAGTCCATTTGAGATTGTTTATGGTGTTCACCCAAGAGGTATTCTTGAATTGAGAGATCTCCATGGATTGGAGAGGAAGAGTGCTCAAGGTGAGGACTTTACATTGGCCATGAAGGACATCCATGATAATGTAAGAGAAACTCTTCAAAGGAACAATGACAAGTACAAGGAGAAAGCCAATGAGAGAAGGAGAGATGAACAATACAAGGTTGGGGATTTGGTCATGGCACATTTGAAGAAGGAGAGACTTCCAAAGGGGCAGCCAACCAAACTCCTCATGAAGAAGATAGGACCATGCCGGATTGTGCACAAGTTTGGGACCAATGCCTATGAGATTGAACTTCCTCAAGGCTTGGCCATATCTCCTATCTTTAATGTTTCAAACTTGTTTCCTTTCAAAGGTGATCATAATGCAGATTCAGAGGCAGATATGATAGCAGAAGGAGATGAAGAATGGGTTAAGGGTCTTCCACCCACTCAACCATTGAAGTTGGAATGTATCTTGGACACCAAGGTCTTGAAGAAGACTAGAAAGAAGACATATAAATAGTTCCTTGTCAAATGGAGTGGCTTACCCATTGAAGATGCCACTTGGATAAGTGAAGAAGACATCTTGAAGCATGGTGTCATTATTAATGATCTACTTCCTCAAGAGACTTGAGTTCTCTTTCTACCTAGGGAGTATGGTGCAGGAGCACCAAGGAGACTAAAGGACTTGTCTTATTTTTTATGTTCATTTTGTCTTGTTGATTCCATAAGGTCTTGAAGACCATTCTCATGTTGCAATAAGGACCATGTCCATTTATTGTTGATGTCATAAGGTGTAATAGGCAGTTCTATTTGTAAGCCTTATAAGGCATGTAAAAGGCAGTCATAGAAACATAGGGGTAGTCATATGTTTTCTCATATTGTAATCCTTTTTGGCATGTGTCAAGTGGTGGTAGACTTGTCAAAGGTTTAATGACAATTGCCAAGTGTTTTGAAGGCATTATTAAGCCTAAACAAGTATCTGCAGTCCTAAACAGGGCAGTTGCAACAATGGTAAGTAGTTGCAGTTTTAAAACTGACAGGGTAGTTCGATGGTGGAAGAATAGTTATGCACCCTCCATCAAACCAAACTACCTCTCAATCAATTGTATATATTTTCCAAGACTTTGGATTGGAGGAAGGAGTCTTGGAGAAGTCATTTGAAGGAGAAGACAGTAATAAAAACTCATAATTTCTGCATTTTCTGTGTAATTCCGCTGCTACAGGCCGTACCCTATTTCTGTATGGACAGGTTGTGGAAGATCATGGTGGTGGCATGAATGTAGAGTGAGTTGTCTTTCATTTGCATCTAATTTGGTGTCTTGAAACAATTCTAGAGTAGAATTAAACTCTTTTCTTTGAAAACAGTCTAAGAAACCCTCATCTAGGGTTTTGGTAGAAAGTATGCATTTTCCTTCCATTCCACTGATTTGATCCATTCTTGATCAGTGGGATGGGTTGTTATAGGATTATTTTAGTAGATTACAACAAGTTTTTTTGTAGAAGAACTAAGGAGGAGTCTTCATTGTGAATACCTAACATCCTCATGTGTTAGGTGATGTCTAGAGGCATAGTAAAGAACAAAAGAAGACCAATCAATTGTAGTCCATGTTGGGACCCTAAAACCCACAAAATCCATAGTTTTGACATGTATTCTAAGTGCTCAAATCACTGGTTGGGTTCTGTGCACGAATTTTAGAGGGGTCTCTTTGTATTTTAGTCCTAATTGGGGCTCTAGGTCATTGGGAGGAGTTATAGGTTGAGTCATACCATCTAAAACAACCTATACCTAGTTTTGGATATATGATAGGGAGTCCAAATGGGTATCTCCTGATTGTCTCAAATCTAGGTTTGAACATCTACAACAAAAATTATTAATGATTGTTCTCTTTTCTAGGGCTACAAGGAGTATCTTGGGTTTGTGAAGGAAGTACTAGTTCTAAGTTTGATCTGCCTTTGCCAATGATTGGAATGGGTCCCAATGCATGTATAATCAACTTTTCCATGAATATTTTAGAGTGTCTAACTGTTGTTCCCACTTTTACAAATTGATCCTCGAATTTGGGTTTTTGGGTGTAGTGGAAACCTTGTCAAATTGTTCTATCCTCCTTCTATCCAAGTGCCTCTACATCACTTATCTAGAGGGTATCTAGGGTTGTATGGTTGATAGAGTTGTGTAGGATACAACACTATGTACTTGGGAAAGGTAAATTACCACTGGTCACCTAAGGTCTATATCCCTCGTGAAGGGTAGGGCCACTTCCTATGTGGAAGATGTGTGGGAGATTGCTGGTCTATGGTTAGAGGTAAATCACTGGAAAGATACTCTCTCTCCAAGCAGGAAACATGCCAAGACTTGTGATAAAGATGTTAGATATTCAAATGTAGTAATTATTCCAAAATTTGTATATGTAATTGATTTACATTTGTAAAGATTGTAATTGAGAAGGACAATATGGTTTATTGTATTTTGTAATGAGAAATCTTGTAATTGTAGTTACTTGATTATATGTTGAATAAAAGAAAAAATTTCTCTATCTCATTTTTACCTTGTTAAATTACTTTATGGTAAATTTTTTGGTTTTACTATGTTTTTAGAACATGGATGTTACATATTGTATCAGAGCTACCAAGTTCAGCACTAGGGCTTATGAGACCACTATGCTTGCCTGTAGTTAACATTATGCAGTTAGCTAATGTTTGAAAATTTTTGTGCTAGGATGGTACGTCTTAAGAAGACAGAAAGAAAGTCTGTTAATATGAGTCAATGTTTCCTTAAAGAAAAAAGAGAACGTGAGGCCATTATCAAAACCTTTGAGGGAACCAATGATGAGAGTGACATTTAGTTAAATGATACTGAAACTCTAGCGACTGCCTTAACTCGAATCAAATGAGTGAAAAGGGAAAACATGGAAAGAGTTAAGATCACTGCCAAAATCATAGAGTATATGTTAGATGAGGAAACAACTATGGTTAGGCGAGATCCCCGTATACCCCCAACTATTGAGATCATTTAAGTTAGGTCCAATAGTGAGTCAGAGGGTTATATACCTAGAGATTATGTATCTAAAAATGAATCTAAAGGATATACTCCTCTTGAGCATGACTTTTGAAGTCATTTCTTGTATAAATGAAGAATACTCTATACTTTTGAAATGAAATAAATAAAAAGAGTTATTTTTTTGTACCAAACTATTGTTTAATTGAGTTTATTATGTTTTGATTTAATGGGATGCATTATAATCATGAACTAATGGACAACTCAATATTCTCAGGTGTGAGAAATTGATAAACATGGTTTAGACAAGAACTAACCAAGGAGAAAGTGAAGATGAAAACCACTCGCCAAATAATAAGCTGGACCAAATCATAACCATGCTTGAGGAAACCAAGAAAAGACTGGGTGATTTGGAAAGGAAGGTGGATGATAAAGGGAATACTGAGGGAGGAGGTGAAAACTCTCATGGAGAAAGTGGAGAAAATCATGAAGATCAATGTAAGAGTACAAAACCTCATAAGGAGGCAAGGGATAGATTGAGCCCAAAGCTCTCAAAGGACATGAAGAAGGTTACTCCACCAAAATTTGATGGGACAGAGACCAGAGATGCTGCAGAAGCTTGGTTAACAGAAATGGAAAAATATTTTGAGATAAGAAATTACTCGGAAGTGACCAAGGTAGTTTAGGGAGCATTCCAACTGGCAAGAGAAGCATCCACTTGGTGGATGAATAAGAAGATGGAATTGAATTTAAG